>JARWLC010000007.1:8340000-8940000 GCA_033318265.1 Phyllotis vaccarum | reverse complement strand
AACAGGTTTTAAAAAAATACCTTGGAACTTCTAAGTGTGGAACAAAATCCACACCGATACTTCCCTGAATGTTTCTGGAAAAGGAAACCATGCTTTTCATTCCCTTTCACCCCCTGTATGTTGGAAACTTTGAAAAATAAATTACTAGAAAAGTGAGATTAAAAAGATAGACAAATATATAACCATGCCCTGAAAGTTTATTTTACTCTCTATAATTTCGCTGGTATAGAGATTTCTAGATGCTTCTGCTTCATTTTAAATCCTGCCTCATCATGCGTGAGTGACAGCTTGGTAGTGATGCTGCTCTGAGGACAGAGCAGCAGGCCTTCAGAGCTGCGGCTCCTCCCCTTCTTGTCCTAGAGCTGTTAACTTTTCCACTTGGCGTCACAGTTCCCAACCCCATGGCATGCTCTAGCTTTGAACTGCCATCTCTTTGCTTTTCTTGATATAGCAGCTTCATTTAGGAGACATGTTTCTAAGTATTTCACATTTAAATTTGCAGTGATGCTCTTTTGGGCTTCATGCCTTGGCATCTTCTTTGATTCTGCCAGCTCCCTCACCTAAATCCCCATATCTTTTAGTTCAGGCATCTCTTCTTTTTCTGTACCTGTTCATCCTCAACCTTTCCCAGCCTGTGTCCAGTCCAAGGTAATGCTGTGCACTTCTGGGGCCCTGCCTGTAACTGTGTCTAAGGCTCACAACTGCCTGTCAAATTAAGCAGCTCTTGTCTGAGTCCTTGCTGTACCTCAGTCTCTTCTCAGAGCATCCCTTCAGCTTGAGATTTCCCCAATCCTAATACTTTGATATCCATACCCTCCCCGGCAAACACTGTCTTCTCATAAGAGCCTTTTCAGGGGGCAGTGCATTGTCCTTCGAATGGTGGTCTATGCCTTTTATCTGACATCGATGCTGTTTTGCCCAGGATTTCAGTACTTTGGGAATTGTGTGTGTTTCAAAGAGATACTCACACTTCAACGCAGTGTGTGAATGACATTGGAGTGAGTCACGCTAGCGTTATAAATAAAAGGTTATTACTAATTACTGAATAGTATCAAATTGCCATTAAAAAATCATTAAGCAAAGCAGAGAAGGGTAGTGGTTGATAATTTTCTCAATCTGATTTTGGGTGGGAGACTGCTTCTCTGTTGATTTCTCCACATTCCAAAGTTAGGGCATTGTCTCCTGTAAGTGAACACTGGCTGTTACTTCGAGGATTTGTCTTGGGGACTTGTGATTTAGGTGCCAATAAATCTCCCTCTTTCTGTGCCTGTGCAGTGGCATTCCAGGACCCAGTGCACCTGTGTCCATTAAACTGTGAGTCCATCCCTGGGTATAGGGTCTCTCCTCTTTTTTGTAATTAGAAACATTAACATTTCTCTTTTCCAGAATGTAGCCCTCAGAGGCAGAAGCAGAGGACTGATCACGTTGGATTCAGCAAGAAAATTATTAGGCCTGGGATAATTATGGATCCTCCACCTCTATCCTTATCCCTAAGACTTTTAAAAGAATAATTGCTTCTCCTCTTCAGGAAGCACATAACTGCAGGCTTTAGCTAGTAAGAAGGAGCCATAGCTTGTGACTTCTGAGAGATCTTTGCTGATGGAGGACTTGGTCGCTCTTAATTCTCTTTATAAGCCCCTCCCTATCTTGTGCTGATGGAACTGGTTTGGCAAACTGGGAATTCCTACTACGGGATATGGTTACTATGTTAATGAGCGAATCCTCTGTGTAATTATCCTGTTCTTAACTTTTATTTCTTTAATTAAATGTTTTTCTGAAAACGAATTTTTCAAATAGATTGGCTCCTGGAGTCTGGTTGGTCCTCAAAGCTCTGCCTTTCCAGCTTCCATTTTGACTCAGACTGGAGTTCCGCCAGGACCCGCGGCTTGAGTCACAGTTGAACTCAGAACAGAGCGGTAATATTACAAATCTCTCTTGCTCCAGACCAGCATCTTTTCAAACGTTCTTTCTGTTCACTTCCCAAACAATGTTTACACCATCATCTCGTCTCAGAGTAGATACCTAAGCAGAAGAGAAACCCATTTTCTCCTGGGCTCCATTTGCTAGCCTTCTCTGCAGGATAATCTGTCCACATTTTGGAGAACGATTGCTTTCCCAGGCTTTGCTTAGTCAGTCTCTGGTTATCTGAAGTAACAAACACTAGGCAGGGAGATGGCACAGCTGATCACTTGTTAGTCTGGGGCTGTTTGAAAGCGGGGTTACCAGCACACAGGACCCAGTCCTGCCTGTGTAGAAGTGTTTACATGCTGTCATTCCGATGGATGCTTCACAGCTTTGATTGAGAGCCAAGTTTTCTTTTAAGGAAGAGAGAGGGAGCCATATTCCAGGGTACAGAGGTCACGAATGTTCCAGTTATAGATAAGATTCAGCCTGGGTGGTAGCTAAGTCCTCTCTCTCACATGACACCAGTTTTCCCTTCTCAGCTCCCCATCTAAAAAACAGTCTGGGAAGCCTACACAAAGTGTTGAAGATTATTTGGAAATCCCATTTGGAGCAACGTCATCAAAGATGTTTTGTTCCTAGTTTAAGCACAGCTAAATGCATTATCTTGCAACACATTTCCTAATAGATAACAAATGATTTCTGATAAACTTGGAGAGTCAGGTCTCCATAGCTTAATGCCAGTATCCTTCTGAATTCTGGGAAACACCTTGGAAAGGAAGCTACTTTAATGAAATTACAGTGTAAAAAGTGAGCCCTAAGAACAGGGGTGGTGAAGGAGGAATGAAAATAGATAACGGATTTGTTCAAAGAAATGTTCAGAAATTTGTTCAAAGAGAAGGGGACAGTGCAGGGAGGCTCAGGAAGCCAGCGGTTAACTCACCGGAAATGATACCACCGAGGAGTTTAACTTAAGGGGATTTGCCTCCTATATTTAACCTCTATGTTACTGCTTATCCTATGAAATTTCTTTTGTATGAACCTTGGATGGGTAGTCATCTTTAAATACACAAGTCAGCAAGTTAAGGGATGTGACCTGAGCATGTGGTGAAATACCAGGGGAGCTGAGCTGGGACAGTTGCCTTTCCAAGCTCACTCTGGAATTCCGCACAAGCTCTCAAAGGAGTTGCCCTTTCAGGGGACAGTCTAGGGAAGCCCATCCGTGTTCCTAAAAGAGGGGAGAGCTCAGCTAATAGCCAGCATGGATACTTCCCTGTGTAAAGCTCTCTGAAATAGGTAAGATCTATTTTAATATATAGTACACCATAGTGGATGAGTGGTCTTCCTTGAGCTGGTTATTTCTTCCTCGACATGAATCGTGTAGGGAGAGGAAAGCCAACTGAGGGCTGCCTGCCTCAGATTGGTCCGTGGACTTCTCTGTGGTTTTCTTGATTAATGACTGATGGGGGGGGGGGGGCAGCCCACGGTGTGAGGTGTCACCCCAGGACAGGTGGTCCTGGGTTGTATAAGAAAGCAGGTTTTACAAGCATGAGGAGAAATCAAGTAAGCAGTATTCCTCTGTGGCCACTGCCCCAGGATTCTGCCATTTGGATTGTGCTTGGGATGTGTAAGCAAAACAACCATTTTCTATCTGAAGTTGTTTTTCATTGTGGTTTTGTCCAGCAACAGAAATAGATGCCTCTCTCTCTCTCTCTCTCTCTCTCTCTCTCTCTCTCTCTCTCTCTCTCTCTCTCTAAAAAAAAAAAGAAAGAAAGAAAAGAAAAAGATATGTCTATTTGAAATCTGTGAGTGACCTAATCTGGTTAAAGGTCTTTGCAGATTTAAATTTAAGAGCCCCAAGTGAGATCATCTTAGAGGAAATACAGTGACAAGCGTCCTTGTAGGAAAATCCACAGCTAGTAGGGGGAGAGGAACTGAGTCAGAAAGACCTTGGGAAAATACAGGTGAAAACCAGCACATCACTGCCACCCCAGGCCAGGAGCTGCCCACAAGCACAGACACAAGAGGAAACAAGGGCTAATTAACCCTTCATTGCCCTGCAATGTCTTGATTTTGAGGCGTTGGCTCAGACAGAAGCAGGAGGATCAGGTTTGTTACTATCACCAGCCTCCAACTCCATCTGTCTGAATCACTGTTAGCCTGACAACTGGTCATCTTGTCCAGTTGGTCCTTTCAAGCTTGCCCGATGTTTGCTCAGTCAAGAACTGGGTCAAGAACTGAAGAATAGTCTCAGCAGGGTCATGGAATTCAGAATTCTCAGGTTATCTGTGCTAAATGAGTTTTTTTTTTTTTTTAAAGTATTGGTATTGCTGTGACCGTCAACCAGCTATTTCCTGTGGCAGGTTTGAGTTTGTGTGAGGATGGGAAAGTGATGGGAAAGATGTGTCTGTACCTTCAGTGACAACAGCTCAGGCAACAGCTTGGTTTTAACTAGTCCTGCTGCTCTCTGTCATCATCCCCAGAGATGCTCATAGGCTGAGGCCTCTCTTTCCACACTTCAGCTTCTCTTTGGGGATGGGTACTTTGATGAAGACTTTCAGATACAGTTCTTTCTCTGCCCGAGCAAGCAAAATCCTCTTCCCTGTTATTTGGACATTTGTTGTGGGGTGAGTCTTTTGGTTTTTGGCAACTCTGAAGAAGCTGGAGAAAGTTGAACAACAAAGAGTCTTGGGATGGAAGCTTGAATAAATAAGGAAGGATAAACCTAGCAGGGCAGTCATAAACACCCTTCTGGGGGCTGAAAGGAAGGGACCCCACTGTCAGTTCCTTTCCTGCAGGGCAGCCCCAGGCAGCTCCTCATCCTCATCCTCCACACATAGCCCGGGCTTGGATGAAGCCAGCTGCTAGGGACCCAGTCAGGTTACAATCTGTGATGTTGCTCTTTGGGCTTCCGAGAGGGTTTTTTGTCTTGTCTTGTTTTTGCTTATTTCTAGATCCTGGCACGATTCCATATAGGAGAGGGTGCCCACAAAGAAAGACTATAGTCACTGTGGTGACTTAACACCCCAAGAAATAAGCACCACAGTTGAGAGGGAAGGTGGGTGCTGGGGTAAGACCTCCGCCAATCTCTTAATTAGGGCAGAGAGCTTCAGCCATTTCCCTGATGGCTCCTGACTTACAGCATGATTTTTTTTTTTTTTTTTCGGTCAACAGGATTTAATACTTACATTTATCCAGGAATGATTCAGGAAACTGCTAATTTTATTTTTCCTTTGTGCCTGTTATTTCAGGTTAGATCTATAAAGGCAAATTATTAGGGCTATAACCTTAATCCCTCCAATTTTCTTAGGTCTCAGAGTAAACAGTATTATGGTAAAATCCTATTTAAACAGCTCCTAAAAATCAGGGGCCTCTATTAATCAAGAGCTGTTTTAGGGGGGCGGGGTGAGTGTAGCAAAGAGATCCAAGAAAAATCCCACAGAGTTTTAACGAAATTACTTGCAGAATGTACCTTGACATCTTCGTCACATACTCATACCCAGAGTCAGATAGGAAAAGACATTAGGGAACGCACCAACTTCGTTCATCTCGATAAACAAGGATCTGGGAAGCCAGGATGTGGAATTGCTGCATAAGAAGTCTCCAGGTCATCCTAAGCCTGGCTGGATCCACTCTGAATGTCTCCTGAGTCCCATATTGATTGGCTCAGCCAATGTAATGATATGTAGCAATTTCAAAATTAGCACTTGTCAAATAAAATTCCCATTATCTTCATTATACTCAGTAAAAGAAGAAAATGAATACATCTTCAAACAGGGAGAGAAAACCATTTTCCCCCCACTTATTTCTGACCTCTGGAATCTGCTCTTTTTTCTATTTTTATTTTACGTATAGGATGTGTACTTTAGAACCCCATGTTGTACACATAGTGAGTTTCTAAGGGCTTCTTTTACTCTGGAATAATATTGGAAAACACGGGCAATAAAGACAACGTTGTTTGTCCATCTGTTGCCATGCCTCTGTTCTGGGTCCCACCCTTGTAACTCTCCGAAACCCCCACTTCCAGGCCATTCCTGGGCTATTGACCATCTTTGTTCCAATGGCCCTTACTCTTAACAGACAAGGAGCTCAATATCTGTGCCTCAGTTTCTTCTTCTGTAAAGATATCAATACCATATGCCCCATGTCCAGACATGATGAAGTTAGGCTTTTATTGTGTGTCCTTTAGGAGTGCTTTGCATTTATTATTCGGTATGAAGGCACAGTGATTCCAACAAGGCAGAAAATTATTGCTTGTATGACATCCAGGTGTGCTCTGACAGCTTCAGTGTAACCCAGGTGTCTGTGCAGCTGCTGTGCTGGACCTGTGTGGGCAGAGGTCCCTGTCTCACAGATATGGCCGTCTCTCCCCTTGCTGACGGTCACATACCCTGGTCCTTCCAGTGCTCCTGTGCCTCCCAGGATGAAGTTTATATTTTCCTCATAGAAAATGTAAGGTCTGAGAAGAACAAATTTGTTTTAATAATTAGATACTCACTTGAGATGTTCAGCATCTTAGGCTAGGTTACATCAGGGATAATGCGTAATAGGGATACAGAAGCATTTCCCTTGTATCCCCCAAAACAAACCCTTGTGTTTGATCCTCAATACTGCAAAAATAAAGTGGACCTTTGTTGTCCTTTCTCAATAGACAGAACTCAAGAATCTTGGAGAAAACTTTGACCTACATATATTTGAACTAAGTATTTCTTTTACTGGTGCGAGTTAATGAACCCTGATGAATTTGGTGCCACGGGCCATCGAGTGGAGAGGTCCTCATCATGTTGTGGCAGATGAGCTCAATTGTCAAAGGCTTTGTGGTTACAGTGTGGCACAGACACAGACCACAGATGCCCCGAGCAAGTAGAAAAGTTGGGAACCAGGCTCTAGACATACCTCAGCCAGAGAAAAGAGCCTATCTTCAGAACGCTGTTTTTCTTTCTGATGATAAATGTCATACAGGATCTTTACAAAATAAATAGTGGGGGGGGGAGCATGAACAAGTAAATACTCACACTTTGTTTTGGTCAAGCTGATATCACATCATTTTCTCGAGAATATTTTAAAATCCCTACTTTGAAAAGTCTGATAAAAAGCAAATTATTAAAAAGTGATCCAAGGCACAATGAAAATTTAAGGAGTTGGTTTCTGTTTTGTTTTGGCTTTTATTTTTTAAAATTTTTTAGGAGACGGTGATTCATAGGCCAGGCAGCTTCAAGCCAGAGGTTCTCTGAGGCCCCACTGTGGACCACAGGAACTAGACTGCAGCGTGAACTCAGAAGCAAGCGAGGAAAATGCATCTCACTCCTTGCAGTTCTAAGTGTCCTGTTTAGTCAAGTCTGCCTGAAAGTCCCAGTAAGAAGTCGGTGGCTTCATTAGGATTGCCTGAGCTTGTTTTATTTTTCTTTAATATAAGTACATATATAAAACATAATCCGGGCGCGAGGCATTCCACATATTCAAGCAAGGTTAAGGTCACATTTATGACATAACACACCAGTTCTTTTATGTTGACTCCTGTGACAATATTCACAGACACAAAACTCTAAACACTGAAGTGTACTGAACAAGAAGCAAATGCATTTTCCCTTCTCAAAGTTTCTTTTTCTTTTTTTTTTTTTGTTTTTTTTTCCCTTCCATTTTTTGGATTGTTACTTCCCTAATTCTAAAAGAAATATGTATATTTTTATTTCTTTCCTTTCCAGTTTCAATTATATCTATTTTTTGTAGCTTTGAAAGATGAGAACTTTGCCCTGCGTCTTGGTATTCGGCTCAATTCTTCCAATTAGGTTTTGATTGCAGCCACTGGAAGTTCAAATATTCGAGACTTCAAGGCCATTTCTGGCATCCCTGGACTTGTGTGTGATCGATTATCATGAGCTTGAGTAAGTTGCCTTGATCAGCTACCCAGTATACTATAAGCAGATTGTGTCATTAATATAGTTGTTAGAATCTATATTCTTTCTTTAAAATATAGATAATTGTTTTTAAGTATAACTTTTATTAAGAAAATAAAACCTTTATATTTTAGAATTTATTTATGTATAAATGTGAAACTATTTCAAGATGAAAATAAGCATTCTGGAGATTCAAAACGATGGTAAGAAAACCTATTTATGGATTGGTAACAGTCACTATAAACCCTAAATATATAAATAGGAAGGTGGATCTGGAGTCCAGGTGACCTTTAGGAGACGACCTCTAGAGCTTTCAGTCATGTGTGTGACTCAGGTGACTCCTTGGCCATTCTGGCTTATTCTCCTGCACCACACACAGCTTAGGACATCTCTCCAGGTCGTCACATGGGTCATTCAGGTCTTCTGCTCGTTCTTTTCCTGAAAGGGTGATTGCCTTTGCTCTTGCATTGCCCAGTGTCTCTGACGGTTCATGTTTTCCCCCATACTTTAGGCATTTCAAACAGAAGGTTAAACGTGTTCCCTACTCATCTGTCATCACTGGAGGAGACAGTATTGTAAACCTGCAATAGAAAGGAAAATCTCCTAAGTCGACTAGAGTAGTTACTGTTCAAGGTAAATGAACATTTCGGGGGTCTAGTCATTGTGAAGACTTAAAAAGACAGTAGCAAGAAAGGCAGTGAGGGGACGGAGCACATCCATCCACTTCCCACTACAAAGTTACCTTAAAATGCATCAGTGAGTGCTCTGGGGACTTACAGGTCAAACGGTGTGTCCCCAAAGATCTGAACATCCCTCCCCCGGTCCCCAAGGGGAGGGGGAGAATGTACTTGCAGGTACAATTAATGGAGGCCATGCTACAGTAGGCTGGGCCCTTACTCTGACTAATGTCATATCAGTCATATTAATATTAACCTAATATGACCAGCATCCTTCTCCAATGACACAGAGACACACACCAGCAAGAACAGCATGATTACAGAGGCAGACGTTGGAGATAAGGAAATGCAAAGCGAGGGGTGCCAAGATGGGCCAAGAACACCGACCCACAGCGAAGAAGACAGGGACTTCCAGCCATGCTTCAAAGGGAGCTTGATCAGACTCTGACTTCAGACTCCTGAGGGGCAAGCTTGTGAAACAGTCTGTGCTATGGGAAGCTGCTAGCTTGAGACTCTTGTTACAGCACCCCCGACTATACTAAGTTCCTGGGATGACCACTATCACCTGTTAACTGTTTTCTTCTTGTGAAGCTTAAAGACGGCAGCATATTCCAGACATAAGACTTCTAGAATGTTACTGAACTGGGTATTTTGCACGTAAAACATTAGTGATATTATTAAAAGGGCCAGCTGAATCATGTCTAGCATTACACATGTTCAGCGTCAGCAGGAGCAAGCTAGTAGCTGACATTCTGAAAACTGGCGTGTCTCATTCTATTAAACATTTACTAACCAAAAATTTGGAAATTGAGCTATTTTTACTAAAGATAACATTTTACATTTTCCCCTTCCCAGGGTTTTATTCTATAGTAATGTTATTTCTTTTTAGGTTTGGCTGGATATTGATTTATATTCTTGACCATTGAGTTTATTTTTATTTATTTATTTATTTTTACCAGAACATGTAGCCCCTATTATCTGTGTTTTGCCTTTCACTGTTGTGGTTACATGTGGCTCACCCATGGTTTACAAATATTAAATAGAAAGTTTATAAACAGACAATCGCAGAGTTTAAATTTGGATGCTGTTTGAGAAGCATAATAAAATCTTATTATCATGCTCTGCTCCACACCTGAGCATATTCTATGTCTTCCTGCAGCATAGAAACACTTTGTGAACTATCCATTCACTGGACATTTAGTAGCACAGTTCAATCAACTGTTTTTGTGGTTCCTGTTTTAGTTAATGATGGCACCAAAGCACATGGGCAATGATGCAAGGGGAAAGCAAAGCATAAGACATGAAACAACAGATGAACTCTGCTAGTGTGTAGCCGTGTTGTAGGGTACTTGGGGAAAAACAGTGTGTGCATGGTTGAGTGCCGTTCACAGCTTTAGGTATCCATTGGGCTATATGCCCTATGGATCAAAGAGCAATTCTGTACCTCTGCTGGGGAGGTAATAGGATTCTTCCTAGAATTTTTTGGATATTCTCATCAGACCTGCATCCTCTAGTCCTTACTCTCTGGCTTTGGGTTATGTGGGGAATATAGGCAAACTCTTACATGGTTGGGGTAACAGCTGGCCCCATTGTCACCTCTAAAACTGGGTATCACTGCTTATTTCAAAATAATCTTCTCACCATGACTCTCTGGTTCCAGAATCTAAAACCCTAGGGTCAGAATCCCATCTCTTCCCTCATGAGTAGAGACAATTGCTTCATCGGGACTTGTCAGTAGAGACTGCCCTGTCTCTTGTAGATTACAGAACCGTGTTTTCAATAGTACCTTTAAAAGCCACAAAAGAATCTTAATTTTATTTTTGTCAATTACTGCCATGATGGCAACCAAAACAGACCAGCTGCGATGCTCAGTTCCAGCATCGTGTGGCACAGCAGTACCTAGGAAAACCAAAGACCAGAATGTAGGCCCTCCCACAACCCAGCATCCAAATCCATACAGGGCCACTCAGACAAAACTATTAAGAAACCACACTCCTCATTTTCAAATTGCTATTAGCATGTGTTTTTCTAATAAAGAAAAAGGCCAATTTGTGCAGAGAATTCATTTCAGGCTCTAGTCCCCTCCCTGCCCCCTCACACACCATGTAAGACAAGTCACCTTCTGTCATTGCACATATGGATGCATATTCCTAACACTAAGCAGAACATCACCCTTCTGAAAAGAGTTGTAAATGACTTTCTTGCTTCTGATGTTTAAAAATCCCAAGTGTGAATTTAGGTTGCCACCTGACCGGGCTCTCTACATTCCTCATATTTTTAGGAATGAATCCATACCTCTCTCAGTCTGGCTACATTTTGGCTCTCAGTACACAAAGCTGTCATCAGAAGGCTGTAGCCTATTTAAACCTACCATGGTTGTTTTTAAAAGCCCTCATTAATATCTATTTCTTAATGTGACATGTACTGTTAACATGTGGGGGTTATTTTGATATAATTTCCAAAGCCATAAGCAACTCTCTTCCTGGGAAAACTTCCCAGATTTAAAAAAAAAAAATCTGTGTATGCCATTTCATCTGTGTGGTGTTCTATATAATGCATGGTTCTGATGCTCAGATGGAGCAAAATGATTAACCCTACAGCAAGTGAGACTTGGGAAGCGTCTGTTTATTCCTAGGATTTCCCTTGCTGATAACGCAGGGGCATTGAAAGATAGGCTCTCAAAGGCCTTGGTAATGACCTAACTGGAACCCTTAAACTCAGGGGACAGGAGAGATGGCTCTGAGTGAACAGCAAGCTGTGGCTCTTGCATAGGACCCAGATTTGGTTCCCAGCACCCACATGGTGGCTCACAACCACCTATAACCCCAGTTCCAAGGCTTCCAATCCCTTCTTCTGTTGGACACAGTTACCAGGCACCATCATGTTGCACAGACATACACATAGGCAAAATAGTATACAGATAAAATAAACGAATCTAAAAGTGTTTTAAAGAACCGAATTCATGGAAGACAAAACCAGGTGTGGCCAGAGGCCTTGCTAAACGACAGCTACTTATCAGAGGAATTGGAACGAGAACTGAGCTCTCTCTTTTCATTCTGGCATATTTTCTACTGTGCTCATTTTCTACTAAACCAAGGTTGCTTACATTTATTTTTTTTCCTGCCTGTGGGAAAGAGGAAAAACAATGTGGGTGGTATATAAGATGCCTGGTTTAAGAACTCCCTCTGCTGCTGGTGTGGTTAAGTATAAAGGCGTCTCTCTCTCTCTCTCTCTCTCTCTCTCTCTCTCTCTCTCTGGCATTGATTGGAAGAATGGATTATGTCTTCCTTATTTTCTATTTGGCATACACTAGTTATATATGATAATGTTTCATTATGATATTTACGTATTGCATATATATATATATACATATATATATATATATATAATGTATTTTTGGTCATATTCGCCCCTCTTCCCTCTCTTGACCCCTCCTTCTGACCAACTTCTCTGTCAGGTCCCTTCCCACGTTCATGTCTTCATTTTCTCTTTTTTTGTGCTATTTTCTTTGTGTGAGCATATGCAACTTTACTAGAGGCAAAATGGCCCTCTCTCCTCCAGCAGCCATGCCTTGCTTACAGATAGCTCCTCAAGGAGACCCAGAAGCCCCTTTCTCCCTCTGTGGCGTGCTGTTGACAGGCCCCATCTTGTGCAGATCTTGTGCAGACCATTACAGCTGTTGTGAGCTCACGAGGACAACAGCCAAGCCACGCCTGGGATCTGTCTTTAAGAATTTTCAGTTGCTCAGTCTTGCTTATTTCTCCCTTGCCTCAGTTTCCTGGAGGTGCTGCCGTCTTCTAAGCAGTCATCCCTTGCCGCCATCCTCTCCACAGGTGGCCTCTGTGGCAGCAGTTTTCCTGGAGGACAGATTTCCCTAGTATAACTTTACATCAGTTCATGTCTTCTACCTGTCTGACCCTCACGCAGGCTTCACCAGAGAGTGCTTGCTCCATAATGCCTTGGAAACACGGGCTTGTAAGGAGTTCAGGACACACTTTTAGACTTGTCTGTATTATTGCCATTCTTTATTTATCTTATTAATATTTTCATGATTTCTTGGAGACACCAATGTGCACAGCAGTTACTAACTCTGTGGTAGAATTCTTTAGTTTCTGACCTTCTGGGGTTTGAGAAACGCTGTGTGTAAATGGCACAGTGTATTCTAGAGTCAGAATTTGTTCCGACTCTAAGGGGAAATTGATTCCTCTCCAGTCAGGAATGCATGAGAACCAGTTCAGGAGGGGCGTAGCCTTTGAGGGACAGGCAAGCCCAGTACCCTCTCTATACACTTTTTCCCATTTAATGTCAGCATTGGAGGAAATAGAAACTTTATCATTTTTTCTAGTCTCATACCTTTTTAAGTTTTAGTTACTTTTGCATAGATATGACCAAAATAACTAAGATAATAACTTAGAAGAGGAGACGTTTATGCTGCTTCCAGCTTTAGAAGGCTCAGCCTATGGTTGCTTAGCCTTGAACACTTGAGCAGAACAACACTGTTGTGGGAGAACATGGCCCAGAACTTCCTTCAGTTCCAGTAGATGTGGAAGAGACTGATGTCCAGACATGGCATTTAAAAGCATGCTTTTGAGACCTACATCTCCACTAGGTTCCATCCCCTAAAGTTTTTACAGCATCCTAAAACAATATCCGTATGTGTGGGTAAAGTACGCAATATATGAGACCATGGAGGATGATCCATATTCAAGGTACAACAATACTGCTTGTCAATGTGTTATAGACTGATTATAAGTTCTAAGTATGTGGATTTTAATGATCTCTTTTACAGCTATCAAGACTTAGAATAATAATGATTCAGAGCAGGAGGTGTGCAGAGAGATCTTCTAGAATTTAATCTTCCTGTCCATGTGACCAGGTCATAGTTGAAACTCTGGCTTAAAAGCTTGATGCTTATATTTTTTATATCCAGAGATTATCAAAAAGGGTTTTACATTATTATATTACATTTCCACCACGTCAACAGAATTTAGTCTGCATTCTATACTTAGAGAACATCTCATATGAATTATTTAAATTAATTATATATCATTAACTAAATTATAATTTCAGAGTACAAATAAGTGTTAACATTTAAAACATACTTCAAAATAAATATATATTAGAAATAAAATATAAGTTTCTTTTTGTAAATATCTATGATAGATTGCACCATGATTAAAATGTGTCATAGTTTTCCTGTGTTAGAATTACCCAAATCCTTTGCTCTATGATTTTGAAGTTCTTTTCACTAAAAATGAAAGGTATTGTTTTTCTGTCATCTGACTTATGTTGGTCAATGGAGTGTGGGTGGAAACTTTAGTGAATACATTCTGGGCCAACACCCTAAGTCATTGCTGTTCATTATGAAACAATCGTGTCCTGAGTTGCCACCATTGGAAGAATAGAAAGGTACACAATACAGACCAGCACCGGGCTATAGCCCACTTTCCGGAGCATGGAGTCTGGCCTGCTCCTAGCCTGATTAAATTGCAACAAGCTTGAAAATCCTTGAATAAGAAATGCTGTATGATTTAAGTCTGCTTATTTAAGTCAGTGGTTCATTCTGTAGTATTCCTGAAGAAACAACCTAGTCAGGCACTATCCGAGACAGAGGCAGGGAGAGCTGGATGTCATAAAAGTACTAAAATGTCTACCTGCTATAGACTCCTGCATATCTGATTGGGAACCTCAAGAGTTCAGAGCTAACTTAACAGAACACCTGATCACCTCTTTATTTCTACATACTTTTGGAGGAAAATCAACAAAATTCTAGGAAAAAAATTAAAACACAACAAAACCACAATGAGCCTTGTATGTAAGTTGAAATTTAGTGGAATTATGTTGTTGCATTGTATAGAATTGCCCCACCTAGTGGTTTAATAAAAACACTGATTGGCCAAAGGCAGACAGGAAGTGTGGGTGGGGCTACCAGTCTAAGAAAACTCTGGGAACAGGAAGAACAGAACAGAGATGCCACAGAGAAGCCAGCAGATGCAAAGGACAACCATGCTGCTCTGAGATAAGGTACAGAACCGCATGGCTGAACAGGATAAGAATCATGGGTTAGTATAAGAGTAAAGAGTTAGCAAGTTATATGACTGGGCCCCAGGTCAATCAGCATACAACTAATATAAGTGTCTGTGTATTTCAGTGGGACTATGGGACTGTGGGTCTGTGGGTCTGGGCCATGAGACTAGACCGAAAAGTCTGGACCAGAAACCCCATACAACAAATGGTGGCCCAATGTTGTATGGGAACATGCCATACAACATTGAAATGCCCACATAAAGCCATAGAAAGCTTGAAAATGGTCTAGAGCATAGAAATGGAAAAAGCAGCTTCTGAGTTGTGTCTCTCAAGTGGGCCGTGGTAAAAAGACTGAGTGGTGTTTGGGATTAAATTACAAAATGGCGTGTTTGCTACATGCAATTTAAACTGAACAAAGCCACTTCCTGAGACTAATGTAAGCAGGGTGATGTATATGGTGGATTTAAGGTTTCTGTTAATAAGGACAAAAAGGGAACAGAGTCAAAGATGGCTTCTTAGTGGTGGTGTTTTCTTAGATCAGCTCTGTTTGCTGGAAGCAAGCAGAGGTGTGGCTTTGTTTTTTAAATAGATCCTTCCTGATTCAGCCTTAGATTCAAAACACTTGTGAGTCTTTTAAGAGGCCCTGCTGCCAACTACTTAAATGGAGTTAATGAGCAGCAGATGGCAATGCTTTACTTGGTGATTGTATGGACCCTAAAATTCTCCAGAGTGGTAATTGTGGGTTCTACCAGTACCTCTGCTAAAAAGATAAATTCTATGAAGTTGGTCTAGGAGCTGGGTGGAGCCAGTCATCTGCCCTAGTGAAGCCTTTAATCCTTAGCTACACCTTGGCAGATTAAAGGTGTGGACAGAAACACAAAGAAATAGAAGAAGATGGGTGGAGTCAGCTACACTAGCAGAGCAAAAGTGTGGTCAGAAACAGAAAAATATAAGAAATAAGAGATATACAGTAAAAACAGATTTTAAAAAATCTCTAAATGGTTTAGGGTGTGTTTAAAAAAATACACAGGCTTGAGAGATAAAAGAAAAAAGGATAAAGTCCTTAAAAAAAGAAATAGCGTAAAAAGAAATAGTAATTAGCCACGCAAAGATGGAAATTACAAAGAGTGTCTGGATACTGTATGTTATTGTCTTGTCTTAAGTTTTTTTTTTTTTTTTTTTTGGCTGAAAATGAAGTAGTAAAAGCTGCTAAAAGACATTTGATTATAAATGCTGTTGGATTAATTCAACCTATATATTTTGTAAATGAGTTGACTTTAAAATTGAAATCAAAAGATATGCTACTTTGGAGAAGAGGTTTTCTTTTTATTTCCTCAGAAAATGAGAAGCTGTGGATTTATTCCTGGTTAAAGAAAATAAGGTTTGATCAAAAAAGACCCCCTGAAATATCTCCAATGGAAACGGATGGCCCAGATGATTCAGCACTTCAGAGCACCTCTGTTGAAGTTTCCTCTGAGCTCTGTATCCAAAACTATTTCAAGCATACTGGTTGAGATGACCCAGCCCTAGAAACTACTCCACTAAAGACTTGTGCATAATCCTAAATTTTTCTTTAGATCCCTATGGGATTACCAACAGCCCCATTCAGCAGGAAATAGCCTAGAGAACGATATCCATATTCCCCAAAAATGGATTATGGATGTTTGTCTTTGTTAACAGTATTGGTTACAAGTTGTTATAAATAATAGTGGAAAAAAATTATACAAAGCAAATTAGATTTGGGATTCTGTTTCTTTAAAAAAAAAAAGACAGAGAAATGAGGAAATGTAGTAGAATTATGTTGTTACATTATAAATAATTGTCCCGCCTCCTGGTTTAATAAAAATGTTGATTGGCCAAAGGCAGACAGGAAGTGTGGGCGGGGCTACCAAACTAAGAAAACTCTGGGAACAGAAAAACAGGGCAGAGATGCCACAGATGCAGAGGACAACTATGCTACTCTGAGAAAAGGTACCGAGCCACATGGCTGAATAAGATAAGAGTCATGGGTTAGATTAAGGGTAAAGAGCTAGCAAGTTATATGCCTGGGCTCCAGGTCAATCAGCATACAATTAATACAGGCATCTGTGTGTGGGACTGTGGGTCTGCGGGTCACAGGACTAGACTGGAAAGTTCAGGCCAGAAACTTCATGTAACACTGAAAAGCTATCACAAACCACAGAAGGAACAGAACCTCTTGTGCCATTCAGTTCATGGTCTCCTTGAGTTTTCCTATGAGTACAGGTACCCATGGAGGCCAGAGCAGGAAGTTCGATCCTGGGTCTGGAGTTACTGATGGTGGTGAGTCTGCTAACGTGGCTGTTAGTAACTGAACTCCAGCTTTCTGTAAGAATATCATAAACCTTATCCAGTGGGCAAGACATTTCTTGAGTCCTCAGCTTTAAACCTCTGCCCCCCATCATATTACTTCCTTCTGAGTGTAGCCCCAGCGGAGTCTAAAGACGTTGTCTTTGAACACCTATTGCTTATCTTTCTGTCTTTGCTACAGCTCAATCTATAAGATTCTGGTTTGGGAAAAGGTAGTGGTGATGGCAAGGTGCAGGTGAGGGTTCTTTATACGTTGCAAACCACCATCTCAAATCCCTAAGTCAAGGTAGTCAGTGCAATGAGAAGTTGATCTGGACAAATCCTGCCCAGTGGTTTACAGCCCCATGTACCTGGTGGTTCACCAACTTGATCTGAGTTAATGACAATAACATTTTATAGGTGTCTGCAAACTTTCAGGGATCTAGATTTTTTTTTCTCTCTCTCTCTTACTGAGTCAGTGGAAGAGGCCACTCCATTTTATAGCAGTTTGGGCTCTGCTGAGGTACGCTGTCTGCTCTAGATAAAGCCTCCATCAGATTGCATCTCAGTTGAAGTAGAATTATAGTTGTATCATCTACTATTATCCATGAAGACGTTTTCCAAAACTGCTCTAGTTTTTTCTCAGTTGAATAAGAAGTTTGCCTCATATTTTCTGTAAGTTGCCATTTAATGGACTTGCTGCAGAGTTGGTGTTCAGTGTTTCTTTATTGTGAAGTTACACTCTTTCCGGGAAGGTTTTCTAATCCACTGCTAGTATATATATTTTCTAATCCCACAAGCTGGATTTTTTTTTTAAGTTAGGAGTTTGGCAAGAATTAATTTGGATTTTATTTCTAAAAGACATTTCCTCCGTACATCATACTTGTTAGAAGACCAATGCACATAAATCAAAGCCATTTACCATACTTCACATAAAGAGGTGTTCCTTTTCTGTGTGTTTACATTTTTGTGCTTTAAAGTGACAGCCTCATATCCGCTATTCGCAGCACACAAGAGTCCTTCCCAGGCCCCAGAGGTTTCTATCAAAGACAGCAGTCTACCATGTTTCCTTAAACAATCTAACGAAGCTACAACAAGCAAAGGCTTCAGTCAGACCATAAAAACAAAACCATCAGCTACTGAGGCCGAGTTCCTTGAGCCAAGAGTTGCCATCGTGTTTATGAGAGAAAGAGCCGTTCTCTGTACTGTATACACGAGCTAGGCAGAGATACTTGTTTGGTTTTTAGCAAAGACAATACAAAAATAAATTAGGCCTCGATTTGGTTGAGGTAAGCAGTCTTTTGAGCCACAGCTGTATAACTAACGGATCTGTAATTGCGCCGCCTCTGTGAGGGACAGAGTTTATTCTCTTCCTCGTCACACAATAGGCCACGCAAGAGAAAGCACTCCAAGTTTTCAAGGGCTGCCGTCTTTGGGTGCCTGCCAGGACAGATCTGTTTAGCAAACAGGCTGGAGGGTGCTTATTAGTAGGTTGTGGCTTGCAGACCATGAAGCCCCTGGGGCTAGATGCACTGATCAAATGGTGGATCTCGGTGGTGCCGGCCAGCCATTGGCTGAAAAGGAGAACAGTACCACATCTGCTTCTCGCAGGCCTTAATTAAGCCTTCTAAATGACTTCTTCTGAAACTCGTTCTCTTGGTCCAGAAGACAGGCCATTAAAGATTAACCTAGGAATTACTTTTTGAATTAAAACATAGACTCTCCTGATGAGTTACAGTGATATTATTCATCCTACAGGAACAAGGCTTGGTTAGTCTGGGAACATGGAGTCAGGTTTCTAGTGGAACAGAACACATCTTATTTTCCCCACTTACATTTCTTTTTTAAAAAAAAAAATTACTAGTCTTCTCTGCCCCCTGCTTAGATTTTGTTGCTATTGAATGACTCAAGGTGGCTTGAGGCTTTAAATTAATGCCTGGTACAGTATCATTGAGGCCTTAGAAGAATGAAGCTACTCTGACCCTATGGTACATTAAAAAAATAAATAAATCTGGGTAATTTTATCTTTTGGTCTCACAGTCTCCTTCCCCCGGGTCTTTTTCTAGGTCTTAAGGGAACAGCAGAAAATGAAGATTATTAGTGTTTCTGTGTTTAATGGACGGTAGTTCAAGAATAGAGACTTAGGATTCCATCCTGCTCTCTGGATACCACACTGAGTAAAAACTTTCCTGTCTCTTAATCTCCCATTCATTGGTAAATAGTTTTCTCTGTTGAAGTTATGAGATCATTGTCTGTTAAATATGAGTCTTAAAGTCTTGCCTGTGTACAGGGCAGCAGAGAAAGAGAGGCCTACCTCCTTGGAAGACTCATTTGTGAGGATGCTATGAAATCGCAATATGAAAAAAACTCTTCTTAACATTAATATTTCAATGCAGATTTTGAGGCATTGTGTTGAAAAAGTAAATGAATGACAGTTGTGTTTCTAGTTTTATGATATGCTTCAGCCAACTTTATATTGTAATATTGAAGCAGCTAAATCATAATCCTAAAAAGTGTGGCTTTCATCACTTTGAAATTACTTGGTATTGATAAGATTGAACATTTACCATACTTCACATAAAGAGATGTTCCTAAAACTTTTAACTCCAAACAAATATACAATAACAAATTTTGAAGTCCATTGGATGGACCTCAATGCCATTCTGTTCATTGCAATGAAACTATTTGTTTTTTAATTTTCTCTACCATTCATCAGGATTTTATGTGGGTCTTTATTATTTTGGTGAGCTTATCTTATTGGAAGAAGCAACTTTGAAAGATGCTTATATTTGTGCAGTTTGAACATGCACATCTCAACCCATTAATGTTCTTGGAATACCTAACATGAACAAAACTAGCCGTGAGGCCAAGCTACAGTTGCTGAAAACACTCAGGAAGTCCACAGTGTAAGTTTCTAATGCTTAACTTCCATCTAACATGCCTCTGAGCCTCTACAATGTTCTTGCTATTGTATTAGAGGCAAGAGAAAGTAGAACCTGGGTTCTAGAGATATATAAAGACAAACTAGAGGAGGTTGATTACTATCATTATAAAATAAAATATGCTTGATGAATATGACATAAACTTCAAAATACATATATTTCAAAGATTTGGATATAGCTACTGCATGTTTTGCTGTACATGAATTCTGATCACTTTTCTGTACATGTATGACACATGTATGTGTGTTTGTACCTTGAAATAGCATCATTTGACTTTTAACCTTCTTTGATCTACACCTAGACTCAGGACACTAGGAAAACTCTTCCCTTCATTAAGATGAAACCCGACTGATCCCGCTTTATTCAAATCGACACACAGCTTCTGAACGCACAGAGCTTTGCACGGGGACAGTTGTGAAGACAGGAAGAAGAGTGAGAAAACGGACTTGGAACTCCTATATGGGTGTTTGTTCTCAGTGATCCTGTTGAAAACTGACAGTGTTTTCCAGCCTGGCGTCTGCAGAATTTTAATATCTCACATAATTTCACAGCTGGAAAAGGTTCCCCCTTCTAGTTT
Organism: Phyllotis vaccarum; assembly: GCA_033318265.1. NCBI lineage: Eukaryota > Metazoa > Chordata > Mammalia > Rodentia > Cricetidae > Phyllotis > Phyllotis vaccarum. The sequence continues at coordinate 8,919,671 of JARWLC010000007.1, read as the reverse complement.
TGTCGATGAAGAACCACGTCTTGCATGAGTGAACCAGCGGCTCAGGCGAGTGGAACCCCAGTGTAAGGTTCCCACATCCCTCCTCTGCCCTTCCACCTGGCTCCTACTAGTCTTAACAGCCCAGAGCCTGGAGCCGGTAATTTACCAGCAGTGTCTTTCTCTAAGTGGAAGACAGAGGCAACTAGAGATGCACAAGTCTCACTAAAAAAGGAGTCCTGGATGCTTAGAGCATTTCTCATCTTAGAAAGGAAAGGTGTGGGCATGAAATCGTGCCGTCAACACTCATGCACCATCCTTGTTGCCCCTGACACTGTGGCCTAGAGTAACTGTAAAGACAGGTATAACGACTAGAAGGAAAAAACGTCTGTTTCCCAGCCAGAAATTTCACCCAGGCAAGGAAACGGTCCACTATAGTGCGGGGCAGCTTAGCTATGAGAACAGGGTGTCTTTAGATGGCTACCAGAAACCAGAAGGACAGACAGACGTTAAAAAAGAAAGAGAAATAAAAGAGAATGTTCTAGACTGAAGGAACTGGAGAGGAAAGAACAAAATGGAGGAACAAATGGAAGCTTTCCGGCTTGACAGAGAAGTCGTGGTGACTCCTAGATTTCAAGCAGGGACACCCATAAGGGGTCACATGCCGAGGGTGTCTGCCAGCAGAAGGCAGAAGCTTTTGCAGCATAGCCGTGGCCAGCCACAGACCCTGCTCAAGGCACGATCTTAGCAACACTGGAATGTGGGGAAAGCTTCATGCCTACGCCACTGCATAAGCATTTCAATAAATGTGGCCAAGATAATAATAGTTAGCATTTGAAGGATGCTTGCTATGCAGCACATTTTCTCAGAGAATCTCCAGAGAAGACACAAGACTGGGCTTAGGGATCATTAGGGCAGTGAGTAACAGTCAGGATTCAAAAACAGATTTAAAACCTATACGTAGTAGAAAATAGCCTTTAGGTAGACTCTTGTCATCCTTCATACTTTCCAGAGATAAGTTCAAAAGAATTTACTTATCAGTTGAGAACTGTGTAAGCTGCAGGCTTACTTACTGTGCTCAAAACTAGAAATGTACTCTTTTTAGAGCAAGAGTCCACTTCCATTATAATCTCTATTCCTGAGCTCTAAGGCTCTACCAGTACAGCAATTACTTTCAGACTGAAGTTGGAAATAATGAACAAGATACCCCCTAGTGTCAGAGCCTTCCCTGGGGAGTATGCTGGGGACATACTTGGAGACAGTAAAGCCATTTTAGAAGTTTTCATGAATGTTTCTCTGTACAATGGCATCAAGCCACTGAGATGACATGGCTCTCACAGGCAGGGTGATGCCACTGGGCTGGGATAGCGCAACTTCTTTGCCGGTTTGCTGGCTTATCTGCAGGCTGGAATACTGATGCATCAGGCTTGGAAATAGCTAGGGGTGGCTGGAAGGTCTCCATCTGGAGAAAACTTTGTCTTTGTCATCATATGAACTGTACAAATAGTGTTATTAGTGGGCTTGTTCAAGTGATGTTGGGAATTACTTTGTAGGCCTGTGGTTCCTAACCCTGGGCTGGGGTCAGCATTGCTCGGACAGCTACTAAAAAAAAGGTGATTCTGTTCAAGTTTATTTGCTAGTAAGGCAGGAACCCTGTGCTCAGAGGAAGCTTCTTGGGGTAATTCTAATGTTCTTGTGTTACAGATCAAGGTCTGAAAGCCTCTGGCCTACAAGTGAGGGCTTTGGGATGAGACACTTCGGTCTCCTGTATTTAGCAGGTTAGGTCCCTTCCAGTGACACATTTGCACTCCATCTGCCACCTCCAGGGATCCAACCGGCTCATCCATGATCTGACCACAGCTTTCTTCATTTGTGACCTGAGCAACTTGGCTGGGACTGTCTTAGGTGTGGAAGAAAAAACATTCGGTGTGTTCCCCGGGAGGAATGACTAGACTGCTGGTTTCTCCTGCTAAGAGGTAAATGCAAATTTGTTCATTGCAAGTATAAATCCTTGTGACATGTTTCACATTCAATTCTGTCCTGACCCAGGCTTCCCAAGGAATTAATAAGAGCCTCTTAGAGACTGGTACAGTTTTTTCTTGGTCAAAATTAAGAACAGTGCCATCTTCTAGGATGTTTTAGAGACAGAAGAAGGAGACCCAGCTACAGTAAATGATTAAAAGGCAACACCACTTTTAAAGATAAAAGTTTATAATTAGCATGGAAGTTCTAGAATTTAAAATGGAAAGTTTGTGAAGCTATAGGAAAGCAGGATAAACCTCAACGACAAAATAACAGGTTTCAGATGTTAAAAATATCCACCAGCTAACCCAGAGTGAACCAATTATAACACATTGCCTCTAATGCCTGGGTCTGAAACCTGGAGGTAAGTCTCCAACTTACAGGAAATGTCAGCTCCTTAATACTAATTAGCAGACTTTTGTCTCCAAATTTAGAATTCCGAGTTGCTCTTCTGTTGGAGCTACTGAGTTCAGTACTGAGTTTTCTGTTAACATGGATGATCCCTTTCGGGGTCTACTGCATTCAAGTGTGTGATTGCAGAGATGCGCACATTGCACTCATATAATTGTTACCCAGACAAATACACTTTCACAGTCACCTGGGATCTATTTGGAATAATAGAGTTTCCTCTCTTAGGATTATATGTATTTCAATGTTACTTCACTTCCATTACATCAAAAACACACCTCAAAACTTGACAGGTAATAGGTTGTTATTTCTAGAGAGCTGTTAATCATTTCAGAACATGCTCTCCAATCACTTGGCGTGAATTTGATACATGGTAGACAGCTTATCAAATGTCATTTGGAGTGTGTAACTGAACCTAAGGAATAATGAAACATAATCTCAGGCGACAGCGAAGGAATTTTTGTATCTAAAGTATAAAGAGGCTTTTGAGGTTCGGGAGCCTAGGTGATGAAATTCTTATAGTGTACTGCCAACTCCTTCCCACACCCCAGAGTGAGTCTAAAATTGTGATCAGTGTGCTCCAAAGCCCAACTGCACTCCAGGAAATAATTTAGGCTGTGCAGTTGAGCCCCGTTTTATTCAGTGCATGACAGAGAAAAATAAATTTGACTACCAGAGGTTTCTTTTTAGAAAACTGGTTGGTTCTTACCACCATGATCGCATCTCTAGTCACACTCACAATGAACAGCCGAGAAAGCTCACTAGCTCCTCCAGTTTGCAATAAGTTTGGGTTGCTTCCCAGCACTCTTGGCATGCCCACATTCACTCCCAGTTATTAGCTGAGACCTGCCTGGTGGGCCTGCCCTTTTTCCCACCGGAAAATGTAAAATTTATGTTCCATAACTTTTCATGCTGGCAACTGAGACCCCGGTCAGACCACTCGCATGTTATGTGATTAGAAGTCTGGGCCTTCCAGGAACGTGCCGGGCCTAAGCATCTGTGAATTCTTCAGTTGCTGTGGTGTTTGATGTGCTTGGAGGCCTTTATCTGAACTAGCAAACTATAGTCCAATATCACATAAATTGCTGTGTTGTTATGGTTGTGTTTGTGTGGCTGTATTCTATACGTGGTTTATTTCAGGCGCTCTGTAAATTGGATTCTGTAGTCTTGAAACATTGGATTAGAAACAGAGTATTTTAAAAACGTATCGACTGAGTCATGTGAATTAGCTGTGACTGTCTGGATAACTTAGGAACTCTCTTATTTCTGCCCTTACATATGCATATGCAACAAATTACAGTTTGAGAAAGTCTCTCACATCCACCAGTAACACAGGAAGGATGGAACTACCTATAAATTCCAAAGTCGCTTGTCTCAAAAAAGATCTTGCAGTTAAATAAACACAAAGTAGAAAGGATTGAAGGCCTGAGGTAAAGACGGTAAGAAGATGTACTCAGTGAGGAGGTCTTGGTCTGGACAAAAGAGTCTTCATTTGTATTTGGGATTCCATGCTAGATTCTTGAACCTTAACATGTCATAGTCGGGAGCAAAAGGTTTTGCACATCTCAGTTACTGCTTTGAAGCTACATTATTCTGTGGAATACAATCAGTCTAGAAAAGGGGAGAGCCACAGTGTTGCAGGAGAACATGGAGGAAAAGTAGGTCATGCTTTAAAAGGGTTTTAAAAATACTAATATTTCTCTCTCTCTGCCTCTCTCCTCCCTCTCCCCTCTGTGTGTGTGTGTGTGTGTGTGTGTGTGTGTGTGTGTGTGTGTGTGTGTGTTGCACATGCAGAGGTTAGAGGATAATCCATGGAATTCAATTCTCTTCCACTGTGTGGGCTCTGGGTATTAGACATAGGTCTTGAGGCTTGGCCACAAGTGCCTTCATTTGATGATGTCTCACTAGCTAGTACTGATGAGTTTTAATTAATAAAACATCGTCAGTGGGAAAAAGAAAAGCAGAGAAGCCTTTGACTGCCTGAAGATGCTTTTGCACTGCTATTTTGTGCAGTTGACATCTATTCCAAGGCACACCGCTTGTCTCCCCACCAAACTCCAAGCAAGCATATTCATTTTCTCAAAAGTTGTTCTCCCCTGAACCAGTAAGTTTTAGAAAGAGATTTTTTTGTGTGTGCCTTCCTGCTTAAAGCAGGTACATATCTGTGGCCTTGTTATTTGGGAGACCAAGGCAGAATGATCTAGCATGGACCATCTGGAGATTATGTAGTGAGACCACATTTCTTTTCATCTTGGTCATTGTGCTTTAATAACTTTATTAGTAAATAATCCATACATTATTTCTGTAGTAGGAGGTTTCTGATCCAGACTTTCGGGCCTAGCCTCAAGATTTAGACCCTCAGACTCACAAACCCTCAGAGACACACAGATACTTACAATAGTTTTAGGCTGATCAGCCTAAGGCCCAGGCATATAACTTGCTAACTCTTTACCCTTATCCTGTCCAGCCATGGGGCTCAGTACCTTTTTTCAGAGCAGCATGGTTGTCCTCTGCTTCTTCTGGCTTCTCTCTGGCATCTCGGCTCTGTTCCACCTATTCCTAGAGTCTTCTTAGTTTGGTAGCCCCACCCACACTTCCTGTCTGCCTTTGGCCAATCTGTAGGCGGAGTTTACCCACAAGGATACCAATACCAGATAGATATTTATTAGAATATAAACCAACACTCACGGTACAGGCAACTGATTACAATAGCACCTGAACAGGGACCGAAGTCTGCAGACGGACGGACGATGGGAACCTCCTTCCAGCAGCCAGGAACCAGCAAGAGAGCGTGTCGTATCCCGCAGACCCTTTTCAATGGGGCTTTTCCCCCGCCCCCTTCAGGTCGGGGGGCCCGGTGCTCTGTATAAATGTCTCTTGACCTTGTCAGCTGACACCTGAATCCCACAACACCAATCAGCACTTTTTATTAAACTCATAGGCAGGGACAATTATTTACAGTGGAACAGCATAATCCCCCTACATATTTCACCTGTTAAAACTGTATAATTTGATAGTATTTTCAGGATACTTACCAATTCATTCAATTGTCACATTAATTTTACATCGTTGTCACTCTAAACACGGTACCCCAAGCACTCCTCACCTGTCACTATGCTTCTTTCTTCCTCTGTAGGCCTCTGCAGCCACAAATATAATAAATTCGCCTCATTTAGATATATCATATTAATGGATGTTTTGGAGAGCCCTCCTCTCGTCATGTCCCAGCTCTTCCTTCCCATCAGGGAATCACATTCTAGTGCATGGATATACTCAGTTTTATCCTTCAACTAAGGGACATTTTCATCGCTTCTACATTTTGGCTATTATGAGCACTCAAAACTCTGTATAGACACATTTATATCCATTTGGAGTATATACAGGGAGTGGAGTTACTGGGTCTTGTTTAAGATTTTGATGTCAGCATTCTTTTTTTAAGGTGATTAGATGATTCACATGATATAACAGGATATGGGGACTTTAGTACCTCCACACATCACCAACCCTTGTTATTATGTCCTTTTAAATTTATAACTATTGTGAAGTACATGAGGTGAGTTGTTTTTTTGTTTTTTTGGGTTTTTTTTTTTTGACTTGAGGTTTCCTAATGGCAAAGAGCATGGAATATTTCTTTGTGTGTTTATTTACAGCTGACATATCGTTTTGGAGAGATGGCCACTTGTCACTGTTCTAAATGCAGTGGGACCTTGGAGAATGGAGCTGATCAATGAGGCATACTAAAGTTGCATGCAATAGTCAGCTTTATTTAGAGCATCGGACATTTTATACTCTGAGCATTAAGAGGAGTCACATAAGTAAAGTATATAATGACAAGGACAAACTGCATCTGATGGACAAACCACACATGGTGGGCAAGCCCATGTGGTGCACAAACCTATGTGGTGGGCAAGCCACACACAGAAAAAAAAAAAAAGCAAATTTTTCATAGAGGCACGTAAATAACTAGCAAAATCCAGTTGTAAGGAATGATCTGAAATAGACTCACTCCTGTCTGCTACACCTGAGAGAGATGTAAGAGCATAATCCAAGAACATTTTCATGTTTTTGAAGAAACTGAGGTCACATGACTCTTGTCTTGTTTTCTTGGAGTTTTCTCACAAACACTCAGAATTCTCCTCACGCAGCTTCATTCCCGGACTGTGTTCTGACAGCCACTGAACATTTTTTTAGTATAATCCCTCCTCTTTTATCCCAAAGAGTTTCCCATTCCTTGTTTCTCCTCCTTCCCCCTCCCTCCCATCTGGACTGACGTAGGTGATGGCAAATGTCTTTAATCCAGCACTCGGGAGGCAGAGATCTCTGTGAGTTCGAGGCCAGCCTGGAATACAGAGGGGGAGTTCCAGGATGGGCCTGTTACACCGAGAAACCCTGTCTCAAAAAAATGAAAGAAAGAAAGAGAGAGAGGTAATAGGTTTCTGGGGGATAATAGTAAATCAAATATAATAAGATAAAAACAAAAGCTAACACATCACAATGGTTTTAAAAAAAGCACACAAACAGAAGGCAAAGAGACCAAGGAACTGATATAGACACAGAGACATAATTGTTTGCACATTCAGGAATTTCATAAAAACACTAACTGGAAGCTATAATATATATGCAAAGGATCTGTAGGGGTGAGAGAGAGAATATATATATATATTGTGTATGTATATTAACATTTAAAATAAGATAAAAATTAAAGCCCTGACATGACTTTATGAGACAAAGAAGCCTCAGAGGTCCCACTGAGTTCATTTTGAGCATCTACTGCTGGGCACGCAGCCTACCCTTAAGAGCAGTTTTCCTCCAGTGATAGTCCCTTGGACAAAACTAAGTTTTTATTTACAAGTGGCTCTTAGTTAGCGATGGCTTCTGGGTTAGGGTTGGGACTTTTGTCCACCTCTCCTTTAAGCTCTACGACTCCTTTTCAAAAAGAGGGAATAAAAGGCCAATTATGTATGAAAGTGACAAATCGACACAAACATGGCCCTTTGCCACACACTTCCCCTTGCTTAATAACCAGACTAACAGCTAACATGATATCTAATAAAACTATTATGATTGTTTTAAATTTTAAATACATTTTAAAATTTTTGTCTGTGTGTGACTGGATTTGCGCATCTGAGTGCAATGCCCATGGAGACCAGAAGAGGGCAGCAGATCCTGAGGAGCTGGTTTTAGTGTGAGGCCCTGAATATGGATATTGGAAACCAAACTCAGCTCCTTTACAGGAGAGTGCACTCTCTTAGCCAGGGTCTCTCTAACCTTGATTAAAAAAAAAAAAAAAAAAAAAAAAAAAAAAAAAAAAAAAAAAAAAAAGATTAATTTAGCATATAATGAGTACTTGATTCAGGGTTTGGAGATTGTTGGAATTCACTGAATAGAGGGAGAAACTGTCAGTCACTGGGCTGTGACAGCATATTCTTTTACCTAATCAGTATTTTAGATCCATTTTTGGAACTGAAAAGAATTTAGTCCAGAGAGTTGTGGCTGTAATGCTCATGTGGGCATATCTCACTATGAATCTGGGCAGAGTTATCAATATAACTTCTTTTAAGGAACTTGGAACTTTTAAGGGACTCAACTCTGAAAAGTAGGTTGGGTCTTATGATTTGAATGTGAAACATTCCATGTGTTTTTCACACTTGGGAGATTAAGGAACATTTTGGGGGGTAGGGCCGAGCTGAGGAACATGGGTCATAGGAGACACGTTATGAGCAATCTACCATGTGAGTCTGTTTAATGGGTAATTAGCAATTATTAAGATATAATTGGGGAGATACACTCACAAATACAAAACCAAGGGAACATCTGTCATTGTCCTCTGTTCTGCCAGGGAAAAAATGCACCCTGCCATCTGGTGTCCGATCACCCCAAGAGAGAGCGTGACCTCTGTGTTTTCTTTTTAGAGATCGCGTAGGCAGTTGAGAAGCACCACCTCTATCAGTCCGGACAGCCCAAGGTCATTTGTGGAGTGGATACCCACGAGAGGGGCAGGTTTTGAAGATTTATATCCATCTCTGATTCTAGCCCATGTTCTCCTGTCTTCCAGTCCTCATACATGAAGATCCTTCACTCTTCTGCCTGAGCAGGTAAAGCCATTCCTTCCTGCCATACAAGCTGAAAAACCACAGAGCTGTGAGCGAAACTAAACCTCTGCTTGCTTACATAGTTTCCATCTGCTGTCTCATCACCATGACAACAAAAGTAACTAACCGAGGTAGCTGCAACACCATCTGTCTTTGGTGGAACTTTCTGACTCCCACTCCACCCTCTTCTCCTTTGGGCAATAATAAAGGTTGATAATTTGTGAAAATGGAGCTCTGCTCATCATCATCCCCGTGATTACACAATCCATCTCAAGTGACAGAATTTGGATTCTCATGGGAAGAATTTGTCACAGGGACAATCATTGAAAGGTGACAGGGGTTTAGTTCTTTTGCGAGGATATTGAAATTAGTCACCTACCATCACTTTCAGTGCCTGGTAGCATTTTTTCAAAATACCGGTTGGTAGGCCATTAGCTCTGTGTTATAAATTGTATCAATAACTGAAGTGAGCATTGGATCTTTCCCTCTAAGAATCTATATAGAGACTGTGGAGCAGGGTGCCGACCCTAAGAACTGAGCCCCTGCTAATCTCTTGGTGTTCAAACACCATGATTTCTCTGGCTGCCACAAGTCTATCCTAAGGCAGACTGCTGTAGAAATGTGTGCTCCAGGGAGAGCATTACCTCACGGGTCATAAAAACATGAAGGGCAGGAAAGAACTAGGTTGTCCTGACGGAGAATGGGCTGAGCCTCTTCACACTGGCCAACACGGGCTCCTAGAGGAAAGCACAGAGGTGTCAGGACTGGCTAGTGCTCTTCCAGGTCATTTGGTGATGGCTCCCCTATGTGAAAACCCTGGCCAGTGGGCTGTCAGTGGCTGTGTTAAAAACCGAGTCCACTGAATTGGAGGGTATTTGAATTGTAACTGTCTTTGGGTGGTGTGCTGGTTCTGACTGAGATTTGCTTAGGAATACCTGAGCAGAAAAGACTCCTCTGCTGCTGACTTTAGGTTTAAGCAGAAATTCCAGCACCTTCGCGTGCACCTTAGCTCATCCCAGTCATTAGCCCTCTCCTTATTTCAACAATGTCATCCAGTGCAAACTCCATTTTAAGAAAGAGTCCCCAGTGCATAAATGTCAGTGGGGTTCCTTTGGAATCACCTTCTACTGCTGAATTAACCTGAAGAAATGGGAGATGAATCTTCTTGGAAACTGTTAAGGCGAATCAACTCCAAGGCTCATGCAGGTGTGGATGCAAAACTTCATTTTATATACGGTGGAAGGGATCTGAAAGGCACTTTGTTTTCAAAAAGTTGTATCCCCACCCTGTGCAGAATAGTGTTCCTCAGTGTTGCCAAACACCGAATAATCTATTTTAAATATGAATTCCTGGAAGACAGACTATTTTATCTATGGTCTAAATATAGCTATAAAATCATTCCTGTAGAAGAATTCTCATTTTGTCATTCACTGTGAATAGTTTATTCCAGGTGGGAGTTCTCTTGTGGAACAGTTTCCATAAGATTACCAGAAATCTAGGATATGCGTTTTTCCTAGACTTTTTCTTTTACTGAAGGATTTGTCTGTTAAATCACAGGCTTTTAAAAAATACACCTAATACATATATCTTGATTATCATCACTCAAACAATACTTTTCTGTATATTGTTTTGTAAGTTACAAAATTTGTAGAGATTAAGATACTTTGAAAGTTTGGATGAGCTACAACCCTGTCTGTATTAATATTGAGCTTGACAAATAATTCAGCATAATTCCAATGGGATTTCAACAGTAAGTGCACTATTTTAAAGAGCCAGTCCAGAGCTCTGCTCTATACATTCTAACTTCCTTTTAGATCTGGGTGTCTTTTTAGACACACAACAGATACCACACATATTTATCAAGGTTTTCCAGAAAACTAGAATACTCTCTCTCTCTCTCTCTCTCTCTCTCTCACACACACACACACACACACACACACACACACACACACACTGGGGAAATGTGAGGGGGGCAAAGATAATAATAGAAAGAGATGAGAGAAAAAAAACAAAAATGATGCATTTTAGGGAGTTGGTACCCACGGCTGTGGAGGTTGGGCATTTGGTGCCTGTGGGGATGGCCATCAGGCTGATGACCAGGGAGAACTGGTGTGGTACTTCAAGCCCCAAGTTATCTTCTGGCAGAATTCCTTCCCACTTGCCGAGGGCAGTTAGTTATTCCACTCATGCCTTTTGCTGATTTGATGAGGCCCACCCACGTTACAGAGGACAATCACTTCACTTAAGTTTCACTGACTTAAATGGTATTCACATCCAAAAAACCCCTCACAGAAACATCCAGAATTTTTGACCACATATCTGATATTATGGCTCAACCAAGTTGATATGAAGTTAACTCTCACAGCATTGAACCGAAGCCATACAAGTAAGACAGCATCTGGAGGGAGTGTTGCTCTGATTTTCTGGCCTCTTGGGCAATCAGATTTTCAGTGAAATAGAAAACAGGCACACACACAGGCACACACATAGTCATGCATGTACATATATACACACATGCACACAGAGATACACTTATACACATACACACACACTCATGCATGCACACGTACATATGCATGCATGCACATATATCCATATGTACACACACATGCATGCATACACAACACATGCACACAGATGCACATGCCCTGAAGTTATTCATAGTTAAGACTTTAGGGAAGCAGAACATAGTTAATGGAGAGTGAGTGAACTCATATTTCAGAGAATCAGCCTCACATGATTCCTGCTAGCATCATATATAACCAGCTACAAAACAGTTATATTTTTATGATTACATTTTATTCATTGTGTGCATGTGAACACACAATGGTGCATGTGTGGAGATCATCTGATGTGTGCTGGGTTTGTTCTTGCCTTCCACTATGTGGGTCCCAGGGATGGGATGTAGGCCTTCCTTGGCAGTTGTGCTTTTTCTTGCTGACCGTCTTGCTGGCCCCTTAACATCTGAAAGGAGAGAAGGCTCTCTTACCCCTGAGAATCTTGGGCTATGTGTGTGTGTGTGTGTTTATGAGACAGGATCGCAGTCTGTACAGGTTGGCCTTGAACTTTCTGTGTAACCGAGGTTGGCATTGAACTCAAGATCCTTTTACTTCAGCCTCCCAAAGATTGGCTTTGCGAGTTAGGGCCACCATGCCCAGCCCACGTTTTCTTTCTTTCTTTGTGATGGGAGCCTGCTGCTCTAAATCTGTTCACATCCATCTATGTTTCTCACCTGTTCACTCATTCCAGCTTCAGGGCTTCATTCACATCCTCAAACTTTATTTTCACAATTTAACTTTTAAAACATACCAAACAGTCTCTAAAATACTGTTCACATGTTTCTTGTATTTTGCATGAAAAGGTGATTCTGGAAACAGACCTAACAAGCCTGAGTTTATTCACAGCCCTTCTGCTCTGCAAGACCTGGTGCCTCTCAGGAAGAGCTTGCATCTATCTGATCACATGTGCTCTGGCTTCTCACAATCTATCTGCTCCAGGGATCACAAAACCAAGAAACTCTAGACCAGAAAAGGTTCTAACCCAAAAGGGCTCTGAGTGAGTGCGAGGAAGAACAGCAAACGCATCATAAAAACATCCTTTTAAGTAAAGTAACTGCTGCTGCATTCAGACAAATCAATGCAAATATGATTCTGCAGAAAATGAATACCCAAGAGGTGGTCTAAGATTTATTAAATGGAAAAGTAACAATTGGCAGCCGTGATCCCTGATCGAGGTTCTAAGATGGCATCAATGAAGACCAGAAGGCAAATGTGGTGAAGGTAGGGAGCAGAAATGTGCCAAATTCCTAACCTCCCGTAATGAAAACCAAAAAGGATTTAGCTCATCCATGAACTTGGTATTTTATGAAATACAGGTTCACATGTGATTTGATAACTTAGCAGCAACCAGCAGCCAAGTTTTTGAAGAAACACGAGATCTCTGATGCACATAAGCCTAGAAGACAAAAGCAATCAAAAACACCAAACACAAAGTAAAAGAGGCACACACAGGCTACACACCAAGATGTCCCTCAGAAGGACAGCAGTGACAGGGCTGGGCATCCAGCAAACAGAACCATGGGAGTGAGGTTTCCAAACCTTCTAAGCCTCAAGGAAGATGCCCCATGTAAAACCCAATGCAAATGTTTAACATGTGAACCAACAAGGCTCAAGGGTTTCAGATCTTTGTAAAGATGAGGGGGCAGCAAACAAGAAAAATAAAAGATAGAAAAGAAGAGGAAATGATTGACAAGGGAAGCAAAGACACCGATGCCTCCCGATACTGCAGTGAACCCACTGTAGGGAATGAAATCCAAGGCAAGTGGAAACAGATCCTTCCCCCTGGTAACTGGACATAGAAATTGGTTGGAACCTGGTTCAGACAACTGGGTGGCCAGGTGGATTAGCACGGATTTTCTGAGAAGCAGTCTGGTACCGTGGATTGGTACCAGGCCATGTGTATCTTTTTCTTCACTAATTCTGTTTACAGAAGTGTCTTTCAGGAAGGCAATGGGAAATTCAGAAAATTAGTTCTGGAAAAATAAATCATAAAATTAGAAGAAAGCCAACTTGAAAGTTTAGAACAATAAAGGAATAATTATATGAATTATAGGATATTACTGATTCATTAGAAATGATGTTTATGGAGTTTTCAAGGCATTGAGCTGAAGATTAAAATCAAATGCAATTGCATAAAATGTATGATTTCCATCTTATAAATACATGTGTGTTTATGGATGTGTTTCTCCTCAATTCTAAGATTTCCATATTTAGTACTTTAAAATTAGGATGAATTATACAGTTAATATAATCTTCCTCAATCAAAAAAGTATTTTAAGTACACACATTATCTCACAATGAATTACATATTGCATTCAAAAATATTATATTCTCATGCTTAAAAAGGTACTTAGAAAATAAATCATTTTTTTACAAAGCAGGAAAGTGTCAAATCTTTAAAGGCCATTTGTCATGCTTGTAAAGGGACTGTCTTGCAGGTGATCTGCACCTGGCTAGAGCTTGCTTGCCGGCTGTTCGTCTATCACCCTGAAGAGCCCATATGTATAATTTAGATGTATTCAACCTGTGGCTGGTGGGCTACATACATCCCAGGATAGCTCTAAATACAATGTGACACATTCATAGATGACAACATCGTGCCATGATGTCAAAAGACTGGCCGCCTGTGCAAGATGCTACTGATTTGGCTCAGGTCCATAGAGGACCTGGGAAACAGACTTCTCTAGAACTTTTCCAAAAAACATGTGTCTCCTCATTGATTTGGTGTGGAGTCTGCTCCCAGACCCCCAGGCTCTGTTCTTCTGAAAAGTCAGAGCCTGCATGGTTCAAATCTTCTCGTCTGTGTCTGGAATGAGTTGTTTCAACAGCAATCTCATAATCATGACTACAAGTTCCTGTAGTATTCTCTGGAAATGGAGATTTGGATTTATTTCAGGCACCCCCTCCTCCCCAGAGACTATTGTCCCCTTTTAGCCCATGCATGCCTTCCATATTTTGAAGGTAATTTTCTGTGATGGAAAAGCTTGGCTCTTCTGCAGCATTAACTGTCTCTTCTGGCTGCACAGTTCACTCTCTCTATCCTGTCAGAGCTCAAAATAGATGAGTTGGACAGGCCTTACAGCCTTTGTCAGTTTGGTAAGCACTGGTCTATCAGTATATTAACGATTTTGACAATTTTCTTATACATTTCATGATTTGACCTTGGTTATACGACCTTCCTTGTACAAATTCTTTCAAAACCCAAACTCATCATAGAAATTCTGTGCAGTCTTATTGATATCTTTATCTCCATATTCATTCATCAGAACGTGTGGAATTTCACTTCTGAGTGCTACAGTCTCTCCTGAGACAGTTCTTTCCCCTCGTTCTTTAAAAAGTCATATTTGAACTTTCTCTAAACTGATTTTTAAATGTTTTTCTTCCTAAGGTCATGGGTACATGCCTGACTCTAATCAAATGTCCACATCTTGTGCATTGGCAATTCCAAGATGGCATGGTCACGGTTTCCTTCGGTCCCCACTGCTTTACTGTCCCTGCAAATGAGAGACATAAATGAATGGTACACGTTGTCAGGCTAATTAGTGGAGTAATTGATATCAGTGAGCAGCCCGTGCAGGGGTCTGTGGGTCCTGATTGCTTGGTTTTATTCGGTAACACAAAATGAGAGCTGTCAGTTTTGGGCTTTGTCCTTAGGGAAATGCAGTATGACTGTTCTGGCAACACCGCCACCCCCCGCCGCCCCATTTCATTTGAAAAGCTTTGCTCTACATGCACATGGAAGCTCATAGACTATACATACAGCACACTGGAAGCCAGACTCCAAACTACCTCGGTTTGCTTCTCAGGGCCCTGTAATCCATGACCACAATGAGCAGAAAGGCAGTGTACCTTGTTTATCCCATTGGTGAAACCCAATAGTGGGGAAATTAGGGGTTCATAAACAAGATGAGATTGAACTCTTTAGCAAACTCAACTGTGTTGTGAAAAAGCCCAAATGGGGTTTTCAATGTAGACATTTTGTCGAGACACTTAATTTGTTTGTCAGATACCAAATGTGGGAGTTTCAACAATTGCCCCCCCCTGCCACCGCCCCCAGTGTGAGACATAACAATGTAATATCTACTGTTAACATTTTGTCGGGTTTTCCAGGTTAGACTTTGAGTGAATTCTCAGTCACAATGGCGCTATGTATTATGACTACAGAGCACACAAAGGTATCTAGCAACATTAGAGTGGGCTTTTTCAGAAAGCCCACCTTAATGAAGGAAGAAAAGTTCAGAATTTGGACATATTCTCTTTTTATCTCATCAATTTTCATTTGCATGTACAATGTGTATAGTATATTAATGCAGCAGTACATTTGTGGGCTACGTAGACTTAAAATTTATTGATTGTGGTACATGGGGAAGAGTTGGGAACCAAGGTGATTTATGCAAAAGCAGTCCCCATTGCTGATGCTACATTTATACCTAATCATATAGAAACCATATTTGATCATACATAATCAACATTTTAATATTATATATAAAACACCCAAAGTTAGGAATTGGCATTTAGCTACATTTAAAAACTGAAATCTGTGTTGGAGAGAAGGCCTTTAGTGGGAGACAGAGAATGGGTAAGGAAAGGCAATGAGGGTGAATATGACCAAAATACATTATACACATTTTTGAAATTGTGAAAGAAATAGCCCTTACGTATCTACTGTAAAGCCAGTAGGAATAAACAGGCTAACACATGAGAAAACTCAAGTAAGAACATAGTTTCCTAGCCTTAGAGGATTGACAGACATTGAAACTGGCAGTCCAAGGGAACGTCATCTGCTGAGCCTCAGTATCTGCTCCTCCATCCTCGCGTGAAGTAGAAGGTATGAATTTTAAATGTCACATTCTTCACTTTGCCTCACTACTGGTGGCTCCTTCCTTTCCACCGACAGGAACAAAGATGTGATGGCTGATGGTCAAGTATCTATGGAGAACCATGGGGAAGAAGCCATGCACTGGGCACCGCAGAGTAACAAGTGAGGAGGACCATGGAGTCACTTACCCCAGCGTTTGAAAACTAGTGGGTTATACACAGAAGAAAAATACTCAGTCACTTACAATTAAAATAAGGGCTAAGAACAGAACAGAGCCAGGCATGGTACTGCACATTTGCAACTCCTGTATTCATAAGACAGGCAAAGGGGTTACTGTGAGGCCAGGGTCAGCCGATTTTAGAGCTTTAGAACAGCCTAGACGGTCTTAAAAAAAATGAAAAACCAAACCCAAAGCAGCTCACACAAGAAGGAAAAACTAAAAGCAAGCTTGGGACAATGGAAGACCTTTGGTGTAGAACACAAAGAGATTATCGCTGTGAGAAAAGAACATTTGATTTTGGCTTGAACCACTGAGAAGCAAATGGAGCTGGTGACTGGGGCTGGCACTTGGAAGCGGAGAAAATACAACTATGTGAAGGAAGCATGAGGTACACATAGAAGAAGATAAATAGATGGGAAAACACTATCCCACATTTGCTTTGGGATACAGCTTTCTGTGTATAGGATACTTCGTAACCAACTTTCTTCTGGAAAGAAATCAGCATTCCTGATAAAAGACTTAAGCAATTTTCTGATAAACTTAAATGCAATTAAGAGCCTTTCTGAGAAGTCAGCTCCTTACCTCCTCCAACGATGTTCTCTAACCAGAAAGATTATTTTTTTTCTGAATTCTGTCTGAAAGTTCTACATAAACAATTCCCTTTTCTTGTAACATGTCCTTCTGGACTTCTTTCCCACAGCAGGAAAAATAAAAACTTAGATATGCCTTTTCAAATAAACGTAGCATAAAGGGCGTTTTAGAATAAACACAGTGTGTGATATACAGAGTGAGAGGCACCCTGGTGGATGAACTGGGCTAACTGATACTAGGAAGCGGTTAATGCTGGCCTGGGGCAGCTATTCTTTGGCGAGGGGAGCCACTTAGGCGCCTTTAGCTTCGCACCCACTCCAGTGCCCACTTGTTGATTGGGTCGGAAGACTTAAGACAGCACCCAGAGACAAACTGTTTGCAAGGAAATAGTGTGCTGGGTGGTCAGGATAATCCCAGCAGTTTCGCCACCAATCAGTGCAGTGTTACGGGAAGGTCATGAAGGCCTGGCAGGGAGGTCTGATTTGCGAGGCTCTGATCAGAGCCTTCATTTCACTGTGTCCCATGCTGCTGGTGCACAGGGCTATTTCCCTTCCTATTGGAAGTCTCTGCTCTTAGCTGCTATGCCACGGCACTGTCCTTTTTTTGTTTCTTTCCTGCTCACTTGCTGAGGTTCCTGAGGAACATCCCTTGTGGCTCTCTCCCTCCTTGCAGCCCCAGCAGGCAGCCTTCTTATGGCACTGCCTTTTTTACGTGCTTCCTCTTGGGGTTCCCATGCTTGAAGATGCACCAGGACCTCCTGCATCATGGAATGTACTCCCCACTTTATCCAATGTGAGAGCTGTTCCTGTTGGCACCTTTTGGAACACAGAAGGAGACATTTGAGCCAGGCTGTGGTCTGTTTGGAAGCATAGGGTAGCTAGATCATTTCTCAAAGCTGAGTCCCAGAGGAAGTACCTGTGTTTCTGCCTCTTTAATGTGACACGCACGTCTTTCTTTGGCATTACCCTAAAGAACTATGTATGGCAGGGAACTAAGCAGATTTATTTCTGCATCCCATTCAATTGTTTACTCAATTCTTCGGATTGAGAGGCACAACCTTGGTTGACCAGCTGAATGAAAATAGAACTGATGTTATTAGAAGTGTAACTATGAAATAAAAGGTACTAAACGGCAGGTAAAAGTCATATTGGGGGGCTGGAAAGATGGCTCAGTGGTAAAAGCTTCCTACTGCTCACAAAGAAGACCTAAAACTGGATCCCAGAACCCATGCCCGGGGTCTTGGAGCTACTCCTTGTAATTACAGCTCCAGGGGATCTGAAAGCCTCTCCTGGCCTCCCTGGGCACTGCACACCCATGCACAAATATACACTCAGGCACATATGGATGCACATCATGAAAAATAAAAATAAAACTTCTAAAAATTCTATCAAGAGCATTTTAAAGGGCTGAATTTTATGCACTACAGATTTTTGATGGCATAAATGGTGAGCTTGGTATTGGCACTCACAGTCTGTTACTTGCTAACCATTTTCAGTTGCTATTATATATGTTAGATATAGATTCAGGTATTCAGATTCTTTGACAGGTCCATATCAAGGGATGAGGCTATAGTCTGGTTGGTACAGTGATTATTTTGCATTAAGGAAGTCCTGGGCTCAATCTCTAGCATCCCATAATATAGTATATGATGCATGCCTATAGTCCCAGCACTTGAGAGGTGGGAGCTGGGGGATCAGAGTTTAAGGTCATCTTCATTACATAAAACTCTAAGTCATTCTGGGCTATATAACACCTTGTCTCAAAAAGCTCCTGTCTACTTACATATCTTTGCAGGTGGGGCCAGATTCAGTCACTTGATTCTACCACATTAGAACAAAGTGGAAGGCATTCTAACACTCCCAAAGCTCAGTTAAGAACAATGACTCAGCGTCTGTCTGTCTCTGTAGCCCAGTGCAAGCCTTCAGGTGGAGGAGATGAGCTGTCTTGTTCCACACACCCTAACACTGCTGTGTGCAAAGGACACATTGGAAGATAGGCTAGAATAGTCCCAGGTACCTCAGCTGCATGAATCTTTGGCTGATATTTCAGACATAGAAATTTAGAAGTCTTCAAAATGACTTCAGTTCCAACCACTGCAACTTCATGATCTTCTCCATCTGGGTTACCCCCAAATCTCTGAGCCACAGAAACAGTTATTCAGTGCTTTTACTGTTTTATACTTATAAACTTGCGGGTGGTTTTTCTATATAGCAACAGACACATTCTCGCTAAAATTTAATCCTTACAGTCACTCAGACTCATCTATTCAAGTGCATCATGTTCTTCAAACTATGCTAAGGTGTATAATAAATATGTGTCTGTGTTTCTTAATTTTGCCCACACTCTCAAGTCTTGTGCCAAATTGAGAGTTATAAGCCTAGAAGTTCAGACCTTGTGGCCATCAGACCTACAGAGAAGTTACGTTCATCTGCAGCCAGCTGGGGAGGGAAAGAAGCCGTGCCTGCTGTGACTGGGGAGTAGGTGACTGCAGTGTGTGGGGATGCCTGATACATCAAAGTCCTTTTAGAGCAAAGATAAGCAATCCTGAGGAATTTGGGGTGTTAGCTTCTCTATGACCCAAAACATGGAAGATGGCATTATGACCCCACCTACATCACGTGTGAAGTCACTCATAGTCTAGACCCAGAATAGTTGTAAACAGATGAAATGTACATTAGATACAAGGAGGCTCCGGCTTTTAGAGATTTCATTTTGTTTCTAGGAGCTAGGTTCTTTGGTTGGACCAGAAAGAAATTTTACATTTCTATTAGGAAACAGTTGGCCCTCTAACTCAATGGCCACAAAAGGTCCTCACTGTTGAGCTGGACCTGTCATTTGCTAATTGAACTATTATATATATTGAACTTCAGGTCCTTACAGGTTGTCACTTCTGTCGTGTGCAAATGAGGTATGTATGCAAAAGTATCCTGTGCTTTGTGCATCTGTGGTACCCTCTGCTGGGAACCCCCTAGCTCAGCCTGTGTCCCTGGAGGCTGTTTTCCCATCATATGCATGCCCTCCTT
Source organism: Phyllotis vaccarum (assembly GCA_033318265.1). Lineage (NCBI taxonomy): Eukaryota > Metazoa > Chordata > Mammalia > Rodentia > Cricetidae > Phyllotis > Phyllotis vaccarum. The sequence continues at coordinate 8,899,962 of JARWLC010000007.1, read as the reverse complement.
CCTGCCTCTGAGGTTTATCACCACCGACTTTGGGATATATTGGTGATACTCATCCCCTATCCAGTTACTTCCATGTTGTGTGATCATCAATCATCTGTGGTCTGTCCTCACTCACTGCTCTGTAAACTCCCCAGTGCTGACTCTTAGGGTTTTTTTTTTTTTTTTTTTTTGTTTTGTTTTGTTTTGTTTTGTTTTTGTTTTTGTTTTTTTCTTGTTTGTCCTTTTCAGTACAAATGGGATAAAGGTACTTGCCTCTCTTGGTTTTCTCATCCCATTCGTGGGTGAGCAACAGATATTTTCCTACAAGGTCTTAATATGATGCCATTGGTAAGGCACAGGTGGAGTGTCATGAAGTTTCCATTGGTTCTAATCCTCAGAAGGAGAGACATTGGCTAACCTCAACTTGCCGCAAGATCTCCAGGGGATATTGGTGCGGGACAGAAGCTATAATCAGGACTGCTATTAACTTGACTGTACAGCTGGTGACAGTCCTCTCCCTTCTCATGAGGCTACTTTCATAAGAACCTTGTGAAAAGCCAGGGAGAATGGCCCAGTTTTCCCTCCTGCAGCACACATATTCTCTCCCAGCCATGTAGACCCAACCGTGACTGCCAAGGAAAGCAAGACCCAGTGTCCTACTGACTCTGCCTCTCTGTACTGATGGTTTGTGAGCTGTGTTCAGCTAAGCCCTTTGCCTGATCCCAGGCTACTCCCTCCAATTAAATGATAACGTGAAGATGTGCAGATGAACAAGTAGACACAGGTGGAAAGAGAAAGGAGGGAAGGAGAAAGGAGAGAGAAAGAGGGAGAGAGAGAGAGAGAGAGAGAGAGAGAGAGAGAGAGAGAGAGAGAGAGAGAGAGAGAGAGAGAGAATTGTTTGGGAAATAAGCAGTTTTGAGGCAGTAAATATTCAAAGGTCACCATCACCTGTTGAGCAGCCAGTTCTTCATGCCTTCTGGCTGGTACAGAGCATCAGACCAAGAGATATTGTTATTTCATCCAAACTCATCTGCTGTAGTTCTTGTTACATGAATTTACAAGTTCCTCGCTTTCTGATATTGGTTAAAATGATTTTTGAATTTTATTTTGCTTTCAGGAGGAGCCTTGGGCAATTGACAGGGCTTCTACCTGAGTGCCCAGAGTCCAGCACGTGACAGTGAGTTATGAAAAGAAGTAGAAAGTGGAAATAAATCAACTTTTTAAATTAATTCCTGACACACTTTAAATCTGTGGCCAATTCATATAGAATTGCGTTAACTTTTGGTATTTAGTGTTCTAACATCAGATAACTGCAGAACATCTGCCTTTGGGCTAGAAACAGGAAGGTGTCCTCTGTGTTGAATATCTTCCCACATTTTTGTCCTTCTGCAAATTGATTAAAAGGTTGGAATGTGAGTTTTACTCAAAAGGAAACCAGTAGGAAGACAGCATTCCCATGTAAACACACACAAGAGGATTATGCTTTCAAGTAGAAACATGCTCTATCTAATTGCTGTTTAAGATTTCAATTTTGAGTTGTGGTTCTTACAACAAGGGAATTTACTTACAAGGGAACCACTGTACCAAACACTAAGCTGAACAAAATCTTGTTCTTCCATGTCAAGGGTTATTTGGGTGTCAGTTCATAACCCGTCTTAAGAAAGAGCCTTCAAAGAGATATTTTACAAGGCAGTTTCCCAAGCCCTCCATGGAACACCTATCTCTATCCAGATAACTCACACTTGTGTGAAAGCAACTCACAGCAGGGGAGGCAAGAAGAGTTAGTTCCTGGCTTCCCGATTGGTTCTGTTAAGACAGTGTAACTCTCTCGGCTTGGTGGTTTGTGAAGCAAAACTTTCAGGCGAATCTTTGGACATCAAATGGTCTTTATGAAACAATGTCTTGATGAGTTAAGTAAGAATGAATCAGAAACACATGTACTTAGCTTCCCTTGTAATGTAAGAGGGCCTACAAATCAAGGAAGAGGGCATTTAGCAAACACTGGGCTTGGGTTTCCTAAATCTGAAATGTTAAAATAATTAACAAGGACTTATTGAGGCTGAAAAGTGATCAGTTCCAGTGTGCCTGACTCAAAACTGAAGGAAGGAGAGGCAGCAAGGTCCTTCGAAGGGGAAGGAGTATGTGCATGGGATGGATGGGTGCATTTGAAAACTAGCTCTCCCCAGCAAACTGTTAACCCAAACTTTGCTTCCATTTCTTCTATTTTCTTTTGACTTATAGGTTTCAACTTGAAGAAAGACTTGTCTAAAATATTCTGCCCCAATTGAGCGCATCCTTCTGTTCCCTTCTCAAAGGCAGGAAATGATGACATTTTATAAGACAATGCTCTGTTCATTCTTGAATTGGATATGAATTCATATATTAGCCATTCAGGAAGTTTGGTTAGGTATTCAGGTTGAATTTATTTCCTAGTTAGCTAATATTTCTCAACATTCCCTGAACCCAGAAAGTGCTATGCAAAAGTTGTAAGGAAGAATTATTATGTACCAGAAATTTTAAAACAGATTGTAATCTTGGGACAAAAAAAAAAAAAAAAAGGAAAGTATGAAATAATAGAAATAGAAAGATAGTAGTTTCCTTGCTTGGCCTTATGCCCTATCTGGACTTCCCAGAATTTCTCCCCTGGGGTAGATCTGAAACCTTCTCTCCTGAGGTCCTCAGGGAGCTCAGACCCCATCTCAGTTCTTCCAAGGTGGCTTCTCTTTGTCATTGGCAACTTACCTCTCACTTCCAAGTCTCACTGCGGAGTGTGAAGGGCGCTCACCACCACTTGGGAACGCACATTATTTCAAGTATATTTTGGAGACCATTGCTTAAAATCACAGAAAACAGAGGTAAGACAGAGAGAGTCCTCAAAGCCGACAGACAAATGCCTAGTCCTTCGGCTACTCCCTTCTTCTATCAGCTGAAAGCCTGAATTCAGCAGCCCTAGAGGCCACTCAGACCATGGAGCTCAGCTACCAGATTCTTCTTCTTAAAGGCCAACCAAATCCATTATTTTTCAAGAGGGCCTTTGCAATGAATTAGAGCTACTGTCTAGATAGCATCTCTCTCTCTGTGTTGCTCTCTCTCTCTCTTACACACACACACACACACACACACACACACACACACACACACACACACACACACACACACACACACTTCTGCTGTGAGGGGTAAGAACCCTCACAGGAAGTTTGAACCTCTGAACATATTCTGCTAAAAGGACATTTCCCGCTATTGCTGTGGTACTTCTTTGGGTATATTTCTGTGCACTGCTCACACTAAAAATACTTATTTTGTTTTATGTGTGTGTCCTGAGTATATGGAGGTGCACCATGTATGTATGCAATAGCCTGCAGAGGTCAGAAGAGGCCACTGGATGCTCTAGAGCCAGAGTTACAGGCAGTTGTGATCTGTTGTGTGGATGATGAGGACTCAAGTATTCTTAACTGCTGAACCTCCTCTCCAGTTCCTGCTCCACACGTTTGATTTCTTGTATTGTTTAGATAGTAAACATTTTATTCACTCATCAGTATAATGCATGCTGCCTACATCAAGCCTCAACATCCAGTGTTATGTATGTGATGGTCAAGTATGTGATATAATCTAATCCTTGGGAAAGTCAGACAAAGCCTGATGCAGGGGAGTAACTTTATTAATTCAGTTAACAAATGTTATCACACTGCTTTTATATTTACTGATAATTATATTAGCACATGGAAAATTAGGAGCAATTTTTGTGTTGGGCAGCATAGCATATATGGACTGATACCCCCTTTTTGTACAGAGCCTTCCATACAATGTCTGAAGCCACTGGGCCTCCTTCTCCCTCCTAGTTAACAGTTCCCTTTGGGCTGCTGTCCTGAGGCAAACTCTATTATTTAACCTTTGTGCAAATCTATGAAATAACTCTGACATCATGACGGAGCAAATTTAGACTTAAAGCAGTTATTAATTTTCTCATCACTGAACCATTGTATGCACTTGATCTCAGAGTCCTCTGTAAAGCTTATTTTATCCATCACAGTTCCACATCACTTATTATGGGATGTGACGGGGGTGTTAGGACGCATCTAACTGTTCTAGGTCATGCTAGGCCCAAAACTGTTAGAGCGGTAGGTACATTTGTTTTCCATTTAAGGAAATCAAGGGATCAAACTCAGGAATTAAACATGCTAGGAGAGCCATCCAACACAGAAGATTAAAAAAAAAAAAAAAAACCTCACTTAACTGATCAAATATTTTGGTTTCACTGCTTAGTTTTGTGATGTCAGCCAGTGCTTCGACTTTGTTTAGACTCAGTTTCTCTAAAGCAACAGAAAATAAAAGTTATTTCTGTGGTACCTTTAATTTGGATATTTCCAGGAGAGGAAAGGGCTTTAGGAAGCTGGGAACAGTAGCATAAGGCAACTATTCTCTTCTGTTAGTTTGCATTTATCAGTTATCAATTGGTTCTGAATATTAAAGCAGGATGGGATATTTTTCAATTAGTTTTCTGTGCAGTTCAGAACGCATTTTTAATTCAGGAAGAAAAAAGCTAATATCTTATTTAGGAGAGAAAGAAGGGGTTTTTTAGTTTTCTTAGACATTAAATGGCTCATTCAAAGCAACATTTTGATAAAGTGTGTAAATGAGAGAAGAACATATGGATTAAATTTTCCTTGAAATACATATGCACTTAAAAAGTGCAGAGAAAAGTGCTTGGCAAAGCCCATTTGGGGTTTTGCCAAATGGGAAACATTTTAAAAATAGTTGAAAATGCAGTTTTATCTAAGAACGTTGCCACATCTACACATTCTTATTGATTATAGATTTTTTAATTTGCGAGTTATTCTTGTATTTATTTTTGCAGTTTCTTTATGCCATGGGCTTATTCAATTTTGCTACAGTTGTGTGTGTGTGTGTGTGTGTGTGTGTGTGTGTGTGTGTGTATGTGTGTATGTGTGTGTGTGATAATCAGCCGCTGACACTGACATCGTGGTATCTGCCTTCCTTGTATAATTTCTGATTTGGAAACTCTCAGAGAGGTTACATGTGACCCTTTTGGAGCAACAGTGGTTTGTTTCACTTTGCTATAATGGAAAATTCTAAGGATCATTGTACTGGTTAAACTGCCAAACTTGGATCTTTGAGGCAAGCCTCTGGGTGTCTGTCTGCCTGCAAGGGATCATCCAGATTATGTTAACTGTTTACCAAGGTGGGGAGACCCATGTAAAACAGTGTGGGGACATAAAAAAGAGTAAGTGTTTTCGGTGACAGCAATTCATCTTTCTCTGGGGTTGGACACATGGTGACCAGCTGCCTTCCCTGCAGTCATGACATCACTGCCATGATGAATCACAAGCCACAGTAAACCCTCTCCCTTAAGTTGCACTTGCCAGGCTGTTTGACACCAGCACCCATGACTCTTAGGTAGAGAAACAGATGGGTCTGGTTTGTACAGACATGGAATGCAGTTCACAATTTCCCACCCGATCGTTCCTTTATAGGCCAGGAGATTTTGGAAATTCAAGTCCAAACCTCCTGTGTTTACAATTTGAAATTGGACAATCAAATGACTTAGATACCCCTTTTTGCATAAATAGAAAAGTGTGGTTTGTCAATGTCTCTTATTGAACCACTTGAAGGAAAAAAAATATTTCTTCAAAATCAAATTTGTCATGTTTTCCTTCTGAAGTATTGACTTAATCTGGAAATGCCTCTGTATATTAATTGTGTGATTATCTATAATTCTCTGCAAGGCAAGCCAATGGTTGCATCTCCATATATGCCCAGATGGGAGACCTAAAAACACAGTCTCTGGTGCTGGCCTGCTGAGGGGAACTCACTCTCTGCTCTATGGCCTCTTTCCTTTAAGTATGCTAATCTTTTTGATCAAAGGCTCATTTGATATGAAAATATAACAAAAACAAAGAGTAATTCTTGATGTTAAAATCCTCAAACTGGAGATTAAGCAACTCAGAACATGCTCCAAGGCATGTAAATATATGTATATTCCCATATACATATATGTAATGCAATATGTATAATATATTACACACACATACACGCACATATGTATCTCAACTGTATCTTAGCTTTTGAGGCTGATCTTTAACACAAACCTGTATATGGTCTTTTTTCTCTGACAGTATCAAAATGCTATGCATTCTTTCAAGTCATTTTTCAATGCGTTATTTATGATTTAGAGAGAAACCTTCCTTTGTGGGTGCTTATGTTTGACTCAGGCAAAACTGCAAGGAGACTCTATCACTGAGCTTTGAACAGAGGCTGTGGTGGGCAGCTTTCTGCAGTAGGACCTGGGTTCTGGAACATCCTTCCTGCTGGTTTTACATCCAATGCAAGGACATAGTTGAAGTAGAAGTGAAATAACTTTGAAATGTTTTAATTTTGCTGAGGGGGCTGAAAAGAAGCAATGACAAGACATGACAGACCCTAGTGTAAACAAAAGGGAGACATAGCCAGAGGCAGGCGCAACGGGGAGAGTGTAGCATGAACATGACCCTGAGCTGGGCCATGTGACCAGGGGGGCAAAGGAGACGGAGAGTCAGGAAAGTAAAGGGTAGAAAAGAGACCAGGTAACCAAAATGGGTGGATTATATAGGGAAGGGTAGCCCAACCCCCGGGCTGGAGAAGTTTAGGGTAGGGGGTGAAGGATGCTAAATATGCCTTGAAACAGGAAGAACTGAAGGATGTTTAGAGCAACTAATAACCAGGTCCACTTTGATATGTTAAATAGGGACCCCCATTAGCCATTTGTCCTGGGTTCCAGCCCCAACAGGGACATTATAAATAATTCTGTAAAATAAAAGTTTTCTCTCCTTTAGCCCAGATGTTTTAACTGCAACAGCCCACAGATGTCACCTTTGACTACCATACCCAGCAGAACTCTCATTTACAATATATATGGAGGAAGAAAGACAGTCTATGATAAAAAAAAAAAAAAAAAAAAAAAAGTTTAAGCAGTATCTATCTACAAATCCACAGAAAAGGCCATAAAAGGAAAACTCCATTCTAAAGAAATTAACCACATCGAAAAAATCTCCATAAGGAATGAATAATCTCAGATCATTAAATCAGAAGAAGGGTTGACAAAACCCACCAAAACAAATAACAGGAATTAACAGACACTACTCATTGATATCGCTTAATATCGATGGTATCAATTTTCCAACAACAAAACCAGGTTAACTGAATGGATGCAAAAACTGGATCCATCCTGCTGCAACCAAGAATCACATTACCATCAAGGATGACATTATCTCAGGGTAAAAGGGTGGAGAAAGATATTTAAAGCAAATGGACCCAAAGGGAAAGCTGATGTAACCATTTTAATATCTAACAGAAAAAATCAAATCCAAAATTCATCCAAAGAGATAGCGAAGGGCACTATATATTGGTAAAAGGAAAAATCCACTAAACATCTAGGCACTAAACACAAGGGCAAAAAAATTATTTTTTTTTAAAAAATAATACTACAGCTAAAATCACATATTCATCCTTACACAGTGGTAGAGGGTGTCTTCAGTGCTACACTCCTGCCTCTGGACAGGTCACCCAGACAAAAGATAAACAGAAAAATTCTGTAGCTAACTGACGCCAAAAACCAATGGACTTATATCTTTACAGAACATTTCACTCAAACACAAATATATATATACTTCTTCTCAGTGGCTCATGGGACTTTCTCCAAAACTGACCAGTTGTGTCTAAGACGGACTCAAAGCAAGTCTCCTTAGATAGATGAAAAGTGAAACATCATGCATCCTGTCAGATAACATGGGTCAAAGCTGGATATCAACAAGAGAAACCTTTAAACTCATGGAAACCAAACAATTGAATGAAAATGAATCTAGATAGAAATCAAGAGAGACATTAAAACCTTTTAGAGCTGAATGACAATGAACACATAACAATACCCAAACTACCGGACATGATAGATAAAGTTCCAAAGGGCTGAGTGCCTATGTAAAAATTGGAGAAATCTCAAATTAGCAACTTAATGGCTCACCTGAAAGAACAAAAAAGAAGAAATATAGCTGGATAGATGTCAAGAAATAATCACATTCAGGGCTGAAATCAATAAAATATAATCAAACAAAAGTAGCAAGAATCAATGAAACAAAATGTTGGTCTTAAAAAAATCATTAAGATTGGCAAACCCATAAGGATAAATTAATTAAAAGGCAGAAAGAGAAGATTCAAATTAGCAAAATTAGAGCTAAAAAGGGGACATATCAACAGACATCAAAGAAATCCAGAGAATCATCATAAGGACACACTTCCTATACTTGATCAAATTGCTAAAATCTAACCAAAATAGATAATTTTCTTGATATATATCCCACCACCAGAGTTTAATCAAGATGAGATAAAGAATTTAAACAGACCTATAACCCCTAGTAAAATAGAAGCTGTAATTAAAAGTCAATCAAAGTTGAGGCCAAATGGTTTTAGCACAGATTTTCAAAGAAAAATTAGCCCCAACCCTCCTTAAAGTATTCTCCACAATAGCAATGCAAGAAACATGGCCCAGTTCTTTCTGAGAGGCTGCAGTTTCCATACCTAAACTACATACAGACTCAACTAAGACAGACAATTACCACGGTGTTTTGATGAGAATGGTCCCTGGGCTCATGTATTTGAATGCTTGGTCACCAGGAATGGATATGTTTAAGAAGAATTAGAAGGATTGGGAGGTGTGGCCTTGTTGGAGAAAGTGTGTCACTGGTTTTGAGACAGGTCTGGCCTCTGTCTCTGTCTCCGACAGCAGGTCGGGATATAAGTCTCTGCTGTTACTCCAGTGCCATGCTCCTGCCATGATGATAATAGACAAAAGAGTAAGCAAGCCTCCATTTAAATTCTACCTTTTATAAGAGCTGCCTTGGTCAGGAGGGCCCAAGAGGGTATCCTGGGCAGACTGGGAACTGGCGGCAAGGGGTGGGGGGTGGGTGGGGGGGTGGGGGGTGGGTGGGCATGAGGGATTAGGTTGAGGGGTGGATGGAGGGGGAAGTAATGAAAGAGATGGCATTTCAGGGTCAGGTAGTAACCTGGTTCAAGAGAAACTCCTGAGAGTTCACAAGGATGACCCCAGCTAAGACTCCTAGCCATAGTGGGAAGGGTGCCTGAGCTGGCCTTCTCCTGTAATTAAATTGGTGACTACCTTAATTGTCATCAGAGAGCCTTCATCCAGTGACCAATGGGTAGGTGGGGAAGCAGGGTGGATCTAAGAGAAGCTGTGAATGGGTAAACCATCATCTTAATATATTATGAGTATATATTTTTTTTTTCAAAAAAATAAGGTGAACCAACCAAAATTTTCATGAATGATGAATGGATTCTTACGTTGGAAGATTCTTTCACTTGAAAAAGAAATAGAATTTGTATTTTAAAGATTCATTTTTCTGTGGGAGATTGTGTTGTTTCATTGTAAATATTTGTCCCACCCACTGGTTTAATAAAAAGCGCTGATTCGCCAAAGGCAGGCAGGAAGTGTGGGCGGGGCTACCAGACTAAGAAATACTCTGAGAACAGGAAGCACAGAGCAGAACACCAGAGAAAAGCCGGAAGAAGCAGAGGACAACAATGCCGCTCTAAGAAAAGGTACTGAGCCACATGGTTGAACAGGTTAAGAGTCATGGGTTAATTTAAGGGTAGAGAGTTAGCAAGTTATATGCCTGAGCCTTAGGCCGATCAGCCTAAAACTATAGTAAGCCTCTGCGTGTCTCTGCAGGTCCATGGGTCTGTGGGCCTAAACCTTGAGGTTAGGCCCGAAAGTCCGGGCCAGAAACCTCTTACAACAATTTTCTTTTTAGTGTATATGTTGTGTGTGTGTGTGTGTGTGTGTGTGTGTGTGTGTGTGTGTGTGTGTGTGTGTGTGTGCACTCATGTGGGGACACACTGAAGACAGAAGGTGGAACTGGATTGCCTGGAGCTAGAGTTAGAGGTGGTGAGCTCTCTTCCACCTATGGCATGGGAACTGGGAAGCAAACTCTGATCCTCTGCAAGAGCAGAAAGTGCCCTTTTAACAGCTGAACCATCTCACTATGGCTGGTCTTGGTTGTCAACTTGACTACACCTAGAACTAACTAAGATCCAAGCGGCTAGGTACCCCTTAATTAAATCATTCGAAGTGGGAAGATGCACTTAATCCTAACCTTTTGAGGTGGAAAGACAATCTGGGCTACACCTGCTGGCAGCCTATGTAAAGGACGTGGGAGAAGGAAGCTGTCTCTCTCTTTTCTTGCCTTTGCTCTTGCTGGCAAGTCCATCCCTTTGCGGGCACTAGAGTCGACTTCTTCAGGATACTGAAAACTAGCTGAGACATCAGCCTTGTGAACTGAACAACTCCTGGATTTTCCAATTTTCCATTGGTAGACAGCCATTGTCGGCCTAGCTAAACCACAGCCTAATAAATCCCTGTAAATCACACACACACACACACACACAAACTTATTCCATTAGTAGTTCTGTTCTTATAAAGAACTCTGATTAATACACATCTGGAATAGAATTCTTATATCTGAAACAACATGAAAAAATATTGGAGACGTTATGCTAAATGAAATAAGCCAGACACAAAATGACAAAGATTATATGCTATTATTTGTATGCGGTAACCAAAGTAGTTGTATTTACAAAGGAAAATATAGCATAGCAATCTCCAGGAACCGGGGACATGGGAAAAAAAGGCTTCTTCTTATATAATGGAAACAGTGTTTCACTTTAAAATGATGAGCAAACTCTAGAGATGGGTAGTGATGACTGCTACAGGGAGGCAAGCGCCTAATGCTACTGAACTGTACATTGAGAAGTACTGAAAAGCTGGGGTCCTTCTCTCGAAAAGCGCACATCCTTGTATTGTGTGTGCACGCTCTCTCTCTCAGTTATATATTAAAATCTTTTCTTAATAAAATCCAATTTGGGGCCTATACAGATGGGTTAGTGGCTAAGAGCATTTGATGCTCTTACAGGACGAGTTCAGTTCACACCTGCCTGTAACTCTCTAACTCTAAATCTAGATCTGACTGTTCTTCCCACCTCAGCAGGTACTAGGCATGTACACACACACACACTCAAAAGGTACCCATGCATGTGCATACACACATACACACACTCAGCAGGTACCCACGTGTGTACATACACACACTCAGCAGGTACCCACGTGTGTACACACACAGACTCAGCAAGTACCCATGTGTGTACACACACAGACTCAGCAAGTACCCATGTGTGTACACACACAGACTCAGCCGGTACCATGCGAGTACACACACACATACACACACACACATACAGTTAGCAGGTACCATGTGTGTACAACACAACACACATTCAGCAGGTACCCATGTACACACTCACACACATAAATGAATGATTAATATCTGAAACAAAACATATTTCAATGTTTCTTTTTTAAAATAGTGAAATGGATCCAGAGAGATGGTCCACTTATTAAGAACACTTCATAATCTTGTAGAGGACCCATGCCAGTTGGCTCACAACTGCCTGTAACTCTAGCTTCAGGAGATTAAATACCCCTCTGGCCTTTATGAGGACCCACACACATGTGACAAGCACAGAAGTTTAAAGTTAAGAAAAAGATGATAAACTTTAAGTTACTCATATTTTACCATATGGGTTTTTGGTTTGTTTTTGTTTTTGAGAGTTTCCTGGTATTAAATGACACTTGACTGGTAGAATTAATAGGCCTAACTATTTATACTGATTCAAGGTCCTTCTGAAGTTTTTGAAAAAGCTCAGTACTTCCTTAGAAAGTTATTATTCATTTTGTAAATAAAAACAAGGTCTGCGGTAAGATGCAGGTTTCTGAAACACTGTGTCTTGCCTTAACAAACAATATTTGTTAAGCCTGGCATACTCTAAGTGTTCAGTAGATGTCTGAATGGCCCATAAGGTAACTGAATGGTTGAAGGCCTGAGATAGACCAATAGGCAAACATCGGTGGGGATATCTTTGTAGGCAGCCATAAAAGAAGCAGCATGAACAAGAACTTCCAGCTTCCACTCGAGCATGTGGGAGGCTCAAAGACACCATTAACAAGAAACCTGAACAAACTGTCAAATCAATGTCCCATCTTAGGTCTGTAAGAGAAGTAAGGCACAGGACATTCTCCAAAATCAGAAAAACTCCCAGGACAGTACAGAGGCTTTTGTGGGGACTGGGCTCAGGATATTTGATTAAACTGTGAAACTCCGAGACTGTTAATGAAATTAAGCTTAGATCAGGGGGTGGGGTCTGCAACTAGTTGACAGGAAATAGGAGTGGGGAAGGGCTTAGAGATTTGTGGTCTTTTTGGTTTGGGACAAGTGGAAAGAGGCTTTTGCTGGGTCTCTGGCCAAAGAGGAAGTTCAGCTGGTTGTTTCTCAGCTTCTCTGATCTAGAAGGTTTTTACCCCAACAACATCTGACTCCCAAATCTTTATTGGTAAATAGAAAGATACTTACATAAAACTTACACTTGGTGGCCAAGCAGGTGCAGGTGGGACTGGATATGCTGTCAGGCCACTGTCTGAGCAGCAGCAGGGTGATGTCTGCCGGGCTGTGGGCTGGCTGCAGAGGGTAGTTTAAGTTATCAGTAGAGTTAGGTGCAGGCTAAGCCAACAACAGAGAAACAGCACGGAAACCTAGGGATGACTCTTGTAGGCTTTTGGGGCCCTTTGTAGAGTATATAATTTTTAGCAAAAGTTGAAGTACTTACTAGGTTAAATTTAGTATTTTTGTACCTAATCAGGGTTAGAATTGAAGACATACACAAGGAAATGCCACTGAAGCTATTACGGGGTTCTTGAGAACACTAAAGTGCATTGCTAGGTTTTTTTATACTGGGTTGTTTAGTTGTTATGGTATTTAGTTCCAGGAAGTGTCTTGTTTGCAGGCTTAGTCTAAGTGGGGACTGCACTGATCGCTGTGCACTCTGGGAAGCAAGGTGAGTGGCGTCTCCAGAGCAGCATCCTTGGTGACTGTTTCCTCTTACCTTCAGAGAAGGCTCATACAGTATCCATGTTCCCAGATCTGTGGACTTTCTGTACCATGTTTTTGTTTTGGTTTGGTTTGGTTTGGGGTCTTTTTGGGGGGTGGTAGACTTTGTTTTTGAGATCTAACTGTCTGGCACTTACTCTGTAGACCAGGCTAGCCTCCGACTCATAGTGCTGGGAATAAGGGATGTGCCACCATGCCTGGCTGCTTAGTTTTCAGTTTTTCTTCATGAATCCTATTGCTCTAGAGGTGTCTTCACAATGTCTGAAATTATAGTATTTCCTACAGAAGTCACTTTAGTGACTATCATCTCTGACTCAGGCTTCCTGGCAGAGGATTGGTGAAGGGTGGCTCAGAGCCTGAACCCTTCCTTACTCAGGACTCAAGTTCACTCACTACCCCTGCAGAGGTTCTCAGGTAAGCCCACAAACTGGAATTCTTCCAAAGTGTACTCACCTAAGTTAAGTGATCTATTTAGCTCTGCTTTTTCTGCCTCTCCTCGGATAAAAACTCTCCCAATGTGTGCCTGATTTTAAAGAGTTCTAGTGTAAACCCTGATGCAAATCAAGAGACATAAAGTTAGGATTTCTATTAGAAGGCCTTTTCCTTGAGAACACAAAATAATCTCCTGACCAAGTGGCAAGACTGCTCATTTAAAGCACTGTAATAAATCATTCCTCATTCACAGAGCTATGGAATCATCAACGGACTGGTGAGTTCTCCAGGAGATACTTCCTAGTCTTCAGTTAAGTGTCGGAGTTCATCTTTGATGCTGGGGTGGGGTACTGAATCTTAGTTCCTGCCTTAGTTACTTTTTCTATTGCTGTGACCAGGGAACGTTATTTATGAAAGTGTTAGTTGGGCCTACTGTTCCAGGGTGTTAGATTCCATGATGGTAGAACAAGGACATGGTAGCAGGAACAGCTGTAAGCTTGCATCTTAATCCACAAGTAGGAGGCAGAGAGACACATTGGGAATGGAGCCAGTCTTCTAAAACCTCAAAGCCTTCACCCAGTGACACACCTCCTCCAGCAAGGCCACACCTCCTAATCCTTCCCAAACATTTCCATCAACTCAGGATGAAGCATCCAAACACATGGCCTATGGGAGTCATGCTCAGTCAAGCCACCACTGGCTGTTCAGACTAATTTGCATTTCTCCTTTAGGGTGAGCTGAAAATTACTTTTCTTCAAATCATCTTTCGCATTAAGGGGTTCGTTGCATATACTTCATTTAGAAGCACCAGCAAGAAATTCAGTGGCTACCCTTGAGGATACAGACAATTATGAGGTCAAGCCAACCTCTTCCAAATTTCTGTCCCTTAGCAGACCATTTCTCTTCATCATTCATCATGCTATGATTATCCTAATCCACACCACCACACCTTTCCCGAACAGCTCAGACAGCCTCCTCACAGGCCACGTGTAATTACTCTGCTCCCCTGCAATATCCTCTTTACATTGCAGCAGCTGTAATATTTTGCACATACCAAGCTGGTTAAGTTATCCGTAGCACTTTTGTGGTTTCCCGCCGCTCTTAGGATATCATAGGCTGCAGATTCTGGCTCCTGCAGACACCTTGCCATGCACGCTTCCTGTTCCAGCTGCTCCAGTGTTTCCTCACGCCCCTGCAGGTATATAGCCCACCGCTGAAAGCATGCTGCTTCCCCACCTGGAATGTTCTTTCTTTCATGCTCAACTGACTCTAGGAGCCCACAATTACTATAGCACTAAAACCAGCCATATCTGGAGAGATGATTTATGGGAAAAATGTCACCAGAGAACAATAGAGAGAGAACAGTGTTTTCAATAAACAGTCATGGGTCATTTGTTTTTTAATATGAAGGGAAATGAACCTTAATGTGTACTTCTCAACAGTTTTATGTTTTTAATTTTTTAACATTTAAGTTTTGAACTGCAGCTGAAGACATTGAGACAAAAAAGCAGTGTAGGAGGGCTGGAACCATACATAGCTCACTGGTAGAGTATACCTGGGTTGAGGCCATAGATTAATGTCTATCACAGGAAGGGAAAGAAAGGGTTTTGTATGTGGGTTTTGGCCCGGAATTTACAGTCTTGCCTCATAGCCTGGACTTTCTGACCCACAGTCCCATAGTCCCACAGAGACACACAGATGCTTACATTAATTTTATGCTGATCGGCCTAAGGCCCAGGCATAGAACTTGCTAACTCTTGCTCTTAATGTAACCCACAATTCTTATCCTGTTCAGCCATGTGGCTCGGTACCTTTTCACAGAGCAGCATAGCTGTCCTCTGTATCTTCTGGCTTCTCTGTGGCATCTCTGCTCTGTTTTTCCTGTTCCCAGAGTTTTCTTAGTCTGGTAGCCCCACCCACACTTCCTGTCTGCCTTCAGCCAATCAGTGCTTTTTATTAAATCAGTAGGCAGGACAATTATTTACAATGTAACAACATAATCCCACTACAAAAGGGGGCAGAGCGGGGAGAAGGGAAGAAATCAGTAATCAGTGCTGGGGGAAAATTTTTACTAGGATTTGAGCAGACAAATATTTCTAAAATAAGATAAAGAATACTAATCATAAAGGAAAACGGCATAAACAGTGGGTGAACATGAATTAAATCCATGATATTCCTATGTGATCATGTTATAATGAAGTCAGTAAATGTTATGCTATGTTATGCATGCTATTTTCTGAGTGGGAAAAAATTAAAGATTCTAAATTCAACTGAATGAAATGATAAACCTGTTTCTTAGAAAGATAGTATTATGGGCTGGAGAGATGGCTCACCAGTTAAGAGCACTGACTGCTATTGCAAAGGATCTGGTTTCATTTCCTAGTACCCTGATGGTGGCTCACAACCACCTATAACAAGCTCCAGGGGATCTGATGACTTCTGAAGCCTCTGTGGGCACCTATACACGTGTGCTACATACCAATACACATGGGTGTGCACACCCCCACACAATTGAAATTAATGTAAATACTTAGCAACAATAAATCATTGAAAAAAGATATCATTAAAGCGTGAGGCAAGAAACTAGGAAGATGGTTAGGTGGATAAGAGCACTTGATGTGAGAGCAGGAGGACCAGGACTTAATGTTCAGCATCTACGTTCAAAACAAAACAAAACTGGACACAGACATTCATGCTTGCAACCCCAGTGTGGGGGCAGAGGTGGGTGTATCCTGAGAACTCACTGACCAGTCAGATGAGCCTGAACCTTTTGGGTTCTGTGAGATACCTTGTAATGGGTAGATAAATAGATAGATAGATAGATAGATAGATAGATAGATAGATAGATAGATAGATAGATAGATGAGATGAGATGAGTGAGTTAATGAGTGAGGTGGTGAATGATACAGAAAGATACCTGGCATCCTCTCCAGCTTCTACAGATGCAAATACACACAGGACAAAAGGCAAGCCACAAAGTGCAACAAGATACTTGCCTGTATATGGATCCCCAAGAGCTGGCTTTTGGAATATAGAGTTAAGAATAACATAGAATTATCAACTTAATAGAAAAATGGCCATGAGCTCCAACAATTTCAAATAGGGATGACATCTAAACAGACAATAAATAAATGAAAACGGTTTGATCCACATTAAGTGCCAGAGAAAGATAAACTGAAGACACCATGAGAGGCCACGGTGAACCCCTAAATGAAATGACAACAGTTGACATCAAGTGCCTTGAAGGCATGAAACAATTGGAACCTTAACCTGCCAGTGGCCACAGTGTAAACTGATATAACCACCCTGGAAAACTGCTTGGCTATGTCAACCAAGGCATGAAAAACATCACATTCTACAGCGTATCAGCCTCACCTCTCGGTCTATACCCTCCAACGCATGTAGGTGCACTAAGATACAGCATGGAAATATTCGCAGCTGCATCATTACTGCTCATCAAAAACTAAAAGCAACATGTGTGTCATAAGCACTCTAATGAGTAAATGACTCATGTGACATCTACAATAGGTTCATATAAGACAAGAATGAAGGTGCCACCAATGCAAAGGCCTCCGTTGTCACAGGACAGAATGATAGAGACAAGTCTCAATGCAGCTCATCAGTTTGATTTCTTCCTATAAAGTAGGTGACCCTTCCCTCGGGCACTGTCAGGGACCACAGTGGCTACTTAGGAGAACAGACTGGCGTGTGGCTCCCTCTGTGGAGATGATAATGCTCCTGTCTTGTCAGATGTGGGAATGTCTTTCTGTATGCTGTGAATATCAATCTTTAAATAAAGGAGCTGTTTTGGGCCATGACAGGCACCATAGAAAAAGTAGGAGGAGAAATCAGAGCATAGGTAGGAGAAGCAGGGCAGAGTCAGACCGAGCCTGAAGCCCAAAGGAGCAACATGTAAGGAACAAAGGTGAGCCACGGGCTATGTGGCAGACAGATTAATGAGAATGGGTTGAGTTAAAATGTAAGAGCTAGCTAGCAAGGTGCCTGAGCCATAGGCCAAACAGCATGAAGTTAATATAAGTGTCTGAGTCATTTTTGGGGCCTGAGCAGCAGTGGGCGGCTAAGGGGTCTGGGGCTGTAGGTCTGTGGGTCTGGACCTCTGGCCGCCCAGGACCAAGAAACCCCATTGTAACAACTGTCTGTGTCAATTTTGTGGTAGCTGCTGGACTACATGCTTCATGATTCAAATACTTTCTCTATTTGTTTTACATGTCAACAAATGTGTTTTTTGCTATTAGCATTTTTGTAGATCCATTAGTCTGCATGTTGTATGTCAGAATAAAATGAGCTAGATGCATGGCGTTAGCTCAACATGGATTAAAGGCTTTGTGCATTGAGCCTGCAGGTGTGAGTCTCCCGTAAGGAAATGGCCAGAGCCCTTTGACTTGGCCTTGGCCATGAGTTTTTGTTAAGATACAGAAAACACAAGTAACACAAGCAGAGGTAACTGTGCTGCTGCTGCAGCCGCCAACGAAAACCCCTGCAAACCAAAGGAGACTGTTCAAGAAGACCCTAACGGAATGGAATACAGTCCAGTAAGACCATATAAAATGTAGAGCCCTACGACGCTTATAACAATGAGGATGCCTCGATTAAAGGCAAGGAAGGGCCTGAATAAATCTACAAAGTCCAAAGGTACATGAAAAGCTCTTGAGGTCCATGCCTAGGACCTCCATTGGTGGAAGTTAAAAACTGACTCAATAAAGTTGATCTGTAACCTCCACGGGGACACCATAGTTGTACATTCATGTGTGTGTGTGGTGTGCGTGCATGTGCGCGTGCACAGCACACACACACCCCCCTATGAACAAACAAATGTAAAAAGCAAAGGCAGTCAGTGTCACTCATTTTCATTTTCACAAATAAGAATCACCATCAATTATGATCTCGCACCTGCTAGCATGACTATCTCTTGTCAAAAAGGACATGATACATACGGGTTAGCTACTAGTCAAAACTATACCGTGTCAGTTCTTATGAAAACAATATAGAAGCTCCTCAAAAACTTAACTATGATGCTTCCATATGCTCTAATAGCCATAAGAAAACTTGTCTAATGACAGAAAATGGAAATACATAGCTGTATATTATTCATAAATCCAGGAAGAATCGCCTGCCATTTGCGACAATGTGGATGAGGTTGTTGTGTGTGAGATTGTCACAGAGCCAAACTTACAGAAGGGGGTAGAACGGTGGTAGTGAGGGGTAGGGAGCTGAAAATAGAATGGTTTGGAGCAGAGTACACAGTTTAAGTTATAAGAGAAATTTGTTCTGCGGTCTCCTGGACAACAGGGAACTCTAGCTTATAACACTGTATTTAACATTTAAGAGAGAGCTCTTAAATGTCCTTACAGCACACACAGAATGGTGACTCTGATGATGGCCATGTAAACTAGCCAGGCTGCCTCGATTATTTTGCAGAGCATGCAGATATAAAACCAGCACATTGTGTACATGAGATATAGATAGTTAATTTATCAATTGCATCTCAGTAAAACTTGAGGAGAGAAACAGGTTCCTTCTAAGCCAGTAGTCACCACCCCTTAACCTAGCTCTGAACTGGTGAACTCTGAAGCCAAATGCTGCTGCCTTTCAATATGGTAAATCCATGACCCTTTTCTGAGAACCATAAATATGATCTTGAATTATTCTTCCCTACAATGTTGGAAATAGCCACATTCTACTGTCTCCCAAATAAAATAAAGTGTATTTCTTAACACCAAGTTCTCCATAAGTTGCTTCATGCTGGTCAAGGAACCACTGCATAATTTTCAAAGCCCGGTGACCACAATGTAGGTACTTGCTCCAGTCTTGTAAGAATCCTGGATTGTTGTGGTTGAGCACCAAAGCCAGGATGAGGCCCTCTTCAGCAGGAAGCACCTGTGACTTCCCAGGCTGCATGCCCACAAAATCTGTCTCAAGGCCCAACTGTCTGGCATAACACAGAGAGCACGTTCACCTAGAAACTAAAGTGATTTGTTAATCTAATTATTTACAAACATATGGGTAGGGATGAGGGAACCAAACTGTCGCTCCGAAACAGCAGCAGACATTAGCAACCAAAGGCCTAAAGGACATGGGAGGGAGAAGGTGAACCCTGGGAAAGGTAAACCCGTGGAAAACATAACCTCACCCCCAGAGGACTGAAGCTGCAGGGAAGCAACCATGGACTGCTTGAATTATAGCAAGATATAGAGGGAGCAGATCAGTCACTTCTGGCTCTTTCCCAGCTGTGTCATCCAGGAGATAAGTAGTTGTGCCTGAACCTCAGCAGGACAAAGGAGCCTGGGAAATACAGTGCCTGGAAAGCCTCCTCGGAACCTAACTATAAAAAAGGATTTACTTTTTGGGGTCATTTTCATCTGCCTGTCTGCAGGCTTCTATTCTTCAGAGGACTCTGTAAACCTTGGGCTACCATTCCTTATTCCCAGGAACTCTGATTTCAGTGACCCGGATGCACCCTGGTGTCAGGATGCTTCAGGTCCCTTGTTTGTGAGGAACAGCCAAGGTTGAGTGTGGGGACAGAGCTTTTCAGCCTCTGTCCTCCTGTCCACAGCTACATCAGGCTGCTGTGATGCGGAGGGACCACCTGTCCACAGAAATATGCTCAACCCTCTTTCTGGGCCTCTAGCCACCAGATGCCAACAGCAGCTATGGCACCCAAAGAGATGTGCAAATATTGCCAAATGTCTCCTGGGGGAGTGCAGGGTATAGCTTTCTGAAGCCCTGTTGGAAATCCTTGCTTTAGAGCAGAGTCCTCACAGCGGTCACCATGTCAACAGCATCAGCACAACAGGTAGAGATGGGGAGTGGGGGGACATGCACATTGACGGTTAGAAATGCAAGTTTTTGCCTCCATCCTCATTGTTGCCAAATGGAAGCTTGGAGGGGGGACTAAGGTGTCAAAGGGTCAGGGGTAGGAGGTCCACCACTCCTTTTGAACAAGCCTCCAGATCGTTCTGCTCCATGTTCAGGTTAGAATCATTTCTTTAGAGCTCACCTGTGTCCTAGTACATCAGAACCTCACCCATGCCAGCTTATACCCATCCACTATACCTGTTCTCTGAACTTCTCAGGCAATGGTTCCCAATCTTCCTAATGCTGCAACACTTTAATACAGTTGGTGTTAATGTTCAGGTTCTGAGTTGGTAGGTCTTCCGAGTCCCACGTCTCATCTCCCACCATCCATCCAAAGAAGGAAGAAATGGACTTTTCTCATCTGCCAACAAGCTTTGAGCTTGCCACATAGCAGTTTTTATTTCCCATCTCACTTCTGATCTGCAAGGTTTTCATGGCACCTCCAAGCAACAGAAAGACAGAATCAACACCCCTTGACTCATAAACTGAAAAATCTCTGTCATTGAAACACTGTCGGCCATTGTGATTAAACCTCTCAAGAACTGGACAACTGTTTACATCTTCCATGGATGCTCTATTGTTGTGCTGGACCCCTGAACATCCAGGAACTTCTCGGATTTTCATTCTCCTGGAGGTCCTTTTTTCTTCTGAAGTTGAAGTCTACCAGAGAGATGCAGAAAATCCAACTTGCACATTAGCCCTTTGTGTGTTTTAAACTTTACTATATTAGGACAATCTGAAGTTTTATTTCACCAAATAATCTTCACTACAAACTCATTTTGTCTTCTGCTTTTCATGTGGGCAATTCTATCAAAATAATAAATCATAGGGGAGGCCTGGATAGAGAATAAACAATTAAATGTTTGTAACTAGGGTGTGCGTGCTAGCTGGGCTGTTATGTCAAGTGTTACTGGGATAACATCCTCAATGAAGGCTTAATGAGGAGAAGACAGCTTGCAAAGAAGCTTCATATACATAAAGGAGAAGAGTGGACTTTTCAATACTTGGAAATAATAAACAACAAAACAAATCCCAAAAGAACAAGAAAACCACACCTCAACACAACACATCCCTCTTTCCGGCTTCTCATGAATGAATTTATGTTATAAGAACGACAGGAAAGACTCCCACATACAGTTTTATGGATATGTCCCTGGTCTGTCCACTGTGTCCAACTCAGCATGACTCCATCACAGAGAATAATCCCTCCTATGGACTTCTGTCTCCAGACAGAGCTCAATTAGACACCCCTCCTCGTTTTCCCTGTGATTTGGAAGACCGTTCTCGGCACCTTCCTTGGCTATTCCTTTGCCAGTGTTAATGACCTAACATTCAGAACGTTCCTTTGTACTTTTGTCCTAAAGCAATTTTTCTCCCTTCTTTTGGCCTTGCAATTAAAGTCAGTTTCTACTTATTTTAGCCTTTACGGAGATACAGAAAATTTGATCTACGCCATTAGTACTTTGTGCATTTGAAACCTTACTATATTAGGACAATCTGAAATTTCGTTTGGCTGGGATAAATAGTCCTAATTCTGTTTACTTCTCCTCAAATACCCTATTACCCAAGCTGGAATCATTTTTATTGCCTCCTTTTAGACCCTGAAGCGTGTTCATGTTCTTCTTAGCTGTGCCTCTAAAGCCCAAGCATAACTGTTTATTAAAGACTCCTGCGAGGCCGAGGAGGAGAGAATTTCTGCCCATCAGACCCTCACGTGTAGCTCTTTTACTTAGACAACTCAGAAGCAGCCTGCTTTTGTTTTCTTTCCATTAGGAATTCTTCTTTAAAACAAGCCTTGTTTTAAAATTGAACCTCGACTTCCACTTTAAAATGGCAGGCAGAGCTTTGACATCTAGCTTCTGTTTCCTCTAAAGATCCCTTTGAATAACAGCAATGGTTACA
Source organism: Phyllotis vaccarum (assembly GCA_033318265.1). NCBI lineage: Eukaryota > Metazoa > Chordata > Mammalia > Rodentia > Cricetidae > Phyllotis > Phyllotis vaccarum. The sequence goes on along the minus strand of JARWLC010000007.1, from coordinate 8,877,766 downwards.
TAATGAAAGCAGAAAAATGCTATAAAACATATATTGTGAAAAATGTTAGAGAATACAGAAAACTATGTGATCAGACAGAGCAGAGGAGATCATAGACCAGGACTTCAGAGGTGAGCCGGGCACACTCAGGCATCCCAGGAGAACCCTGGAGTGTCAGAGGTGAGCCCGAGGCACACTCAGGCATCCCAGGAGAACCCTGGAGTGTCAGAGGTGAGCCTGGGGCACACTCAGGCATCCCAGGAGAATCCTGGAGTGTCAGAGGTAAGGCTGGGGCATACTCAGGCATCCCAGGAGTGTCAGAGGTGAGGCGGGCACACTCAGGCATCCCAGGAGAACCCTGGAGTGTCAGAGGTAAGGCTGGGGCACACTCAGGCATCCCAGGAGGACCCTGGAGTGTCAGAGGTGAGCCCGAGGCACACTCAGGTGTCCCAGAACCCTGGAGTGTCAGAGGTGAGCCCGAGGCACACTCAGGCATCCTAGGAGAACCCTGGAGTGTCAGGGTGAAGCGGGCTAGCTGCCAGGTTAAACATAAAGTTTGTCTACAGAGTTGAAGTTCAAGAACCATGCAGCTGAGTTACAGAAAAAGAAAAGAAGAAAATAAAAAAGGAAAAAAACCAACAACCCCAAACCTGAAAAACTAAAACAGCAAAGCGAGACAAAGACAAGACACACAAAAATATTTAAAAGAAAGACACTCATGTTTTAAGGAAGTTTATGATTTTGTGTTAGGTTGCGTTGGCCCCAGGGGATTCATGGTCTGCAACTTGCACATACCTTACTGTCAAGAATCATTTTTTCAGCTGGGCAGTGGTGGCACATTCCTTTAATCCCAGCTCTTGAGAGGCAGAGGCAGGCAAATCTTTGAGTTTGAGGCAGCCCTAGTCTACAGAATCAGTTCCAAGATAGTTCAGACTACCCAGGGAAACCCTGTCTCTAACCACCTCTCCCTCCCCCCAAAAAAGAAGAATTTTTCTATGATATCCATTGGCATTACAATGTTTAATGGAGAGACTTTCAGACGCTAAAAGCAAGGAGGAATCCAGGCTGCTATGAGGCAGGGCGAATGGCCCAAAGGGGAGGGCTTATGTCCCTTATGAGGGAAAAAGAAACAACTGATTGTGACAAAAGGCTCCCAGGGTCGCTCATCTAGAGACATATCCCTTGCTTCCTTATACACACACACACACACACACACACACACACACACACACACACACACACACACACACACACAAAAATGGCAGATGATACTTAGCTATCAGGACCGGGACCTCCAGATACTAAGTGAGTACTGATTGGCCCTTGTGTTCCCTCCACAGGCCCCAGACGGCGCACAGATGGGAGAGTCTGGCACCATTTCCGTCCTAAGCCAGCAGCTGTATTTGTATTTCCTTGCCATTGCCCTGTAAATTCATCAACTTTTATTAACCTGGGCTAGCATATAACACTGAGCTTTCTGTACACGAGTAATTATTTTTCTAGAAACAATGAAGTAGCCTCAGCTTTATTCTGTCCTTTGCGGCTAGAAAGCACATTTTTAAATTATGATATTTTTTTCTTTTGGATACTTAGGTTCTTGGGGAATGACATCACTTAGAACAGAAACTTGGGAAACACACTGTACAAGTTTTTTAAATGTGGTTAAAAGTTGGGGGGGGGGGGACCAGATTCTTCCAATTATTGAAAGCTTTAGCAGAGAAGGCCTTGCCTGAAGCGTCCCCTCTTTTCCCCCAAGCCTGGTTGAGCAAGCAGGAAGGGGTGATTTTCATTCAAAAATCAAATTCTACGAGGTCAATGTAAATTTTCTAAAGCAACAATGGGAAAGGAATCAGCTCTGTGGCCATCTCAGAGTTCTCGGTGGTGACCTCTATAATGTGTTTACACCCTGGGCAATCACAGGAAACAGACCTAATACACTTTTTACCCAAATTTGTAACCTGGGGAATATGGGGACAAGGCAGGAATTCTCCTCTTCGTGTGCTGCAATCGGGAAAGAGGGAAAGGGGGGTCAAATGCAGGACACTTGAGCCACCTGTGACATTGGACCATGAACTCAACTCACTCCTCATAAAACCTCATGGAGTCACTAAGATGTGGTCATTGTCATGACTCTGGAACCTACCTGCAATAGAAGGAATGGGGGATAATGCACAGACTGACTTCAGGGGTTGGGACAGGTCAGAGGAAGTATCTTGAGGGATGAGGAGGTCTTGAGCAGGTATCCTAGGAGGGAGTTTTGAGGTAATCTCTGTCCTCTCTGGGCCTCATTTTCTTCATTAATTTATTAAGCATGTACTATGTGTGAGGCACTGTATTCCACACCTGGATTCTGTCCGGGAGGGGGACCCTTCCCGTCTTACAGACTGAGAGTCATTAGATTTGATTGAAAACCCATTGAGTTTGTATAAATCGTTTGAGGGTGGTATAAACTCTTAAACTTTTAAAACTAAATTAGAACCTGGAAATGTGTCAAAGTTGGGGTTTCTGTTCCACACCTCAGTGAAAATAAACTAACAAACAACAATGGTTCAGCTTCCTCAGCTTCTTCCCTCTGGAAAATCACTTTTATTTTCCATAAATGCTGTGATCAGTTTGGAGCACTGGTTGCAATGTTCCGTGTGCACTCGAGAACTTCAATCATCAAACAGACTTTGAAAGTGGCTTTTCTTGTTAACACAGTGACTCTTGTAACCAGATTGCTGTGCCAAAGCATGCTGTCCAAAGGTAATACTGCTGCCGGTGTAAGCAGAAGGAGCCCAGCACGATAGTTTTTTTGGGAGGTACCGCCTTGTTTCTTAGTGTCCAGGTCACGTGTTTAGAATCCTTGGCACACAATGGTCAGTCTCCTGTTTTGCCATCATGTCAATTGATAATACTTACCCTTTATTATAATCACCACAAGTCATGGGAAGGTTCAACTGTTTCATTAGCTGACTGAGAACAACAAAGTCTAATGTTTCATTGAAATCAGATGTGATGTTTGTGTTCCAAGGTCAGCTGGAAACTAATAGGAATAATTTAAGTCATAACATCCCAACCATGGCCGAGCCACGCTAATTGTCCTGAAGTGATTCTGAAGGGGGAAAAGCTCACATCCTATTTCTCCTCATTAAATGCACCAAAGACTGATTCTGTAAAAGGAAGCGATTAATCATAGCAGGGTGGTCAGAGGCCATGCCTCAGGGACCCTCATAGCTAGAAGCTACAGACCAGTGTCTGTGAGGAACCTGGAGAGCTGGTCCCTTTTCTCCTACTTCCTATTTTTCAGTTCTCTACTTCCACAGTCTAACAGCATAGAGTCAGGAGATCCCGAGAATGTTCTGGAACTTTCTGGAAAATTCTCTGACTCTAAGCACACCACCAAAAAAGGATATATGAACATGAGGGAGCTTTGAGAGTAAGGACAGAAAATATCCTCTCTTCTGGCTAAACAGCCATTGAGATGCTTCCTGTTGTTGTAACCCTACTGCTCTTTTATCTAGAAGTTTCTAGCCTTTACTTGTGATCACTGTATTTAACTGGCAAGGTAACGGGGATTCACCATCCTCACTTTGAGGATGTTTCTCTCCATTCTGGAGTCTGTCGCCTGCCCTATCTTTTCTTTCCATGAATGAAATCAAGCTGGGCAGATGGTACTTCTACAGCTGTGAATTTAAAAGAAGAAAGTCTGTTTGAGGCAAATACATGGAATATGTATAGTTACCCTCTGCCTAGTTGCAACATTTAAATAGATAAATGAGAATATGCTTGTGTAGGATAGTGAGATTCTGAAAGCTCTAAAGCATGCATAAGCTGAGAGGACCCACTACCTTGAGGATGTGTGATTGTCCCAGCCACACCCCATCTTTGCTTTGAACCAGAGGAACAGAAGTTCTGAGATGTATTCCTTTTGTTTCTGGGGATATATGCATGTCCTGCACAGACTTCCGAGTAGTGACAATGTTCAGACAAGTTGAAGAGGGGGCATATCGCTGATTGAGGTGCCAAAACAGGGAGGGAAGAGTCTCTATGTTTGGTGTTGGTGTTCTTTTTACTACTCACTGCTAACAACAGTTTCACACTGTTGTGAAACCACAAAAAGCCATTTGCCAGCATCTCCCTTGTCCCTGATTCCTGTATGCTGTGGGGACTATGCTCTTATACACTGTAAATATTGGTTTAATAAAATGCTGATAGGCGGGGCAACCAGAAGAGGAGAATTCTGGGAAAAGGAAGAGCAGAGTCGCCTGTCAGACTCAGAGGAAGCAAGATAAAAATGCTGTGCTGAGGAAAGGTACCAAGCCATGTGGCTAAACATAAATAAGAATTACGGGATAATCTAAGTAAAAGAGCTAATCAATAATATGCCTGAGCCATAGGTCAAGTAGTTTATAATTAATATAAGCCTTTGTGTAGTTATTATGTACTAAATGGCTACAGGACCAAGTGGGACAGTGAATCTTCTGACTACACCTATAGTAACTTTCACTTTGCCAAGAACCTCTATGTCCTGGACTTAAACAGAGGATGTTGCTAACTGCTGCCTCTTTTCATGGGCAAAATTTCATCTTATGCAGCCTAAACTATCATGTCCTTTTGTCATTTCAGATGGAGCTTGAGACTCAGCTGAGAGAGCATCTGAGATCCTGTAAGGAGAGGTAGAACTGGAGCCAGAGTTTCTGAGTCCAAACCCCACCCTGTGTCTTTTCTGTGCTCTATCCTGCTTGGTGGCCTGACTCCGGGGGAGTATTCAGGGGGGAAGGAAAGGGACTTGGGTGCAGTTGAAGTTTCTCTGCCCCACTGCCACTTATTAAATAATTGATTCTGAGGCTTAATATTATAGTAACTGCTGGGCCAGTAGCTCTTACATGTAAATTAACCCATAATACTTATCTGTTTAGCCACTGGGCTTGGTACTTTTGCTCAGCACAGCATTCTTGTCTTGCTTCCTCTGCTTTTCCTCTTCCCAGAATTCTCCTAGTCTGGTTGCCCCAACTCTACTTCCTGCCAATATACTAGCCAACCAGAATTTTATTAAACCAATACAAAGTAATGAATCCTTACAGTGTACGAGAGCATTACCCTACTCTAGGGCCCTGAGTTACTTTTTACTCTAAGTGACAGCATTATCTGGAGTGAGTCTGAACCACGTCTGTGAACACTGGGCAGTCTTTCTCAGACAACCATTTTTTTCAGTACACATGATACCAAATATATGAAAATATCCCTCAGCCCATACTGCCTGTATCTCCTAATGCCTCATAATTCTGAGTGGAAAATTATTTGACTATGAATAGCATTGTATAATTGCCTATTATTTCTTGATCACTTAACAAAATAATAAAATCTAACCTCTAAGTTGCTTTCAAATATAAAGAAAATATGGATTCTAAATTTAGCACTAGATTTGGCATAGCACTGCAGTTTGGAAATAAACACTTATTAATTTAGGTTCTACTTGATTTTTTGCATCTCAAAAATGCTTTTAAAGGGGAATTTGAGATTTTTTTAATTGAATTTGGAGTCTTCAGAAATATCACAGACACCAAGAATTATAGTTTTTATTCCAAAGTGTAAAATAGACTGGCAAAGTCTACTGGTCTAGTGAGCCTAGCTCATTCCATATGTACCAGACATGGAGGAAGACATGACTGTCTTCCTAAAGCAAAGGCTTTGTAAAGTTCTTAGCAACAGGAAGACTTCTTGGTGTGTTACCACAGAGCTCATTGTGCCATTTTACACCATAAAAGCTCAGGAAATGGAGTGTGTAGGTGCCCCTAAGGAAGGAATTCAGGGGCATCTGAGATCTTAGCAGCAGCCCTGTTTCCTTCAGTTTCTTGTTCAAGATAACTCTTCCGGCATACTGAACAGCCTTATGGACTAAAACACAATTGTTCACAACAAGGACCGATGTTATGTGAGGTCCTTTGGTTTTGCTGATGTGGTGATATAATGGCCATTTGAAACAGGCCATGGAATAGTTTTCAAGTTATTCACTATGCAGTGCAATCTCTCACAGCCGGGAGAAGCCCTTTGACTCAACAGGCAATATTTTATCCTTCATCTTATATTATGGGCCTTTAACCTTCTGTGTATCACTCCTTCTAAAAATTCAATAGAATAATGTTTTTCTTTTGTATTAGGGGAAAACAGATTTACTCAAACATTTATCATGACAATAATATACTTTTCAACTACTCCAAGCTCTGTACTTCATTAAGAAAAGAAGTCTCACTATCTCTGGTTCATAAAAAAGAGTGATGGTGATGTATCTTGCTTTGATCACTCTGACTCATTTATGTTTACACATTTATTCACTTGTCAAATGTTTGTTGAACAATTACTGTGTTTGAAGTACGAGACACTGTACAAGAGGATGAGAATAGCCTCCCTTACAAATCTGTGTTTTATTATTAATATCATGTGTATATGTGAGTATATCATATGTATATTGCATTCCTGTATATGAGCGTGCGCATGCGTACTCATGCATGTGAAAGTCAAAAGACAAATTTAGGAGTCATAACTTGGGAAGAATCTATCTCATGCTTTGAGACTGTGTCTATCATTGGACCTTAGAATCCTGCTTTGACTAGGCTGAGTAGTTGACCCAGGGACTCTCCTGTCTCTGTCACCCAGAACTGTGATGTAAATTACATGAGTAACTATATGTTACAGATTGAACTCAGGTCCTCATGGACTTTACACTTTGCCAGTCTAATGTCTCACAGAGATCTGCCCACCTCTGCCTTCCAAATACTAGAAATAAAGGCATAAAGGCTTGTACCATCGCTGCCTGGATAATCACTAATATATTAACACACTCACACATCACATCAGAAACAAACAATAGTCAAATCAGATGATGCAAAAGTGCTGGAACCACATATTTTTATTTCTGGAAATTCATTCAAAATATGCTACTTACGCTCTGGGCAAGCCTTGCATCGAGCACTACAGTTCTTTGCAGGGGCTACATCGGTGAATAAAGGGTGGTACCCACTCTCTAAAGAGCTCTTCTTTTGTGTGGAGACCATAGACCTATGAGCACTCACACATGTGAGAAGTGTCACGGAGCTAGCATTGCAGGTACAGGGAACACATGACTGTGAAGTGTTTCTGAGGTGGCTTTGTAAGACATTTTGTCATCCAGAACCAAGGGTAAGTGGGCCATCTTTGTGCCATACAACTACAGGGATGCTTTAAATTCTTAAACAACAACAAAAAAATTAAAGTATTTGGCTTTAACAAACTGGAGTAGTAGTTCAACTGCTTTCTAATGGAGGCAGATGGTACATCCTGAATAAGGGATACTTTCCTCTATGTGCCATGAGCTAAAGACCATGGGGAAAGAGGCATCCCTGAGTAGACAGGATGAAGGATATTCCAGGTATGGGACAACTGGACAAGATATGTATCGGCATAGGGTATCAGAGCAGCTATGACTGACTGGTCATTTGCGAATGGGTTATAGGCCATGAAGCAGAGCCAAGATGAGAAGGAGGCTGAAGCTGGTACAGACTGTGTTCTTTTGAACTTCCTCCTGTGCTGAGGCTGTAACTTTCTATGTTGTGCCCTAATGAAATGTACCCTTGCCTTGACTCACAAGAAAACCAGTGCTGGGTATGAATAACTGGACCTATTCACCCTTCTAAGTGGGAATGTTATACCTACATTTCAATGTTCTGCAACATGGAGAGGTCTATGAGGAATTTATCCATACCATTTAACTCAGTACATGGAAACTTCCTCCAGTCACATACATTTAAACCTTTTTAGAACCACAAGATTGTCTTTCTTAGCCATGGATCCTCTATCTCTGGAATCCTGAAGATCTGAGAGAGACGCTCACTGCTGACCTCCACGCTAGTCAGCATCCCACCATGTGTACCATTCTCTGGCTCACCCTTGCTGGAAAACAATTTTCCTTTCTGCTTTTATACTTAGATTACAAACTTCATTTTCTATCACAGAGCCATGTGTACATCTTCATTTGGATGAAAATATCCCTATTTCTAAAGTAGACTAGACAGTGAGAAACAACCTTCAGGAGAAATGCTTTATTTGGTCACAGCCAACCAATTCCTTTGGTGAGGGTCATGATCAAATGGTCCCTCAACAAAGGCAAGCCAACTGGTCAGGATTTTGATTGACAGCTCTGATTATAAATCGCAGTGAGAAACTCTAAGTTTGAGAGATTTGTGGGGAAATGGTAGCATTGCTAAAACAGCAAAAGTAAGCCGAAAGAAACATACTGGGAAAACTTGAGGCAGCTGTGGTCCTGGCAAACCGATGGCTAGAAGGAATAAAAGCCTGTTCGTTATGGGCTGCACACAACCTGGGGAGAGCATTTCTGGTTGGCTTTGCTAAGGCAGACACTCAGTGGGGACAAAGAACATCCGAATTATCAAGCCACACAAGGTTACTACATATGGAGTCAGATGAGCTTTCATAAAGCAAGCTGTTACCCCGCCCCCCAAAAGTGAAGGAGTGTGTGTGTGTGTGTGTGTGTGTGTGTGTGTGTGTGTGTATGCACTGACATAAAACAGTTGACAATAAAACAATCGTCCAGTGCAGTATTTTTCTCTTTTCTGAAGTATGAAAATTTAAAAATTATTTTAATATAATATGTTCATTAAATTTTGAGAATTTTGTACATTTTAAGCATAAACATTCCACCTCCCCTTCTCTATTCCTCCCCAATCTTCCAGCCCTCTAGCTTCCTGTACTCTGTGTATTTTGATAACATGTGTACATTGATAACATGATTACATTGTTGCATTGTATATAATTGTCTTGTCTACTGGTTTAATAAAAACGCTGACTGGCCAAAGGCAAACAGGAAGTGTGGGTGGGGCTACCAAAGAAAACTCTGGGAACAGGAAGAACAGGACAGAGATGCCACAGAGACACCAGAGAAGCAGATGCAGAGGACACCTATGCTGCTCTGAGAAAAGGTACTGAGCTGCATGGCTGAACAGGATAAGAATCATGGGTTACATTAAGAGCAAGAGTTTGCAAGTTATATGCCTGGGCCTTAGGCCGATCAGCATAAAATTAATGTAAGCATCTGTGTGTTTCTGTGGGACTGAGGGTCTGCAGGTCTGTGGGATTGCAGGTCTGGGGGCGGGGGGTCTGCGGGTCTGTAAGACTGTGTGTCTGGGGTTTCTGTGGGTCTGTGGATCCAAACCTTGAGGCTAGGCCTGAAAGTCTGGGCCAGAAACCTAATACAACAACCCGGAGTCTAGTTTGTGCCTACCCATGGGTGTCTTCTGGAGTGTGCTTAACTTAAAGAAAACTGACTCTGCCCAGAAGTCATCAACTGTCTATTTCTTACCAGTTATGGGTGAATGTGGGTGAGCAACCCCACTCCATGTTGGAATGGTGCCTGGCTTGATCTTGTGTAGGTCTTGTGTAGGCAATCTCTGCTGCTGTGAGTTCAAGAGAGCAGGAGTCTTTTTATGTTCAGCAAACTATGAGAATCTTATCTTCCACTTTGGGAAGTGATGGCCGAGGGATTTTTAGAACCTTCTAGCATTACAAGAATGAATAAAATGGCAAAGGTTTCAGGATATTTGTTTAACTGTGCAAAGCTGTGCTGCATTTGTTTAACTACGTAAAGATGTGTTGCTGTTTAACCTTGACTACTGAAGGCACCTGATTGGCCTAATAAAAAGCCGAACAGCCAATATCAAGGGAGGTGGCATAGGCAGGACATCCAGGCAGGGGAGGAAGGAGGAGGAGGAATTTAGACTGGAGGAAGAAAAAGAGATGCCAGGGAGACACCAGGGGCCAGAAAGACAGACAGACACAGAGAAAGAAAGCAGGAGAGTAGATCATACAGAACAGAAGAAAGCTAAAGAGCCCTGAGGCAAAATGTATACAAATAGAAACAGGTTAAATTAAATTATAAGAGCCAGGAGGTCAAGCCTAAGCTCAGGCCAAGCTTTTAAAACCAATAATAAGTGTCTGTGTCTCTATTTGGGAGCCCAAAGAAAATTCCAACTACCGATGAAAACCACATAGAAGAGATGAACCGACTGAGTGCGTATCTTTCTTCACTAGGTATTTTTGGGTGTTATTTGCAATTATCAATCATATGTACTTATTTACCTGAAAACATAAAAGGAGAAGGGTAGAAACCACTGGGAAGAGGAAGAAGTTTAGAAGAATTTTTTTTTCTTTTGCAACTTGACTTAGAATAATGGGTTTTCTTCTATTTGCTTTATGCAAGGAACAGAGAGCTTAGTGTGTCCCAGCGATGGATTGGACAGATGCAGCATTTAACCATTAGCACTGGGAGGCTTGTTTCCACCACAGGGATTTGTGAGTGGCTTCCAAAGGATGCTGTGTGAAATCAGTGCAATACTTTCCTCATTTGTCACTGTGCTGTGAAACTGGTAAAATATAGAGGAAACAGAAAATTGGGCACATCTGTGAATTTGGTCGTGTCTTGATTATAGCAATGCAGTTCCACAGATGTGCATGTTTTCACAGGAGAACAGAATTCTATTTGACTCCAAACTCCATCAATGCTCAGCTGATGTTTTACGGCTCTTCTGGGCTAAGTGTGCTCCCCCTCGATAGAGCCAGACAGTAGCTTAGCTATAAGAGTCCCTGGCACCACTTCAAGATCTATTTCCTTAAATTATGGCAAATGAGGACTTGGGGTATACATGTGTCAGCTCCACCTACATATTCTCCTGTAATAATGCCTGCCACATCCACTCTGCCTCTCAGTAGAGAGCAAACATTTAGTAAACATTTATTCATTCTTCTATTAAAAAGAGTTCAGAAGACTTCACGACTCTTGTGTTAGGAAACAAGGAGAGTAGAAAGCCCCCACCCATGAAGAAATCCCCAGATGCGAGTATTAATAACCTCTCTCCTTGTGATAACATCTCAGCAAGATCAACATGGTTCAGCGGATTCTGCCTCAGAGGTTCTCATAGTTATGCATGAGTATCACTCAGGGTTAGTCAACATGGAGGGCACTTAGCTCCATCCCTGAAGATCTGAATGCTAAAAGTCTGCAAGGAGACATGTCAACAGCCTTCCTTTCAGGTGACTCAGAAGACATCATGTTGCACAGGTGTAAATAAACTAACAAGATGACAAATCATCAAAAGAGTAGAGCAAGCACAGTTTGTAAGAGACTAAGTGCTGTCGCTTGGCAGGCCTGCCTTTGTCCTGCTAGCCCCACTCATACAGAATGGCCGACAGTAGCCTTTGCCTTCACCGTTGTGTAGAACTCCTTGATGAGTGGCTATTCCAAAAGAAAGGAAAGTCATTTGGAAATAAGAGCATGAATCTAGTTTGTGTATATTTCCTGTAGAAATAAAAGCCTGAATCCAGTGTGTGTGTGTGCCTGATTGTGTGTGCCTGTGTGTGTGTGCCTATGTGTATGTATGTATGCCTGTGTGTGTGTGCCTATGTGTGTGTGTGCCTGTGTGTGTGTATGTATGCCTGTGTGTGTGTGCCTGTGTGTGTGTGTATGTATGCCTGTGTGTGTGCCTATATGTGTGTGCCTGTGTGTGTATGTATGCCTGTGTGTGTGTGTGCCTGTGTGTGCCTATGTGTGTGTGTATGTATGCCTGTGTGTGTGTGCCTATATGTGTGTGCCTGTGTGTGTGTATACCTGTGTGTGTGTTCCTGTGTGTGTGCCTATGTGTGCTGTGTGTATGCCTATATGTGTGTGCCTGTGTGTGTGTACACACACATGTGTATATGTGCATGTGATCCTGTATATAAGCCTATGAGTACATATAAATGTGGACCCAAGGGAAGCCTCAGGTGCTTTTCCTAGGGTTCCATCCACTTTGTTTAGAAACAGGGTGCTCTTTGGCCTGGAGTTCACTGATTGGACAAGGCTGTCCACTGAGTACCAGGAACTCACATATCTCCACCTCCCATGCACTTGGACTTCAAGCATGTGTGGACTACCACATCTTTTGTTCTGTTGTTTTTGTTTTAATTGTGGGTTATGGAATTGGACTCAGTATTGTGGGGTATGGGACTTTACCAACTGAGCCATCTCCCAACCCTCAAATCTATTTTGTGCTCGTATATATAGTGAGTTAAAAGAACAGGTCCTCTTCTTAAAGTTTGGGAGGTTTCAATTTGTCCTTCTAGGACAGCCTAGACCAACAGTGATCATTCAGAAGCAGTAAACTCTTTCCAGGGTAATCCATGTCTCTAAAGATTTTTCCAACACTTACCAAGTGATTCTCATGTGGGACATGAGCCTCCTAAAATACCAATGGACCTATCACCATCATTCTACTAAAGATTTTTATGATCCTGGTAATAATGATAACCAACATTTATTATTTAGTGTGTATTTCACTCACCATAGTGCATTTGTTCCTCCCAATAATCATATGAGACAGATAATTGTTGTATTAAGTTTCTGGTCTGGCCTTTCTGATCTAGCCCTGAGGTTCTAACCTGCAGACCCACCAATCCACAGATCCACAGACCCGCAGTGACACCCAGATGTTTACATTAATTTTATGCTAATCAGCCTAAAGCCCAGGCATATAACTTGCTAACTCTTTACCCTTAAACTAACCCATTATTCTTATCCTGTTCAGCCATGTGGCCCAGTACCTTTTCTCAGAGCAGCATAGTTGTCCTCTGCATCTGCTGGCTTCTCTGGCATCTCTGTAGCATCTCTGCTCAGTTCTTCCTGTTTCCAGAGTTTTCCCAGTCTGGTAGTTCTGCCCACACTTCCTGTCTGCCTTCAGCCAATCAGCATTTTTATTAAACTATAGGCAGGATAATTATTTACAATGTAACATAATCCCACTACAGATAACATCTCCACCCATTTTGCAGATGAGGAAACTGTCTCAATCAGGGTGTCTACTGCTGTGATAAAACATGATGACCAGAAGCAACTTGGGGAGAAAAAAGGCTTATTTCATCTTTCTACTTGCAGTACATCGTTCGGAGAAGTCAGCAGGAACTCAGTACAGGAACCTGGAGGTAGGAACTGAGGCAGAGGCTGTGGAGAAGTGCTCCTTACTTACTGGCTTGTTCAGTCTGCTTTCTTATAGAGCCTAGCCCAGGGATGGTACCACCCACAATGGGCTGCATCCTCCTGATGTGGGAATGCCTTTTTGTATGTTGTGTATATCAATCTTAAATAAAGGACTGTTTTTGCCAATGGCAGGCTGTAAAAAAAAAAAAAAAAAAAAAAAAAAAAAAAAAAAAAAAAGGTAGAAAATCAAAATAGTTAAGAGACAGAAGACAGAGTCAGATCAGATCAAGCCAGCCATCCCCCCCCAAAATATTAAAAACACAAGTGAGCAACAGGATACATGACAGATTAATAAAAATAAATTAAGTTAAAACAAAAAAACTAGCTAACAATGTACCTAAGCCATAGGCCAAACAGTGTAAAGTTAATATAAGCGTCTAAATCATTTTTAAAGGCCTAAGCAAAAGTAGGCAACTAAAAAGTCTAAGGTGACAGGTCTAGATGTCTAAACATCTGGCCAGCCAAAGTCAAAAAACCTTATTATAACACCCTCCCCAATTAATCTAATTGAGAAAATGCTCTTCAACTATAGACTTGCACACAATCCAATTTGGTGGTGGTGGGTGGCATTTTCTCAATTAAGTTTTCCTCTTCCAAAACGACTCTTGCTTTTATCAAGGTGACATAAATTTAACCAGCACAACTGACCTTTTGTCAACTTGATACACAAACATATTACTGCTAAATCCTAGACTTTCTTCTTCATCCTCAAGATCTCGTCTTAATATCATAATATAAAACAATTTCAAAAGTCCCATGGGCTTTACAAATTCAAACACTTTAAAAGTCCAATCTCTCTCATAGTTTCTCTAAAACAACCATAGTCTCCCCAGAACTCCAAGGTCTTTTAACTGTGGGCTTCTGTGAAGTGGAAAACCAGGTTAAATACCTTCTTACTCCAAGAGGGAGGAGCCATGCAGAGTCACAATGAAGCCTAAGCACATTCCAATAGTCTTAAATTCAGCGTTGGGTTTGGGGTGCTCTTGCCTTCTCCAAAGGGCACAGAAAGCCCTCCTCAGCACACACACAGGTACACACACTTGTCTCATAGGTTCAGACTAGCACCACTCCAAAGCTCCTGCTATCCTTGGAGGTCTCTTCAGGCTACTGGTATGTTCAAAATGCTCAGGTCTCCATGGCAACTGAAGGGTACCCTCACCAAAATCTTCTCACCCTGTTACATGTTATTAAGCCTCAACTTCCCTCCATGACCTTAAGAGCACCACCCCCAATGGCCTCTCATGGCTTCTCCTGACCCCTGAAACCTTTATAACTGCACCACCTGTGTGACTCTTATTACCAAGTTCAGCTTCCAGCAGAAGGTCTAGCCTTGGACCCTCTGGACCACAACCTTCAAGTGATGACCCTGAAGAAACCCTTCCCAGAAGATTTTGTCTCCTTGATACTGTTCTTTACTTAACAGTGGCACTTCTCCAGAAGACAAGACATTACAGGTCCCTTACACAAAGTACCACACAAAGGGCCCCTGTAGAGTCTCTCAGGGGATCTCAGACTTCCTTCTGAAACTTTACAAGCCAGACTTCCATTGTGTGAACTGCTCTCAGCATGGTTATCTTCCAGGCTCCCACTGAAAAGCCCACTGAGCTCTGAATGTTAGAGAGCTTTTCCAACTGAGATGCTACCACAACCCTCCCAAACACACAGTCAGGCCTGTCACAGCAGTGCTGTACTCTTGGTACCAACTTCTGCCAGAGTCAGAGTATCCGCTGGTGTGATGAACACCACGATCACAAGCAACTTGGGGAGGAAAATGGTCTGTTTTAACTTGCAGTTCATAGACCAGCATCCAGGACATCAGAGCAGGAGCTCAGGAAATAAACATGGAGACAGGAACTGAAGCAGAGGTTATGGAGGGCTGCTTTGTACTGGCTTGCTTTTCCTTGGCTTGCTCAACCAATACAAAATTATAGTACTCAAGACCACCAGCTCAGGGGTGGCCGCTACCCCCATTAATCACTAACCAACAAAGTGTGCACTATAGACTTGCCTACAGACCAATCTTATAGGAGCGTTTTCTCAACTGAGTTTCTCTCTTCCAAAATGACTCCAGTTTGTGTCCAGATGACATTCAGACTTAGTCAGGGTGTCTACTTCTATGATCAAACATGATGACCAGAAGCAACTTGGAGAGACAAGTTATTTCACCTTTCAGCTTGTAGTTCATCATCCGGAGACGTCAGCAGGAACTCAGTACAGGACATAAAGAGGACTCATGATGGGGCTGAGTCATGAAACCTTGATTTGAAATGTTTTACCTGCTTTTGAGCTCTTGCACCAAACTACTGCTGTGTCGCCTCTCTGAATAGAGCCTAATGGGGCAAGAGCCCGCCCCCTTCCCCACCCCCACCTCAGTGGGCAAGGTAGCTGAACAAGAGTAGAGAATCACAAAAGTGAAGTTGTTCAGCTAAAAAAATAATCTTTGGGCTAAAGAAGGAAGGGGATGATAAAATTAATTCAACTGTTTGTAGGTAAAGGGCCGTGGGATTTCTGAGTCTCTAAGTTCAGACTACAGATGTAGCATGTTGCCTTCCATGCCTTATTCTGTATGTAATTATGCTGAGTGAAATACCTTCTGAGTAACTGAATACATAATCAATTATTGCATGCATCTAAGAGCTTGAAGGTGCCTGCTAACCTCTTCACATCCTGACTCTTATGCAGTAAACCATAGTTATAATCCCCCCCCCCCAGTTTTGCTTGAATTTCCTTTAATAATGTTTGATGATAATTAAAAATCAGCATCTATGTGGCATGGATGAAGGAACCAAAATTGCTCTCTTTTGTCTTTGAGAAAAGTGACAGTTAAAAGATTGCTCGATATAATCAATTCACTCTCCCTGCCATGGAACTAGCATTTTATCAACCACAAATATGCTTCTCCACATAAGACAGTCACTACGGTTCTGTGGTAAACGCAACGGGACTGAAGTCATTGCCAAAGAGGCATCAAAGCTCCCAGAGCAGCGATTGATGTTCTCGGTTCAGAGCTCAGAGAACGAGGGAGCAAAGAGAAAGAGCCCAGTGGCAGGCATGGCTTTAGGCGATGCTTTCAAAATAGGTTTAATATAAAGGCAGAAGCGGCCGTAAGATATTCACATATAAAACAGATACGTGCCACTTAGCAAGCAGAGAGGAGCATGCTTCCAGAGCATTTTCATGGTCGTCTCTGCTCATCCTGGTGACAATAGACTTGAAAGGGGAATAGCCTGTAGGAGCCAGTTCTGACCTGAAGGTGCCTGGGACCTCTGGTGAGTTGCAGAGCTTGGTGATGAGGCCTCCGGATCCAGAATCTTTTCAGTCCCATTGCCATTGGGTTGCTGTGCTGGAACCCCAAGAGCCTCTTGAATCTCATTCTGTTTGAGCCCAACTGGCTGACATTTTTCCCAGAGATATATCCTGGATGGCCCTGGGTACCAAGGCTGGAAAGGAACTCGCCTGGAATGCAGGGTCCCTCCACTTACAAGAAGTTCACAAGATTCCACAGAAGAGTTTTTCTCTCTTCTCTGGTCTTACAACTATCCTCTCTGGTCAAACTTTCTGAAACAGCCCTGTAAGTCTAAGGAATGGTATAGACAGATATCTGAGAGTGTTTGCTCAAACTAAGACACTGTTGCAAGTACGTAGGACTGATTGAATATTTGAAAAAATAAAATGGGATGCCCTGGAGAGATGGTTTCATTAATAAAGAGCTTACTGTACAAGTATGAGGGCCCATGTGAAATCCAGGCACAGTGACATGTTCCTCTAATCTCAGCACTGGGGAAGCCTAGGCAAGAAGATCCTTGGTACTTACTTCCCACCTAATGGACTGAACTAGTAAATTCCAGGTTCAGTGAGAAACACATTCACAAAACCAAAAAAGCACCTAATAGCAACCTCTGGTCTCCACAAGTGTGCACACATGTATGTACATACACACTGACAGCACACATGCATGCACACACATGAACACATACATACACACAAGAACCAAAATAATGCCAACTGTGAGAATTCTATAGAGAAGAATGTATTTTATATCTTTCCATTTTTTTATCTATAGATTTCTGTCCTCTTACATAAAATGTAATTTAATTAAAAGAGTCGATAATAAGAGGTGAAACCCACAGGGATATTCATTTTCTCACAACCTTTAAACCTCTTTCTTCATTGGCAAAAGCATCTCTGTTAAGTCCATATGTGAGACGACAGTTTCTAAAGAGATCCAGATGAGTAGAGAGGATACTAAAAATTTGCAGGGAGTATGGATGTGGGCATCGTAGCCTGTTGCCATGCAAACCACGAAGCGGCAGGATGAATCCTCTAGGAGGAAGATGTGCAGCATCCGCATGTAAGTGCTGAAATGCAGGAGCGCTGCCCTGGTGCACATCTAGAAATTATAGCAGAAAGAGAAAGCATAGCTTGGAAAAGCTGAATAGATTTTTGTCTGATAGCTGAAAAGTCGTCCTTGTCACCCAAAGCACAGCAAGGAGGAAATATTAAGATGACTCTCCTTTTCCCCCTCAGATGTACATTTTTAATACAACACACAGCCACTTTGAACTCCTTACTCCGTAACATCTGTAGAATCCAATTTCCGTTTGGTTTAAAAAAAAAAAAAAACTGCTGACATCTGTTTAAATCCTAATATCTCCACAACCATGTAGCATGTTAACTAGAGCTTGGTGTCATGTTAAATCACTTGGGCTTTAAATATATATATATTAAGCTTTAAAAATATATATATTAAGCTTATGGTTTTGTTTCAAGTTCCCTGTGATACAAGCATTTCACTCTTCAGATGTTCCTAAGTGGTCACTGAGAAAAAAATTGCACGTTTCCTTTATCCCCATAATATTAAATATGGATCTTTAAGATCAAGATAATTAGAGTTTTTTTTTCCCTAAAAACAACCAAGAATTTGGAGTTTTGCAGTCAGATAATGCAGGGTTATCGGGAAGCCAACAGATACATTAAAGCATTGAACAGTCTAACTTGGCCTTAAAAGGGCCTTTTCCTAGAAACTATGGCAGCTGATTCTGCTAAGTCAAAATTGTGATGTAACAAGAGTAACTTGGATTTGCAAAATGTTAAAAGACATCTTGTGCTTTCTGTATTCATGAGGTCACTAAAATTTCAGAACAGCATTAGAAAATACATCAGTGAGGTGTACCCCAACTGTCTTCCCATCCCACAGATACATGTCTGTCTGTATTGGGATTTCCACAGTTGCTGAAGGGTGCTTGCTTGGTAGTGATGGATTAGTCTCTTTTGCA
Source organism: Phyllotis vaccarum (assembly GCA_033318265.1). Classification (NCBI taxonomy): domain Eukaryota; kingdom Metazoa; phylum Chordata; class Mammalia; order Rodentia; family Cricetidae; genus Phyllotis; species Phyllotis vaccarum. The sequence goes on along the minus strand of JARWLC010000007.1, from coordinate 8,859,469 downwards.
GGAGTTATTATTATTATTATTATTATTATTATTATTATTATTATTTGCTCACATTGCGGTCTCATAGGCACAGACTCTAATGGAGACTTCCCCACCCAGTCTGTATCTTTACCTCAACAGCAGGCCATATCCATTGACACTTTGGTTAATAAAGGGACAACTGAGGGCCATGAAGCTGAGTCTGTGTAGTTGGGCAAGGATGAGAAACAGCTGCAGGCTCAGGACTAGTTAGGGCAGGGGGCTGTTGCTCACTCCCCTAACACTCCACTTGCAAATTTCCTTAAAACACACAAACCAGATTACTAGAGGAGTTATTTCCAGATGTGCTATCAAAACAGAGGAAAGAAGTGTGTCTCAGTGGTGTGAGGACATGTGCAGTGAGTGGGTACAGTATGCCAAGAAATGCCTCCTTTCAGGGACAAACCTCTTAGTCTCTCAGATGCCAGCTTTTTCGCCCACTACTGACTTCCAACACAGCAGAATCTATCCTCAGAATAGCTGCCATTTAAAGGGAGTTGCTTCCTCAGAAGTGATGTCTCTCCTAGAAGCAGTCTGCATCCAGTGGATGATTGGTGTTCCAATACGGGGCAATTCTGAGGAGCTTCACCCACCAAGACATCTCTTTATATATAAACTGACCTATTGAAATATCAACCTGGTTTGACCTCCATTGCTGCCCAGCCTTGCCTTCTTCATTCTCTCGTGGGATTGTACCTGAGAGAAATCCCCCAGAATTCTCAATATGCAAGTCTCGGACCACTGGAAACCCCACCTATAGGCTTCTGTTATTTCTCCCCTTTCAGAATAGTTCAGCGCATAACTCAGAGACAGAATTTCTCAAATCAGACAATGATGGACTGCGAAACCAACAAATCCATTAAAAAAGATAATCTGACTTAAAAGGAGTCTCCTAGAGACAACGGCAACAGGTTCTGCCAAGTGAAACCTGTGATGAAGTAAGAATGACTTGGGTTTACAGAGTGTAAAGACGTTTAAAATTTCCAAGGCTCATGCTGTTGCTGAGGACGGACACGTGATTGTTCTAGCTGCTGCCCTTCATCAGTCTGCACACTAATGCTCTTGGAACCGTCACCGTGAGAAGGCGCTAGCTTCGTGCTTGACTTGCAGAGAGAAATGAGTGCCACCCGGCACCCTGTGATTCAAAGAGTGGACCTTACAGCTTTTGTTCCCTAGCAAGCTGTCCTTCCTCGCAGTCAGGCTTCTCGGATTTTCTCAATCATCTCTTTTATCTAATGCAAACTAGTTCACTGATGAAGATAACGAATTCTGAGAGACCAACTCTATAGCGATGATGGTGATGATGATGGTGGAGATTTATGTATTGTTTTCCTCAAAGTGTGACATTCTTTTATTATGAGATCCATCTATAATTTTTATTTCTAATGCATGCAGAGAAAAATTGATGTTTGAGCAGATCTAGAACCTTTCAAAGCACAAAGGCCAGGAGTCAGCTGTGTATAAATGTATCTGGCTGGAGCGGATCACTCACTATGCTTGGTTGTGTGCACACCAGGGCCAGTTTTTACAACACAGCTTTATAATTTATAGGCATAAAATGTGCTTACTTGAATGTTGACATCAAATAGAAAAAAGATGTGTTCACTAGTGTCCCTTACTCTCTACCTACTTAATAATATACAGATCTACCTACTTAATAATATACAGACTTTCTAAAATGTACCAAAATGTTAGAAATTCAACCCATAACCTATGGAATTGGGGCAGAGAGGGAGGGCATCCTATAGCCATGTAGTCCATGATTACTGCTGCATGATCTCTTTTTTTGTAGATTTCTATCCCATGTATAATACTTACTCTGTTTGCACACTGTCTCCATTCCTCCATTTTCTACTGCGTTTTCTTTGCTTTAAACAGTGTTATGTTGCAGTATTACAGGGCTGAGTAAAAGCCCAATGCCTCTCTAATGCCATCCTAAACAGCTTTGAAACTTTAAGAGCAGAGTTTTAAGAGGCACAGACATCCAGTCCACAGCACCTGGAACTTTCCTTTAACATCCAAGCTCAAGCCCAACCCTCCTGTGTGTCATATGGCAGTTGGTATTGCCTCCCTTCCATGCCCACTGTGGGTTCTGAAATGACAGGACTTATATTCTGCTCACACACCGAAGCCCAGTGCCTAGCACCCACAGTGAGCAAATCACACATCCATGTCGGATAAATTGCAAGAGCAAGTGATCTTGCTGACTGCAGAGTGCCTCCTCTGCCTCAAAGCCATAGCACGTTTCTCTGCGTGCATTTACCTATCTCCTCCTAGGCATTAGCCACCATTATGGGCATTTGAGATCGTTCTATTAGGAATTATAACAAGCAGAAATCCCTTGGCTGAAAAAGTTCTCAGTGGTGGACTTCACAGGTAAGTCCAACTTGAAACTGGTGAGCAAGATGCGGCCTTGCTTCACATAGCAATCTCAGGTTCATCCGGAGCAGGGCAGCCATAGTGTATGGGCAAGCATGAACTCTTGGTGTTCTGTTAATCTACCTCAGGGACTGGCAAACTACTGGCACTTGGTATTTCTGTAAAGTTTTATTGGAACAGTCACGCTTATTTGTTTACATAATTGTCCGTGGCTGCTCTTGTGAACAGACAGAATTGGACACTGTGATAGAGATCATATAGTTCATATAATTAGATCATACAGTCATTGGGCCATTGTAGCAAAAGCCTCGTGATTATTCATCGTCGTTACTCTTTTGGTGAACATTTAGGTCTGATTCTCTTGTGACAGCAAGGACTTCCACAGGTGGGACACAGACGTAGCCCTGCCTTGCAGGAGAGCCAAGCTATGGCTCCACCACAGCCTTGCTTTATGTAGTGACGGGTGTTTTATACAAGGAAGCTATTGTGTTGCAGTTCAGGTCTATGAGCTTGATGTTAGATAACAGAATTCAAGGCAATTTTAAAAACAGGAACTTACTTACTCAACAGCTAGGACTGGCTAGATATTAGAGGATAGAAAACATGTTCCTTTCCTCCTGGATCCTTTGGGCTAACGGGGGAGACAGCTACTAAGATATTAAGATGTAAATGAATATTTAATAGCAAACCATGGTAGGTACTGTCTAGGGAAAAGGCAATCTGCTCATAACGTCTCTTCTCGTTGTGCCCCTGTGTAAATGGGGAGATTCGACGCCTGTGTTGATTCTATGTATTTTGTGAGTTAAAAAAAAAAAAAAAAAATCCCTGTGAACTGGCCGGCCTCGAGAAGAAACAAAGAGGTGGTCCTCTTCAGAGCAGCATGTGTCACTTCTAAGGTCACAACTTCTGCAGTCCCAGGAAAGGCACAGTTCAAAACTGTACGCCACATTTCATGGTGTCACCTGTCACATACTGTGACGTCTTTGAGAAATTAAAACTTGGGGAAATGCCAGGAGAGCATTGGCAAAACACTTCTTTGATATTCAGGAAAGAGAGAAAAAATGTAGACTGGATCACTTGAGTGTCGATTGCTTCTAAGAATCAAGAACAGGTAATCAATCAAAGACAAATATTTGCAAAGAATACAGACGACTAAGCTCACAGAGGATCATAAAACCATTGATATTTTTTATTGGGGTGTGGAGTGCAGTATTTTGGGTGTAATGGGTGAGATAAGTAGTAGGTTCTTTAACAAAGACTCACATGTGGCCTTGTGGCCAAGAGGAGGAGATGTCATTTCGGTGAAGGCAACTAAAAAGAAGGGCTTTGAAAATTTGCCCCTGTTAACTTCAACATGACCCAGGTGACCAAGGCCATCTGGCCCTTCGTAACCTCCGTCTCCCAAACCTCCTTTCCTATTTGTAATGGCTCGAACCTTCTTTGCTTCCACAGTGTGACTACTTTCTGCTCGGCTGAGCCTGTGGCCAGAGTGGCATTCAGACAGAAGCCAGCAGACTTGTCTACTCCTCGGTCACTCTGATGCATTCCATCTCGACAGGAACTTTGTCTTTTCTTACAGCCCAGGCCACTGGGACGCTAAAGAAAACTGTGAGTCTTGATTCCAGTTCTGGAAATTGTTCCTTCCTTGAGCTTCTGCTGGTCTGAGTTTCATAGCTTCTGAGCAAAATCCCTCTCCTCCACATTCCGTACTTTTGGTGGCACAATCTTGCTGTCCCCTCCCCCCACCCCAGACACCAGTTGCTACCCAACGTTCCTGAAATGTTGTGATACTTCCTAACTGGCATCCTTGAGTTGTCTTCATATATCAGAGATGTCCTCTGGGCACCTTCCCCTGTTTGCCTGTCCCATGGTCAAGCTCCAGAATGGGGTAAGAGGTACATTACTTCAAGTCCCAAGTCAACCCTGTCACCATGTCCTTCACCCTGTCAAGTCTTGGTCTCTCTCTCTTGTTTTCTCCACCTTCAAAATGTAGGACTTTAAAGTCACCACTGATCATCAGAGGCCTGGGGTTCAAGAGTTAATGTCTGGGATGCGTCTTGAGCTTATTGGAAGAAAGGCGTTAGATAAATACAAAGTGTTGTTGTTATTATAGGGAAGAAAAAGTACGTGTTAGCTCGGGGTCTGTAATTAGAAAACAAATATAGTGTCTGGTGGCTTTGATGATAGGATTTCTATGGAGATGTGGCATGCCGAAAGCCTGTTGACTGAAATGTTTAAAACAATGTTTTAACCAGCCTCGTCAGAGTCCTGCAGGTTTCCACTTTTCCTCCCTTCTTCCGGCCCCTCCCCCCAACTCTCTTCAGAGGTGAAGTAAGCTGTGGGAAAGAAGGCAAATACTGGATGAACACCTTGGAAACTAGTGAACTTAGCGACTACATGGACACATAACAGTAGAGATCAGTGGGCGTACTGCCTTCTTGTTGAGGTCAGGTACAAAGAGGCCAAACTGGGGGTCAAGAAGGGCCTTGCTGGACTTCCCCATCCTGGATTCCTGTGCTCTTCAGTCGCAGGGCCCTGGCACAGGACAAGCCCCTCTACTTGGAAAAGAAGCTGAGAATATTTCAAGAGAATCTTGGCTGGAAAGTGAGTAATGAAGAAAGTCATTGAACGCATTTTTCATGTGTTTATCTGCATATTTTCAGGCTACCCATAATGTTCAGAGAATTGAAATGGTTTAACAAAGTCACTTCTTCTCAGAGGAACTTGGTCTTGGATATTGTCCAGATCCCTCCTGTTCTTTCTGCTGTCAGTTAGCTTCGGGCTTTTTACCTGCATTTGCCTCCATGCTTGTCCCCATGAAATTGTCCTGATTATCATCTCGCGGACACTGGTGAAGAAAGCAGCTGAGGGAGCAGTCCTAAATGTAAACTTAGTTCTCATGCTTGCTCTGTTATTAACCAGGGCTCCATGGCTTCAGGCCAGTCCCTGGCATCCCCCTGCCTCGGTTTCCTTTTTAAAGGAAAAAAATTAAATAATGGAAATGAACTTCATTTACTTCCCCTTAAGTGAAATACTTAAATAATTGAAGCTGTTTCTGACTTTACCCCAGCCTCAGTTATCCCGATGAAATGACTCTTCCCAATTTTATTTATTATATTTTTTTTTCTTATTCAGTTTGTGTCTGTCATTTTTATGGTGGGACTAGTGCTATAAACTGGTAACTTGGAACCATAATTCTTGTTTGAATGGACCTGCTAATCTTTAAGGCACAAAACTGTCAAGCACGTGCATTTTTATTTCATGGAAAACAAATTTGTTAAGTGCGTTTTATTGAGTGGCTTTGCCCTTATTACTTTTATCTCATGGGTTTTGGTTTTTAAGATAATTTTTTTTCTCATTTCTATAGATACACTAAAATAAAATATGTCAAACCGAAATATTTATTTTTCATATTCATCATGTCAGCGGGAATAATTTGGCCCAAGCTTTCACTTACTTGTCAATGGCACTGAGCAATGATGAAGTTTCTGTTGTGGGTGGGTGAGAGCTGGGCCGAGGGAAAGGTGTTTGTGGGGAGTAAGAAAAGGTCTCTCAGTTTCTTTGAATAGCAAGGGAGTGTTTACTGCCCTCAGAGGTGTTACAGCTTAATTAGTGTTTATTGAATATATTAGCGTTTGCTTTGATTCAAAATGCATGGATGGTACCTGAAAACACATTTATTGGCTCCTTTGCACTGTGAAAACAGAACTTTTTTTTTTTTTTTTTAAATGTCAAATTCCATTTCCCTCAGAAGCAGATGTCCTGTTTATAAACTAAATTGTGATGATCAGGACATATTTTGGGGGCTCGTGTTAATGCAAAGTAGAATTTGAGGAACACATAACAGATTCTCACAGTGACTTAAATCTCTGAGAATAGGTATGTCACTCAAAAGACCACTGAGACATTAGTGGCACATTTGGAAAGTGCTTTGGAGATTTGGATGATGAAGTACGGGGTCCACAGAATGCTGGGCAGGTGATGACAGGGGCTAGTCTTTGCCCCAATCCCATGGCCTTCGTCGTCTCTCTGTGTGTCTTGGGCTAGGGTGGCTCCACCCTCTCTTTCCTCCCTCTGTTCTAGGCTCGCCTGGAAGAGGCTCATCAGAGGTCCTGGTGGGGTAGGCCCCTCAGGGAGTTTGCTGTGGTCACCTCCCAAGTTCTCCAACTCCCTGACACATCTGCTTTCCCGAGTGACAAATTAAAATGTCTGAGGCGGCTGGAGCCGGCTGCCGCCAGCACACATGGCTGACATGTGAAGCTGTGGTCTTCCAGAGTTTTGGTGCATTCCATCCAGGACACAGGGACAGCAGTGTTTAGCAGTTGACACAAGAGGGGTTTCTGCTGCATGCCAGACAGCTAAAAAGCTGCAAGAAATCTTTTGTGGGTTCCCTGGACACTTTGAATTCTTCTAGCCGCCTCACAGCTCTACACTATTAGCACACTGCAAAGGGGTGCAATGTTCTTGTGGCACTGGGTAAGCCTTCCTGATGAGGACAGAAGGACCCAGGAAAACTCCAAGGGACAATACATGCAAAGAATTCAAATGTTTCTCCAGCCTGGTTGTAAGGAGAAGCCGAACCAAGGGCAGACAGAGTGTAATGTGTAGCAAGGGGAGAAGCCAAGAGACCCCAAGTGAATCTTAACTCCCTGCTCCCCAGCCCCCTCTGGCCCTGCAGGGTTTGTGTTCAACATCAAATTAAGTGTTCATGACAGCTAACCACAAGTTATTAAATGTGATTCACGGCCACATTGCTGCGCCCTCACTGGTGGTACAGAATAACCACTTAGACAAACCATTTGATTCATGGTGTTGATACAAAGAGTCTTTCAGAGCGAGAGGGGCCTTCTTCAGCCTTTAGCTGAAAATTGTTTTATTTCCGTTATTCTCTTAAACAGGTCAGTGAGCTGAATTAAACCCCAAATCCTTTCTAACTGCTTAGCTGTGAAGTCTTTAAGATATTACAGAGCTTGTGCAAAGTGGCTGCGGATTGCCAAGTCAGCGGAAATTTAAGAAATCAGTGTCAAAAATGAACTCGCGTTTGACAAGTGAGCGATCCACAGCCTGTGTGAAGGGGCCGCAATCTTTCAGCATTTAATGCTCTTAATAAATTTGGTTTCCTATCATAGACGGGCCTTATTATTTTTGGTGGCTCCTGCTGCTATGGGAAAGCTGGTGACATAGTGGCTGTTGTCTTTCCTGGGTTTCAGTTCTCCTGTTTTAAGTCTGGAGGTGATGGGTAAAGGCAGACCAGAGCACCAGGCTCATTTTCATTGTTCAGCATTCAGGGCCTCTGGGACATGTGGGCTGGTCATAGGGAGTGCCACTGCCCCCTCCTGGGGGGAGCACCACACTAAATTTGCTGTCTGGTTCTGCTTTGCTAAACCAACTGGATGCATGCTTTTAGAAGACCCCAAAATAGGAAGCCAAGCAGTCTTTACTCAGAAAGAGCTGGACTGGACCATGTGTTCTTTTGATAATGCCCCAGAAAGTTCCTGATAAAAGTATAGCATGGCCTTCGGTCTCTGCTGAGCAGTGGGGTGCGGAGGCTTGCCATCTGTTTATAATTGGCATCCAGATCTGATATATTGTAGAGGGATCCGAGCTTATTGAATTTAAAAGGGGGTACCAAGTTTGTGTGGGATAAATTCAGATCTAACTTGTCATCTGTCTGCCAAGAGCATGTAATTCATTTTCTTATTACCAACATAGTCTATTAGAAAATAAGTTAGCTATGTAACAAATTGAAGCCTAAGAAAATATCCATATTAGGAAACCTAGTTTGACGATTAAATTAAGCGAGGATTACTTTGGCGTGAATAATTCCACAATCTGCTTTTCTGTCCTGAAAAATGAGTTTAGCAAGGCGTGGCTGTGCGTGTAATATTTAACAGCCCTATTTTCAGGGCTTTGGGTTCTGAGTTCTCACTCCATGGGCCTTGACCTAATGTCACCCTTGCTGTCACTTATGAAACTTATCAAATTACTTTTCTGGAGAACCGGATCCAGTAGGACGCTTACCTGTTCATTCATTTATTTATCCCCTTCGTACGCGGTGCCCCTTTGGTAAAAAGTGCCTTAGAACAAATCACAGCATTTGGTGGGCTGGCAAGATGGCTCAGTGGTAAGAGAGCTTGCCTTGTGGCTTCAAATCTGAGTTCTATCCCTGAAACCTGTAATGGAAAGAGAACTGACTCCTGAAGGTTGTCCTCCGGCCTCCACATGTCGACAAGTGTATGCATGCAAGGATGTGTGCACATGCATGTCAGTTATAGTGATAACAAATAAAATTTTAAAAGTCTCTAAAAGCATTTGGTGATTAGGATAAAGTGATAAAAGCAACACGGGACTAGAAAGATTGCTTAGCAGTTAAAGAGAGTGAACTGATCGCAGAGGAAACCCAAAGTTCAAGTCCTGGTACCAATGGGCTCACAACTTCCTGGAACTCCCCCTCCAGGGAATCTGATATCTCTGGCCTCTTCATGCACCTGCACTTGTGGGTACACACACACACACACACACACACACACACACACACACACACACAGAGAGAGAGAGAGACACAGACACACACACACAGACATACACCCACAGACAGACATACACAGACACACACAGAGAGACACACATAAACAGACACACACACATATACATACACACACACACACACGCACACACACAATTTTAAAATGATAAAAAACTCATTTCTAAAAGAAATACAATAAAAGCACAGTTCACAGAGATACATAGTGTTTTCTATTTTCCTGAGGATCAAGCTGATAAATTGTTTTGATTTTCTTACTATTTTAAAATCTAAATGAATAATCCCCACTGTTTTTCTGTTTAGATGTGATGAGGAAAATGATCAACTATATTGCTAGGTCAAGCATTCTTTTAAAACATTCTTGTAAATATCATGCATTTGCCAAGAATATATGTGCAAATGCTGGTTGTTTTAGCTAATGATCACCTTTTTGCTGTAGTACTTCTTAAATATTTAGCAAAAAATTTAGATAATAGAAGGTTTAGGCTATAATTGATCGGTGTTTTGATACAACTTGCCACCTTTAAGAGTTCAGATGGCCGTGACTCAGAAAGTATCGTGAACAGTTTTAAGTACCTGGCTGAAAGATGGGCACACTGGGACATTTTCTTTACTTGGAAGTACATTTAGATGGCGAGTCTGTCTTTTGTCTGCTCTTGGGACCCCTTTCCTCCTACTAGGTTGCCTCAATATGGGGACTTGTGCCTGGTCTTATTATAACTTGTTAGGTCATATTCAGCTGATATCCACGGAGCCTGATCTTTGTCTTGAAGGAAAGCACAGAAGAGGATCTAGCAGGGTGGGGGAGACTGGAGGGGAGGAGACTGAAGGGGGGGAGGGGAAGCGGTGGTTGAGATGCAATGTGTGGGAAAAGAATTTTAGAAAAAAGACAGAGGAAGGGAGGACGGAGGGAGGGAGGCAGGAAGGAAGGAAGGAAGGAAGAGAAAGGAAGGAAGGAAGGAAGGAAGGAAGGAAGGAAGGAAGGAAGGAAGGAAGGAAGGAAGGAAGGAAGGAAGGGGGAAAGAAAGATGCATGGCTTTCTTTTAACTGGTAACTTTTTATAATCACCAAATATTGGATCACTTGTTTGTTTTTCTACATCATGTCTTAAACAGCTGGATTTCGGAGACTTACACTTTATCTGAAACATTTTACAACATGATATAAGAACCTATGAATCCATAATCACTCTCCAACACACACAAGGAAAGTGTGGTACTAGAAGAGGAAATTTGTATGGACCATAAGTTTTTTAAAAAAATATTCTGTATTGGAAGTTGCTTGACTTTATAATACTCAAGGAACCCTGGTAGATCCATCTAAATGTATATATAGATTTGCAAATGTTTATCTAGGATTGCAAATATGTTACCTTTACACACACTTATTCAAGCTTAGTATGTGCCATTTGCTCTACTGGAGGCCAGGGTTCAACAAGCATGTTAACTACTATCACTTCTAATAGTTCAAAGACTCTGTGGGGGAAGAAAGAAATTTCTGTAAAGTGTCATAAATATCATGCATCCATCCCAACATTTTTAAGTAAGAGCATAATATGTTCTAGGAAGAAAGGAGTCCATCTAGCTGATAACTCAAGAGAGAATAAGAACCACACACATTCCCAATGAAGGATATAAAATTTAGGCAGTAGCAGCGGATGTGTAGGTAGAAGAAACCATCTGAAATGGAGTCAGCTAAGAAAATGCAAATGAGTTCAGAATAGTTCCTGCAGAAGGAAGAATGACAGAAAATGACGCTAACTAACTACAATACCAGTTTTGCTGAGCACACACTGTGACCACCTGTCTCCCAGCAACCCTTTGAAGCAGGTGCATGGATGCCCTAGCTTTAAAGATGAGGAAGGTAAAGTCACACATCTCAGAAATGCAGAGTCAGGATTCAAAGCCATAACCGGGCAGTGCAGCCTCCGTCTCTGGTTGCTCTGTGAGGCTGGAGATAGACAGTGCAGTTTGGACACCATGTGGCAGTCTTCAGGCTAAGGGAAAACATCAAATAGAACGTCCATTTGTCTTTCCAGTGGTTCATTTTTTTTTTTTTAACATTAGTGTGGAAATCAGTTTTGGAATAGGAAAATATTTGGTTAGGGGTAGTTGCAGGATTGATGAACTAATTCCAAAGACCAGAACTAAGGCATGGAAGGAAAGATGGGGAGAAAGGTGTATTTGAAAAGATGTTTAAGAGATAGAAGCATGATGGATTAATGACTGACTAACCGTGGAAGACCCAAAAGAGCCTTTGTGTGTCCAACCTGATTAACTAGAAGGATATTCGTGTTGACCAAATTTCGAACACAGATAGTGAATCAGCTTTGGGATATGTACAGAACTCAGAGCGGGACATTTTGAGTCTAAGATCTGTAGTATGCGGTTTCTTGCCCAGACTTTCCAGCCTAGCATCGTGGCCCAGACCTGAAGACTCACAGACTACAGTCCCACAGAAACTAGACACTTACATTAATTTTATGCTGATTGACCTGGGGCCCAGGCATATAACTTGCTAGCTCTTGCTCTTAAACTAACCCTCGGTTATTCTGTTCAGCCATGGGGCTCGGTACCTTTTCTCAGAGCAGCATAGTTGTCTTCTGCATCTTCTGGCTTGTCTGGCATCTCAGTGGCATTTCTGCTCTGTTTTTCCTGTTCCCAGAGTTTTCTTAGTATAGTAGCCCCACCCATACTTCCTGTCTGCCTTTAGCCAATCAGCGTTTTTATTAAACCAGTAGGCAGGACAATGATTTACAATGTAATAACATATTCCCACTACAAAGATCCTTTGAGACATATGAGTGGAAATGTGCAGTATGTAGTGAGTCTCTAGTGAGAAAACTGGGTATCCTATGTTTTAATCACCTTTGGAGTATGATAACGTGTGTGCACACATAGACATTTGCATGTAGTGGCACCAGGCCTGCCTGTCACTTTCCCACCTCACTCCCTCACACATTCCTATGTTTGCTGCTGTCTGTTTAGTTTTGACCACTGTCTTCTCCCGGCTTTTACTCGTATGAAGAAATGAAAGCTGAGACAAGAAGTAAACTCTTATTCGCTCCTTCAGATTGGACTCTTCCTCTTCCTCCTCTGCCTCCTTTTTCCCTGGGCCTCTTGCACATTCACACTCTTCCTCTGGATCCTCATTTTCACCTGAGTCTAGTTTATCTACCCTTCTTCTAAGTAGCAAAACACAAAACACCCTGACTCCACCATGCTATAACCAGTCACCCATCACATCCTAGGATGGTCCTGGGAAGAGCTACAGAAGAAGGCCCGTGGTTAAGCCACCCTCTGTCTCCCACAGTGAAGTCTTTTCCATATGCCATCAGAAATGTATAACAAAATCCTCAGAGGAAGGTAGAAATGTAAATGTACTGGGATCCTGTATAACAGCCAAGTACTCTGAGGGCTGATGTTCTCAAAGTCCTAATGGGGCAGAGGCAGCACACTCAACCGACCATGGATGAAGGAGCACGTGTTGACAGGGTAGTTCCTTCATAGGTAACTGCATAAGGAACAGACCACAGTCCTGGGATTAGTAGATTCTGTGCCTGTGAGAAAACAGAACTTCACAGTGTTGGGAACATGTAGCAGAGAGTACTCAGCCCAAGGTAGACATAATGCAAGGAGAAACGAGGAGGTCAGGTGTGGTTGTATATTGTATATTTAATAAAATTAGTCTGGAATATCAGAGGACAGAGCCATCTCTCCAGCCTTTTGCTTTCTTTTGGGTTTTTTGAGACAGGTTTCATATGTGTGTGTGTGTGTGTGTGTGTGTGTGTGTGTGTGTGTGTGTGTGTGTGTGTAACAGTGTAACAGTCCTGGTTGTCCTGGAACTTGCTTTATAGAATAAGCTGGCCTCAAATTCACAGAAATCCTCCTGCCTCTGCCTCCCAAGTGCTGGAGCTACCACTAACTGGCTTTTAGGCCTTAAACTCACATAGATCTAGAGTGACCTCTGTCTCCTGAGTGATGGGATTAAAGACGTGCATCGCTACTCACTGACCCTTACAACTTGCTGTGGGTGATTCTGTCCTCTGATATTCCCAACAAATTTTATTAAATATACAATATATCACCACAGCCAGGAACTAGGTGTCATCTTCAGGACACTGACCTGCTTTCTCCAGAGATGCTCTATCACCTAAATTTTCCATTTCCTCTGAAAATGGTACTGTGCTGACACCAGGACATAAAGACTTCAACCCACAAGGTATGGGACATTTCCTGTTCAAAAGACAGCACAGCGCCCCCTAATGTTGGGAAGTGTCCATTTTTTCTACCAGCATTGGCTGCTTCAGCTCAGATATATGTTCACTAAGGGGGTAGGTGAGCAATTTGCTTTCTTTGAATTTTCATGACCTGATAGGAGGAGAAATCTCCATGTTCCTTGGCTCTCTCCCTTGCCCTCTTCTGTTCCCCCCCCCCCCCTCTCTCTCTCTCTCTCTCTCTCTCTCTCTCTCTCTCTCTCTCTCTCTCTCTCTCTCTCTCTCTTTTATGGTATTAGGTTTTGGGCCCAGGGACTCATACATTTTGGGCAAACACTGTACCACTAAAGTGCATGTCTAACTCCCATTTGTATTTTATTGACATGAAATTAAAATTAAATAATTTGTTCAATATCACATTGCAGCTGACGGGTAGAAAAAGCAGACCCAAGACAAACACAAATTCATCTACTCCTCAACCCCTTTTGTCTCCACCCCACTGCCCTCTATGATGTGGCGAGTAAGCCATTTCATAACCTGACCCTTAGCCAGCTTTCCGTTTTATCCTTTATCCTGATATGTTCCTTCCTCTAGCTTGTCCTGAATAAATCATGCCCTTTGAGACTTTCTTACTTTGCATATTTTCTCTCCAGCATTGCCAGCATTTTCAACTTGGTTAATTTCTGTTTACAGAAATTACACCCTGGAGAAAATGCCTCCACTTAGATTTACTTCTTCGCTTCCTGAATTAGGTATGTGAGCCTCCGGTTCTCTCCCGTGTCACATCTCATATCACATTGTGTGACATCCCCTGGACCATAAAGTCTCTCCTCATTGCGGTCCTTCGCTGTTAGTCTCCACTGCACTTTCCCGAACAAGGGTCTTCGAGCGTCTCAGCTCCGAACGCTGGGATGCTCTACCGCAGTCTGCGCACCTTGAACAAGATTCATTTCCCATCCGTTGAGGACCCCAGGACGAAGGCACCAGCTGATTCAGTTTCCGGTGAGGCTTTACTCCTGGCTTGCAGATGTTTTACCTAATCACTATGGCTTCACCTCGTACAGCATACTATTTTTCTCTTTTTTTCTGAAGCAGCAACATGTGAGCACACCGAGGCACAGAGCGTTGATCACATGCTTCTAGGACTTGATACATGAGCCCCTAACCGGGAGGCTGGGCTGGTGGAACGGCTCGGTGGGTTGAGGCACATGCTGTCAGGCCTGATGACCTGAGTTCAATCCCAAGACCCATATGGTGGAAAGAGAAAACTGACTCCCTCAAGGTGTCCTCCGACTGTGACACACGAGCAAGTGTACCCCCCTCACCACCAAATAAATAAATGGGGGGTGGGGGACCTCGTACACACAAGACTTTAGCTGAACTGTCGAGTGTTCTTGGTTCTTCTCTCTCCCTTGTTTCCCCTCAGATGACATTATCTTGTTTATTTGTTCTTATGTTGTGTGTATTTTTACAAAATAATTTTTGTTGAAACTTGCCGGGATAAGGGGTGGGGTGTGGTTCTAGGCTCTCTTTCCTTACTACATGCTCCCCCCCCATTCACTCCAGGCTTTCCAAGTCACAAGTATATTTAACACATTTAATAAAGCACCCACAGTTGAACCTGCCCTCCCCCCCACACTTGTTGAGGTTTGGTCGCAAAGGAGGCTGGAGAGCAGGCTTGATGATTAGCAGTTAACAGTAATAATATGTTCACCTCAGTCCCCAGACTTGGGCAGCAGAGAGTGGAAAATCCTGAGGTTCTCTTGAGACAAAGATATTTTCTGTAGCTCGGGCAAGTTCAAATGCACAACCATCTTTTTGTGTAGCCTCGCCGGAGCAGGACTGCTGCAGATCCCAGCCTCATTAAATAAATAAATAATAAATAAATATAGATAATTAATTAAAAGTTTTCACACAAAATAAAGAACTGCATCAGAACTACAAAATCTACAGATATTAAGAGAAATGAGGATGAGATAATTAAGGGAGAAAGCTGTGGGGATTTAAATTAGCTTCAGGTAGTAGACTATAACTGGGCACACACGGCCCAGCCTGTATCTTTGACGGAGAGTCAGAGCCCACAGCCTTCCCAGGTGGCCCGAATATGGCCTTTCTTAACTTCTGCTTTGTCCTGGATCAGATGGAGTCTGAACCACCAGTCTGAGCCCCCAGATACTGTTTGGAAGTGAAAAAATGTTTTGTTTTGTTTTGTTTTTTTTTCTCCTTCCTTAGGCACACCTCTAACATTCACTGCATGCAAGTCAGTTGGAGGCTCTTTCTTGTGCTGCCCACGTCCAAGTCTGATTGAAAAGGAATTTAGACAGTTGTCAAGCATGTGGCATTCTCTTCCTTCACCTCATTTATGGTCTCTCCAAAATTCTAGACATGGTGTCAGGGAGCAAGATGAGCCGGGCTCCTGCTCCTCCTCCCTAGCTGTCCAGGTCTCTGAGGAAGCCTGACCTTTGGCCTGCCAGCTACTGGCTGCTTATGATGTTTATGCATACACAGACCTATCTTATGTGTTCAAGTCACATGCCTCTTCCTTCAAATATCTGCCCTTGCCATCTTTGGCTCTTGGGCTTCTTGACCTTCCCACTAGAGGAGAGCCCACTTGAAGAGAGAGCCATAGGGCTGCACAGCCCACCCACAAGAGTGCTTAGGCTGTAGAGACAAAATCTAATGTATCTAGACAAGTGAATACAGAGGCCCTAAGCAAGGTGCCTCCTTGTAGGCCCAGAATTATTTATGGACAGAGTTCTCCAGCCAGCAGAGTGCTTGGAAAGGATGTAAAGCTTTCAGCTACAGGCCCAGATCTTGTCCCAGAAGCTACACTCACCCTATCTTTCTGCCTCAGGTGGCATCTGCTAAGTAACTGTCACTGTGAACTCTGGCTTCCCTTCTGCCTCTGTCCCTGCCATTTGTGTGCCACCCTGTAGCTCATCTCTGGGGTTCCTGGGTGTCTTGGTCTCCCAGCACTAGCCTGAAAGAAGCTCTCTGTGCTAACTCCTTTTGTCTTATATGTTCAGAAAGGTTTTGACTTTCCTCTCTGGTTCTGTTAGATTAGAAACCAATTAAAGATTTGCCTATAGCCCTTTGAGAAAGGGGTCGTTGGGGCTGCTTCCCTCCTCCTGCCCCAGCTCAGCTCCTTCCCTTCTTCCTCCTCTATTCTCTCGTCCAGTTTCCCGCCCCCACCATGACAGACCTCATAAGGCTTGTGAAAGCATCCCTCTAAAGGGAGCCAGTTTCAGATCATTGCTAAGAACTCTCCCAAGATGGTATTCGGAGAAAGAGATTGAGTTTGCCTGCAGAGGCAGCCATTTGTGATCTCCATCACAGGGCATCTCAGTGTGACCATTCCAGATCTCCCCAGAGCTGACCTTGACAGTCATTTATGAAGTCGCTTCTATGCACACACATAGACTACCCTTCTGCGGGGCTTTATGAAAACCAGGCTTCATGCAGTGTTCTAAGTTTTGATGCATCAAAAAGAAGTTTAAATATTTTCCTTTAATGTGGAAATATTTTTAGATGATGAAGATGATTAAGTGTTGAAAATGTAGCGATCTGTTTGGCACTGAGAGAAAAGAAATATGAAGAATTTTTAATAAAAATCTGACCACAATGGTGTTGGAACACAATCTGTCTGAAATACAAGACAGATACTTTATCCCCTGGGTGAAGCTGACTTTACTAATAGTTTTGGACAGTTACAGGTGTAATTTTAGCTACCGCAGGGAGCGCCAATTATTATAAGAACACGAGAGAAACAATGAGGAAAAACAATTAAAGTTTTAAAAGAAAAAGTGAATAGAGAGTGAGCAGAGGTAATACGGAGCACATTTTTACAGTTTTGAAAGAACAATGTATGCGAACCCAAGCTGTTATGAAAGCCAGGCTCGCTGACTGGGTTTTTCATGCCAGGAGTATGAAACACCGCTAGTGTCACCATGTCACACTAAACTCTGCACCTGACAGAATTATCTTTGACATGTTGGCTCGTGTAATTGAACCATTAAAGAAACACCACAAAATAAAAACAAAGATTGAGGGAGAGGGAGGGAAGGAGAGAGGGAGGGGAAAATAAATAGGAGGAGGAAGAGGAGGAAGAGGAGGAAGAGGAGGAAGAGGAGGAATAGGAAAGGGGAAAGGCGATGGATAGGTTAATTATTTTGGAAGTGGTACATACTTGTCACCCTTGTTTATCTGTCAAAATGAGGCCATCCATCTTTTTTGCTGACATGGCTTTAATTTACCATTGTAAGATGAAGCCTGTGTGAGGAAAATATGTGGAAAGAAGGCTCTTATGGGTTTTTTTTATTATTAAAAATAAAGATCAGTGCCACTAGTCCACAAGTGATCCTAAAATAACAAAGCAGCTGTATGTGTGTGTGTGTGTATGTGTGTGTCTGTGTATAAATGTGTGCGTGGTGTGCATATGTGTGTGTGTCTGTGTGTGTGGTGTGTATGTGTGTGTGGTATGAATATGTGTGTGTCTGTGTATAAGTGTGTGCGTGGTGTGCATGTGTGTGTGTGTGTGTCTGTGTGTGTGGTGTGTATATGTGTGTGTCTGTGTGTGTGTGGTATGAATATGTGTGTGTCTGTCTGTGTGTGTGGTGTGTATATATATGTGTGTGTTTCTGTGTATGTGTGTGTGTATGTGTGTGTCTGTGTGTGTCGTGGTGTGTATGTGTGTGCCTAAGCAAGCTGGAAGGAAAACTTTGGGCGGGGAAGCAGATTTAAGTTTCAAGTTTCCAAGGATCTATTTAAATGACAGCAAGGGAAAAAATATTGAAAAAGTGATGAAAAATATCCCAGCAGGATCCTTTCCGAAAGCCAGAACTTCCGGTGGCTTAACTTGTGCAATGTAATTTCTTCAGCCTTTGAAATATGTGGGCGCCTTCATGGCTATTTATGTTCCCAGTACTCGGAACCAAATGCTCCATTAGGGTGCTGAGAAGTCAGGAGCTTCCAGAAGCCATTGGTAATTGCCCGTTTCTTACTCAAAAACAATGACAAGGAATCATCAACTCTTTCCCTAAGGAACACAGGCCTGTGGTAGGATCTAGCACAGGAAGTGGCCAGAGTGTCAACTAGAAGGCATCTCCACACTGGTTAGCAATGTGCATGTGAAGGCTCCAAGCAGAGCCATCTCCCGCGAGCCGAGGAAGCAGCTCTCTGCAGACAGACGTTGTCCTGACCGCTCTGAAGAGGATGGGACATTTGCCTGGAGCCTGGAACAAGACAAGGACACACTTGTCCACCCTAGCGCTGTAAAACAGTGGCTCTTCCACAGAGGGGGAAGAAAGCACATTTTTCATAAAGATTACCTTCTGTAACCTAAGCGATTTTATCTCCTATTGGTGACGAGACAAACTGCCCAGCTGTCCCTAAAGACACAGTTCTTCCTCACAGGGTTGCTATGGAGTCTGCAGCCCCTGACTCACTAGAATCACCCTGTTCGAATCCCTTTTGATTTTGTTTTGTTTTGTTTTTGAGATTATAACTTAATTACAGTGTTTTTCCCTCCCCTTTCCTCTCTCCAAATTTTCCTCTCTGCTCTTCCTCAAATTCATGGTCTCTTTTTTTATTAATTGTTATTGCATGCATATATGTATCTGTATATACATATGTATTTCTGAATATAGATTCCAGATGCATGTACTTTTGTGTATGATAGCTTAGAGGAATGTATATTTCCCAACATGTCTGGAGATTCTTCTGAATGTTCTATACAAAAATGACAGGGGCTAGTCCTCCATTTTACAGATGGTGTTGCTCTGGTTTTTCCAAGATAACCTGTATTATAGGTAACCCAAGTTCCCTAGCTGCCAGTTCAAAGCACTGACATTCATTTCTAAAGATCTGGACTTCACCTGTTCACCCTCTTGATTCTGGCTTTGCAGCTACAGCATTATGTTAGACGAGAAGGTACTCTGTGTGTGTGTGTGTGTGTGTGTGTGTGTGTGTGTGTGTGTGTGTGTGTGTCTACAGGGAGGGATTAGTTCATTGTTTAAAAATAGGATTAGGTATCTGCAACATAGTAAAGCGAGTCACCTCTTCTTTATAATTGCCTCTCCTTTGCTTCCTGCTTCAAACTAGGTAGACTCACCCTACCACTCCTCAGCTTAGTATTCTCTTTGAAGTAGATGCTAATAATTAAGAGAACAGATGCTTAAATGTTATAATTAGTTTTTAATATATATATATTTCTTAATATATATTCAGTTATACATGGAACTGAATCCTTGACTCTTACAGATGTGTGTTTTCTAATGACTTTCCTCTTTCATCTTGAATTTTGTACATCAAATGAGATAATGGTGCTCTCCACAGTAGACATTCCCATCTTGAGTACAGGTGGTACCTGAGCCTTGGATGCTCCGGGTGCCTCCTAATGTTTACTGCTAAGAGATTGTGCTGGGCATACAGCTTCCATGTGATTCACTAGAGGTTTGGTCTGGATACCATCTCAGCAACTTCAGTCCTTATGATCTGGGAAGTAAATCATAGAAATGACCCAACCAGCAGACCACTGCATTGAAAAAAAGAAGTGAGTGGAATTTTACATGAAATACAATGTTTTATATTGTTACTCATTCAAAGAAAGTAATGCTTGAAAAAAAAAAAAAAAAAAAAAAAAAAAAAAAAAAAAAAAAAAAAACCAAAACCTCAAACAGCAGATATAAGGTTTCTGAAGGGCATACTAGGAAACTGAGTCACACACTGATTCTGTTTGGGAGAGCTCATTGTTTTACAGGTTTCTATTTATTGTGGGTCAAATAAAAGCCTGTAACCCCAACACCTGTAGCCTGGGGACACAAAGAGAAGGATGCTGAGGGAGGAGTACCTTTAAAGATCTTTACTCTGAGCTTATAGATCATTGTGGGCCTTTTCTGTGAATCAGTGGAGAAAAGAACTTGACTTGGCTTCATCATGGACCCCGGGAAATTGAACATCTGTATGAAATGACAGATTTATTCTTTGCAGATCTTTGGTCCATGCCTCTATCCTTTGTGGATCCCAAGTGACACTGGCTTCCAGAATCATCTATTCATGTGGCTCATTGGGAAATCCCACTGTTTTCCTGCCAAAGGGCTTGTTACCTAGGTTTCATTTCTGTTTGGAATGCAAAGTATAGTTAACTTGCTTCTGCGGGCTTTTTAAGAGAGATATGTAAAACCAAAGTTAGAGCAATGGAAACAAACATTAGAAAAAGCACATAATTAGGGGGATGCAAACTCAAACTTGGGGAGGCTGATTTCACAAAGGAGGACTGTGTGTGGCCGTAGTGAACATGGCCTGCTTGCTCCCCCAAAGCCTCCCTCAGAAGGGGAATCAGGGAGCTATCAGGTTAAAGAAAACCTGAAAACTGGCTTAAAAAAAGAAAAAGTCCACCACCTAGTCAGATCTAAGAATTAACTACTTCTTAATTGCAAATATTCTCATTATCTTTTTTAAACAAGTGAAGTTTTGCATGAATAATAACACCTTAAACTGTTTTTATTCTTTACCTGTTTACTTAAAAAATTGGCTTGCACAGTGTTAGGTTTGATTATGGTATTGCGAACAAAATTCATGGTTGATTCTCTTCCCCAGATTGTCCCTCCCCCGCCCACTTTGTGCTCTTCCTTCTCCCTCACGCCTTCCTTCCCACTACCTGCCCATCCATCCATTGCCTCCTCCTTTCTCAAGACACTTTCCCCATCATGACCTCCTTAGCTGAGACCCACACCCGGAGATCATACGCTGGGATCTACGTGTGACATGGGATGTGAGGGAACACCTTGAACTCTAATTCACTCAAAGGAAACAGGACTCGAATATGCCTTCAGAGTCAGATACATGAAAGTCTCTTCAGACCAAGCTTCATAAAGTTACCCAGTATGCTAAGTCGCTCCTTGGGGACGTGTCACCGTGGTCTACATGGAGATGTTTTCTGCAAAGAAAGAGAGTCACATTGTGGTAGAGCCACAGGGAAGAATGAGAGAGGGGAACATGTAGCAAGGCCCCTCTGTAAGAGGAAAAATGAGAAAATTTAATAAAACGAAATGTACCTACTCCCCCCAAACATCAGACTATGCTATTTTTCAGAGAAAAGATAAAAGAAATAAAATTCTCATAAAAACCAGTATGGCGCTGGGTTGGGGAGGGGGTAAGATGGGTGAGGAGAGTTACTGCAGCGACACTGGGTGGGTTTCTTTTCTCTTCTTCTAGGTGCAAAGGCAGCAGTCATTTGAATACCGTCGAACAGCTTTTCAGCTCACACAAAAGAGCAGACGGTTCCACTTACTTCTGAAATTAGATGCAATCATATCTGTGAATCACGGAGCAGCCAACCACCGTAATCTGCATTACATTACATTATCCTGCCGCGCTCCCTAACTGCAGTCTACCGCAGCAACAGAAACACTTTGCGGTGACCTGCACTGCTCTGACAGAAGCACCAAGGCACGCTAAGGCAGCAGAGCGACAAAAAGGAACAGCTTTCTGCTGGGAAAAATGAGCAAATTACAACAAGAGTCAAGTCTCTGCTAATGCAAGACTAGTGTCTTCTTGTTCACAGTTTGCATAATTAGATATCCTGAATAGGGTTTTTTATTGTTCTAAAAATACTCCTGCTTTGTTTAAATCAGCTATTTCCTTAACAGCATGACTTTGGTACCAGAATTAGTGAGGTAGTTAGGGCAGCGGCAGAGAGAAGGTACTTTTAGTTAACATTTAAAGGGGGGAATCTCATTATGCTCCTTCCTTCCTCTTCAACAATTGTTCACTGAAATGGCAGTGTGAATCTGTGGAGGGTGGAGCAGCTGTGGACCCCAGCATACTAGGACTACTCAGATCAACTTTTATAACTGCTTCTTCTTTCTTTCCTTTCTTTCTTTCTTTCTTTTTTTGTATTGACAGACATTGCAAACATTTCACCAACTATAGTTCTTAGTACATAAGGGCCCACAGTAGGGGTACATACAGTCCAAAAGAGAGCGTTATGGCTTAGGTCCAGAGAAAGAGAGAAAGCACCTCAGCCTTAGTGGTCAGAGTCACGCCATTTTCTGCCCTAACGAGGTGATGTGCAGAGGGACAAGGCATTAAACGCTTTACCATGTACCTTCTCTCTTCACTCCTTACTGCTATACGGGGCTTCCTTCTCTCGGGGAGAAGACACGGCACCAGCGTCTTCTAGGGACTAGTTTACTTATTGTAACATTTACTGTGTGAGTGTGTGTGTGTGTGAGAGAGAGAGAAATGTATGTGAGAGAGAGTGGTATGTGTATGGTGTATAATATGTATGTGGGGAGTACAGGGTTGTGGTATGAGTGTGTGGTGTTTGTGGTATGAATACAGTGTGAATGTGATGTGTGTGTGGTGGTGGGACTGTGGTACGTATGTGAGTGTGTTGTATATGTGTGATGTGAGGTGTGTGTGTGTGTGTGCGTGTCCTGTAAATCTGACAAACCGAAGCTGAAGAGTTAATTGGTAATAACCAGTCCTCACATCTATATTAAGATCAAACGCCACAAGACCCCCAAGGACAGAAGGTCGCAGAAAATAATGTGGGCAGAGTTCTCTGTCTCTGGAAGCCCAGGTCTAGATGGACAGTAGTGTGGGCTGGTCGATTCCCAACAGCATCACACTTTTCTAAAAAGCTTCGAGACAGTCTCTAGCACAGACATACAGATACATCTTTCTCGGCTGTTCAGGATGCTCTGACATCCACTTGGGAGAACATCTCTAAGACCTTTCATGCATGCTTGACCTTTGTCATTTGTAAACAGCATTAAAAATCTATAAATGTCCTAGGACGCAAAGGGAACAGCACGGAAGCTTCTACTTTGGTTTAGTATCGTCTATGCACTGTCTAAAATGCTTCTGTCCCCTTCAATTCTTCTATTTTGAAGTTTGTACTGCTATATTTTTTTCAGATCTAGGCATCATTCTTTAAAAAAAAAACAAACAAACAAAAAAAACCAAAAACAACAACAACAAAAAAACCCTGAGAACTAGTAGTTACCATAATAATTAAATTGTGTTGATTATACAGTGACTGCTTCTTAGTAAAAGATAGCAATCCATGTCTCTGGGTGATGGTTTCCAGTTAACTGAAGTCCAAGAGTTTGAGATGGTTGCCTGATCCGTTCCTTTTCCTCTGTGAGACTACCAGCCTGATTTAGGTCCTCCGAGTATCTCTGACAGATAGAAGTGCTGGGGGCTATTGACATGATATCACATCAGTAAAAGGGCCGAGCATTCATGGATAATGTACTTAGCATTCATGGGGTCCTGAGTTAGGTCCCAGCACTGGAACTAAAGAGGCGAGAAGGAAAAACAGGGTTGGGGACAGGGTCAGTGTTGGACAGGGACTGTTGTTTTCATCTTCTCTTCACACCACGTCAGAAGAACTTCACAGCTACCATCCCATCTAAATTCAGAGCAAGCTGGCTTGTTAATATCTGAGGGAGCAAAGTTTACAAATTTGCTACTACACAGGAACTTCTCTCTGTCTTATCTAAAGCTGTTCTGCTAGATGTAGAAAATTAGGCTTCAGTAAGCAGCTATTTATACTCCCGCCTCTAAGTCTAATCAGCTTTCATCTTTCCTTATAGATGTGGACTACTTTCGTAGCCTAATCTCAGAAAAAAATAAAAATTATTTTTAAAATCCAGAATCTTTTTTTTTTATGCCTCTACGGGTAAATTTATAGTCTGTTTCATTTTTCTTGAGATGCATTGACCAGGGGTACATGTAGCAACACAGGTGGAGATAAATTCTATCATAAGAGGAAGCTGTCGCTTGCTTGAAGCTTCCAACATGCTCCAGCTCTTGGCTTCTTAAATCTAAAGAAAGGTTTCTTTCATGCTTCCAATAAAAATCACCATTAAAAAACATCATCAGCCTTCAGACCTCTGTAGATAACGGTTTTCATGCCCTCTTATTAATACATTCTCCATTGACATAACTGGGTACTCTGTTTTCATTGTAACATGAGACATATAGTAAATTTAGCTACTGCAAATTATTTCACAAGACATTTAAAATTTTTACTTGTTGAAAAACGTGACATAGGATCTTCCAAAGTGTTAGACGCTGTTAAAGCATGAATTCTGGCATGCTTTTAATCGTATGGAAGCCCCAGGATAAGTTTTGAGCATATTACAAAGCACCCTATGACCCCTGCTTTCTCATTCAGGGCCTGACACATCTGTTCTTGATTTCTTGGGCAGAAAAGGTGAAAGCAATCCCAGCAGAGGCGGAGCAGGAGCTTACAGACAAGGATAATTCTGTATCAGTGTGTTCAAGAAAAAAGTAAAGTTCTATCAAGGAAACAGCAACGTCGTCCACCCTCACCCGCCCCTTTCTTCAAGGCCACTGCCAACTCACCCTACATTTCTCATGTTGATTATAAGTGAAGCTTTGACAAGGGGGCATTCTGGGTATCAGACAACCACATTATGACTCTACTGAAAAATGTTCTTATTGTTTCTAAATTGCTGGTTATGGTGAGCAACCCTTGTGACTGGAAGGGGGGTGGATTTTGAACAAACACATTTAGCCTTAAAGCTGTGTTCCATGCATGGCAAAGAGCGGCAGATTGAGATCACCGGTATACCTTAATATGCAAAGTAGCTTTGACTTCTAAAGCATACCAGTTAAGTTGCTGGATTGTAATAAAGAGCTTCCTAGGGCACCCATTGAGGATGACTATGATGGGCACACTGAGTTCTTACATAAAGGGCGCCTAGCAGGCCTTTATCAGTACCCTGCAAAGCCAACAGAAACCATCTCTTCCTGGTCTATTGTGCTTTTCAGACCTACAGGGCATATGATATATGATATCCTTTTCCAGGGTCCCTGTTACAGAGAATTTCCTAGGAATGATTTATAGTCCAACATAAAGACAGTGAAATGACTCTCTCCCATAAAATAAATGCATCCATTTTACTCATCACACTGTCCCCCACCCCTGAGAGAGTTTGGTAAATGTGATACAATTCTTACGTCAAATTTACCAGTGTTAAGGAAGATTTAAGAATTTCCCAACCCTGGGTTTGTACGTTATTTCGTGCCACCTGATAGCGCTGTATTCCAAGGGAGCCTATGTAATCAACACATCACTTATTTTCCCCAATTTACTTGGCTGGTTCCAAGACCTTCTTTAATTCCTCTGATTTCTTGAATTCTGTTTACTGAAGTATAGATAGAACTCACAAAGGCCGGTGATACATCTCAGAAACAAGGCATGCTATCGGGACGGTGGCAGGTCCGGAATAATAATGGATTTGAGAAACAAAGCTGGAATGAAGTCCACTGTGGGTACCATTCCCAGCAGGTCCAGCCTTGCCCCCTGGAGAAGACCAAAATGTCAAGTTTCACTACACTGTTGTGGTTGCTCCTGTAATAGGAGAGGATAATAGAAGGCTTTTTGGTTTCAAACAACTGATTTATGATGTAAAACTCTTGAATAATTTTGGTGAGGGAATGCATTATTCTTTTTCATTTCTTGTTGACTATCTGACCAGAAATATTGACATCTACTTTAAATCCCTAGGCAGTACTTCTCTAACTTACCAGAAGTGGCAGCAGCAGCAGGGGGCTCTTTGGTCTCCATCTACCCTATAGTATTTATTTCTCTGTCTCCTCATCTTCTTTGCTGCTACCTGAACAAGTCATATAACTCATCTTTTTGTCGGTTTGGGTACCACAGATGAAAAAGGGGGGTTTCTTCATTTGTTCTAAACACAAAAGAGCCCTTAATCTAAGGGATGAGTTTCTTACCTGTTTCAGAGATCACAGCACTGAGAATTTTATGTGTATAAGCTTAAAGAATTGAATAATATTTCCAAGGGTTGGTGAGTGGTCCCCATGATTGTGTGTATGGAGATACTGGGGCATCAGAGCTGCATCGGAGTCTTGGAGTCCTGCTCTGGCCCTCGCACTGAGATTAGTTTCTGACATCAGAACTTCTCACCAGCCACACACCAGGAAGAGGTTCTTAGTTCTTGTGGAAGCTCAAAGTCTTGGTCTAAATAATGAGAGAGAGAGACTTGGGTATTTCTTGTCTGCTTTGAGACACTGAGCAAGCCAAAGAGAGAGACGGAGAAAGAGAGAGAGAAAACACAAGACAGAAGTCAGTAAGCAAACATTAGAGAATGAGAGAGAGAGCCTTTGGGCAGCTGGGATCAGCCAGATCTGTAGCAAACAGGACTTGTAGCAGGCTGAGGGGCAAGGATGTCCTGCTGATAGTTTTGAGCACATCAGAGCCATAAGACAAAACAACAGCTCTGGTTCCCTGGTGATCAGGTACACATATAGAGACTTATAGTAGACCTTAAGTCCTATTGATTTAAACAGAAGCATTCTCAGGGAAATTTAAGTGAAGGTCCAGAAGCAGGAGAGAATCCGTTTCTGAATGCTGTATCGGCTCCCACACGGGCTGTGTCAGTAAGCCTGGAAGAGTTCAGTTCAGTCTTCTCACCTACATAATGGAGATGATGTCTGTGCTTTACCTATTTTTAAAGGATGAAATAGATGATACATTCGAGAGTACTTTCATAAAATATACAATATACATGACAGTAATTGTTGCCCAATCCTCAAAATCGTACTTCTGGTGAAGCCCAAAACCCTCCCAAATTGGTTTCAGAGGCCCGGGCTGGGCTTTGGATCATTCAACAGGAGGCATTTGCAAAGTGTTGTAAAGGAAACTCAGTCTTTACAAGCTGTGTCCTTCCTACCTTCAATAACAAAATTGTGCTCATAGGAAGAGAGAGCTAGATTGCCAATGCCCATGTTTTTCACTGGAGGAAAAGAGACTCCGCAGAGATTAAGGGGCAAGCCGGACTGTTAGTCATCAACAGGATCCAAGATTGAGTCTTGGTCCCTTGTCAATTCATTATTTTTCAAAAAGCTGTTCCTCTATCTTCATTATTTAGCTTACTCTAAGAAGTGTGTAGGTGTCATGTGATGGACTGGTGACTCCAGGACCTTAATGATAATTTCTTTAAATGCTTACTGAAAAGAAATGAATGGATAATGGGTTGTAAAAGCAGCTGGGAGCAAGGCAAAGGGAAACCAGGGCCTGCCTTTCTTGTGTGTCTCCTGGTCAGCACCATCGATGGCCACAGAATGCTAAGGGGCGAAGGGGTAGAGGTGGGGCCAGGGAGCTCTGAAATCCTGTTTACTTAGCTGGTACCAGTGGATAAGTGAAATCCTACTAAAATTTCACTGTGGGGCCAAGATCCATCTAAATGCTTCCCTATTTAGACCACTAGAAGAAATACGGTATAAAACTCCAGATTCTCATTTCACAATATGTTAATCTTCCTTATTTATTCCCCCCTATTGTCTTTAAAACACTCTCTCTCTGGGACAATTGGATCTTGTATATCCTGTCAAATTTTAGTAGAAAGCAAATTTTTATAACCAAATTATAAAGCTCTCAACACTGAGGCTTATTTATGATGGAAACATTGACAGAATGTTAACTAAGGCGGCTTCCATGACACACGCTCCAGTGAGGTAGAATTTCCGAACTAAAAATCTGGTAAAAAGTTATTTAGCATCTCTTTTAATGTCCTTCCCTCAACATTGTGCACCATTTTAAGAGTACTTTATCCATTTCTGAAATTTTTTTTTTTTTTTAATGTTTGATAGCAGTGTTGTGTATTACTTCAGGCTGTGGATTTTTCTTTTCTTTTTTCTGTTTAACTGTAAAACCTGGGCACATTTCCCCAATAATTGCTATACGACCAAGACATAGCAGAGTAGCGTTCTGCAGCTGTGTGATGTCGGATCTTAAACTTGACTCCCCTTCACTATGATTAAAGCTTTCAAAAGAAAGTACCATTTTGTTTTTACCCCTGAAATGCAGTTAGGACTTGAGATGGGAAGAAGAAACACAAGTCCAACCATTCTTTCTAAATGTCACTCTCCAAGTGCAAACGGAGTTGCTAGAATTCTCCCGAAGGCCACACAGCTTTCTGCCAATTGACTCCTAAGAAAGACCCCCACCACAGTACTTTGTAAGGTCTTAACAAGCTCCACCGACCCAGATTAAATTTAATAATAAAATCACAGAGGGAAGCGGAGGGGAGGGGAGGGGAGGGGAGGGGAGGGGAGGGGAGGGGAGGGGAGGGGAGGGGAGGGGAATAGAGCCAGTGAAATATGAAAATAACCAAGCTGAGACCAGAACCTCATCTCAGGCCCGGTGTACGTGGTTCTCAGATGCGGAGACCATTTAGCTCTGGACGGGTTCATGAGCTCGGTGGCAGCCGCAAAGCCCCAATCATGAAAATGATTATAATAAGGACTCAGCAACTGGAAAGAAACAGTACATTCAGCTCGAAGGGGCCAGGGACTATGTATGCAAATGCTTCCGAGGTCTTAGTCTTTCTGGCTTGGGAAAGCCATGTGGATACAAGGTGTACAAGGAGAGGAAAGACATAATAAGTACTTGCCTGTCTGGAGGAGCAGAAAAGGCAGCTGACAGCTTGTCTGAGGACAGAAAAGAGCAAAGGAAGAAGCTGGGTACCGGCAATGTGAACCTGAGGTTACCAGGATTTAGTGATCTAAGAGCTGGCATCCTTTGGGACAATCACTTTAAAATATATATATATGTATAAAATATAAATAAATTATGTATATAATTTTATATATATATAAAATCCTCTCATCTGTAAACCTTTGGTGACATCAAGCTCAGATTCCTTTCTCTGTGTAAAGCTACCAAGCCTAGTTTATTAAATAATTTACACACACACAAAAGATGATAGTATAATTGAGAAGTCAAACGGTGTCTTTGGTGTGCTCCTTTATCAGAAATGTGTGTCAAAGGTCAAAAAAGTACCGCTTCTCTGTCTCTTAAGCACGTCATTGTCATAATATAAAAAACTGACTTACTAACTTAGATTATTTGGAGAGTTAAGTGCTTGTGTTATTGCAAATTAAACTAATTAGTATCATTTCCTGGCAGCTGCAGCTAGCGTTAGCAATTCCACAATCTTCCTACAGCCGCTCAAGTGGCATGCATAGGGGGGCAGTGTCGTGATTTAATGGAATGCGACCAGCTTATCAGACTAAGGGCACATCCTGCCAATCCATGTTCCTTCCTGGTTTGCTCCTGACTGTGTGAGCACACTGATGAGAGGTGTCAATGTTTTCTGAAAGAGCCCCAGGTAGTTGGAAAGACTTTGGAATTTGCCTGTAATATTTCCCTTTTGGAATAGCTGAGACAGAGTGCTCCATCTTTTGAACCAAAATTGTAGCTACCCGTAAAACGTGCTGGAACTAATTTCCTACCACAGCTCGCTTAATTGTTATAAAACAGCCTTATAAAGATGCCCTGAATGGGGCTTCCAGCATCTGTGAATGAATAACTAAAGAAACAAGCTATATGTCTCATCAGTTTTTCTCTGGAACCCATCCATGAGCTTCAAACTGAATAATTATTAAAGTCCAGAGACCATAGGTGCTTTGTTACACCTAACACAGGAAAACTCACATGAGGGCATCACCCTGTGTGACACAATAGTCAAGGGATTATTCAGGAGGCTGCAGAAATGGTTCAGCAGTTACGAGCAGGTACCACTCTTACAAAGGACCGGAGTTCTGGTCCAAGCATTGAGGAGCTCAGAACCATCCCAAAGTCCAGCTTCCAGGTGGGGTTCCGGAGATGAGACAGCTCTGGCCTCCATGGTGCCTGCATTCATAGGCACACACTGAACATTCCCACACACATACATATAATTAAAAACTAAAATAAAGAAATGATCCCAACTGGATGCTACTAGCCAGAACCAGATCCACAAAGGAACATGTTTCTCTAGAGCAGTGGTTATCAACCTGTGGGTTGTGGCCCCTTTGGCAAACCTCAATGTCTGAAAACATTTACATTACAATTCATAACAGTAGCATAATTATAATTCTGAAGTAGCAACAAAGATAATTTTATGGCCGAGGGTCATCACAACATGAAGAACTGTATTAAAGCCTTGTAGTATTAGGAAGGCTGAGAACCACTGCTCTGTAGGTTAAAGAAGTGGCTGGTATCTTTCAAAACAAGCATAAGAAAGAAAAGAAAGGAGGTGGGAGAAAATAAAATTTTAAAAATGCATGTACAAAAGAAAAAAAGCAGAGATCCACGAGAATTTCATATAACAATGCAAGGAATGATTCAGGAATGCATGATGAACTCTCCTACCTCATTCGTGATTTGCTTGCTGTCTCTTCCCTCCCTCCCTCTCTCCCTCCCTACATTTCCCTCCTTCCTTTTCCCATCCATCCTCCCTTCCTCCCTCCCTCCTTCCTTTCTTCCTGTCCTTGCTATATTATATAGCCTAGGCTGGCCTCAAACTCATGTTTCCTCACGCAGCCTCCTGAGTGATAGAGTTGCCTGGCAGGGTTTTGCTTTGGGTATCTACTAATACTGATTTCACTACGCCCATACTTAATAAAGGAGTAGAAGACCCAGCAATGTCTCTGGGGCTGCTTAAGGTGAAGCAGTAGAGAGAGGTAGAAGGGGAATCTAGGCTTCAGGGCTAGAGCCTTCCTCACTCCCATCCAGACTCCTTCGTCAGATTTCAACAGCAGGTTGCTGTCGTTTTATGCCAAGTCTTTCCATGTAGCCCAGGCTGGCCTTAAACTCACAATCTTGCCTCAACCTGCCCAATACCAGGATTGCATGTGGGCTTCCTCACACCTAGCTTCTAAGAACAATGTATTGTTTTTGTTTGAACAGTGCTTTTGTGTTTGACTGCCTAGGTTACGTCCTTAAGTATGTCCCTAGGAGGAAAGGTGGGGCTGTGATCTAATACTCTAAAAGTGCAGCTCAGAGTCACCAACTAAAGCAGAGTCTCTATAAAGGTGACCCTGACTTTTTCAAAAGCCTCACATTGAATGTGACATTCAATGTTCTTTGGGAACACTAGACTCTTGTAGGAATTAGAATCATCCTGGAGGAGATCCAAGTGCTCAGGTACAGAGATGGTTGCTATCTTTCAAAACCCCCAAATTGTTGTTGAGACACAGAGGAAGAATCAAAATTCTGCCCATCCTTGACCCTAGTAACCCCACTCGGGAGAAGATTCCATAGCTACACTGACATGTGTACACATGCAAGATGCAACTGTTTGAAATAGCAAACGTCCATATAAAGTGTGAGGGGCAACTGGTTAAGCAAATTGTGTGCAGATACATAATAAAAACACTGCACAGATGTTAAAAAAAGACTGAGAAACACTGATAGGTGCCAACACAGACCAACCTTGAGACACATTAACCTCAAAAGTCAAGAGCAAACACATATGTAATGTGCCTTGGTTTTGTAAAGAAGAAAGAATTGGGGATACATGTGTTTGCATAATCATAGACTATCTATGGAAAGATGAATAAAAGTCTGGTAACTGCAGTTGCCATCATTATCACTGGGGAGGGGATTTGAGAAACTGGGAGTCAAAGAGAGAAGGAATAGTTCCCACCATATGCTCATCCCCCCTGCCAGGACTGTTCAGTGCGCAGGGTGGAGACTAATTCATTTTAAAAAGCAAAGTCCCTGTAGAATGATAGATTCTATTACCTCAATCCTAGAAAGCCACATCGTAATAACAGATGCAATTGCAAGACCTCAGTTTATACCTTAAGGAAGTTCTGTCTTTGTTTAGCATAACTAAGTAATGATAATTCATTCTTTGTCAATCTCTTAAAATGATAATTAGTTCTGGATGGTGTGTGCTGATTCTGATTCACTACTGTGGACATTGTGTGAGTGATATGTACTGAGTCTGATTCTCCGCAATGGAGAGTGTAGGGTAATGTGGACTGAATCTGATTCACCACTGTGGAGAGTGAATGGTGATATGTAGGGAGCCTGATTCACTACAGTAAAGATACTGATACTGCTTCAGTATCAGGAACAGCTTGTTTCAGAAGCACTGTGAGAATGTGCAGAGTGGATCTTCTTACTGTGACCCCTGAGAACAAAGTGCCCAGGATTATAGAATGGTATAGGAGATGAGGAGAAAATCAAAACCTATAGAAGTCAATGACTGAACTTTTGACGTTGTCTATACAAAGATTTTCACTGGGCCATGTTAAAATAAAAATAGTTAAGACATAGAATGGACTTCTGAAAATGGTTTGATTTAAATGTTCGTTTATGCTAATAGGTTGCTCTGAATCTTCTGTAGCATACTGTGGTGATATATTGTACATTTAATAAAAATAGAATGTCAAAGGACAGAATCACCCACAGCCAAGCCACAAAGGTCAAGCAAGGATTGGTGACCCACGCCTTTAATCCCAGCACTTGGGAGACAGAGATCCTTTTGACTCTGTGAGGTTAAGGCCAAACAGCCAGGCAGTGGTAGTTCACACCTTTATTCCTAACTCCAGCGGAGTTCAACCAGGAAGTAAAACAGATGGCAGGGAAGATATATAAAGCAGGGAAAAGCAGAAATTCAACCATTATGTCTGGGTGACCAGTCGGGCTGAGGACCCGTGAGGATAGGACTTACCCTGTTGGGCTCGAGGAGTTGGCTGGGTGAGAATTGGCCGAGGTTTGTTCCCTCTCTCTGATATTCCAAACATTTTTTATTGGATATACAATACATCACCACAGGATACTTTTATGAACTAATGTGATAATAAGTAATAGTTTATTTTTAAAAAGACTTTATTTGGTAAAAACGAAAGTAAGACCTTTCATGTTAAACCTTTGTTTGATAAAAACTTTCATTGAGCCTTAAAGTTTTACTATATTTTGGGAAATCTAAGAACTGGAAGTCTGGAGAGATAGATACTCAGTGGTTAAGACCACTTCTGTTCTGGCAGAAGACCTTGGCTCACTTCCCAGCCCCCACAGCCCAGTTCCAGGTGATTCAGCACATCTGAGGCACCTACTTGCATGTGATACAAATAGGCTGGTGCAAACACACACACACACACACACACAATCAATCAATCAACCTTACCAAAAGCCAATCATATTATACTGAGAGTCCACAGGTTATGGAGAAGTCAGAGTAAAATAATAATAGACCACAAAAGACTTCCTGTTAATTGTGTTGGTTGGTTGACTTTCTACCAGTTGGTCTGAATAAGAAATTATTTTAGTGTAAGAAATATGAACAATTAATATGCTGGTTAAATATGACTTATTTTTTTTAAAAAAAAATCATCCAGTACTTCTACCTTACTTTTAAATGTTTTACTTGGAAATGGTAACTCTTCTGAAATAACAGTTTTAAGAAGTTGGAAATGAAGCTTAAATCTTCTACTGAGTTGCCATGAGAAAAAAATCCACTTCTAATTAAAGCCATAGCAGAAATATGGGCTCCTTTCATTCTCCGTATCCTCTTACACCCTTGCTGCTCTGAAGGCCTGTTCACCATTACCAAAATTAAAACAATATTAGAAGTATTACGACGATTTCACTCTGTTGAAAACTAATTCTGTGGTCTTCAGCATGTAAGATTTCCTTAAGAGAATACATAATCAAAGAAATAACCTAGAACTCTAGGAATTAAATGGTCTGCTGGAACTCAGGTCTGCCTGGGAGGCACCTACTGTGTTTCTGTGACATGTCAAACTCCATGGGGCATCATAGTACTAGATGATGATGCTCAGGCCTGGCTGATCACCCATTGCTCCCCCCGCCTTCCTAGGACTTGCCTGTGTGTGTGTGTGTGTATAACCAGCCATTATGCACCCTGCAAATCTAGAAACAAGATCAATGGCCCAATGAGACAGCTGTGGGGGCTGGTGCCCAATTCTACCTACTTCAGGAGCATTAGAAGACTTTTAAGAGATAGCTGATTTTTTTAAAGATACATATTTTTAAATGATTTGTTTTATTCTTTGGGAGTTTTATAGCTGTATATGGTATATTTTAATCATCACCTGCCCCCATTCTCTCTTCAACCCTCTCCCATCCCAACTTGATGTTTCTCATTTGTCATCCACTGAGCCCTCATGGTGCTGCCCATATGGACAAGAGTGAGGCCACGGTGGCTGCCCTGAAAGTGGATCTCTGCATGCCACGTAGCTGCTGCTCCCGTAGACGAGCATACGCCCATGCTCATACTAAGCTCTACCTGGGCTCAACGGGCTTTACAATAAGAGCATATGAAGCTGGGAGGGAATAGTGATCCGGCCGGGATAGTAGAGGAGCTGAAGGAGATAGAGTGGGGGGGGGGGGGGTGAGACTTGATCAAAACAGAGTATATGCATGTATGAAATTATCAAACAATAAAACATAAAGTCAATCTCAAAGAAAGGATTTCTGTAGTATGATGGGAATTATTATAAAAATTGTGTAATAATGATGGCATTTTCTCTATTAAAATGTGAATGTGTTTATGGTTCTGCCTTATTCAGCTTTGTAATCCTTACCACTAAACACCAAGTCTTTTGCACATCAGGGACTCAAATGTAAGTGAAAAAAAAAAAAAAAAGATGGGTGTGGTACTTTAAAGAAAATGGTTCTACTAGGAGGTGTGGCCTTGTTGGCATGGGTGTGGCCTTGTTAGAGGAAGTGTGTTACTGTGGGGGTAGGCTTTGAGGTTTCCTATGCTCAAGCTACACTAACACAATTTACTTCCTGAGTGCCTTCAAATCAAGATGTAGACCTCTGGGCTCCCTCTCCAGCACCGTGTCTGCCTGCACGCTGCTGTGTTCCACCACGATGATAACGGACTTAACCTCTCAAACTGTAGAGAAGTCCCAATCAATTGTTTTCCTTCATAAAAGTTGCTGTGGTCGTCATGTCTCTTCACAGTAACTGAAACACTAACCAAGGCAATGGGTAACAAAGCATAATTTAAAAGGCAAGATTTTTATGAATTCCCCAACCTTTCATATATAGAATCAAGGACAACCAATGAAACTCTAATGTATAACACATATGTACCGTTTATCAGCTCCCTAAAATGTTTCTGTTTCAAACCTTGTTTATTAGCTTTTGTCTTTGGCGACTGAATGCTGAACTTTGCTATGTGAATCCTGAGCCCAGCTGAGAGTTTAAATAGTTGAGATATGCAATAGAAAGAGGGCGCAAAATGGCTGATCAACAAATGTGGTGACGTAAGGCAGTGTCTACTTTCTGAAGGAGTTAAAATCCATCCCATTCGAAAGAAAAGCTCCTTGTTCTCTTGGGTCTTTCTGCTGGGAAAAAGAAAAGAAAACTTACTAGCTTTCATCTTTTTCCTCCTTCCCTTCTTCTTCATCTTCTTGCTTCTCCTCCTGCTGTTATCTTCCCCTCCTCCCCTCCTCCCCTCCTCCCCTCCTCCCCTCCTCCCCTCCTCCCCTCCTCCCCTCCTCCCCTCCTCCCCTCTTCCCTCCTCCCCTCCTCCCCTCCTCCCCTCCTCCCCTCCCCCCCTCCTCCCCTCCTCCCCTCTTCCCTCCTCCCCTCCTCCCCTCCTCCCCTCCTCCCCTCCCCCCTCCTCCCCTCCTCCCCTCCTCCCCTCCTCCCCTCCTCCCCATCACAGGTACATACTCACTGCACTGGAATGTGACCCCTCTTCATCCTTCAAGAAACTAGAGAATGAGTTTATTCTTTTTTCTAATTTCTCCCTTGAATACTATCAACAAAGTCTTAAGATGTCTCTCTGCTTTTTGCATACAGGAGCCTTGAATTCCACGGAGACCAATTCCAAGGCTCTCCTCAGATACCAAAGTCTGTTGGCGTCCTTTACATAAAATGGTGTTGTCTTTGCATCTATATTGCTGTGAGTCCTCAATACCTAATATATTTTAAATGCGAAATAAATAACCATTGTGTTGTCTGGGGAGTAGTGGTAAGGAAAAAACATCATTATGTGCTAGGTACAGAGACAATCCATTATTTCTTTTTAATATCTAATCCCCAATTGGCTTAATCTACAAAAACATAAATGTGAAGACACAGAGAATCACTTGTACTTGCTTTCAGTGACTCTGATGGAAAACATACCTCCTTCTCAGTGCCCTGCTCCTGAGCAGAGTAAAGCAATATCCCGCAGACAGAGAAAGTTTCTTGAGTACACGTAAAATAGGGAAGAATTTCAAAAACGGCTCCCATTTACAAAAAGGTATTCAGCCACTGCTAGCATGGTGATGTCAAAATGCTGTGCTCAAAGAGATTGGGTCTGTTATGACTTTGGTACCTAGGTAAGGCCTTTACCTGGGCTGGTTTTTTACATTCCATCTCTGTATGTGGAGTTTGGCTCATGAGTGCAGTGTCTATCTTTGCACAGTAGAGCAGAGAAACTACTGCTCTTTAGAGCCAGATACTCAATTTTTAAATAGCCTGGATAGGAATTTAAACGGTTCTTGGTAGCAATTCAGAACACATTCTGTTCTTTGTAAGAATGGCACACACACAGCGAAGGCCTCTCATGGCATCAGCACGTCTTGGAAAGAGAGCTAACAGGCCATTGGATAATGAGCATGTATGTTTTATTAATGGCCCAAATAAGCATCAGCATCATAGGTCTCACGGGGGGGGGGGGGGGGGGTGTTTACACACAGCCACTCTTTCAGGACTCCAGACATGGAGTCAATTATTAATTCTTCTATAGAGTATTTTACCCAGGAAGGAACAATGGTTCTTAATGCCAAAATCTTAGTCTTTTCTGAAGATGTTTCCCATTTAGACTAATGAAAATTTGGCCTGAGCTCCAGGAAGGGCAAGAATAGCAGTGGTATATTATATAATATAATATAGTATATAATAAAAAATCACAATTTATTAATTTTACAATTGTCAGTTGCTCCTTTAAGGAAGAAAATGAGGTAAAGCCTGACATTGATGGAAGTGGTTTATGCTGGGTAACAACCTTGTAGGCTGCCTACTACTGTCTCTAGCTCAGGAAGGAGTGGCAGGCAGGAAAGAGTGATAGGCAGGAAGGAGTGGTAGGCAGGAAGGAGTGGTAGGCAGGAAGGAGTGGTAGGCAGGAAGGAGTGGTAGGCAGGAAGGAGTGGTAGGCAGGAAGGAGTGGTAGGCAGGAAGGAGTGGCAGGCAGGAAGGAGTGGTAGGCAGGAAGGGAAGGCAGAACCTTAGATGCCCAGGGTTTAGGAAGTGTCTTGGTTAGGACTTCTATTGCTTTCAAGAGACACCATGACCACAGCAACTCTTATAAAGGAAAACATTTAATTGAGGTGGTGGCTTGCAGTTTAAAGGTCCAGTCTGTTATCCTCATGGTGGGGAACATGGCGGTGTGCAGGCAGACATGGTGCTGGCTACATCTTGATCAAGAGGCAACAGGAAGTGGATGGTGACACTGGGAAGTATCTTGAGTACAGGAAACCTCAAAGCCTACCCCCATGGTGACACACTTCCTCACCCAAGGCTATACCTACTCCAACAAAGCTACACCTCCTAAAAATGCCACACCCGATGGGCTTATGAGGGCCAATGACAAACCGCCAGAGCAAACAAAAGCAATTCATGAAGACCTACCATGAGACTGCACCTGGATGTATATTTCAGTTCGAGTTCCAATATTCAATATCTTTCAAATTAAAAACACTGCTATTGTTCTTATTGCAAGAACAACATATTTCAAGATTTAAGAGAAAAAGCAAGTACTCATAAGCAAACTTACAGTCTCCCTTCTGAATGACAGCCATGGAAAACTACATCTCTCCAAGAGGAGTGTCTCCATCTGACAAATTATGAATATGTTTTCATCAAAATAATTAAAAATTTTTATAACATGTATCATTTTAAGCATGCAATTGGGTGGCAGCTAAGAAAAAAATTTAAAGAAAAAAGTGCCACATAAATAACCAGTGCCAATGTCAAAGGAAGGTAATTTTTAATATCTATTCTGGTGTATCTTTGTAGCCTCTCATTGTTTTAAGCTATGGACCATAATGTCTCACTATACACGTTAAGTAATTAGTGATACTGCAGCTTTTGTCATTACAGGTACAGATGCAGGTCCTTCCAATGTTTCCTTACACATTCGTCTTATCACAAAATTTAAGAAGTAAGATTTTGGGGTCAAATATTGTACATAGTGTCACTTTATCATTAAAAAAGTAAAAATGAATAGGTGAGGTGCTCAGGGCACTTGCCACCAACCCTGACCTTGTGAGTCAAGTCCCCAGAACTCACATGGGAAAAAAAGAATACCAACTCTTGCAATTTTTCCCTTAACCTCCATACATGTACACATGCATGTACACAATAAATAATTGTAAATTTGAAAAAATTAAAGACAAAATTTGCAATCCTGAATTTAAGGAGTTCTAATAATTAACAGCTCTGAGTATGTCCCATTTATTTGGATCATTAGAACTTTTTTTTTTTTTTTGTAGTGAGAAATACTCTTGAACTCATTGGCACAGGTGACCACTTCCTAAATATAACACCAGTAGCAGATACACTAAAAACAACAATCAATTGTTGGGACCTCCTGAACTGAGAAGCTTCTGTAAGGCAAAGGGCATGATCAATAAGACAAAACAACAGCTTACAGAATGGGAAAAGATCTTCACCAACCCTACATCTGACAGAGAACTGATCTCCAAAATATATATAGAGAACTCAAGAAACTAGAGGCCAAAAGACCAAATTATCCAATTTAAAAATGGGATTTGGAGCTAAAAAGGGAATTCTCAACAGAAGAATTTCAAATGGCTGAAAGAAACTTAAAGACATGCTCAACATCCTTAGCCATCAGAGAAATATAAATCAAAACAACCCTGAGATACCACCTTTCACCTTTCAGAATAGCTAAGATCAAAAACACAGATGACAGCCTATGCTGGAGGGGATGTGGAGCAAGGGGAACACTCCTCCATTGCTGGTGGGAATGTAGACTTGTACAGCCACTTTGGAAATTAGTATGGCAGTTCTTTAGAAAACTGGAAATCAATCAACCCAATGATCCAGCAATACCACTATTGGGCATATACCCAAAGGATGCACATTTTTACCCCAAGGGCAATAGCTCAACTATGTTCATAGCAGCATTATTTGTAATAACCAGAACCTGGAAACAACCTAGATGCTCCTCAACTGAAGAATGGATTTAAAAAAAAAAGTTGTACATTTACACAATTGAATACTACTCAGAAGAAAAATAAATGACATTCTAAAATTTGCCGGCAAATGGATGAATTTGGATTGTATCATCCTGAGTGAAGTAACACAGGCCCAGAAAGATAGACATGGCATATACTCACTCATAAATGGATTTTAGACACAATGCAAAGAATAACCAGGCTGCAAACCAGAGCCCCCGAACAACTTGGTAACCGGAGGAATTCAAGAGAGACATCCAGGGATGCCCCGGGGAAGGGGAAATGGAGAAGATGTCCTGAGTAAATTGAGATCATAGCAGGGAGTGAGCAAGGGGAGGTGGGAACAAATCATAAGAGAAAGAGATGGTTGCATGAGAGGAACAACAGAGAGGGAGAACAAAGAGATGGATGTCTTGATACAGGGAACCACTGTGGAGTTAGAAAGAAACCTGGCACTAAGAAAACCTCTTAAAGAACCCACAAGATGTCTCCGGCTAGGACTCCAAGTAATAATAGAGAGGGTGCCTAAACTGAAATTCCCCTATAATTAAATGAATGACCACCCTAAGTGTCATTACAGAAACTTCATCCAGCAATGGCTAGAGGCAGTAGCAGAAAGCCATACCTAAGCACCAGGTTAAGCTCCAGTGTAGGGAGATTAAGTTGTTCCATTGTAAATAATTGTCCCTGCCTATGAGTTTAATAAAAAGTGCTGATTGGCCAAAAGCAGACAGGAAGTGGGGGGGGGCTACCAGACTAAGAAAACTCTGGGAACAGATGGAACAGAGCAGAATGCCAGAGAGAAGCCGGAAGAAGCAGAGGACAACTATGCTGCTCTAAAGAAAGGTACCGAGCCACATGGCTGAACAGGATAAGAGTCATGGGTTAGATTAAGGGTAAAGAGTTAGCAAGTTATATGCCTGGACCTGAGGCCGATCAGCCTAAAACTATTGAAAGCATCTGTGTGTCTCTGCTGGTCTGTGGGTCTGCGGGACTAAACCTTGAGGCTAGGCCCAAAAGTCCGGGCCAGAAACCTCCTACTACACTCCATGTCCAGCTGAAGAGAGAGAATGGAGAGTGTATATGAGCAAAGGGATCTGGATCATGAGGAGACCCACAGAGATGAGTGACTGGAGCTCTTAGCGCTCACTGACTCTGAAATAATTGCTAAGGAAACTTCATAGAAAGGAACTAAACCCTCCAAAGGTAGATGACTGTCAAACGGTGTGGGCAGTTTGTGGAGCCTCTTACAGTAGGATCAAACTATATTCTTGTACATGAACTGACATCTCGGAGCCCATTCTCTACAGAGGAACACCTAACTCAGCCTTAATACTGGGATGAAGGACTCCAACCTACCTCAACTGGATATGCCAGACTAAACTGACCCACCTTGGGACTCCATGTCCTCCTTGGGGAATGGATGAGGGATGGGGGGGAGGCTGAAGGAGGACTGGGAGGAGGGAAGGGAGGGGAAACAGTGGTAGATATGGGGAAAAATATTTTAAGTAAAAAAAAAAAAGCATTCTTTTGTGGTTTACCTATTGGTATTACCTTATGTTTTTGTCATATTCTATATCTTTTTGTTCTTTTAGGATCTGTAGATCTTTGTATACTTAGGAAGACATGTCATTGTCATGTATGTTGCTCTATGTTCTCATTTGTAGCACCTGTATCCTAAGAATTTGGAGATTTTCATCTTTATGTTTCACTGTTTTGGTACTAGAAATGCCATTCAAATGCAGTAGAATTATCTACTATGCTCTCATTTTTAGATGTGTGCTCAATGGGGAATGTGGCTGCCTATTCATATATGTGTGTGTGGGTGGTGGCCAGGGACAACCATGACTGTCCCTCAAACACTACCTTAGTTTTTGAAAGAGAGTATCTCCCTAGCCTGTAGCTCACCAAGTAGACTAGGCTAGCTGGCCAGCAGTGTCTGAGATCTGTCTGGCCCCACCACCTTAGCGTTGACTTTTTTTTAAAATGTGAGTTCAAACTCAGCACCTCATGCTTGCAGAGCAAGCCCTTTGCCAACTGATCTAGCTGCTGTCCCGATGTAAATCATTTAGTCTTACAAAGATATAGGGCTTATAAGCACAGATATCATTATTACTATGAGTTGAGATTCATAAGAAATCTGGATGCTGTACTAAGAATTCTACATGATTTTTGAGGAAAAAAAAACTTATTCACCAAATGCATCTTTTAGAATAGGGTTCATTTATGAGTCTTTGACTATATATTGATAAGAAAAGATTTGGGGCAGAAGAGTGGTCAGTTTGTGGTAGGGTGTTTGTCATTGCTCCTGAAAAGCACAATAGTTTATAAGGCTGCTGTCATTCTGTTACTTTCATCTGCCCTATTGACTCCCATGCTTTCTGACATTGTCTGGCTCAGAGAATACCCACTGAATGAAGAAGATAAAAATCTACAAGGGGGAGCACTGATAACAATCGGTTCTGTGTACCTTCCTGCCATGGTGGGCCAGTGAAGGATATAGGAGCTTGTAGGGAGATTATGTTGTTACATTGTACATAATTGTCCCGCCTACTGAGTTAATAAAATGCTGATTGGCCAAAGGAAGACAGGAAGTGTGGGCGGGGCTACCAGACTAAGAAAACTCTGGGAACAGGAAGAACAAAGCAGAAATACCACAGAGAAGCCAGAAGAAGCAGAGGACAATTACCCTGGTTTGAGAAAAGGTACGGAGCCGCATGGCTGAACAGGAGAAGAATGATAGGTTAGATTAAGGGTAAAGAGTTAGCAAGTTATATGCCTGGGTCTTAGGCTGATCAGCATAAAATTAATGTAAGCATCTGTGTGTCTCTGCGGGTCTGTGGATCCAAACCTTGAGGCTAGGCCCAAAAGTCCGGGCCAGAAACCACATACAACAGGAACTCAACACATTCTCTTTAAGCTAAGGGCAGTGCTGGGAGCCCCCGACTCACCTCTAAACACGCTCCGGGATTGCTCTCATCAACCGTCAATAGCAAAACGCTTGTTTTCCTTTTCCTATGGGCTGATTAGAGTTGTGGTCTCTTGTGGTTCAGGACATTCCATTGTATTTATTTCTGCTGGAATTTTCAGGCTGAATTGCTGTAACTAATATACCACTAAGTCTGCTACAAGAGCCCTGACCTTTGAATCCCCCCCTCCTAGCAGAAAATTGGCATAAGAAATTTCAACATAATAAATGCTTTACATTTTTTTTTTTTTTTTGCTTAATCTTGATCCAGAATTCATATGGTTCAATTTAATTATGTCAGAGGCCCTGGCCACCAGTATCAGCTTAGATGAAGGGTTTTGAAGATCGCAGTGATAGGAAAAATTGAGAGAGATGAGATAATTCTATTTGAGCAGATTATTAGAGGGGGAAAAAAAACGCAAAATGTGAAATCCTTTGGTCTTTCCTAAAATAATTTGTGCCCACAGCTCAATTTAAACACAGATTTGAAGGCCTCCTAAGCTGTGCAAGCTGAGAATCCGTTTGATCTTTGGCCTGTGGTTGAAGAGTCTTGGTTCCCACTAGCTGATAACAAAATGACTGCCCATTTTCATTCATCCCCTTGTGTGTAGGATTAGGGAGGTTTTGAGGAGACACAGAGTATAGCATGTACTCAGGTTAGAGGAAGACTGTAAATCCAGGATCTAGTGACTC
Organism: Phyllotis vaccarum; assembly: GCA_033318265.1. Taxonomy (NCBI): domain Eukaryota; kingdom Metazoa; phylum Chordata; class Mammalia; order Rodentia; family Cricetidae; genus Phyllotis; species Phyllotis vaccarum. The sequence goes on along the minus strand of JARWLC010000007.1, from coordinate 8,816,653 downwards.
ACTTCTGCTCCTAGGGCTCAGCACACTTCTGTGGAGAGGAGACAGAAAGTAGGTCACTTGCAATATTGTGGCCAGCGAGTCTTACTATACTTTTGTTAGTTTGTTTAACATCCTTTTTTTTTTTACAACCTTTAAGAAATATGAAAGCCAGTCTTTGCCTACGGACTGTGATCCCAAAGTCTCGAGTTGGCCTGGGTTTTCTGGCTCAGTTTGGCAACCCGTTTCTGTAAGCTCCCTGGAGGGGAAAATCACTAGTCCCTGAATTAGGGCAGAGTTGCTGTCTGTTTGATTCTACTGTAGTTCTCCCTGCCCATCTTTGATCATTGCTTTATTTGATTATCAAAACAGCATGTAAGACGAAGACCACCATGCCTGTATTGGAGGAAAAAGCTCAAACCGGTAGGGACTTCCCCGAACCGTACAGATGATGGGGGCAAGTCAGGAATGAACATATCTTACAACTGATGTTCACTTCTCTTCCTGGGAAACTCTGACTGAGCAAGAAAATGTGTTGATGGGGAGATCGGACTGAGAAGGCTGCTAGCGTATGGTTAAGACATCTGTCCTCTGGGGCTCCGGAGCCTACACTTGAATAAAACCCCCCAAACATACAATTCCCTACTTCTTGCACAGTGCAGCTGCCCTACAGGTCTAGATGAATTACCAGATTAACTTGCAGCCAACTCAGGATTTGGGGAAATCTCTAGTTAGCTCATAATTTCCACCTACACTGATAAAAAAAAAAAAAAAAAGTTGTGATTTGTGCTTTCTTGCCGCTTTCAAGGCAGAGCCGGGAAATGATGGCTAAGTTCCCAGACAGCAAATAGCTTGAGGAGGAAGGAGAACAGGCTTCTGCTTCAGCAGCTCACAATGAAACATAACAGAATTGTTTGGAAAGACATGTTAACTCTACTTGTGTGGCCAAGGGGCTAATCAGGATCTCCATCAGAAGGACTAGGCCAAGGTACATATGGGACTCATTCCTGCATTTTTATGGCTCAGAGACATGAACTGTGTATTCTGTTACACAGTTGACCAACGGAAGTTTGGGCAAGATAAGGTCCATGAAACACAGCAACTTCACATGATGCGATAACCTTTTTATCAGACATTATAGGCCAAAATTGCTTAATGGCATTTACTTTATTTGGGTTTTTGTTCGCTGCTTTTCTATATTTACAAGTGAATGTCTTGAAGAAGTCTATCACCCTGTGACACTTGTTAGTGTCGTGGTACCAGAATGCAATGGCCACTTACTTGCTGGCTTCTGCAACTTCAAAATGTGGAAACACTGGAGAAGGAGTTCAGAAAAGACTTCAAAATAAAAGCCCCAGAGAAGTAAAGGCTGGGGCAGGATGAAGGGGGATGGCTCTGCTCTTGCTAAGGTTTAAAAATACTAACAAGCCATCACACCAAAGATTCTCATAGAGGTGGAAATGATCCTTTTCTCTTTCCATCTAAAACAAGAACACAGGGAGAGGTTCCATCTCGAACTTGGGTTTCTGGTTCATGGGCTCCCAGTTCGGCAAGAACAGCAGGGAAGCCTGCCACTGAATTATTTCTAGGGATCTTCAAATTTATTTTATTTAACCTAACACTGAAAGCAAGCCAGTATCACAGCTGGGGAGACTGGTGTGAAATGTTTGCTTTTAAAAAGGGATCTGTGAGGCCAGTGAGATGATCCAGTAGGTCATCTGCCTCCAACCTTAACAACCTGAGTTTGATCCTCAGGGCTCAGTAGTAGAAGGAAAAAGCCAGCTCCTCTGACTTCCATACGTGCCTGATACAAGCCTCACTCTCACAGGAATCAATTAAAAATGAAAAAAAAAAAACATAATAAAAGGGGGTATTTGCTTTTGAAAAAGTGAGAGTCACTTACTGTGAGCATAACCCTGGGGTCTGGGTATGCTAAGAAGGTTAACTTCTTTCCAATAGTAATTACTAACTGACCAACAGTGAGCTGTGCTTTGCTAGGGCTAAAATAACTAAGGCCATTACAGCTTGGAGGTAGCACAGGAGTTAGTATATTTATTCAGTCTACAATTATGTAGTGAAATATAATCCATTTGTCAGTGCCCTGTAACTGTACTCTAAGTGGCACTATGGACAAGAAGGAGGGAGTAAGCATGGCTTCTGGAGTCATGTGTGTGGTTGGTAGAGTTCAGCTGTTTGTGCCTGGCATATGAGCTGGCTGTACACCTATAATTTTATTTATTTTAACTTAATGGCAAGATGCATCTGATTTTAAATGTTTAGTTTTTGAGCTTATTTCTGCAGTTTGCATCAAATTATAACTCATGATCAGTAAGAGAGTCTCCTATAAAGCCCTGAATTGCATTTCCCATATGTGTGATACTCAAAGAATCTTGTTTACTTGTACAATGGCATAGGTTTTTCCATCGTCAAAAGAGTAGCAAAAAAGTCTTGAAAAGCAGACAAAAAATTTTCCAAAACACATCTTAATTTCTTAAATCCCTAATGTAGTTCATTCAATAATGGAGTAGTCTACAACAGTAAAAAATGAACTTAAACTAGATCAGGATAGGAACTATCACACACTTAATGTGGAGCAAAAGAAACACATTATTGAATTTATTTGTAGAAAATTCAAAAGCATGGGAATTAAGTAATATGGTGCATAGTAACATAAGTACAAATCATATAATGCATACTACTAGCATAATAACATAAGGACATGGCAAAATTTCAGGGACTTCAATACACAAGACTCAGGATTGTGTTACCTTAATGAGAGCAAGGAAGAAATGTGATTTGGAAAGCTTCTGGGGACAAAGAATTGTATTTATTATTATTTTAATAATCTATATTATAGGTTAATAACATGCTTCATAATTAGTTATTTTAAGAAAATGGTTTTATTACTAGTGGGCTGTGCCAAAGTTCCCCTGTAGCATCCTGTTTTAACTGACGCTTCCCTAGTCAGAGTTCCATGCCTCCAATAGAGGTTTCAGTTATTTTAAGACAAGAAGTCAGGAGTAAAGGTGAATGCCTGCAATCCCAGCATTCGGGAGGCTGAGTCAGGACAATTGCAAGTTCAAGCCCTGTCATGGTTGCGTAGTGTCTTAGTCAGGGTCTCTATTGCTTCGAGGAAACACCATGACCAAAGCAAGCTGGGAAGGAAAGGGTTAATTTGGCTTCCACTTCAAAATCACTGTTCATCATCAAGGAAAGTCAGGACAGGACCTCAAACAGGGCAAGATTTTGGAGGCAGGAGCTGATGCAAAGGCCAAGGTTAGAGCTGACTACTGGCTTGTGTCTCTTGGCTTGTTCAATCTGCTTCCTTATAAAACCCAGGGATGGCCCCACCTACAAGCGCCTGGGCCCACTGCCATTAGTCACTAATCAAGAGAATGCCATACAGTCTCACCTACAGCCAGATCTTATGGAGACTTTTCTTCATTCAGGCTCTCTCCTCACTGGGTATAAGTTATTGCTGTAATACTCACTTGTAATATATCATATAAAGGATTAATATTTATTAAGGGGCATAGAAACACTCACTGATATAAACTGAACTTTAAGACAACTTTTGGAGGGTGGAATTGTCCCATGATGGATGGTCCGCTCCACTCCCTGAAAATGCAAGAATAAAACAAAGACGTGTCAGGGTCTCAGAGGCTTTTTTAATGGGTCTGACCACGTCTCGTGTAAGCTCTCAGAACTCCAGAGACCCGCCTTTGAGCCTTGTCAACTAACACTTAAATTCCACCACAATGATTCTACCTTGTGTTAAGTTGATATAAAAGTAGCCAGCACATAGTGACATCTGCTTTTTAAAAAGGCAAATCTTTTGGATAATAAAAGAATAATTAATACTTGTTTAATGAGGCACAGTTAAAAAATATGATTTCTGGTATTCACATTCTTTTAAAATGGACAGAGATACTTGCATGTGAGCGTTTACTGCACCCCACTGACTATTCTCAATGGCTAAGTGGCAGATTTGCATAGGTGAGTGGAAAAATGAAATGTGGCGATACACACAACTGATATTTTATTCCGTCTCAAAGAATGAACTTATGTGGTTTGTGGGAGAGAGGGGAGATAGATGAAATTGGAGATCACCATCTCCAATAAATTAAGCCAGTCACAGATTGTCTCATACTACGTGTTTTCTCTAATTTGTGGGTCCTAAACTTTATAGACAGATAAAATCTTACATGTGCAAAGGACATCAAAGCAGGAACAAGTGGGGTAAGCACGGGAGTGAGGGGAATATGGGGGACGCTTTCAAAGCACATTACATGCTCGCATGAAAATGGCTGGTAGAACCCTGTATAAATTTCTTTTGTTTTTTAAAATAGGACAAAATATGTAATGCAAATTATTTGTTCAGCTACCAACATCAAAATGTATTGTACATAGGTAAACATAAAGTATTGACATGTATGTCATTGGTCAATACTTAAGATGCAAATAAATGTAAGTACTGGGAAGTCATATGTGTGTGTGTGTGTGTGTGTGTGTGTGTGTGTGTGTGTGTGTGTGTGTGTGTGCATGGTGACTGGTAGCAGATATATATTGATTACCACTGTCCATCATTCCTATCACAATTTGCCAAAACCAACACCTGTGATTACTTTCAGATAAGCTGTTGGTTCTTTTTGTTTGTTCTGTTTTTAGAGATAGGGTCTCTCTGTGTAGTTTGGGCTGTTCTAGAACTTTCCGTATAAACCAGGCTGGCCTCAAACTTAGAGATCCACCTGCTTCTGCCTCTCAGTGCTAGAATTAAAGGCGTGCACCACACCAAACTGTGAAGTCGGTTCTCAACTGACATCTTCAGGATGCCATGCACCAATGCACCATTGCCCCTGCCGCTAACTCTGCAACCGATGTCCTGACCGAAGGCGGTGTCTCTACCCTGTGCTGCCACAAATATGCCAAGATTCTGGGTCTTCTTGTCCCACTTTCAGTTTTTCGTGTTCTTGGCAGTGAAGCTGGCATTTTTATTTTTATCAGCTCTTATTTTGCTCTGGAAAGAGAATTTGCTAAACTCTAATTCCATCCACAAAACCATCATCCACAGACAGGGGTGGCTGGCGAAATGCTGCCATTCGCTGCAGATTTCAGGCCACAAACTGAACATTATAAGACAGGAATGAACTGGCTGTTGCATATAGAAAAAGAACTTGGCCACTGACATGGAGCACCATGACCATTAGAGTATTTAACTGACTTATAAGCACTTTATCTGGAAAATATACTAAATGGGATAACCCTGGCTCCGAGTTGTGGATCCTGGCTTCTAATTGTCACAGATATGTACTTGTGTTAAAGGATGAAGTTGGATGGGGTGGGGACTGTGCTGAAAGGGCATGCACAGGATAATGTAGAACACAGGTGTATAAATGCAGAAAGGTAGGACACTGGGAGCAGAGGGGTGCAGTGTAGGTAAAGTCAGGAAGACGGTGGGGAAGGGTTCAGGGGAGAAGCATTCAAAATTATGTGTGAAATACCATAAGGGAGTCTGTTACTTTATACACTAATTAAAAAATAAATGCAAACAAGTTTCATGCCAACCTGGTCTAAATAGTGAGTTAACAGGCCAGGCAGGACACTACCCTGTGTCAAAATTAGTTACTTAATTTAAAATTTAAAATCCTAAAGATTTTTTAAAATTAAAACTATGGGGGCTGGAGAGATGGCTCAGTGGTTAAGAGCACTGGTTCTTTTTCCAGAGGACCCAGGTTCAATTCCCAGCAACCACATGATGCTCGCACCATTTATAACTCCAGTTCTAAGAGATCATTGCCCTCTTCTGGTCTCAGAGAGTACAAGGCACACATGTGGTAAATACAGAGACATGTAAGCAGGCAAAACATCCTTACGCAGAAAATAAAAAAAAAAAAAAAATTAAGTGCTTTTAGCAAACAGTAAAATGTAGAGTTTCTTTTAACTCAAGACCTAATTAGGTTCCGACAAAGGCAATTAAGAAAATTAATATCACATGGTAAATAAACATAAATTACTCATTAATGCTAATATGTGTATATGTACCCCTGGTCTTTTTCTATTTCTACATTTTTTATCTTTATTTTTTTATAATTTATAAAAGTTTTCCATACCTACCTTTCTTCCTCCTTCATCCTCTCCTCCCAGTCCTTCCTCAGTCTCCCAACCCCCACCCCATCCATTCCCCAGAGAAGGCAAGGACTCCCAGGGTGGGTCAGTTCAGTCTGGCATATCCAGTTGAGGTAGGACTGAGTCCCTTCCCCCAATATCAAGGCTGAGTAAGGTATTTCTCTGTAGGGAATGGGCTCCCAGAAGCCAATTCACGCACCAGAAATAAACTCCGGTTCTTCTGCAAGAGGCACCACAAACTGCCCATGCCATTTGACTGTCATCTACATTCAAAGAGTTTAGTTCCTTTCCATGAAGGTTCCTCAGCAATTATTTCAGAGTCAGTGAGCTCCCAATAACTCGGGTCAGCCATCCCTGTGGGTCTCCTCCCCATGATCCTGATCCCTTTGCTCATATACTTTCTCCCCTCTCTCTTCAGCTGGACCTGGAGCTTGACTTGATGTGTAACTATGGATCTCTGCTTCTGGCTCTATCCATTGCTGGATGAAGGTTCTATAATGAAAATTATAGGGAAGTCCTATTTAGGCACCTTCTCCACTATTGCTTGGAGTCCTAGCCAGTGAATAGACATATGTATGGGGGACAGGAAGATCTCAAGGCTTGTCTTGGCTACAGAGAGATCTGAATAAAGGCTGGGCAACAATGTGAGACCCTGTCTTAAACTAAGAAGTAAAAATAATGCTTGCATATGTGGCTCAGTTGCAGGTCACCTGCCTGGCATGTGCAAGGCCCCAAGTTCAATTCTCAACACCACTAAACCCAGAAATGAATTCTTGTAACTATATTAACAAGAGAAAAAGCAAGCATATAGAAATAGGGTTGCATATATTTGATACCCCAGTGCCTCTGGACACCTAGTCGCCTACTTAGTATCCCCATGTAGAATAGCTTTTAAATGTTGTCAGTTTCTGCCTGTTATTTCTCAAGGGCAAATATAAAATCAATGAACTGGACTTGGGTTTTTGTATGCAGTTAGACTACATGTACAGCTGCACCTCACCTAAGCAGTCAGAGCAACAGTGAGGCCATGTCAACTGTCTCCACTATTGGTATTCAGCTGCTCCCCATTTTTCTCTTCTGGCTACTTCTTAATGTTTGGACACTAAAGACGATAGCAGAAAAAAAAAAAAAATAGAACATTATCTTTTCTTCTTTTTCAAAAGCCCCCAATCCCGAGATCATTAATGCTCTTTGGGAGGAGGAGACATTAATTTATTCAGTTAATCAGTTTTAGTCAGTGAGTGAGATTGTTCATCTGCTGCTTAGAGAGGGCACACACTGTACTAGATGTTGGGGGGGCACAGGTAGGTTAAATGTAATTCCTTCTTTTAAATGCACTGTGGGAGCCCCCAAAGATTCCAGCTTGTGGTTGGTTTGACTCACAATCATAGAGTTCAAGCTTGTTCTGCTTTTCAAGGCTGTATTGGTGGGATGTTTGGCCAAAGGCGTGGCACCATGGTACCCCAAGGCTGTATAATGGTATTCTTTTTCATAAAGTGTGATTACTGAATGTTCTGTGAATAAAAGGGGGTGTTTAGGCTTGTCTGTACCTTGAACCAGGTGTCCTTGAGAGAAGGAGGCCTTTTGCCCTCATTGTTTTGGGTATAAAAAGGACCTGAGAAATAAACTTGGGGCTTCAGCATTGACTGACAACCCTCTGGACACTAACCTTTCTGTTTCCTCTTAATTCTTTATATCTTTGATATTTCTCAATTCACACTCCCCTATACCAAGGACCTTTTGAAAGGTCATGTAAAACCCAGCAATGTATAATTTAATTGAAAGAGCAATGATAAATATATTTTACAATTTGAAATGATACAAGTACAGACCACAATTACTAAAGGTGAATGATAATTTCTAATTACACAAAGAAAATAGAGAACAAACATAGCATGTGATCCTATGCACATAACATTAGCTGGTACATTAGAAAGCTCATATAATGTTAGGGAGATTCAACACCAGTCTTTTTTAAGAGGCATTTTTCTTTTAAAAATCATGAATTCTAATATTCTATGTTCTGAACTACTCAAGAGTCATCTGGAGTCAAAAATTCTGTTTAAAATGTGTATCCAAATAATATTAAATTATTTGGCTATATCGAATTTCCAGTCCTGACAAAAGCTCTTTGAAATGTAGAAACAAGCAGAACTTCCTCCATCTGATAAAGAACACCTTTGAACAACCTATAGTTAGCATCCTTAACAGAAGAAAATTCGAAGCTCTCCCTAAAATTGGAGCAAGGGAAGCTCCAATTCCAAGTCTCCTACTGCTCCTATTCAGACTGACCTGGGGAGCTGAGCCACAGCAATCAGACAAGAAAAATAAACAGAAGACATCCATATTGGAAAGGAAGAAACAAAACTGTCTTTATTCACGGAGAACATGATCTCTATATTCAAAATTTGATTGAATCTACAGGAATTCAGAGGCAGCATGTTCATGGAGATTTCTAACTATAAGATTAATGTGTAAATTTTTCTTAAATATTAGTTAAAAATTTTAAAAATGCTATAAGTGGTAATAATAAGGAGAAATGCTTAGAAATATAATTGGCCACGGAGAAAGCCCAAAGCTCCAAACTATAAAAATGTAAATTTAGATCAGAATGAGGGGCATGAGGAGTGTCTTTGTGGTTAAAAGCACATTTCATGCTGTTGCAGAAAAACTGGGTTCAGTTCCCAACACCTAGATGGTGGCTCACAACCACCTGTAACTCTGGCCTCTGAAGGCACCGCATGTACATGGTGCACTTGTATACATGTGTTACAATGAGGTTTCCTGGCCCCACTAGCTTCAAGGTTTGGACCCACTGAACTGCTGTCTCAACTTAGCCACCCACAGCTGCTCAGGTCCCCAAAATGAATCAGATGCTTATATTAATTACATGCTGTTTGGCCTATGGCTCAGGCACATTGATAGCTAGCTCCTTCATCTTAACCAATTCTCATGCGTCTGTCTGCCACATGGCCCGTGACTCACCTGTGTTCCTTACATGTTTCTTTGGGCGTCTGGCTCGATCTGTCTCAGACTCCACCCTCTTTCTCATACCTATGCTCAGATTCCTCTGCCTATCTCTACAGTGTCTGCCGTGGCCAAAACAGTCCTTTATTTAAAGATTGATATTCACAGCATACAGAAAGGCATTCCCACATCATAATGCAGTCAAAACACACTTACATATCAAATAAAAATAAATTCTAACAATTTTTAAAAGTAGAGTAAGATGACGTGATTTACCTTTAAAGAATGTCTCCAATGAAAATGAATGAACATCAAATATTGATGAGGGTTAGGAACAACTGGATCTTTATGCATTGTAAGTGGGAATGTATGGCATGATCATCTGAAAAAAAATTACTTGTTTCTTTAAAATGTAAACATATATCTACTATGTGAATCAGTGATTCTGCCCATAAATATATTCCAAAGAAAGGAAAGTAGGCATCCATAATGCCTACATAAATGAATATCTATAGCAGAGCTGGAGAGATGATTCAATGGCTGAAAACCCTTGATCCAAAATCATAAGGACCAGAATTCAAATCCTAACATCCATGGGATAAGCTAAATGTCCTCACAAACTCCTGTTACTCAAGCTCTGGGGAGGGACAGAAACAGGAGACTGCTAGGTCTTGCTGGTTTCTGGCTTAGCAGTGAACACTCCCCCTTCTGGTTTAGGGAGAGATGTAAAGAGCAAGTGGAGAGTGATATAGAAAGGCATCCAGCATCCCTGTATTGCCTCTGCATGCACGGATGGGCAGCACAGGCACACATACCCATGAACACATACATGTTCACATACATTCATATAAGCTTGAGAGTAGAAAAATATAGATACCCACAAAAATAAATATAAATATCAACAGAAAATTTATTTATAGTAGCCGGAAACTTGAAGCAATTTAAATGCCTATGAGTACACAAATTGTGGTACCTCTCTTTCAAATTTTTTTTTCTCCTTTTATTTAAGCATGTGTGTTTCTGTGTGGACCCATGTCACGTGTGTGCAGGTTCCTAAGGAGGCACAGCACCTCCTGGGTGTGGAGTTACCTCCAAACATAGGTTCTAAGAATCAAATTCAGGTTCATGACAAGAGCAGAAGGTGCTCTTAATCACTGAGATATCTCTCCAAGGTATAGATTTTTAAAAATTAATTTTTTGCAGAGTTTATTTCAGGTAGAGTCACTCAAGAGTCATGGGGCACCCTGCACCTGCAGAGACTCATGGAAGCCCACCCTCCTAATGAGGACTGGCGGTATGTACAGACAGAAGGGCATGAAGTAGAGATGTGACTTCTGACTCAAGGGTTGTGTTCTCCGAGCTTGGTGTGTTGAAGCATCTGCCCTTTTCTGGACACTGGTCACTTAGTAGCCTGTGACTGGTTGGTGTTCAGCTGCTATGACTGGCTGAGACATGGTGACTCGCTCTAAGAAGATTCTCTTTAGTTGGTCTGTAATTTGTTCACATACTAAATTAGGTAGTTTACTACATATGGAAGCAGGCTTAGCCTAAAATTGGCTTTACTTTACATATTGGTGCAATACAATAATACTTCTCCACAGAAGATGATATATTCTTATGTAAAGAACATCACAGATTTTTCTCAAAACATCTACTGAGTGAATGGCATCAGACATGAGCAGATGTGGTTTGATTTCACTGAAGTATAACTAAAAAGTTCAACGTCACCTCAGCAACAGCTATTTGACTCTGTCCTGAAATGGGCCTTGGGGGAAAGAATTAAAGGGGAAATTATCAGGAGATTTAGGGACACTGGACTCTAATCACTATTTTTGAGAACAGTTCATTCTTATACACTTGTTTGGGTGTGTGTTTCAAAACAGATGCCATATATACATATATATTTATAAGATGTTTGCAGTTTAAATCTACTTTATACTTCAAAATTATACAATTTAAATATATGTACCTTATTTTTCTGTTAATTATGCATCAATAAAACTACTAGATTTTTATAGATTCTCCCAATCAATATAACCTACTTCTCTCAATCAATACACTTGATTCAGAAGCTAAGTAATATCTCCAGCTATGTTTAAAATGTTTATCATTTTCTTCTCAAATGACAGAAACCATAACTGGAAAATTGAAATTTTGCCAGCTGCTTTATGAATTATTTGTTAGTATAAAGTACAAAACCAACAATTACTTATTAAAATAATGCCCCAACTAAAACCTTGAAATGATTTACCACCAGACTGTAAAAATCTAAGAGAAAAGATATTATGTGAAACTCTGGCTGGACCATAGACTGAAAATATGTTCCTATCCAAACAAAAATGTACACAGAGCCTCTGCATAAAATCCTAACAGGCTTTTCTCTTGGTGTGGTTCTAAACCTACAATGAGAAATATCTTTTCCTAGAGTGTATAATTACCCTCTGTCACTCTTAAATCTCCTTGGTATCTAAGCTCGCTTAATAATCGTGAACAGATGAGCAGAAATTAAAAATAAAGGCCTTCTACCAATTTAGCACCCCACACATAATGTACCTATAATGATACTTTGATTGCTGGTGCCCATTATTTTGTTGCTGTCTCTTTTTTTTCTATTATTGCATGAGAGCCCTGGGTTTCAAAAAGAATGCAGCATCCTGCTCTATAAAATCAGAGCAATTTACATGAACACCAGCGTTGGCCTGTATTAGGAAGATGTGTGGAATAAAATGGAAAACGTAATGTAATGCCACATGGGCCATTTAATGTCAGCGGTACTCGTCACTTAAATATCATATTACATTTTGGTTAATTTATTTTCCAAAAGGGAAAAGCAAAAAGCATGAATTTTTCCAGCAGAAGAGGAAAGAAAATTGATGTGTTTATGACTATTAAAGATGAATAAGAAAAAATATATTTAAAAGAGGATAGCAGGTTTCCTACAATACTTTCCTTGGCGGTTATAAAGCAAGTTTTTAACAGTTATTAAAGGTAAGAGACCAAACAAGATTATTCAGATTTAGTATAAAGTAAAAAAAAAGACAAAAAAGTCATAAAAGCACTATCATTTTAAGTTTCACCTTTAAAATTCACTTTGAGAATGTTTCTTTTTTATTGGAGGGGCAGCTGTGTATGCATGCTTGTATGTGCGTGGAAGGGCATGTGTGTGTTCATATAGAGGCCAGAGCCAGTATTATCCCTCAAGATCTGTAAAACCTTGGTTTTGAGACAGGGTCTCTCAAAGGAACCTGAAGCTTTCAGATTAGGCTAGGTTGCTGGTCCATGAGTTCCAAGAATCCTCCTGTCTCTGCCTTCCCAGCACTGGGATTATAAACACAAGCCTCCAGGTAAAGCCTTTTCTGTGAGCACTGGGGTTAAAGTCCTCATACTTGCAGGGCAGGTTGTGTATTGACTGAACCCTCTTCCTAGCCTCGATCACTGAGCTAGTTCCAGCCCCAAAGCTTTTATCCAGCCATTTATGGGTATTTTTCATATTTACCTTCTCCCAAGAACAGCTTATTACATCACAAAAGACCTATTAATAACTCATTTGAAAGAGAAGCTGAAATAGGGTCCTGGTAGCAAAAGCTGTAATCCTCACAACTCAGCATGTTCAGTTGAGGTCAGCCTGAGCTATACAGTGAGATCCTGCTGCCAAAGGAAGGAAGAAAGTTAGTGAGGAAGGAAGGGAGGGAGGGGAGGAGGGGGGAAGTAGGGAGGGAGGGAGGGAGGAAGGGAGAGGGAGGGACGGAGGGAGGGAGGGAGGGAGGGAGGGGAGGAGGGAGGGAGGGGGGAGGGAGGGAGGAAGGGAGAGGGAGAGAGGGAGGGAGGGGAGGAGGGGGGAAGTAGGGAGGGAAGGAGGGAGGAAGTAGGGAGGGAAGGAGGGAGGAAGAAGGGGGAGGGAGGGAGGGAGGGAGGGAGGGAGGGAGGAAGGAAGGAAGGAAGGAAGGAAGGAAGGAAGGAAGGAAGGAAGGGCCAGTCTTTATACTACAGTTAACTTAAAATAATAATTTGGGTAGTTTACATTTGCTAAAGATGACTCTTTCACTCATTAAGACTAAATTTGATTCGTTATTCTAGTAAAACGTGACATAGCTTTAAATTCCAACGACCCAGGTCTCCACTGATACATTCCTCTCGGGAACTGTTCTTTGCTAATGTATAAGAAGGCCTTGAAGGCCTTTGGGTACACCATGCTGGGCAGCAGATGTGGACAAGAGTGTGAGGTGACTGGTAACACAGTCCATTTAAAATCCAGCCTATCTCAAATCCGTGTCTGTAAAATCTTCATCTCTAACACATCACCTCAGAGCACAGCTGAGGGCTCAATTACCGCTGGCCCTGCCTGGCAGACCTGAAGTCTGTAAACGGCTTGTGGTAATATTGGGGCCCTATCTCACTCCAGCCAAAGCATCTTCCTCTCCACAGACCTATGAAGTGGCCCAGGGGAACTGTGGATGGTTTTCAGTTACCTTCCAAACATCCCGTATAGGCCCTGCTTGTGCGTGGACAAGCAGGCTGTATGGATCATTTATCATTGTGTGTATGCTTATTCCCACCCTCCACCACCTGTACAAGCAACCCCAGCAGTCGATGTGAATATCTTCAATCATTATAACCTATTCCTCAGTCATTTCCTTAATTTTATGACAACTTTTGGTCCATTTTCCCCTTAGATGTTCTGGAGCTTGGATAAGAATATAAGTCAATTCTTTGAGCTATTTTCCCAGACCCATTCTGTGTGTGGGGTCCTGACTGTGCTTGTCAGCGTGTGAGGTGATTCTGGGAGATGGAAACCCTCTTTGCCCTCATGCTGGCCTCCAGGGGAGGTGGGTATAGCACAGAACACTATTTTACACATATTAAGTGCCTCTGAGAGCCGAGTCCTGTAGCAAAGCAACACTCGATTTTTGCTCAAAACAAGGGTGCACAGACTGGAGCTGGTCAGGGATTGAGAAGAGCCCTTTATTCAGGAGGTTAACACAGGGAGGTAACCCTGCCTCTGTTGCTCTGAGGAGACCACATTTAGACTGCTAAGAGCTACCATGGTCTCTTAAGCAGGATTTGATGTAAGCAAGCTGAAAGGCTTGCAGAAGAAAAACAGAAAAGAGGTGGAAAGCTCCCGGGCAGGCAAACAGGGCGGTGGTTGCCCTTGGTTGACAGACTAAGCGATAGATGATGGGCCATGAGCATCTGGGAAACCCTGCAGGACAGCAGCTCCAAACAGCACAGCTGTGCTTAGGGGGACCAGATGTCACAGGACACAACTCATCAGGGTCCACCATTTCACTCCTAAAGCAGCAGCAGATACTTTGGACATGGTTTAGAAGTTTCTGCAGTCAGACTCTAGTGCTGAAATCTGATCAAATGCTTGAGAGAAAAACGGATGGAGGGCACGGATCTGGGTTCATGGCTCAAGAAGGCTCAGTTCACCCTGTTGCTTCTAGGGTCAAGTATGGTGGGGATCATGGATCAGGAGTCAGGAAGAATAAAGCTGTTTACCTCATGGTGGACAGGAGGGAGGGAGGGAAAGAGAGAGAGGAAGAGAGAGAGAGCCTTTGAAGGCACCAGTGATGCACTTCCAGCTGGGCCTCACCTCTAGATAGTCCCCCTCAGCTTGGGAACTCATCAATAGGTTATTCATGAAGTTAGCAACCTAGGAACCAAGTGCCCCTCAGCAGCATCAACAACTGAGCACCAAGCCTTCAGCTCAGGCCTCTTGAGACAATTCATATTCAAACCACAACAGATTTGTCTTCTGAAGCCAAACCCCACGGCTACTGTGTTTTACAACTGGTCAGTGCCCTGGAGGCAGAGGTTTCTGTTGGTGGGTAATGTCATACGGTTTACTTCATCCTTCTCCATGGCATTCCCAGATCTGGTAGACACACTAGGTGGGGATGGCAGGCTGCTTCCCAGGTGCTGGGAGCTAGTCTCTATGGAGAAGCTGACTTCAGTGAGCTGGGATGAAAACTGAAGTCTCCCTGGTTGGATAAGGGATGCAGTTGCTGAGTGGGATCTTAAGCGGTTCTCCATGCTAGAGAAGTCACTTTGTACTCTTACTAGACCTAGCTGATATATTATATCCCAGCCTCTACTCGTCCTACGAAGTAGGTGAGTGTACCCCCCTTTTTTTCCTGATTACGTAGCTATCCTTGTTGGTCTTCCTGCTCCCCACAAATCCACCTCTATGGGACATTTCTCTGCCCCTTTCTTCCTCCAAGACACAGAAAGTCCTCCACTTCGAATGCAGAGTTTCAGATACACTTTGTTTGCAGCCACAGTGCTTCTCTGTGGGGCAGGAAATGCGGTCAGATGAGTGAAAAATGTCTTCCCGAAACTGTTTGATTTGCTACACTTAATTGAGTCCTGGTGGGAAGTCAACATCCCTTTTGCTATTTTGGAAAATTCTTGGAAATGAGATGTACAAAAATTTCAGCAAAATATTTTCAACCCTAATGACTTCTGTATATTGTCCCTAGGTAAGAGAAGAAGAGCCAGGTGAGGGGAGGGTCCCCTAAAGAAACACAGCTTCCCCACCACCACCACCACTATTTGGGGCAGACTCTCTGAACAGAAATCCTGGTTTGGGAAAGCTTTTGGCCTAGAGAAGGGCATAGTTACTATCACAGAAAGTCTCATATATGCTCACATTTGATTCAGGTCAGACTGCTCATCAGGATCCAGTTGGCAAGGCTGTGTTCTGAAACTTAGTTTCTTGGTCCAGGTCTATTAGGCAAACAAATCCCAAGGATGCTATTGGGAGTTCAAAAACATAAAGCCCTAGTGGACACTTTACTAAGGTCCTGTGTCTTTAAGATGCTTACCTCAATTTGAAGGCTTGGTTTGAGCCTCATTTTCGTTAGGATTAAGAGCACATTATTGCTTAAGGAGCATCAACATAGAAAGGACAGTGGCTACCAAGAAAAAAATTCCTTTTTGTGGAAGCACACCAATCCTTCATGTTATCCGATGACCAGCCATGAGATTAAGCACACAGTGACATTTTACAGACTGAGCACATTGTATTTGACAAGTATACATATATGTGCATATACATGTACAGATACGCGTGTAATGGTTATTAATTTAAAAGGCCGAAAGTTTGAAAGAGAGTAAGGAGGGGCATAGAGGGCATCTTGGAGGAGAGAGAAAGAAAAAAAATGTTGTAATTGTATTTTAATCTCAAAAATAAAAAGAAAACATTTAGAAATATATTCTAGGGTTTGATTTTCTTAAGTCTGCCCAAGAATCTCTTGAGAAAAGAGCGGCTTTAGCTTCAGAAACCCCTGGAAGCAGGGCTTGTCTTCTCTTGTCCAGTTCAGGAAACAAGTTTGGTAGAAGTGTGTTGATCTGGAGGTCAGGGTGTCATGACAGGGCAGAGGGAAGTCTGGACAGCCCTGTGGTTAGAGCCCTTTTTTACAGCAGAAGAAAATGGGGATAATAGAGAAGCAGTGACCTGTGCAGAGAGCAAATAGAAGAAACCAGAGGAGTGTCCTCTGGGTTGTCAACTGCCCTCCGTAGTCTTTATGTAGACTGTTTTGTTTATTATAGTCTATGTGTTTTATAGACTGCTTTATTACACAACAATATAATATTCCTATACACAAGTGCACATAGTCCCATGTCAAAGTTGTGCCCTGGATGTCTTTTCATAAAAGGGCTCACACACAGCCTATCACATCAAAGCACATGCTACCAAGTCCCCTCCATCCTTGTTCCCCTTCCCAGCACTGGCTTCCAGTGTGGCCACTGTGCTGGTTGCATGTCCGGCTTTGGATTTTAGGTAAGACAGACCACAGAGTGTCCTCTTTGGCATCTACGTATCTTACTCCGAGTTCTGTTCATGGAGGCCACCTACTGTGCTGCACGTGGCAATTGTGGATTCTGTTACTGCCACAGGGGACTTGGTTGTGTGACCACCACAATTTATTTATCTGTCGTTTGACTTGCTTTCAGTCCCCATTTGTTATGCATAAATAAAACATTTTTATGTATCTTGTTGAACACAGGTATCATTGCTGGTAGAGAATTGCTGAGTCATAGACTGTATGAGTTTTAGCCTAATAGAGATTGCCCAATAATTTTCCAACATGACTGAAACAATGCTCACAACTCCAGCACCAGAGGCTGAGGCTCAGTCAGCCATTAATACTGGTTCCTTTTAAAAAGAAATTAATGTAATTGCATTTCTTCTTCTGTTCGTAGAAAAGTTGGAGAAAGAGGAAAGCAGAGGAGTTTTGTCCCCAGATATTTTTATATTTTTAAATCTCTTATGAGATGTCTCAGGTCCCAATCCTAGAGATTTTGTCATTTGCCCTTTATGGCAGTTCTTGGAAAATGACAATAAAAATGTAAATCATGATTCTAGCAAAGACTCCAGAGTGCATGCTTTGCCAAGATATTGCAATTAAGGATAATTTTCATTGGCTGCTAACATCTTATACATGCTAAGGGTGCTTTAATGAGAAATATGCATTTCCCATCAGCCAACATCACAGTGGAATGTTCTAGGATGGTTTGATGCTGAAGCCTGACCTTAATCTAAAGAGGGTTACGAGAAGGAGAAAGTGAGGAGGGTTACCACAGTGCCACCTGTGAGCTAAGTGCCAGTCTGTAGCCTCCACATTTTATAGTTAAATTTTTTAGTGTTTACTAGGCTCATAGAGATACAAGGAAATTTAAAAAGAGCTAAACTGTTTTAAAAAAGAAAAAGGAAAAAAATAACTTAAAGTTGGCATTGCTTTTAAATCTGAGACAAGTTTGTGTTGGGGTTTTTTTTCTTTTTTTAAAAAAAAATAAAACCTTAAAGTATCACTAAGTTCAAAAGTAAGATTGTGCCCCAAACAGAAACCAGTCAGTCTAGCACTTTTCACACAGAGTTAGCAGCAGTCTAGTAAGTTCCTATGAGACCACCTGGATCAGTAATATTTGGGCATACACTCCACAAATTTATGTCTCCAATATCTAGGGTAGCTATAAATTACTCCATTGACTTAGATTTAACAATTCAGTACCATTTATGGGAACCTTGTGCTGCGTGAATTTCAGATACATAATCTCTTTGTATCGGTGAGTCTATGGACTGGCATTTCCCTTTGACGAAATTGAATTGTGCCTTCCATTTTGTTCATAAAGAAACCAAACTTCAGGAAAGTTAAACTGTAGAGCAGGGACTCATGGCCAGGTTTGCTGGATTCCTCTGTGAGCCAATGTCTTTGTAAGCTCCTGAGACAGCTCCAGCAGGACTTCAAGCAGGAAGATGTCTGAGCTCTTCCTTAGTCCTATGCTCCTCCCACTGCCCTCTCCATCTATCTCTGTCATGCCCCCCCACACCCCTTTCTAAGCCCAGTCATTCACTGTTGGTCTCTAGCTCTGGAAGGTGTGCCAGGTGTGTTTGCCTCTCTGACAGGAAAGGCCTCACAGACACGGTTCTGTGTGAATGATGCTCCCTCAGCAGAAGGACCCTCCTTTAATTAGGAACATTGAAATGCTGGGAATCCAGGCCAGCTTCTAGCATTACCAAAACAACTTAGGGTATGGAATTTGAGGGGGAGGAAGCCGAGAGTTGGGCCAAAATTCTCAGGGAAAACACACCACTGCACAGAATGGAGGAGAAATAGAGCTTTGTGTCCAGTAAATGTGCTTTCAGCCCAGATCTGGGCTGAGTTCTTTTCTAAACGATGGAGGTTGATATTGAATTGCATGAGAATTATTATGTATCTAACAACATATAATTTCCTCACCACTCATTACAGAAGTAAGGCATCATTTTAATCATGTAAAGATATTGTTTATTTATTTGAATATGATGTAGATATGATAGTCAAACTGAGAATTCTTTTCTTTGTATTAAATATATTTTCATACAGTAAGTCCTTAAATTAAAAAAAAAACCAATTAGACAAGTTAAAATGACAGATTTGTTTTTATTTCCACGTTTAATATTTCTTAATGATAAGGGGTTATTTCTAAATTGAGGCCTATTATTAATTTAGAAAGTAAAACATTATAACATATCTTATCGGAATTGTCTATTTTTTAAAATGTTTTTATTCTCATTCGATAGTGAGTGACATTCAACTCTAAAAGTACATGCATATTGGAACTTAAGGCTATGAGTGTACTTAATAATTCAAAGCTCGGAAGAATAAACACAGGCAAGATTTACTTTGAAGGAAATACAAAATATGTCAGCTCCTAGGCAGAATTCTATTAGAGAAGCTCTTACACGAACTATACCATTTCGGCATAATCATATTCCTTTATTGTTGAACTTGAGATGGAGTCTTGTCTCTGTGGCTAAAATCACTAGAAATAAGGTGAACCAACACAGTTTCCCTTTGACTATTATCTATATCGTCAGTAACATTCTTACATTAAGCCCTCTCTAGATGGGCACAAAAAGAGAAATGAACGCGGAGTCTCAATTAATACCACGCAGGTAATATTTGATCTAAACAATCAGATTATCATTATAGAATTCCTCACAACACAATGACAAGTAAAAACGTTGGGTCTTAATCCTAAGGGATTCAGTATTCATGCTAGAAACAATCCGTATTGAAAGAAAACACCACCATTGCACGCTTCCTTAATTTGGTCACACTGGACATGATTGCATTAGGAAAGAGCCACAGTGTATGCCATGGCCCAGTGAGGCCTTTGCTTCTAATTACTCCTTGCTAATAACCTGATGTAATCCATAGACCTCTGATGTGTCAGTCTTGGGCTTTCATGGAAAACATATTGTAAAGCTAGCCATCCACTAAACAGTCCTGTGACTCCACATACCGGCTTAATATTCTTAATTCCAAAGTCAATTTGTATTTTTCTTAAGAGTCATATTACAGTTTTGTAATGGCATCATAAAAAGCGCCACACAAATCACAAATATTAATTGATAAGCATTGTGTCATCCATGCCACAAACGCCAAGCTTTCTTTCAAGTATTTCTGAGCTACGCACTGCCAATATCTCATAAGCTGTTTTCAAGAATTCCACAAACTCCTTGTGTCCTCTCAAAAACGGATCTTCCTGGAACTCCTGTTTTTCTTTCTTCTCTTTGGCTGAAATCACTAACCTGTCAGTTCTGAAATAGAGCTCTTAGGGGGCTGTGTTTGACACCTGTGGCAGCATTGAGCCCCTCCACTCTATGCCTCCCTTGTAGACGTCTTCTGAACACAACAGACTGTCAGAAACCCCAGTATAATCACGTCATCTTCCTTCAAAAGCATCTGCCAAACAATGATGCTCACACTCTCCCTCTTCACTTTCTAAAACTCACCTAAAGATCCCTGGCAGAAGAGTCCAGAATGACAGCCATCATATTATAGACCCTGCATCCTGTATGCCACAAAGTAAGGGCCTGTTCTGGGGCGAGCTGGAGGTGAGAGACACAACTTCTTCTTCCCTTCTTCAACAGTTTCTTGGGGGTCTTTCAGCGTGGAGATCTCACCAACCCCAAATAAAACAGAAGTTCAAAGATTTGTAATTGTTTATGAGTTCAAAAATGACAGCTGTTGATTTTTTAAGTTTGGGGTTTTTTGTGTGTGTTTCAATCTGCTTCTCAAGCAGAGAATCGGCCTTCTCCGAAGATGGATGGACCTGTTGATGGAATTTATCAAGAGAGAACACATGGGGCCAACATGGTGTCTTCATAGGATACTTTTAAGAATACTGAAAATAATATTTTTTTTTTGTATTGGCTGCTTTGTAACTAGGTTCCATTATGATACTTCTGAGCCACCTTCTCGTATAGTAGGCACCATCTAGCCTTTGTGACTTCTTTTAGATTTTCAGGCATATTCTGTATGTGTTTCTATTTGAGTTGATCCAAAAACTGACCTGAGCAGATGTTTAATAAATATATAATGATGTTGAGAAGACCAGGTTTAGCTCTATTGCTATGTCAACAACTTCCTCTGTGTCTTATGATCATCATATGCATGTGCAATAGAAAACTTTAAAATCTTTTTTTTTTTTTTTGGTTTGGCACTGAAGCTTGACAAACAGGATTGGGGGGAAAGTCTTCCTTTCAGCAAATGCCATGTGGAATCCTCATGGTCCTAATCAGAGCTGTAGCCCAATGAAAAGGGACCACGTTACACTCGCAGGAGCTTTTGCCCCAGGTAAAAGTGGGCTACTCTTAGCAATGGAAATTCATGATGCAACTTGAAGCCAAGCAGGGCCTTCTCCATGTTAGAAATTCAAGAGCAAACAGTGCCTAGCCTTACTTTCAAGTCATGTAGGTCTATTTAAAGCGTGATGGCCCCAGGAGAGAGGATATAGATTGGCCAACCTGGCCTGGCTAGCTTTCCACCAAGATCTATGGCAAAGTTTGTGGGGGTGGGGTGACGTTTCATACCAAATAACTCAGACAGAGGATTAAACACATTTCTATGCAACTGTGGCAGATTTGGGTTTATTTTTACCCCACAGTCCTTAAATTACAATACCACTTTTGATGTGGCATATGCACATTGTGTATTCTGAACTGCTTATTTGGATACATTTGGGAATCTCACAAGCTCTTTTTTTTCGCTGCGGATGGCAATAAATATGTCTTTAGGGGGAAAGGATAAATTGTATTTTATATTCCTGGTTTGGGAATCCTAACATGAGCATTTAAACTTTATAACCTAGTAACAACTATGTCCCCCTGCAGCATGCAGGAGGACTTTTATTTCCCTTAAAAGGAAAGATGTGAGCATTTTTTATTTTCTGGCTAGATATGCTCTAGTTTCCCATGTGGAAATTCTGAAAATTCTGAGTACCTTTATTGTCTGGTGTTTTCCTGTTACAGTCTGTGAGAGCTGAACCTGTGTTCCACCAAAGTAGAGCAGGAGAGTTCTCTAAGGGCTCTCTTTTCTCTATCCCAAGGCCTTTATATTCTTGTCCCCCCCCCTCCCGCCACCACCCCACCCCCCCACCCCCCCCCCCACCCCCCGATTAAACACTCTCTGCTGTCTGATTGTTTCTGTCCTCCCCAGAACTCATGTTTTGAGACCTAATTTCTGTGCTGCTGGTGGTAGGATGCAGGGCCTCTCAGAGGTTATTAAGATCTTGAATGTGGAGCCCTCATGACTCAGACAAATGATGTCTTTCAAAGGGGCCTGAGTACCTTGCTTTTATTCTTCCAATTTGTATGTACATGGGAAAGGTATTCTGTTTGAATTGGGAAATGGGCCCTCACCACATTGCCAATCTGCCTGAATTTTAATATTTGGATGTCCAGTGTCCAGAACCACGAGAAATAACTGTTACTTGTAACCCATTTAGCTCATGGTATTTTTGTTACAATTTCCTGGACTCACTAATGACAACATCTCTGTTGTATCTAAGACTTTCCTGAATATGCTTAATGGTAAATGACAAGAAGAATGGAGATTCTCCAAAGGCCAAGGATGCTACTGAGATGAAACTGGTTCACAGCTTCTGAGAACCAGAGGTAGAATGGGGAAGAACAGAGCACAATACAACCCAGAATCTGTTAACCCAGGCAGTAGGCCTGAACTCCCTGCCTTCCAGTCAAGAGCTTGTACCCTGAAAACCTGTATTGTTGTCCCATTTGTAAACAGAGAAAGAGATAAAGAGAGACAGAGAGAGAGAGACAGAGAGCATGAACAGCAGAGAACAGACACCAACGCTAAAACTGAGGAGAAACAGCCTTTTGTTACTCACTAGATCTGTGGCCGAGGCCCCAGTAACTAAAGACAGATGAAGAAAGCGAGCAGACACATTTGTTGCATGTTTTCTGTGACTCAAGAGTCTTCGCAGTAAAATTCAAACCTTAAAAAATGGGTATATTTGTGTGTTCATGTGATTAACGCTGGACCTGATGAAGGATAGTCCTAAGGACACAAGGGGGCTGGAGAAAATGATCCGATAATGACAAACTGGAAGAAAATTTGACACAAAACGTGTACAGAGCTCTTCAGGATAAGGGTGTCCCTTTGCTGCAGATGTGGGGTGAGAATCTTAAGACCTGCTTCAAGGGATAATCAGAAAATCCTTAGAAACCAGACCCTGCTAGCATGCGCCTGTAATCAGAGCATTCAGGAGGCTAGGCCCAAGATTCTTGAATGCAAGGCCAGCCTGGACTACATAGCAAAACTGTATGCCAGAAAATTAATTAATTAACTAAATTTTAAAAAGAAAGGAAGAAAAAGTAAAATTCTTAGCTTTCGGGACTAGTTTCAAGATAAAGGCAGAACAAGGAGAGAGAGAGAGTCGCCTGTATCTGTTTCTCTCAAATGCCATGGTGGCTTATCTAAGGAGGGGGCACCCCAAATCCATTTGTATTTAATGCCCACTGGTCACCAGAAGCCATATGGAACTCAACCTTCTGACTCTGAATGTCGCCGCTGGATGCCTGCAGTTCCCCCGTTCTGTTCCAGGGCCTAGAGGCCCTTCCGTTCATCTGAGCAGTTTGATGACTGAGCATATTTCATGCCTCTGGAGCCTTGTATGTGAAAGCAGAAGCAGGAGGTCCGGGTTGTGGTTGGATTTCTCTGCCAAGCATAGCACTGTATGTTGCCCTGACCTTTCTCTGGAGTTTTCAGGGCCCTAATTAAGAGATCCTATTAGTGGTATATTTTAGAAGAAATAGTGTAAGGGGAAGAACAAATAGTGTTCTGTAATCATGCAATATAAGCTGCACATTGCAAAACCTACTGTCAACCAAAGCTCAGAAAATGATATATCTGATTGACTGGAAAGATATCTATCATTTGAAAGATTTGCTTTTTAATTTTTTTTTGATTATTTGAAAATTGTTATTTTATAAAATTTAACCACTCTTTAGAGATTGTGTTCTTTGACCTGCCTTATAAAATAAATAAAATTTGCATAATTTTATAGGAATGGGAGTGGTCAGGAGTGGGTAGTATCTTTTTATAGGCCTTATCAGATTCGTCTAATTATAATCAGATCTTGAACTCAATAGTTAATTTCTGTTGATAATGGTAGGAAAACAGGTGGGTCTTTGAAATCTTTCCAAATTCTCATACAAATTTTGTTTAAATCTTTGAGGAATGTAGAAATTCTCAAAGAAATAAAACAGAGAAGTGTATGTATTTTTGGAGGCAAGAGAATGAAGTCTCTTAATTAACATATGGGTACATCACATTCCAGAGGGGAAGTCTATTTTGAATATTATTGAGTAGATGAGATGATTATGCAAATTTCTTAGCATATTTCTGTGTTTATATGAGTGTATGTGTATAGAATCTGTGGGCTTTTTGTGTGGGAGGATACGTGGTCAAATTATGTGGACAAGCTTGTTAGAAAGTGTGGGCTGTATACAGGAAATTAGAAATTAGAAGCCTTATGGTTTTACTTTAACAGAGGTAAGTATGGATTCAAGTGGCTTCCATTTTTCATATGAAATCATTTAAACTGGCATTATTCTTATAATATACATCAATCATGAACCAAGAACAGTTTTAAGAAATGGATTAGACAAAATTAGTAGGCGTATTTTTTAATGAAAAATACCTGATCCACCGTGCAACAATTTTATTTCTATAAATCTGACTCCAAGGTCATGGAGGAAAAACTCTTCTACACCTTAACTTTTTTTTAAAAAGCCAATCTGAATAACTCAGCCCACTGAAGACGAGGAGTTACATAGCCATCTGCCGAGAGATGCTTAACCCTAAGCCAATGAGTGTGGCAATGAGTGAGCTCCAGGAGAGAGCTGAAAAAGAGTACAGTCTGCACACAGTGTAGACTGTAAAAGGACACCCGCATCCACAGATGGGTTTGCCTACCACATTGAAATCAACATGGCAAAGATGGGAGGGATCGAAAAGTGTTTATTTCCTTGGGAAATCTCATATATTCCTACTGATGGGAAGACATCCATTCAACAAACATTTAGTGAGAGCCTACTATGTGCCAGACCCTATGTTAGTTGCCAGTGATGATCCACAGAAGAGCTGCCATATGGATGATGTTTGTAATAGTCTAGTCTGGGATGACCCCTTGACTACGTTCCAGGGAAGATGGGCTGGGGAACGTGATATGTAGGTTGTGTCCTGAAGGATAGATAGGAAACAAAATGACCAACATGACAATGGCTGATGAGGTACACTCAGTCTCTGGTGTATTCTTGGAGAATCACAGGAAGCATGGTCGGGGCTGAGCACAAAGCTAAGCACATAGGACACAATTCCTGCCACTTATGAAAGAGGTCACGGTCTAGTGTCCCACTCCGTTCAGCTGGCAGACTTTTTTTTTTTCTCTTTTGGCCCATGTAGTGTTTTAAAAATATTTTGAATTAGTTGCCAAGATTTGAAAATTGGAAGATTTCTCATAAAATTCCAGATTTCTGGCTTCTCTTGGGAAAAAAAAAAAATCTGAAGATCTGGCAAGATTGGGACCACATTCCCACATGGCAACAAATGACTGGGGCTGAGTAGCAACTCCCAGGCCCCTCCCACTTTGAAAGAAACCATGCTTGCCAGCTCACCCTGTCCCCACCATGCTGCATAATGCCGCAGCTGGCCACAGCTGCACTGATTTGCTCTGGATAGAAAGACTGACAAACCACCAGGATTCTCTTCTTAGGTCATAGTAGGTATATGAAGGAGAAGACTTCCTGAGGAGTTTGGGTGTAAAGGGAAGTTGGAGGAATGTGGAAGGGGCTTCCTATATCATCTTAAATAATTTTGCTTTCATCCTGTGGGCCTATAGGGAGACAATGAGTATTCTTAAACTGATGTGATTAATTCTTTCTTTGGAAACTCTGACAACAGAGTGGCAGAAGAATTGGAAGTAGAGATTCCAGAGCAAAGAAATAGGCAGCCAAGCTGTTAGGGTAGCTAAGAGAAACCCAAATTAGGCAAAATTCTACAGAAGATGCTGCCTCAGTTTACATTATTTTATTGCTGTGATAAATCAGTATGACCAAAACCAACTTGGGGAGAAAGGGTCTATTTGGCTTACACTCCCAGGTTACAGCCATTCCTGAGGGAAGTCATGGCAGTTGGAAGCAGACACAGCATAGGAGCACTGCTTTCTCACTGTGGCTTGCCCAGTGAGTGGCACTGCCCACAAGGGACTGGGCCCTTCCGTAACAATCATCAATCTAGAAATGTCCACAGACTGGTCTGATGGAAGCATTTCCTCAATGAAGCTATATCTTCCCAAACGACTCTAGCTTACATCAAGATTGCATTAGATCCTAGGAAATAGAACATCTGACTTTAAATTATTCAATTACTTCCCAAAGAGAGAGTTTTTTGTATGACCTTACATACAGTGCATTAACGAAATATTCACATTTTGATACAATAACAGGTGAGGAGAAAGTGGAG
Source organism: Phyllotis vaccarum (assembly GCA_033318265.1). Lineage (NCBI taxonomy): Eukaryota > Metazoa > Chordata > Mammalia > Rodentia > Cricetidae > Phyllotis > Phyllotis vaccarum. Next base: position 8,790,266 of record JARWLC010000007.1, on the reverse strand, counting down.
AGAGGTATGGAGGAGTGTAAAAATCCTCACCACCATGGTAGCATAGAATGAGAACACACGTCAGAGATTTGTACTGATGTCAGGATTCAGCTGCAGAAATTCAGATTGCCTTCACTAGCCCATCCCTGCAGCCCGAGGGTCTGCTCCTATCATTTCGTAATCCTCAATGGATACATAATCCTCAATATGATCTAGCTCTCTTTAGATGTGTCTACAGATTCAACCAAGTTGACTGGGCTGCAAAAGAAGGTTGAGAAAATGAGAGACTCTTCATTCTTGGTCCCCCTTCATTCCTAACATCAGCTGCGTTTTAAGGCCAGAAAGCCAGTCACTTAAGAACTCTTCAGAACACAAGTGATTAGGGTTACATCTTGGTAAACCACGCACAGGTTCGTTCTGACTTTGTGGATGCGGGTTCTGCCTTCTTGGCATTCTAGCTGTTGGACTTTACCTGGGGTTTTCTTAGACACCTGGAGAGCAGGAAAGATAGTGAGAAAAATTCAGAAAGAACGAAAATGCTAATGGACCTTTCTGTTTTGGAGAGAAAAAAAAAAAAGTAAAGTTTAACAGAAAGGTCCAATTGTGTGCTTAGAAAGAAAAACAGCTCACTGAAGAAGGTCTCTTTTGTAGTAAATAAAAATTCTTCAAATCCTTAATGTGTATACCCAAGGGGTTCATTGTCAAAATAAAGCTGCTTGTAAATCTCCCATACTGCCGAGCAGCTCTGTCCCTTCCAGAGCCTGTAAAGTATTTTCAGAGTCTCCTGGCAAGAACTAATACATAGGTATACAGAGAGTGAAGTAAACGTTACACACAGGAATGTCAGTCTGCCAAAAGAGTTGAGGCCTCAGGAATCACAGAGGAAAAAGTATCTTCTAAGTTGCCCTGAATCACGTAAACTCTTGAGTTCTTTAAACCAGGAGAGTTATGTGTGAGGCCTCTGATTCCAACATGGTATTGGAACAACTGTTCTTGACTGATAGGACAACCCGCAGAATATATGGGAAATGAGTGGCATGGCTCTTGCTTAACTCTTGCATACAAAACAATTATAAAGCCTGGAGCACAGCACCATTTAGATTTTCCCACAAGCTCCAGGTGATAACTGCTCGAAAAGGAAATATGAGCTTTATTCAGCAGACTCTCACATACATATGCCAACCTCACTCAATGGCAGGCCCACACCCAGCAGGAGTGACCAACACAAAATTAACTCAGTGGTATTTTGGAGGATTTTTTTTTTTCTTAACCTTATAGGTCTTTGCTTATAGATTATGTTTTACAATTATGTGGCTCTATGGGGTTTGTGTGTGTGCAAATGTATGTGTCTCTATGCCTGTATGTGTTTCTTGTGCTTTTGGAGGCTCTTTTCATTCATTTGTACATTCAGGTTTGTTTGTTCTTATTTTATCTTATTTAAGTATTCTTAATTTTTATTATTTTTTTAGATGCGTGTTTCTTTTCAAATGAGAGATAGGAAGAAAGGATGTGGACTTGGGTGGGGAGGATGGATCTGGGTAGAGTTGAGGGGGAAAACCATAATAGTTTATTGTTTGAAAAATCTGTTTTTTATTTTAAAAATTATCATACAAAATAGAAATATTTGTAGTGCCCTCCCTATATAGCTGGCATTTCTATGTCTAATAGAATGAGCACCAGCTTTTTAGGTAATTTTATTTAGTGTACAAGAGTATTTCTGCGGTTGAATGTGTCATGACACTGAGTGGACTTTTACTTCATTGGAGAAACTTGGTCTTCAAGGTGACATGTTGAGAGTTGGGACTTTGAAGATGTGATTGGTTCACTGGCTTACTCCTCTGTCCCATTCACAAATTAAGGGTGTCATAGGAGTATAAAAGTGAATTCTGTCCGGCCTGCTTGCTCTGCCTCCCCATAGGATGCTCTCTGCCAAGTTGTGATGAAACAGGAAGCCCTGGCCAGATGCTTGTACCATGCTCTCATATTTCCAGTCTGCACAACTTTGAACTTCCATGATTTATAACTTATTCAATCGGTTGTATTTAGTTATAGCATCATAAAACTGGCAATACATTGTACAAAGTCATGTACAATAATAATCTCTCCTATCTTGGTCAAAGTAAGTGGTCAAGAAATATTTACTGAATTTAATTCATAGTAAAAAAAGAATAGACTATTGTTATTTTTGCTTTTTTGGGAGGCTTACCACCCAGCTCCCAAACAAATCACACACAGATGCTTTTTCTTAATCATAAATGCCCAGCCTTAGCTTGGCTTGTTTCCTGCCACATTTTCTTAATTTAAAATTATCTTATCACCCTTATGCCTCTGGGTTTTTACCTTTCTTACTTCTATAAATCACACTCTTACTCATGGGCTAGCTGGGTGGCTGGGTGGCTGGGTGGCTGGGTGGCTGGGTGGCTGGGTGGCTGGGTGGCTGGGTGGCTGGGTGGCTGGGTGGCTGGGTAGCTGTGTGGCTATGTGGCTGTGTGGTTGTCTGGCTGAGAAGCTGTGTGGCTAGGTAACTGTGTGGCTGGGTGGCTGGATGGCTGGGTGGCTGGGTGGCTGTGTGGCTGGGTAGCTGTGTAGCTGTGTGGTTGTGTGGCTGAGTAGCTGTGTGGGTATGTGGCTGTGTGGTTGTGTGGCTGGGTGGCTGTGTGGGTATGTGGCTGTGTGGTTGTGTGGCTGGGTGGCTGGCCCCTAGTATCTTCCATCTCCTCATTTTCTTGTTTTTTCTTCTTTTCCTACCAGATTTCTCCTTCTAAGTTGACACATCTTAAAATAATATTCTACAACAGACTACCTCCACCGAGAGCAGATAGCACTCCACTATACTACACTGAAACTAATTGTTATTCTCAGTTTAATTAGTTACATTAATTACTACCCTGTCCAACCCCAGGAAAGGCTAGATGGCTTAGTTAAAAGCACTTGTTGCTCTCACAGAAGAACAAGGTTCAGTTGCCAGCACCTACACAGTGGCTCACATGACTCTACAGTTCCAGGGAATCTGACCTCTGACCTCTGCAGGCATCAGGAATGTCCATGGTGCACTTACATACATGCAGCTGAACATTCAAAACATAAATCTCTTAAAAGAGAAAAAAAATCATTTTAAAAATGTCTATCTGTTAGCATTCTGACCCAGTTCCTAGAGTCCTGGCCAATAAGCAATAACCTGGCCCTCCAAGCATCCTAATGTTAAGGTCCACTTAAGAAGACCTCTCCCCTTTACTTTCTTATTCTTTTCTCCTTTTTACCCTCCTGCAGGGTTCTCTTGAGTCCCTGTGCCCCCTCCATCTCTCCTTCATTCTAAAAAAAAAAAAAAAAAAAAAAAGTGTGTCATGGCAGGTGAGAGACAGAGAACCATGTAGCCAGTGCTCACATGGAAAGTTCTATGGGGAGGACAGAGGGGAAGAGAGAGAGGACCGAGGTACAGACATATGACATGACCTCGTAGCAAGAGAGAGGAAAGAGAGAGAAGGGAGGGGAATGCCTTTAATAAGGGAATTTAGCACATGCACATAAATAGCATGGGCACAGACATAACTCTGGGCTCTTTCCTGAGTTCTGGCAATGCCTGTGTGGCCATAGGACCCCGGGCTGACTAGTACACTGCCTGAGTACTGATAGCGCATGCATGGCTGCAAGAATCTGGAGGCGGCTAGAGATGCTGGAAATGCTAACAATATCCTGAATTCGTCTGCTTATTTGTTTAACTTTTCCCCTCTTGTTGAAAATGGATTCTTTTCTCATAGTCTCTACCGACTACAGTTTTGCCTTTCTCTCCTCCCGTTCCTCCTCAGCTCCCTTCCTAGGCATATTCACTCCCTTTGCATCTCTCATAAAAGAACAGGTCTCTAAGAGATGACAAGAGGCATGATGGAATAAAATATAATAAAATAAAACAAAGACTGTCACATCCAAGTTGGACAAGGCAAACCAACAGAAGAAAAAAAAAAAAAAAAGCCCAAGAGAAGGTACAAGAATCAGAGACCCACTCCAGGGTTCCATAAGAACACTAAACTGGAAGCCGTTAATATATGCTCAGAGGACCTGGTGCAGACCCATGTAGTCCCTGTGCTTGATGCTTCGCTCAATTGATTCAGAAAGCCTTGTTTGCTTGGTGCCCTCCATCTCTTCTGGCTATTTCTCTTTCTGCTTTCTCTTCCCCAGGGTTCCTGAGCTCTGAGGAGAGAGATGTGATGGTTATATCCCACTAGCGCTCTCTCTCTCTCTCTCTCTCTCTCTCTCTCTCTCTCTCTCTCTCTCTCTCTCTCTCTCTCTCTCTCTCTCTCTCCCCACACACACACACACACACACACACACACACACCTCCATATTTGTTTGCATATGCTGCATGAGGAAACTCCTCTGACGATGGCTGAATGATGCTCTGCTCTGATCTACGAGTAGAGCACAATGTCACGAGGGGTCATTATATTGTTACTTTTTGTTTTTTAAACCAGTAGAATTTGTTTTTGTTTTTACCTTAGGTCTCGGTGCTATCTGGTCTCTGGTTCTTGATCACCTAAGCAGGCTCAGGTATGGTTCCTTCTCATTGACTGGGCCCTAAATCAAATTAGACACTGGTTGCTTACTCCCACAGACTTTGAACCACCATTCCTGCTGCATATCTAGGAGGCAGGACAGATTATATAGATCAGAGGATTTGTGGCTGGTATTTATGTTTCTCTTTTGAGTGCCTGCTGAGTAACCTCCTATACCAGACACAGAACATAGGATGAAGGGTCTATGTAGGCACCAAGTCGATTTCTACATGTTAAGTGAGTTCTGTGCTTGTCTTCAGTGATGGGACCTTGCTTTTAGTTTGTAGAGAGCAACCTACTGTCTTGGCAACAGGCTGGGTTTTTGGAGATTTCCATGGGACGTCTTTGGTCATCAACTCAATTGGATACAAACCAGTCTTGGTACTAGAAGTTTCTTTTGGTGGCAAGAGATGGCCAGTTGGGAGCCCTTCTCCACACTATGTAAGGATTTTATTAAAATCTCCTTTATGTATTTTAGGAAGATTCCACTGCACTAGGTTTACACACCACCCTTCAGAGCCACTCAGTTCTAGGTCTCTCCCTACATCCCCTGCTTCAACCTTTCTCTTCACCCTCCTAATCCCCCAGTTCCAGTCTGCTACCACCACCAGTCCATCCATAAAATCTATTCTATTTTCTCCTCCCAGGGAGATTTATATGTCCCCTCTAGTCCTTCCCTCTATGCCTAACTTCTGTGGTCCTGTGAACTGTACCTTGGTTATCATTTACTTAATGGCTAATATCTACATATAAGTGAACACATGCCATATTTATCTTTCTGGGTCTGGGTTACTTCACTCAGAATGATTTTTTTCTAGTTCCATCATTTGTCTACACATTTCATGATGTCATTTTTAAAACAGCTCTGTATGTGTGTGTGTGTGTGTACATGCTACCATGTATTCAGTGTATTCACATCGTGTCAATTTGTAGAAGTCAGAAAAATGTGGGTGAGTCTGTTCTGTGTTTTCCTTTCACTGCGTGAGTCTCAAATACTAAACTCAGATATTCAGGTTTGGCAGTAAATTCTCTTCCTCACAGAGTCATCTCCACAGTGTCCTCTATTTTAAATTTTAGATCACCAGTTTTATATGTTTATTCAGTTAAATATTTTATCTCCAACTTAAGATACCAAAGACAAAGTTTTATTTTTGATAAATGGTAATAATCTTCAAGTTATGTCAAAATGAATGTTTTCCTCAATGAGAAACATAAGTGTGCAAAATGTTGATTCTTTGTTTTGTTTGAAACAAGTTTCCATGCAGCACAGATTAGCCTCAGAGAGCTGGCCCTCTTGCTGCAGTCTCTCTCAAGAGCTGGGATTTTATGCATCTACCACTCTGCCTGAACAGAATTACCTCTTTTAAAGATTTATTTTAAATTACGTATATATGGGGAAAGTGTGTGTACATCTGAGTAAAGATTCCCTTAGAGTCCAGAAGAGACCATCTGATCCCTGGAACTGGAGTTACGGGTGGTTGTGAGCCACCATGTGTGTCCAGGAAAGTGGTCCTCTTCCCCTCTCTCCTAGATTTCTCCTCCTGTTTATTCTCTCTGCCTGCCAGCCCCACTTTTTATCTCTTGCATAGCTATTGGCTGTTCAGTTTTTTATTAGCTCAGTCAGGTGCCTTGGGCAGCCAAGATGAAACAGCATCACATTTTTACATAATTAAACAAACATATGTAATACATCTTTGCCTAGTTAAAGTAATATTCCACAATATCCTAGCAGTGGTGGGATTTAGAATTACAATGGTGCCAACCTAGGCAGCTTCTCAGTTTCAATTGAAATATACATTAGGGTATGTAAATATATTTTGTTTAAACACTCTCATATAGCCTATGCTGGCCTCTAACTCCTGAACCCTTGTCTCCACCTCCCAAATACAGAGAATACAAGCATTTACCACCACACCCAGGTTTCAAAAAATTCCAAAATTATACACACTTTTATTATAAAGAAAAATAGAGGCAATGTTTTACCATATGCCAGACTTTTCATGGGTACCAATGAATAAGGATCTGTTCACAATCTGTGGCATTCCTAATCTGTACTCCTGAATATGAATGAGATCTTTTGACTATTGTAGTTGGAAGTATGCTATTATCTCTGTTCAATGATTCAAGGCTACAATCAGCCTATAACTGTAGTAGATGTTGCTTTCAGACAACTGAAACTATCCCCTCAAATACCAGCCTTCCCTTCCACATCATTGACTGTCATTCTCCATCCGTCTGAGGACCATTATATATGGCTTCCTAAAGATGATACTGCAGAATTCCTTGGGGACAGTGGCTCCTTTGGTAAATGAGGTCCACCAGCAGAGTGGGAGGCAGTGTGTGCTCGAATTCTGCATGTACAATGTTACAGTCTCTAATCACATGTCCCTACTTAATTGAAATTAATTGAGCTAAAACTAAACTAATTCTGCTCCTGTAACACTGCTCTTATTTGTCATACGTGGTGATTACTTCTGTGGTGGACACTATGGATGTTAGATCCTGTCTGTTTCCAGCAAAAAAATCCCATTGGGGTGATTGTTCATGTTAATCAATCATCTCATAGAATCTAGAATGCATCAAGTATAGTTTTACATTTTTTTAATGTTGGAGAATGGACAGTATTGCGTCTGCAAGCCAAGCATGTATCATGTGGCGTCCTCCTGCTCTGCTAATTGTTGACGCTGCACACAAAGACCACTGATGATGAAGTGCAAGTAGAACCTATATCTGATGGCCTTTCTAAAGTAGCTGGTTGCCTGGTTGACTGTCATATGGAAGATGACTAGGTGGCGAGCAGCGGAAGCTGTTCATATGCTTTGGTGAGAAATGTGAACATCTCTTGATAACTTTTCACATATTAAACTAAAGTAGGTTGGATGATAGTAGGATTCTATATTAAGGTATCACACAAAATTAACTTGCAAGTACTTAGCCAATAATTATTCTAGGAAGAGCGTATTTTTAGATAAATCTCCAAGCTTTTGATAAATCAAAAAAAAATATGTATTATCAAAGTCATCAACTGACATTTTATATTTAAACTAGGAACAAAAATCTTCACACTATTGCTACATCTACATAAGTATGCCATCTTAACATGAAGAACGTACAATAATTGATATGCATTTCTAGTATTATTTAGACATAAAGTCAACATATAAATGATGAACTTTTCTTGGAATTTGTAAAATTATTCAAAATTATTCTGCCAGGTGTAGAACTACATACTTATCACAGTTACCCAAGATCTGCGGTAGGAGGATTTTGTGGGTCCAAGAACTCAAGTGTGTCCTGAGTAATATAGCAAGACCCAAGTTCACATATAAATAATTAGTGTGGCTATGTATATATGTGAATTCTAGAGGCTATCACAATACTCTCGTGTTCACCAGAAATTTAAAAATAACAAATTTGTTCATTTTTAAGTCTTAAAGGACATTCTCTTCAAGCAGCCCCACCAAAAATCTACAGATTGCTCTTTATTCTTTTCTTTACTAAGTAAAGGCACACAATGTTGTTATATGTGGGCATTTGAGGAACCCAGAGGTATTTCAGCAGCAAAAACAATAGTAAACAATTTATCCTAAACTTTGTGTTTAAATTTAAGAAAAACAAAATCAAGGGCTTCTACTATACACAACGTACACTTAAGGCAAAAAAAAAAAAAAATAGCAAGAGATAGCAGTTAGGAAAACTATTTTATTAGTTCCTTGAGAATTTTGTACAGTTTGTTTTGATGATATTTGCCCCTCCTCCAACTCCCTCCAGACTCTCCCTTGGTGTCTTCTCTTCTTATTTTTCACCCATCATGTCCAGTTTGTGCCCCGTCTCCATTACACTCTTGTTTTGCTTTGTTGTTATGTTCTTTATTGCTTTGTTTTGAAGCAGGGTCATAGTTGTTTGTCTACACAGACTCCCACCCTGCTCAGGAGTTTTGGGGGAAAACCCCTGCAAGTTGTTGAACTTCCAAAGACCCCGCAGACCTTCTAGAGTCAGAGTAGGTCCCTGTTCTGGGCCCTTGGCTTCCTCTAAAGCTGAGGAAGTGAGATCAGTGAGATGGTAGCATGGGAATTATGATGGGGACTGTACTGAGTCTGCAGGTTGTTTTGAATAATACAGCCATTTCATCACATTGATTCTGCTTAATCCTTAGCATGGGAGGGTCTTAATGTCTCTTGGCATTTAACAGCTTACAGTTTTCATTGTACAGAATGTTCCTTCCTTGGTTTTATTTGTAGGCACTTTATTTTTACTGAAATTATTTTGAATGAGATTTTCTCCACCCTATCCTGAATTTCTTCTATGTCAGCAAGTTCGGTTATAGGCATATAAACAAGTTTTTAGTTTTGTTTTGTTTACATCTACTTATTTATTTGGTGAGGGAGGCACAGAAGTGCCAGGGTGCACTTGTGAAGGTTAGAGGACACCCTGAAGAGACAGTTCGCTCCTTGCCCCTAAAGAAAAGTTTGATGTTCTGATTTCCTATGATGCTACTCCTCTGAATGTGTTTATCAAATCTGAGAGATTTCTGGTAGGGACTTTAGATGGAGTTTCAGAGATTGTCATCTGCAGATAGGGAGATGCTGATTTCTTCTTCCCTGCTTATATTGTTCATCCTGTCTCTTACTTCACTACAGTCTTAACTGCTGTACGGAAGAGGCGATGTGTGCACTTGTATCTCGTCCTGGCTTTAGAGGATCTGTTCCATGTCTTTTCCCATTTAGTATATTGTTGGCTCAAGGTTTGTTGGTAAACTCAGCTTTATGATGTTGAGGTTTGAACTTCTACTTTTTGTTTTTTAAAGCATTGATTCTGAGGGCATTTTGAATTCTTCCAAAGGCCTTTTCTGTACCTGTTGAGCTGGTTTGTGTGCCTCTGTACCTGCTTTATCCATTTGCTGTATACTTATTGCTTTCCACATGTTGATCCATCTTTGCAACCTTGGGATGAAGCCCAGTGATTACTGCATAAACTTTTTTAACATGTGGTGTTGACTTTCGTTTCCAAGGATTTATTGAGAAGGTTAGTATCTATGCTCATTGGGAAAATTGGTCTCTGGTTTTTATCTGTTCTTCCTGTGGTCTTATCTAATTTCTGTACCAGGTGATGCTGGATTTGCAGAATGGTTTCAGAATGGTCCTTCTTTTCTGTTTTATAGATTAGCATAAGCATCTCCGTCAGTTCTTTAGACGTTTGTAGACTTCGTCAATGAATCCATCCAGTCCTTCACGTTTCTTTCTCTTGACGGTTGGGGCAGAGACTCCTGCTGCTTGTCACAGATCTGTTTCAGTCATCCATAGCCTAGACTTTTCATCTTTCTGAAACGTAGGTTTCCAAATGGTGACTGAATAGTCCTCTGGAATATCACTGGTATTTCTTCTTGTGGCCTCGTTTTATCTATAATTTTATGAATTCAGACTTCTCCCTCCTTTATTTGTTTTGAGTACAAGTATGCTGACCTTCATTTTTCAAAGAAGCAACTCGATTTTATCAATCCTTTGTTGTGTTCTTTTTAACCTCCATATCATTAACTTCTGCTAAAGTCCTTGTATCCTTCTGGCTATAAGCTTTGAGTCTGGTTTGTTGTTTTTTTTAACCAGACCCTTTTGATGTGTGATTGGAGTTTTTTTTTTTTTTTTTTTAGCTCCTTGATGCTAACAACCAAAACACTCAGAGCCTCAAACTCTCCTCTCTTAGAACTATCTTGGCTACTTTCTAAATATTAACAAACAAACAAACAAACAAAAAACCTTTAAAGTAATTTTAAGTTTTTATTTTATTTAGTGTGTGTATGTGTGTGTGTGTGTGTGTGTGTGTGTGTGTGTGTGCGCGCGCACGCGTTGGCATTTTGCCTGTGTATAGTTTGGGTATCATGTGTGTACCTGGTGGCCATGGAGGTCAGAAGATGGAATTACAGACAGTTGGGAGCCACCGTCTTGATGCTGAGAATGGAGCCCAAGTCCGGCCCATGCTCGAACCACTGAACCATTTCTCCGACCCTATCCCAAAGGTTCTGATAAGTTGTCATTTTGTTTTCAATGGATTCTGGAAAACTAACATTTTCTCTCTGATTTCTTCAGGGACCCACTGGTTCTTAAAACGTGTTTTGTTTATTTGTTTTTTATTTGAAGATGTTTTATTTGTTTGTTTTTTGAGACAGAGGTTTTTTTTTTTTTTTTTTTTTTTTTTTTTTTTTTTTTTTTTTTTTTTTTTTTTTTTTTTTTTTCAATACTCTGACACTGTGTAGACCAGGCTGGCCTCAAATTCACAGAGATCTTCCTGCCTTTGCCTTTCAAGTGCTGCTGGGATTCCTGCCTCTGCCTATCAAGTGCTGCTGGGATTAAAGGCTTGCACCACAAGAGAAAGTATATTATTTAGTCTCCGTGTATTTATATAGTTTCTGTGGATTCTCTTGCTATTGATTTCTGATTTTATTCTACTATGAAAATATGATTTATTATGAACAAAGGCCCATAGACTATTGAGAAGAATGTGTATTTTATACTCATTGGCTGCAATAGTCTGTAGGTAATTGTTACGTCCATTTGATTTTTAATGCAGTTTAACTCAGAAGTTTTTTTGTTGATTTTTTTTTTTCCCAAACAAGCTATTGTTGAGAATTGGGAGAGGACATCACCACTACTCTACCTGAATCTATCTATCACTTTACTTCTGGTAGTGGCTTTCAGTTTGTGGAATTAAGTGCACCAAAGTTTGCTGCATGCACACCTGTACTCATTGGGTTACTCCGATGGCTACTGTTTAATAACGTGTGATGTCATCCGTGTCCTCTGTCTGATTTGACATGAATCCTGTCATCAGATTATAAATGCAGGTAGCATTTCTTGGGGGAGGGGTGCAGTTGATTGACCTTCTCATTCTCAACCTCTGCATCCGCAATGTGCTTTTCATAGACAGCACATCGTTGGATTCACTTTTTAATCTAATCAGCTAGCTATCATTTTTAAATTGCAGAATTAAGACTATTTACATTTAGAAATTTATTTTAGTTGACAGAAGTTTGCTGATTCCTGTGATTCTGTGAGTGGTTATTCAGTTGGTTGGGATCTGTTGGTTCTTTTTTTTTTTTTTTTCATACCTATTTGTGTTAGTGGTCTGCTAGCTTTCTGTGCTATACACAATGGCTTCTCTCCCAGCTCTCTCTTTTCATACTATTCTTCTAAAGGCAGTCTTCACTGTGCTCACTTGATAGCTGCTACCTGCCCTTCTGTCCCTGTGATCTGTGGCTCTAGCTCAGCAGTCATGAATGAAATTTATGCTTGTCTTAAAGTGGCTTTATGTCTCCATTGAGCTTTAAAATAAAATCTATGATGGATCTAGGAATCTTGGTTGGCAGTTACTTATTTTTAACTTAACATATCATTTCATTTTTCTAGATTTTAAAATATCTGGTAAGAAACATGTCATTTTAATAGGTTTGGCTTTATAAGAAAGTCATCATTTTTGCCTTGCAAACTTTAATATTACTGTTAGTTTATACATTTGACTGTAGTTTGTCTTTGGTCTTGTATTTTTGGGTAATATATGTCTTGTATATTTGGGTATCTGTCTCTTTTCCTAGATTAAGGAAATTTTCTGCTTTAATTCTATTGCATAGAATTTTGGGGTTTTGAGGGGGGGTTGTTGTTTTTTAGCTTTTGACTCTAGCTCCCTCTGTCTCTTGGATTTTTGGCTTTCTTTTCTTTTTTCCCCAACATAATATTTTATTGATTATTTAGGAATTTCATACACCTCATTTCTCAGTCATCCCATGTCCAGCCCCAACCTTCTGACCCCATTTAAAAAAAAAAAAAAAAAAGAAGAAGAAAAGAGTCTAATTTGTGTTGCCCATGTACTCCCTGGATCCTGGTCAGACTCCCAGCAGCCCCTGAAGAAAACTGAGTCCTTCCTCCCCCTGCCCGCCCTCCCGCCCTGTGGGGAGCTTCACCTCAGCACACTCATCACAAATTTTAAGGATTCTCTTTGATGGCTCCCTTTTCAGGCTGTCCCTTTTGGGGACTTCTGTGTCCCGCCCACAATCCCCTACACCACTGCAAACTTTGCCCTTTACAGTCAGTAGGGCTTTTACATGGTTTCTGGCAACAGCATGGAACATCCGTATGATCTCCAGCATCAGCCCAAGGGCTTCCGCTTGGTCTCCGGTGGCAGCACGGACCACAGACATCATCATGGTCCTGAGCAGTATCGTGGCCCACAGACATCCACATGGCTTCTGACAGTAGCATAGACCACAGACTCTTTTCTTGGTGGTCGCATGGCCCATGGATGTCAACACAGCCTCAGATGGGCAACACAAATTCAACTTTTTGCAGCAGGATCAGGGATCTAAACATAGCCCTCGGCAATAGCACAGACCAACAGAGACCTGGTGGCTGCAAGACCACAGACATAGACACAGCGGGGCTCCACCATGGCCTGGGGCAGTTGTACGGACCACTGGTGTCAGCATAGCATCTAGGGGAAAGAACACAGCATGGAGGTCTTTTGAGGAAGTCCAACCCAGGTTCAACCATTCTTCATTTCTCTATTTTGGAACACCCTGCTGTTGGTCAGAAAGATCATGCGGCTGGGCAGCTCGTTCAGGAGCTGAGTCTGCACAGCTCCAGGCTTCTGCACATCACCCTGTCAACTAGGCAATACCAAGACTCCCCTCGGATATCCTGCTTTGCTACTGCCAGAGTCATGGTGATCCTATGGCTCTGCTTCTGCAGGACCGGCTCCAGCAAGCAGCTCATAATTGGGAAGGACCAACTCAAAGTGCTGGATCTGGGCCTGGATGGTAGCTGAGTTGGGCCGCCGGGGCCTGGAGTTTCATTTCTTCACTCATGTGCTTGAGTTCTTAGATGCTGAGTTTGTGTCTTTGTAGCTTTGTTTGTTTTGGGTTTTCTGCTGTCAGGGGATAATGTTTTTCTACCTTGACTACATATTCTTTCTTCTGTCTGACCTAGTCTGTTTGCTATCCTGCTTTCTGTTGTGTTTGATTGAGTTTTGGATACCTAACATTTGTTTGTGTTTTCTCAAGATTTTAATTTCCTTGAATTTTTCATCTCTGTTATGACTTTTTTGTCAATGCTGACAACTTTTCTGAGTGTGTGTGTGAGATGTGTGGCGTGTGTGTGTGTGTGTGTGTGTGTGTGTGTGTGTGTGTGTGTGTGTGTGTGTGATATTGGTTGTTGTTGACAATACTTCACTATGTAGCCCTCATTGTTCTAGAACTTGCTATGTAGGCCAGGCTGGCCTTGAACTCACAGAGATCTAACTGCCTTTGTGTCTGAAGTTCTGAGAGTAAGGCACTCACCACCACATCTGGGTTACAATGATCTCTTCATTCATTTGCTTATTTGTTTTCTCTTTAAAGTCACTTTATTTTTTGAATTAGAATTTTTAATTTCTTGTCATTTAAACAGTCTTGTTATTTTTGGATTTGGTAATTGGGAGACTATGATATCTTGGAGACACCATGTCTTGCCATTTTGTGTTTGTTGGGTTTTGTGTTATGATTAGCACATCTGTTAGTTTGGAAATACCTTCTGAATTTATTTGGGGATGTTATTGGTGGACAGCCTATCCTTGAGACCCTGACACTGATTTCAGAGTGAAAACAGACTGCTATTAACAGCAGCAACACCAAGCCAACAAGATACAGAATTATGTTTGAAATCAAGTAAACCAACAAATACACTACCAATTACCATTAGGCTGACATAACATAAAAGCCTGGAGAGATAGCTCAGTGGTTAAGGACATATGTGCTGTTCTTGCAGAAGACCCAAGTTCAGTTCCCATGTCACACAGCTCACAACTGCCTGCAACTCCAGTTCTAACTCATCTGACACCTCTAGGCTCTGCAGGCTGACACACAGAACCACACTCAGACATACTTGCAATACACATAATTTAGAAACGAAGTAAATCTTGAAAAAACAGTAGAGTGTGCGATACAGAGTTAAAAATTATTTCGAGTAGATATAGAAATACTAGGTGGTTGAGGTAACATAAGCAGACAGGGAGGGAGCAAAAAAAAAATACAGGGGCTAAATAACAGAAAAAAGATGGAGGATGCTGTGTTTTATCTACGAAGCAAAAGATTGTTAATATTGCCCAGAAATTAAAACAATGTGTTAACAACGTTAGGTCATTGAAGCCAGGTGCAAGACTCGTGCATCTAATCTTGGGAGGCTGAGGCAGGAGGATGGCTCAAAGTTTGAAGATATTTTGTGCTATATAGTGAGTTCCAGGCCAATCTGAAGAGATGCCCTTAAAAAAAAAATAAGCAAAATGAATAAGTTAAATAAAAATAAGAATCAGAAATATCTTTTTAATAAATACTAAACCGAGGAGACTCGGGAAAGAAGAAGCTGAGAGATGTTTTATTGTTGTTTATATATCTTGTGGGGTTTTGGTTTGTTTTGTTCTTGGTTTTGTCTGATTATTTTCTTGATAACTTTGTTTTGTTCTCTTCTGTGGGGGGCCCTGAAGGGGTGAGGGGAGGATATGGGGGACTGTTAGGTGACCAGAATTGGGGTACATGATGCGAAACTCCCAAAGATTCAATAAAGAAGTTAAAGTTAAAATAACTATAATAAACTTTGTCAACCACAATTAGTTTTGAAGTCTATAGGTCCAGTGGCGTCTCCCATGCTCCTGAATCTCCTCAGTTTGTAGCACCTAAGGTGGCTAATATCTAAACACTGGATGTCCCCCAAGTGCATTGAGAGCGGGGATACAAACTCAGCAATGAGGGCTGCACCAGTAGATCAGTCCCTGTACTTTTAAAACTCACTCAGCACTAAGCACTATGCTAAAAGGCTGAGATTGCAGATGTCAAGGACTCCAGTGGACTCCAAGGCCCATGTCCTTGCAAGAGTAAACTGTGTGGCAGATAGGTCACCCAGAGGTTGGTCCACCTGCTGGCCTGAGGCTCTGTGCTACTGGACACTACAGTTTTGCATTATCCTCCTGTGACATGTTAGCTTATAGCTACCAACTGGAGGCTACTCCTAACGTTCCTTTCACCGCCCAATCTGAGCCTCCTCCGTCTGAACTATTCAGCACAACATGCCTCCCTTTATTCTTGACCATATTCCACAGCCTCTGAGGCAGGTTGATTCCAGGTTTCCTGACTTATGAGTATTCTTTGCTATGGGGTATTCAATGTAGCTCAGTGTGCGTGTGTGTGTGTGTGTGTGTGTGTGTGTGTGTGTGTGTGTGTGTGTGTGTGTGTGTGCATGTGTGTGTGTGCATGTGTGATATTTTATTACTTTTAAAATTTTTTGAGGGGGAAGACAGGGTGGTTCATGTACACCAACCACAGTGTACAACTGGAGGCCAAGGGATAATTTGCAAGTGCCTTTCCTTCCATTGTGTAGATCTTAGGGATCTGACTGAGTTCATCAGACATGACAGCAAAGGCCTTTGTCTACTGAGCCATCTTGTCAGAGAGTTGTTAAGTTTTAAATGACAGTTGCCCTCAAAATGGCACCTGGCCACATCCCTTTGAGCCAGAGGAACTCCTCTGCACTGCTGGCCTATCCTGCCAAAGGAATAGCATTTTAGTAAAACCTACAACTACGTGGGAACTCAGGAGAGCTGTGGGCTTGAGCCATGGTATGACTGTCAACCTCTGTCACCAGGACCTCCATTTGGACTGATGCTTCTGCTTCCTCCGCTCCATCATGAAGTTGCTGTGGAGCCTGGTGCCACTTGACCCTTTCTGGTGTTTCTCTGCCGGTCCCCAGCTCTGTCACACCCTTTGTGTTTTCCCAAGCTCATTCACTCTGTCTGTCCTTGGGATATGCCT
Source organism: Phyllotis vaccarum (assembly GCA_033318265.1). Taxonomy (NCBI): domain Eukaryota; kingdom Metazoa; phylum Chordata; class Mammalia; order Rodentia; family Cricetidae; genus Phyllotis; species Phyllotis vaccarum. The sequence goes on along the minus strand of JARWLC010000007.1, from coordinate 8,773,913 downwards.
ATGCTTTGTTGTCTGGGCTCTTCACATTCACTGCATCTCATAGAAACATCTTCTAACCCTTTGTCTTCCAGACTCCTCCCAAACCCAACTTACACATTTTCAGAAGAATGAAAACCTACCCTGTGACTCTCTTTTAAAACAAAAGGGTCTGTAAGTCTTCATCTGTTGGGAGCTAAACCCATCAGCTGTAGATATTTTGTCTTCAAACAAAGTTATCTTGCAAGATGATTTTCCATACTCAAAGTTATATTAAACTTCATGTTATCATTGGACTTTAAGACTAAACTACCTTTTTAAATGCTAAGCTAATATATATTTAATGATAAGCATATATATATATATATATACACACACACATGTATACACATATAGAATGAAGGCTGACTTCTCATTCATCAGGTGACAGTGCTGATCACTGACAGACAGACAGACATGTACTCAAAGATTATTTATCAATTAATTTAAAATTTTAAACCTAGGTTCCTAAAAAAAATCTTTGGTTCGTAGCATTATATAAATTTCTTTTTTTCATGAAGACATTCCTTCCTATGAGGCAGTTTATTTTATCATATGAAACTTTTATCATATTAAAGACTGATTGAAAAGGGGGCTTGTTTCATGAAATCTAACTTTTTATGTTTTCCTTTTTGGTTAGGTCTATCAGTCCGAGCTAGATATTGTTAGGATAATATAGAATGTCAACCTTCATCAATGATTACTTTCAAAAGTTTCCAAAGAGCTGGGAAAGAAATGAAATAAAAGGAAAATGAATACAGGTAAATATGAAAGAAATCACAGATTGGGTGAGTCACCCCAGTCGCCTAAATAATCTTATTCTTTTAACTTTCAAATAGAGGCACACAAAGGATTCTAGTGGCAAGTGCCGTGCCTCGCCTGTTAGAACAGTTTATAAATATTTCTCCTTTCTGTCTAGGAACCTTGGGAACTGGGTGTTGTAGTCTAACTGAAGCTTGTGTGTGTGTGTGTGTGTGTGTGTGTGTGTGTGTGTGTGTGTGTGTCTGTCTGTCTGTCTGTCTGTCTGTCTGTCTTCCTGTCTCTCCTTCCCTCTCCAACTTCTTCCTTCCCCACTCTCTTTTTAAGCAAGGTCCACCCATGAGTCTGCATTTAAAATTTTTTCTTTAAAAATTTTAGTTACTGACAAATCTTTGGAGGGGGGTAAATTTAGAATTCAAACTACATAGGGAAGTATTTTTTTAAATATAAATGTAAAATTAAATAACAAAGACTAAAATCTGTTTTCTTTTCTGTTGTCAAAAGTTTTCCAAACAGTCATTATACTCTCAAATAATTCTTGATTAAGTTATAATATTTATGAGAGATGAGCCTGAGTTAAAATACCCAAAACATTATGAAGTCAGATATTTGACCCAGAGAGATGGAGGACTTGTATGGAAAGTGTCCCAGGGCATTTGCTAAGTCTATCAGAATGGTGTTTCTGTAGCTGGGTTTCTAGAAGATGAACAATGGACAGTCACCACCAACCATGGGGTAGACAGACCCGCAGCCAGGAGCAGAAAACTGAACAAAACAGCCCTAAAGGGAAGAAAGATAAGAATGGAATAAGTCCTTCTAGAACTTTAGAACTTGAGTCACAATGGTAGCTGTTATAAATAAATAAATAAATAAATAAATAAATAAATAAATAAATAAATAAATAAACAAACAAACAAACAAACAAACAAACTGATGCCAGCTTCTGGCCTCCTCAACTCTTGGAGCTATTTCAGGGACTCACTGAGCCTACATCCATGGTGGTTGTTGATCTCTTTGTCCGGTGGGGGGCGGGGCAGGGGATCTTGCCTAATTGTAATAAATCAAGGTTCTTCCCCCCTGGATGGCTAGAAGAAAGTCATTCTGGAAAAGAAAAAAAACAAAGATAAAATTTCCTCTCAGATGAATTGACGTTGAAAATCTGTCATTTGGGTTTATATTATAAATCTGTATTTAATTCACAGTGTGACACAAAAAGAATTGCATTTAGGTGAGGAATTGTATTCTCAAAGGTAGACAAAAATTGTGATTTCCAGGTTTTGCTCTAGTGTTGACAGTAGCTAATTAACTACTTAACTTCAGTTTGAAACTTAAGTCTTTTGAAGGCATCACTGAGCTCTGAAAGAACACTTCCCTTTATACCTTTGTTGTCTTTCTCTGAGGAAATCTGATTTTTTACTGAGCTAAGCAAAATGCCTAAACAAAAAGAATTCAGGTTCTCAGCATTTCTTCCAAGTAGAGGTAGGCCACGTGAGCAAATTCTAGAGAAGTCTATTTGTTATTAAAAGTAATCAAGCTAGGTGTGGTACCAAACGCCTTTAATCCCAGTATCCTGAAGGCAGAGGCAGGAAGATGTCTGTGAGTACAAGGCCAACCCTGTCTACACTGAGTTCCAGTCCAGCCAGAATTCCTGGTTAGACCCTGTCTCTAAATAAATAAACAAACAAACAAACAAACAAACAAACAGATATGAATTTAAAACAAATAGGCTGGGGTTTTTGTTGTTGTTGTTAACAACACGCTAGATCCAGCTGTCATGCTCGTGAATCCTATACTCTTATTCCTTTTTTCCAGCTAAAAATACAGATGTTGTACTTAAAGGTAGAGCAAAGGATGAAATCAAACATGGTATAATAATAAACATTAAAAAAAAAAAAAACTAGAGGAAGTTCAATCCATAGTGATTATCCTAATGACTACAATGCTTCCTTGTGAACTTCTTTATTTGAAAAACACAAGACTTCATTACTTAAGCACTGTTGGTGGCTTTTCTATTAAATGAAGCTAAAGAAACCCCAATTGAATCATAAGTCATCAAAACTGGCTCATTGTCAGTATTGAAATGCTGTTAGGGATAAATTATAAAGTCATGACTTTGCTTTGTGTATGTGGCTAGTGGAGTTGTAAACAAAGCAGTCCCAGTGTGGCCAGGGCTGTGGCTCCGGCCTTGTTATGCTTCCTCATTAGCTGAAGTCCCCGGATGCTAAATGGTTACTAAGAAAGGCATTTAATGATGATAGAGTGTGGGCCCATTAAGGATTCTGGGTGGCTGAATACACTTCCCCTTCAGGCTCTATACGTTTACTATAAGAAGTTAGACCAAATTCAACAGGCAAGCAAGCAGTCAAACAAGCCTAAATAAACTGACCCCCCCCCCCAATGTCTCTACTTTTGTTAATTATCTCATAACTTCCAAAAAATGTTCCCACATTTTTGTCTGTTATCTATAAAGTTATTCACGTTAATGATTTTACAGAAAAGGAAAAAAATGTTTCTTAAGTTTTAATTATCCATTTCTAGTTCCCTATACAGCTTTATAAATAAATTTTTATTGAAACCATGTTTAAGATGAGTAATTCTTTAAAAATCTTTCTCTTAAGAGCTTTTTGTCATTAATATTTCAGTTAATTAAAACTGTATTATGCCTTAATCCTTTGCTAAATGCACAACAGAATAAAATAGTTTATAATACTGGAGTCGGAAGTTTCTTTGGAATTGGATGGCTAGGCTACATTTGGTGGCTTATTAATGTAAACCTGGTGGGGGGTAAGGCAGAGGACATTTTATGTTTGAATGTTTGCAAAAGAGATCACGTTTACAAGGGCATTACTTTTTTTTCCTACTGAATTCCTAAATGTTACTATTAAAAGACAGAATATGTGCAACACAAACATGTGTGTCCCAAGGGACAGTTCAAAAAGATTTCTAAACGTGGAAAGTTTATGGAGGAATCCGAAGTCAAATTAATATCCCAGAGCCTGGGTACAAACTCGGATTTGGAAATGTTTTCCCAGATTAAAAAGGAGTTTTGGTGTGGGGCTCCATATGGAAAACATGCATAATTTATTTAAAAGACCAAAGTAAAAGTGAATTCACAGTTCAAAATCTGGATAATTATGCTATAATTAAAGGACTAGTTTGTTTTGTTTTAAAATTATTGTCTTCAAAGTTTCCACCCAGCACCCATTACTATTCAGGGATTCCAAAGCTTACTTTATTTTTAAATCTACTTTTCTTAGCCCTGCGAGTTTTGTATCTCACTCTCAAATGCAGCCAGACTCAATATTTTGTATCCTTTTTCTTTACAACCCAGCAATGGAAATATTCCTACCCTTTCTCTTCTAATGACTCTCTATAGTTATAACTAAATAAGGTAAAAGAGGAAAAAAAGGAAGCAAGCATATAAGTGAAATCGACAAAGTAGACAGGTTTGACCAGCTACATAAAAGATAAGTCAGAGTTAAGGCACTATACCTAATCATGTTTACATAAATCCACGTACACGTACATGTATACATAAACACGTATGCTGGACTACTTCCATATATTGAATGCAATGGTTATACACTGGTGATGCAGTCCCTAAACCCCAAAGATTACAGCCACAATACCATACTATATTATACTATAGAGGTTCCAAAATATTTCATCAGTGATCCTACCTACCCTAACTAGTTCTTCAACAGAGTAAATCTTCAGCTCATTTTCTCCCTGCATTTTATTAATGCAAAGAGAAAAACCTTGAAGCTGTTATACAAGGGGAAATACACTTTTTTTTTTTACAACAGTTAAAAATTCTTTGTAGTAGATTCCAATGAATAAATATCTATCGACTTCTTCCAAGACCATAAAGAAATGGCACTAATTATATATGCAAATACAAAAACTAATTTTGAGGTTAAAATACCCAAGATGCAAGAGAGTAAAAAAAAGTTTAAATTGAGGCAGAAACTAAATCCACATTCCTCTCTCTCTTCTGTGTGTATGTATATTATTTAATTACAAGTATTTGAGTTATATAACATTTTTTATATGTGATACAAGCTATTCTATTCAAGTAAACTATCTCTAAGGAATAATATATACATTTATTCTTTTGACATAAATTCAACCGAAGTTCTATTTCAGAGAAACAAACCAAGAACATATCTATTATTCTGTGACTGCCTTCATGAAATCTTATTTGATTTCATGTATTTAATAAAACACTAGAGACTCTTGCCTCTTCCAACTGTTCAAACTTGAATACATGGATATACTACCTAAGCAAAAGCTTATGTGAACATACTTGAAAAGTGACCAGCTACAATTTGCTAATAATGTTAGTCTGACGGATGCTTAATGATATGCATGATGATTCTGATAATGAGCCTTAGGCTGCAATCCGCATGTAACTTAGTAAGTGGTAATAATTAGTATCGATCTAGCCTTACGGTGGGTTATCAGAGAGTAGGAAGAAGTGAGTGATGTTAAAACCTCTTCCTTGCTCAGGAGACCTGAGATCCAGTCATTACACAAACCAGTCTTCTCTCCAGCATCCAGAAACATCTTTCTACCTATGCTAACTGAGCTCCATTCTCGTCTAACAATCCGATTACTCTGACACTGGCTAGAGATTGCCTTCCCCGCCCTCCCCCCATTTTTTAAAAATTAAACAGAAAGGGCACAACAATTGTTTAGGGACCATAATGTCATCCTCTAGTATCCCCAATGGCTTGTGTTCAGGTTGCATTGGGTGAAGGTAAGAACGAACAAGGGAAGAAAAGGGGGTGGGGGGGAGAAGCAGTGGGGAGAGAATGGTCAAAGAGGGGACATAGATGGGCATGGCGGGAGAAGAGAAACCAGACTGAACATGGAAAACTTTGAACATAGGAGGTGCGTGGGAGTGAAGAGAAATAAAAATTGAAACTGTAAACACCCGAGTCCCAGAAAGTTTTCAATGTAATTAGCAAGAGAAGGTCTTTTCAGAGAAAATGTATCCATTTGAGTGAGATTGGTATTGTGTAACTAAAATTACTAGTGTTTGTGACTTGGTGCCTTTTTCATAACAAGTCTACTTTACTGTATTTCTGTTGTAAATATGAAACTTAAGTCACTTTTAAAGTCAGCTGCAGACTCAATTTTTTAACTATAAAAGGTGGTCTCTAATACCTGCCAGTTTTTTAATTGTTACATTTATTGTGTGTGTACATCTGATGTGTGTTCTATTTCATGCGTAGAGGGTAACTTGAAAGAGTTGGTTCTCTTTCCCCTGTGCTGGGGATCAAACTCTGGCAGCTCAGCCTTCACCCACTGAGCTATCTCACTGCCCCTCTGCCAATTATTTTTTAAAAATTGAACTGAAATAATCAATCTCAGCATTTCACACTTTATGCTGAGAGACTGAACTACGTTTCTGAGAACAGAAATAGAAGTAAACACACATTAGAAGACTACAACCTTTGACATCTATTAAGTGTTGCCTGCTTAAATATATCATTGATTATATAAAATACTTGAAAGGAATTTTACTATAAGCTGAAGACATAGGAGCCATCGGAGGCTAATTTGGAAAAGAATGTGGTCATCTCTGGTTTAGGAGAAACCATTTCTGGAAAAGAGATTGTCCAGAGGCAATTTTTATGGCCATTGCAGTTGTACACAGAAGGTAAACTAAGTTTGAGCTAGTAAAGTGGGAAGTGATAGAGAGAATCTAAAGCCCATGTGTGGTAGGCTCTCAATGTACTGCAAGCCCCTTCTGGACTGCTGTATAATTCCTTCTAGCAGTGAAAAGGAGGAGGAGAAGGAAGAGGAGGAGGAGGAGCAGGAAGAGGAGGAGGAGGAGCAGGAAGAGGGGGAGGAGGGGGAGGAGGAGAAGGAAGAGGAGGAGCAGGAAGAGGGGGAGGAGGGGGAGGAGGAAGAGGGGGAGGAGGGGGGGAGGAGGAAGAGGGGGAGGAGGAGGGGGGAGGAGGAGGAGCAGGAAGAGGAGGGGGAGGAGGAAGGGCAGGAGATCAGGAAGATAGAGAACACAGTAGCTTGTTGATCTGCATATGGGAACCTGACCCGTAAGCTCACACAGAGTGATGCTGAGACTCCAGGGTCTATTGAGACAATAATGGCACAGGTGTAAAATCCAGTCAACCTTACAAGGAAAAAGCCCAGAGTGATCCGTTACCTGAGAGCCTCAGCCAGCCCGAGCTGGCCTTGAAATCAAGATGTAACCAATGATGAACCTGAACTTCAGATTCTCCTGCTTTTGCTTGTAAAGCTCTAGCACAGGTATTTGCCACCATGCCCAGTGTTAGGTGGTTCTGAGGACTAAGGTCAGAGCATCGTGCATACTGGGAAGGCACCATATCCCCACCTCTTGTAGTAGGCCATAATTCTTTTTCATTTTTATTATAAAATAATTTAAAAATTCGTATTTTTATTTCAGATGAAGTAGTGAATCATTGATTTCAGCTTCTATCTTATGTGCTATTTTCAATTAACACTGTAAATGTACTGGTTGTTTGATAAAAAAATAACTTTTTAGACAAAATTACCTTCCTGACTGTAAACAAGATACATATTGCTATACAAATACTCTTTTGTGTATCTTTGCAAAATTCTATCTTTTTTTTTTTTTTTTTTTTTAACTGAAGCCATTACGGACTGTCTTAAGTTTATTCTTTGGTTTTTGTGTTTATCCTAATTTTAACTATTTTCATCTTAAATTGGTTGGTACTGGTATATGAGAAAGCTACAGGAATTGGAGAGAGCTCAGTGGTTAAGAGCATTCACCATACTTGTAGAGGACCCAGGTTCAGTTCTGAGCATCATGAAGGCCTCCAACTCCTTATCACTTCATTTCCGGGAGATCTGCTGCCCTCTTCTGTCCTCCAAAGGCATCTGCACATACTTGCTGCATATAAACTAACAAGACAGACACAAACACATAAAATAAAAAGAAATAAACAGATGAATCATTAAATAAAGCAACAGATTTTATGATTAGATAAGTAGATTAAAAGTAATACATGTTATCATTTCTCAGTTGGTTCTCCGAAATTCTCAGTTGTACAATCTTATGTATAGATAATAACTTCATATTTGTATTTTCACTTTCTTATGTTGGCTAGAACATAAGAACCATGGCATTATTTATATAATAATGCTAAGAAATGGAAGTGATTATGAGTATTTACATAGAAGTCATAAAAAGTCAAGTTCTTGACTTTGAAAGAATTTTAAGTGTTTTGCATTGAGATTGTGTTGTCTAGCCATTCAGTGGTGGCACATGCCTTCAATCCCAGCACTTGGAGGCAGAGGCAGATGTATCTCTGTGAGTTTGAGGCCTGTCTGGTCTACAGAGTGAGTTCCAGGATACTTAGGAGTATGCAGAGAAAAATCTGTCTGGAAAAACAACAACAAAATGTGATATCTATTATTGATCATTTTCAATGTTTGTGGTAATTGTTATCAGGAATGCAGGCAGATGGCTAGTTACTATTCTAACTTTAAGAAAACAAACCCAAGAGGCTGAGACACAGAGCACCCAGACTGGCCAGCCCACACTGGTGACGCATTTGTGATAAGTGGAAGTGTGTGTGCTCTCACCATCACCAAACCTCTGCAGAAAGGAAGGTTTAAGGTGAGAAGAACATGGCCACCCATGGCTCAGAGCTGTATTTGTCATTTGAAAGGTAGAGAGATACCAGATACAATACAGAAGCAACAAATCCTTTGTCCTTAAATGACCTAAAATACAATGAGAAGTCCAGACACATAAAACGATTATCCCAGTACTAAATATAAAGGGTTAGTATCCATACAAGTTATTGGAATGTCCAAAATATCTTAAACGATGGTAAAATATGGTTTTGTTGTTGTTTGTTTGGGTTTGTGTTTGTTTCCGATTCTTTTGTTTGTTGTATTTGAGACAAAGTTTCTCTCTATATAGCCCTGACTGTCCTAGAACCTACTATATAAACCAGGCTGGCCTTGAACTTAACAGAGATCTGCCTGCCTCTACCTCCCAGGTGCTGAGATTAAAGGCATGCACCACCACATCAAGCCAAAATGTGTTGTACATAGATTATATGCAGTTTTAATGTTATGCCTTTTCCTTTTAAGTCTATGACAACCTTAAAGCCTGAGAAATTTCTTATTCAGTCAAAGGGGATTTGGTAGAAGCATATGATAGAAGCCAGTAGATCTGATTTCTTGAGTTCTGCCCAAATTACAAATGGTAATTTCCTGATCACCATTAATGAGTTGTAGGGATGACACAGATAACAGGGGCCATAGAGACACACTGTATCAAGTGCTTTGGTGATGACTTAGTCGAGTGCATCTTCTCATTGGGTATAGGGCTCTGGAAGTGACAATTTAAAGTCACAAGGCCAATACTACAGAGTCCTGTAGACACAAGCAAAACGGAAGTCATTTAGGAAGATGGAGAACTGCCACTCAGCTAATACTATTCCTTGTATCCCGAAGGTTTTGATGGTTGACTGGGTTACAGCATATATTTCCATGAACTGTCACCATGAGCTATGCCAAAAGGCTGGTGGTATAAAACTGAACCTGACTTTAGAAGATTAGTCTAGACTGTTGACTTTTCTAAAGGACAGTAATTTAGGTTTCTGAGTAGCAAGTGCTATTGGGTCAGCTCAAACATCAAGGAAGTCTATTCTTTGCTCACATAAATAGCCCCAAATAGTTTCAACTAGGGGAAACCTTAGAGGTGGGTTGATAGAGAGAGCCTTGTATCACACAGATTATGTTATATTTAGTACTTGGCTTCTCAGGCTGAGAGAACCATGGGGAGCAAGCCAGCAAGCAGCACCCCTTCATGGCCTCTGCATCAACCCTACTTCCAGGTTCCTGCCCTGCTGGAGTTCATGTCCTAACTACCTTTGATGATGAACATCTATATAGAAACATAAACTAAATAACCCCCCCCCCCAAAAAATACTTGGCTTCTGAACTCTCTGTAATGTTTTACTTAGCCTGATAATAAGAAAGCATGAGAGATGTGCATGGGCACACACCTGTAATTCTAAGACTTGAGAGGTTGGCCTAGACCACATAATAATCTCTGGGATATATTGTGAGGTATAGTTGCAAAAAAAAAAGGGAGAGGGAGAGAGAGAGAGAGAGAGAGAGAGAGAGAGAGAGAGAGAGAGAGAGAGAGAGAGAGAGAGAGAGAGAGAGAGAGAAACAGAGACAGAAAGATTGATTTTGATTTTTATGGCCAGACTCTACTTCTGAGTGTGTCACTTTATTGATGTTTCATTGGCTAAGAACACAGTTGTGTGGATGTTTTTAACTACACAAGAAAGTGGGAAGTAAAATCTACTATATGCCCAGGAAAAGGAAACCATTTCAGTAACAAGATAATAATCTTTATCACTGGTCATATGGTCATATTGGTTTTTCAGACCGATAAAGAGACCTTTAACTTGGATTCCTTCTCAAAATACCCTGAAGTGTTCCTAATTTTGACTCACATACTTATTCCAGCAGTCAGTTTGTCTTCGTGGAGATTGCCAGATACTCTTGTTTCTGGAGGAAAGATTACATTCATTTCAGGGAGATGCAAGCACTTTTCATGTACATGATTCTTGTCTACAAAGCCCTCATCAGCCTGTGCTTATGTTAGAGTCGACACTGACTTCCCCTCCTACTGAAGACTCTCAGTGGATTATATGCATTCAGCAGGAAGTTCACAGCGTCTGGCTAAAAGCACAGACAGCTGAGTCAAACAGCTAGATTCAGATTCCGGATCCACTGATCCCTAAACACGTGCTCTAGGAACCATTCCCAGGGCTCAATAAGAGTCTCCGCCCATCCCGCTGTGTGGAAGTTAAATGAGGAGGGGCGTACTTACCACTGTCCAGACACCTCTTAAGCATTCAAGTATTTCCAAGTCAAAGGTCAAATGATAATCATACAAATAAAGCACTGAGTTGATAATAGGAGCTATGAAAGTTGACGTTTCTTGATAATTAATTTATAATTTATTCTCATTAGAACCCGCTGGGAATGTGTAAGATAAGCAAAAACACCTGCAAGCTATTGTTCTCTACTCTCTATACATCTATCCTCTTAGGTCAGTTAGGATCTGAAGCTAGGGTAGGATACAGCCATTGTGATGGGTCACTGGAACTCATACATGCACTCAGGCAGCAAGACGAGATAGCTCATCGGCCATGCAGGCCACCCAACAGTGGTGACCATAGTAAATCACAGGCTGATATCTTCTGAAATGTGCTCCCTGGTGAAATAAGCAATATTTCCTCTCTGGTCAGCATCCCTCTCTAACCAAGATACAGCTTAAGAGGGATAGGGATGGTGCTCAGGAACACAGCACTTGCCTAGCACACGGGAGGCCCTAGGTATACACGCACACACGCACACGCGCACATGCACACACGCACATGTGCATGCACGCATGCACACATGCACACATACATGCATGCATGCCCCCCCCCAGGTACCTTAGAAAGTTAAACCGTGCTTTACTCAAAAGCGGATTGTATTTACTTACAAGCAAAAGTATAACACAAGATACAGAGTAAACAAAGAAATCATATAAAATGGAAAGTTAGAGTGCAATAAATAATATAAAACAAGGAATAGCATTATTACCAAATTGCATATTTGAAATGTAGTATGAGTTTTTGAAATATTGGTTAGAATTTGAGCTTTCTACTATTAAGAATAAAAACTTTTTTAAAAAGGCAGGCATAGTGGCATACACTTTTAATCCCAGCATTTGGGAGACAGAGGCAGGTGGATTTCAGCCTGGTCTACTTAAGGGACTCCAGAGCAGCCAGAGCTGTTGCACAGAGAAATCCTGTCTTGAGAAAAAAAGGAAAAAAAAGAAAGAAAAGAAAAGAAAAGATCTATAATTGCTATTTGTGAAAACTGCAGTCATTCCTTGCTCTAAACAAAAAAGAACTTTCTGTTGAGAAGATAACATGCCATGCAGCCACAGAGCTGGAAAGGCTGTCCACGTCACACTCAGTGACAGCCAAGAGAAATTCATATCATTGTATCCATCGTTTTTTTTTAAATATAAAATGGATTGAAAATGTGATTAGTAAACTCTACTAGTTAAAGGAAGGTGGAAGCTGTGAATGCCAAACCTTGGACTTCAAAATCTATATGACAGTGTTAGTTCTGTTGATTCCTGTGCTCAAATACCCTTTATCCCTCTTTCCTTCCCTCCCTCCCTTCCTTTCTTCCTTCTTGCCTGCCTGCCTATCTTCTCTGTCTCTCTCTCTCTGTCTCTCTCTGTCTCTCTCTCTCTCTCCATTTTGTTATGTATATCCACTGTACATTTACTGTGTCACTAAGGCCTATTTATACAAGTATGTGTTGTACATTAAATATACCCAAATACTCATTGCTTACACTTAAGAATTTTTTGTAGCAAAGGAAAAAAATTGATTTTCACATTGAACTCAGTATTCCTTGAAAGCTTGCGTGGTAGTTTGAAAAAAAAAAAAATGGCCCTCAGAGGGAGTGTCCCTGTTGGAATAAGTGTGATCCTGTTGGAGGAAGTATGTCACTGTGGAGGTGGGCTATGAGGTCTCTTATATGCTCAAACCATGCCAGTGAGACAGACCACTTCCTTTTGCCTGTGAGTCAAGATGTAGGACTCTCAGCTCCTTCTCCAGCACCATGTCTGCCTGCAGCCGCCATGTGGTACCATGATGGTAATGGACCAAACCTCTGAAACTGTAAGCCAACCCAAGTAAATGTTTTTTCTCTATAAAAGTTGCCATGGTCACGGTGTCTCATCGCAGCAATAGAAACCCTAACTAAGGCAGCTTGTTATTACCACTCAAGACAAACTACCCTTTCTGTAACTGTGCAGGATACTTAATGAGTGTTTTATTGGAATGATGTTTGAATTGCACAGTTGACTTGCCGCACACATGACTGTTAAGACTGGTCTTGTTCTGTTTTTTATTTTTAAAATTAAGTACTAAAATTTAGAATTATAATAATTATGATTACATCATTTCTTCCCTCTCCTCTCTCCAACCTCTCCTGTGTCCCTGTTACCTCCCCCTTTCAAATTCACAGTCTCTTTTCCTTAGTTATTATTTTTACATATAAAAACACAACTAGCTGAGTCCGTCTAATGTTGCTTATATGTGCTGTTTTTAGGGCTGACAATTTGGCATTAGATAACCAATTATTATGAAAAACTAAACCAGGGTTCTCTTCAAGAGAAGTTGTGGGGATATTTTCAAATATAATAAAAACAGTGGAGATATCAGAGGGATCTACCCACCGTCAGTCAGTCTAGGAGGATCAGACAGTGGTAACTCACACCTTTAACCCCAGCACAGGGAGTATCCCGGGGAGTGGTGACCTACGCCCTTAATCCAATCTGAGTTCAAAGTCATCTTAGTTTACAGAAGGAGTTCCAGGCTCCCAGGCAGGCAGAGGTGGTGCCACGCCTTAGAAGAAAGTATTTAAGGCAGACATAGAAAGACAGAGCAGGCAGAAGAAGCCAGGAGGAGTGAGGCTGAGGAAGCTGGAAGACAGCTGGGTGAGATCTGACTGTGGTGTTTCTTCTCTGATATCTCTGCCTTTCCCAGAGATCTGGCCCTGAGTTTCCTTTATTCGTGCAATAAGAAGTCAGTGCTTTGACCGCTGAGCCATCTCTCTAGCCCTTGTGGAATGTCTCTCTATATCATTTTCTGTTGGGTGATTGAGAGTCTTCTAACTGCTTCATAAGAGTTAGAAATATAAGGGATATTACTTTTTCCTCCAGATAAAGAAGGACAAGTTTCTTGTGTGTGTTCAGGAAGTAGACTGTGGTGTATAATACCTCAGAAGGAAAGAGTTAATAGGAACAGAAGGGGGAAGCTGCACAGATCCATGGCTTCCCTTATTTTTGTTCTTTTGTTCTTATGGGCACAGAAGTGGAGCAAATCCACACTGCACTGAACTCATTCAGCCCTAGGAAGACTGCTCCCTATGCGAAATTCACTTTGGAAGAATAGCAGAGTGTGTTTTCATCTTGCACAAGGATTTTCACAGTCAAGAGTATATTGACCAAAGTCAGCCCTCTGGCCACTGCAGAAACATCATGTGCTTCTTACACACATGTGCCCCCTCCTCCTTGGCACCCGTCACCCATCAAGGGCCCTGCTCACAGAAGGGGGGCTTAAAAATCTTTTCAAACACAACTGTAGCAGCATGGCTCTTATCCACAAAGCAAGTATTTCCATCCTCTGTTCGTAGAATTCTTCTTACACTGAACACAAGGAGGCACAAAGTGCCACTAGACATAGACAGGTCTCTTGTGTGTGCAATGCTCTTCAATGCCAGCTCTCAGCCATACCTGTATCTATCAAGCCTCGAGTAAAGTGCTATGGACTTGAAGTTTAGGAGGGTAATTAAATATGAAGTTCTGTTTCTTTTTAAGTTGAGAGTGAGTGCTAAGTCATTGTAGGCATCTTAGGATGTTTCTCCCAAGAGCCAACCCCCCCCCCCCCCCCAGGGAAGACTCTGATGGCTGGCAGCTCTCCACTCCCTGCCCTCAGGCTGAGGGTGGTAACTCTAAGGCTTCTGCAGATTCCCCAGCCTGAGCAGGAGCAATTGCAAGCTGAATTACATTCTATCAGCTAAATGGCTGCAAGAGCACAATGTGTATTTTGGAAGACAGGGAAGAAACAGGCCCCATTATGTTCAGGCTGTCCTGGAATTCCTATGCATCATAAACTGGCTGGTGACTCTCAATTCTCTTGCTTCTGCCTCCAAAAACTGAGGTAATAATCAACTAGTAAAATATGAGAAGATGGGGGGGGAGGCATTGGGTGGCATATGCCTTTAATCCCAGCACTGGAAAGGCAGAGGCAGACGAATCTCTGTGAGTTTGGAGGCCAGCCTTATCTACAAAGTGAGTTTCAGGACACCCATGACTATTTTATAGAGAAACCCTGTTTCAGAAGGAAAAAACTGGAGGGAGGGTCGGGTGTGTGTGTGTGTGTGTGTGTGTGTGTGTGTGTGTGTGTGTGTGTGTGTGTGTGTGTGTATGTGTGTGTATGTGTGTGTATTGTGTGTGTATGTGTGTTTATATGTGTATGTGTGTGTGTATATGTGTATGTGTGTGTATTGTGTGTGTATGTGTGTATATGTGTATGTGTGTATGTGTGTGTAAATGTGTGTATGTGTGTATGTGTGTATGTGTGTATATGTGTATGTGTGTGTATGTGTGTATGTGTGTATATGTGTATGTGTGTATGTGTGTATATGTGTATGTGTGTATGTGTGTGTAAATGTGTGTATGTGTGTATATGTGTATGTGTGTGTATGTGTGTATATATGTATGTGTGTGTATATGTGTATGTGTGTGTATGTGTGTGTGTGCCTGTGCATGTGTACAGCTTGCTAGCCTTCCAGTCAAAGGCCCTACAGAATTCCTTTCACATCCTCTAACCTTCTCATTACTCACTTGTCAGACAATTTTAAAAACACAAGATTGGGGCCTGAGAGATGGCTCCGTAGTTAAGAACTCTGGCTACTTTTTCAGAGGATCCTGATCCAGATTAACTTCCCAGTACCAACATGGTGGCTTACACTCTGTAATTCCATTTCTAGGAGATCCATTGCCCTTTTCTGGCCTCTTGGGGACCAGGCACACACATGGCAAACAGACATGCAAGCAGACAAAAGTACCTTGTGGTACTTAAATGGGATTGGCCCTGTAGTAATAGGTTTCTGGCCTGGACTTTCTGACCTAACCCCGAGGTTTGGACCCACTCACAGCCCCACTGACACTTAGCACCAAATAATCACACAAAGGCTTATATTAACTTCATGCTGTTTGGTCTATGGCTCAGGCACATTGCTTGCTAGTTCTTGCTTCTTAACTCAACCGATTTCCATTAATCTGTCCTTTCACATGGCCTGTGGCTTACCTATCATTTCTTTACATTTTGCTTCTTTGGTGGTTGGATCATATCTCTTTTGTCTGCCCTCCTTCCCTATCTATGCTCCAATTTCCTGCCTACTTCTAAGATGCCTGCCATAGGCCAAG
Organism: Phyllotis vaccarum; assembly: GCA_033318265.1. Taxonomy (NCBI): domain Eukaryota; kingdom Metazoa; phylum Chordata; class Mammalia; order Rodentia; family Cricetidae; genus Phyllotis; species Phyllotis vaccarum. The sequence goes on along the minus strand of JARWLC010000007.1, from coordinate 8,758,093 downwards.
GCAGTTCCTTTATTAATGAAAACGGATGAACTATGTCAAAATGGGCAAAGTAGTCCTTCAAATTTCTTGCTTCACTGAAAGGTATGCTAGAGACTCTAAGCCTTTAGACTAAAGATGAAACCCCATCATTACAAAAAACAAAAAAACAAAAAAAACAACAACAACAAAACAAAAAAAACAACAAAACAAAACAAAAAAACCCCCCATACTTTGGGTGACTGTCCAGACAGCCAGATGTCATCTGTGTAATTTCTAGATTTTAAAAGTTCCTTACACTCTCTGTTTACTCTAATAATATAACCTTCTGTAGTCTTTAATATATTTAAAGCTTAAGTTAGTTATAAATATAGTTTTTCTTAGTTCTTTTAAAAAGTATATTAAATATAAAACTTTAGACTCACAAAAATAATAAAATGTTTTCTTTAATTTTACTAAATACAAATAGACTAGGTATTATAACTATAATTCTTGATAACTGTTTTGTTATATAAAATTTATGTTAAAACCTTCCTTTTTAATTAGACAAAAAATAAGTGATGTGGGATGTCTTGAAGGATGTCTGGCAGTTTTCTCTGTGAAGCAGGAACCTGAAGGACCATCTCGGACCTGTTTTGTCAAAGTTTAGAGGTTAGTTTCTTATGGGTTTTGTATGTCTGGTTTATATAGGATAATGTTAAGCATTTAGTATAAGAGCAGTTTTTTACTTAGTGGCTAACTTAATTGTTGTCACAAAGAAAGTAAATTTTCCTGCCTGCTTCTAAGATGCCTGTCATAGGTCAAGACAGTTCCTTTATTATCCAATGACAGTCACAGCTTACAGAAAGACATCTCACATCAGGCCCTCAGGAGCTCAAATGTTTGAATGCTTGGTCGACAGTTAGTGGAAGTGTTTGGGAAGAATTAGGAGGTGTGGTCTTGTTGGAGGAAGTGTGTCACTGGGGATGGGCTGTCTCTGTAATAACATGCCTCTCTGCCATGATGGTTGTGAACTAACCTTCTAAAATGGTAACCAAGCCCCCCCCCCCCCGTTAAATGCTTCCTTTTATAAGTTATCTTGTTTGTGGCATCTCTTCACAGCAATAGAACAATAATGAATGCAGATATATATAATAAATATAATATATACAATAAATATAGTATATATTTTCTTAAAGATAAATAAATATAAATGCTTAAATAGTGGTTAGAACCCACATACCATGTACAACCAAAGTAGGGCAATGACTTTTCTTCCAGTTTCTGTACAGCTAAAAACACAGATATGAGTGGACACTTGACACTGGCACATACCTACCACAAGGGTGCTAGCACTAGATCTCTGATTTGAGATCCTATGTGAGGCCAAGCACAGTGGTGCAAACCTTTAATCCCTGCACTCAGGAGGCAGTGGTAGCCTCTGTGAATTTGAGGCCATCCAGGTCTATATAGGGAGTTCCAGGCGATCCAGGGCTACATAGTAAGGCCCTGTCTCAAAAACAAACACACAAAAATGACATGAAAAAGATACATTAGCAGTCGCATTAACATCGAAGTCAAGAAATCTTTCAGATCTCAACAAACACCACTGAACCAGCTCTATCAATGCATTAAGTACCATATGAGGAGAGTGTAGTAGCTGTTTCTCATATGGACTGTCAGCCCACAAATAATGACATGGAGACTAAGAATTTAATGATGAAATTATTATTTTATATTAATTATAAAAGCTTGGCCTATGGCTTAGGCTTGTTCCTAACTAGCTTGTATAACTTAAGTTGACCCATTTATTTTAATCTACATTCTGTTGCATAGATTGTCACTTAATCTCTCTGTACTGTTCATGCTGCTTCCTCCGTGTCTAGCTAGTGGCTCTGCCTTTCTTCTTCCTAAAGTTCTCTCTGTCCTTGGAAGTCCCACCTAGCCTCTTTCTAGCTATTGGCCATCTAGCTTTTCATTATACCAATCACAGCAATATATTCTCATACAGTATACAAGTATCCCACAACAAGAGGGTGTATGAAAAGAAATAAGACAATTCATTTTTTGTTGCCCAGTTTATTAGGCCTGAAAACCACACTACTCCTTGGCCTCTGTCTTTCCCAAAGTCTCAGCTGGACAATGTACCGTCCTCAATAAATAACAGACATTTGTCACTTCTGTCCTGCCACCTTCCTAGACCAGGCCACCACCTCCTCTGCTGGAGACTGTGGAGGAGCCTCCAGGCAGAGCCCCCTTTTCTGCCAACCACTCTATGCTGTCTGATCCATACAGCATCCAAGACGGCCTTGATTCAGTCTCCAGTGACTGCTCTATCAGCAATGGAGAAAACCAAGACCCTTCTGTAGCTTACCCTGTTTCCCTTCTACCTCACCATCCAATGCTCCTGTGCACTGGACTCGAGCCAGACTTACTTACACTCTGTGCTCTGGATATCCTCGATTCTGCCAAGCACCAGCTGTTTCTTCTCCTCATCCCATGCTCCGACTCCTGCTCTAGACACACACTTGCTCTGGTCTTTGCTGAAATACCACCTTCTCAGAGTGGCACTCTCTGACCAAAACTAGCAGAAAAAAAGGAATAGGCTGCAACTTCTTTGTTTATTTATTTATTGTCATTGTGCCTCCAGCTCCCTTACCATTTTTTTTTATTTTTAAAAAGCAGATGACATTAAGCTAAATATTTCTGTATTTTTGATTTTGTTTGTCTTTTCATCTTAAAAAAAACTGCCAAGGGCTTGGGATGTGGCCGTAGTCAGAAGTTTCCCTATCCTGTCCTGCTGGATCCTTGGCCATTTAGTCCCAAATAATCAAAGGCTATATTAACTATAAACTATTTGGCCTATGGCTCAGGCTTATTACTTGCTAACTAACCCGTGATTCATATCTATGTTTAGCTACATACTTGGTACCTTTTCTCAGTGAAGCATTCTCATCTTCCTTCCTCTGTGTCTGGCTGACATCTGCTCTCTGCCTTTCCTCTTCCCAGAATTCTCCTAGTCTGCTTGCCCCACCTCTACTTCCTGCTTGCCTTCTGGCCAATCAGTGTTTTATTAAACAAATACAGGTGAAAAATATCTACAGCATTATCCCACATGTGGTTCAGCTGGTGGGAACATATCCAAAATTCTGGCTTTAATTCCGGTCACCACATAAACAGAGTATGAAGACTAGAGTTTATAATCCCAACACTCCGAATGTCTCTGGAACGAACCCTTCCATGGGGCCTCTGTGTCTGTCTCAAAACAGATCCCTAGAAGTTCATCCCCATCAGAAGCACCCAGACTTGCCAAGTCCCGAAGGAAAGGGAAGACTTCGGCTTACACCAGGACCTACCCCAGTGACGTATCACATGCTCAGGCTTTCAGCATTGTTTGTGTGGGAGTTTTAAAAAATAAAACTAGCAGGGTGGCAGTGGCTCATGCCTTTAGCCCCAGCTCAGGAGGCAGAGGCAGATGGATCTTTGTGAGTTCAAAGCCAGCCTGGTCTACAGAAAATGTTCTAGGACACCCAAGGCTACACAGAGAAACTAATCAAATAGACAAAAAAAAAAAAAAAAATCCATGAACTTCCTCATTATAAAAATTACAAATAATACAAAACATAGAAATTAAACTTGAATAACTCCTTTCCTTGAAAGATTATAAGTCCACCTTTGAAAAGTAAGATGCTTCTTTTCAACCAGTCAGTAGTGGCGCACACCTTTAATCCCAGCACTTGGGAGGCAGAGACAGGCCTGTCTTGTCTACAGAGAGAGCTCCAGAACAGGGAAACACAGAGAAACCCAGTCTCAAAAAAAAGCTTCTCTTCAATTTTAATTCTTTATTCTGTGAAATATTACCCATGTATATAATATATGTTTAAAAGAATATGCATGATATTTTCATATTAAACAACATATAGTCTTTTATGTGATTAACTTGGGCCTATGATTATTTTGAGACTTATGTCCATTCCACAGTCTTTTCAAAGGTTTTCACTTCAGCAAATGCAAATCTTTCTTCTCTCATGGCTGAATGATAATGGCATAAACATGTCTCCTGTTAGGTTATTGGCTGCCTGCCCTCAAATGTTTCTGAGTTTCAGGGTCATAAATGGTTCTATGGTGGACATCTTTGTGTACCTTCTTTTGTATATACTATGAATGTTTTTCTATAGTACCCTAGGAAGGTATTGAGTGGCTGGATCTTCATGCCTTTGCATTCTGCTGCAGGCTGTTAGTTTACTCTATCTCATTAGATGCTTTGGGGTGCTTATCCTTATTACAAAGATTTCTGAAACTATAAAGCGCATTATTTCTTAACAGGATTCATATTCTAGTAAATATCAATTCAGCAATATGCCGGATAATTCCTTTAGGACAATCCCTGGGTCCTAGGAAAGAAGGAATTCTTCCAGGGCCAATTCGTCAGCCTTTTAAAGCTATTTGGGAATTTACTCAAAAGTCTGAGATATGGAAATTGCTTTACTTCAGTATATGAATTCAGTATGTTATTTTTAACTTTTATTTATGTGATTGTGTTTCTATGTGTGTGCTACATGTATGTGAGTGCCTCTGGAGTCCAGAAGAGGGCGTTAGATTCTCTAGAGGTGGAGTTACAGGCGATTATGGATTATCCAACGCGAGTGCTAGAATGCAAACTCTGATCCTCTGCAGAATCAGTACACGCTCCTAACTGCGGAGCACCTCTGCAGCCACAGACCGTTTATTTATCAAGTCTTGTGACAGCAAGTCTGGTGACAGCATTAAGCAGACTTTACTGACATGAGGTTTCCTTATCATGAAGGTTTCGTTTTCAAGCAGTCCAGGATTCTCCTTAAGCCTTTTTCTGGACTGCATTTATTCTCCCAATTTAGAGACTAACTTCTTGATTTCTCGTTCCCACAACCAGGGAAGGCGTTGTCCTAGAAAATAATTTAGAGGCTTCTTCTCTGTTTTCTCGTGTCTGAGAATTGTGTCTGCTCTTGCAGGGAGGAGGTCAGTTTCATTAGGACCCAAGTGGAGGACTTGGCTCTTTTGCCCAGTAGGGGGCAGTATTGAGAAGAGAATTCGACTCGGCAGTGGAGAACACTAGAGAGAAACTGGTTGGTCTCCTAGGGTTGCTGGGGAGGTAGAAAGGAAACCAGGCAGACTGGATGGGGAGGAAGAGGCAGGAAGGAGCGGCTTCTGTCTCTACCCAATGTGTCCTGTTTACTTATCTGAAATAAGACTGCGTGGAAAGAAGCAAATCTCAAATGTCTTTTGGTTTTGACTGCAAACTCTCCAGTTGTGACATTGGCCATGTGGAGGTGAAGAAGACGTGGTTCCTAACTATTTTCATGTGTAGCAGGATGTATGGTGAGCATTCATGCTTGCTGAATTAAGTATTTGAGGTGATTCCTATACTAGCTCCACCTTTCACTCAGCCAGACCCCATGTCACTCACTAAAAGACGTGTCTCTACCCAAGAAGAGGGAAATAGGGGTTTATACCTCTGACCTGAGGATTCTGGCAATGTTTTCCCATCTATCCAGCTCATCAGCCACTGTCTGCCTGCAACTTGACATGAAACCCTCATTTCTATTATATGTTTTGGGGTTTAAATCACCATTCCCACTTATGTATAGCTGCTTCTCAACAGGCAGCAAGGTTGATGAACCCAAAGTTGAAAATAAACAGTCATAAATGCATTTAGGGGGCTGGAAAGATAGATCAGCTGTTGAGAACATTGGCTGTTCTTCCAGAAGTCCCAAATCCGACTCCCAGCACCCATTTGTTGGCTTACAGCCATTTATCACCATAGCCTCAGGGGATCCAGTGCCCTTCTCTGATGTGCATGCAGACAAAACACCCATATATGCACAAATAAATAAATAGTTTTTTAAGTATTAGAAGGAAAGAACCCATCAAAAATGCATTTAGGAAGCGGAGAGATGGCTCAGTGGTTAAGTGCCCATTGTTGTGCAAAGGACCTGAATTCAGTTCTCAGCACCCACATTAGAGGTGCTCACAGCCACTTATAACTCCAGCTATCAAGAGATTGGACACCAATCTGGCCTCCAAGGGCACAGAGCACTCTCTCTGCTCACGTATATACATACACATAATTTTTAAAACAATAAAACCTTTTTTAAAAAAAAAAAAAAAAAACATTTAGTGTTCCCAATCAACCGACTTCACAATTTACTGACCCTTGTTTTCTCTTGTGACTGCACAATTTTCCCCAGGCTCCAGGTCACCATGGCTGCCCAGCTTCGGGATTGTATAGCCTATCTCTGGCCTGGGGAAAGCTTACAGTTCAATGGGTGAGGTGTGCTTTTTACTGAGTGCACATCATCCTTACACTACCATCATGAAAATGAATCATAAGTCAAGACATAATAAACTGGAGACTGTCTATATGTCAGTCACTAAATGAAATAGAATGAAAGCTTGTATGTGCCAAGTATGCAAGAATGAGTGTGCTCGAAGTGTGTGTGACTACGGAAGGGAAAAGGAGAGAGGCTGTACTTCTCTCGTCCCCATTGAAGACACTTTCTATCAGGTGGTGTCACTGGTAAAAGCCTGGGAAAGTTGGCTTTGGGGAGAAAGGAAGCCAAACTACACTGGGTAGAGGCTAGAGACCAGGGCTGACTCATTTTTGTGCCACGCTGTCAAATCTAGCAGCCACTGGCCACATGAGGCTCTCCAACCCTGGAATTTGCCTAGTCCAGATTCAAATCTGCTGAAAATATAAAATGCATGCTATTTTTCCCCCCAAAGAGTTGGCGTAGGAAAAAAGAAAGAAAAGAAAATGTGTTAGCAACTGTCATATTGATCACTGATAGAATAAACACGATACATTATATCATTTTGTTTACCTCTATTTTTTTTCTTCTTTTTTTGAGACAAGGTCTCATGTACCTTAGGATGGTCTCAAACTCTTTATGTGTCTGAGAATGACCTTGAGTTTCTGATTCTCTTGTTTCTAATCCTGGGTTTGCTAGAATTACAGGTATGTGCTATCACATCTGGTTTATAAGGTAGCGGGGATCAAATTCAGGGCTTTGTGCAGGACAGACCCTATCAACTGGGCAACATCTCCAGCCCTCACCTATTTTTAAAAGGTAGTTCCTCAAACATTTAAAATCACATATTTACAGTGGGAAACATAGCTGATATGACTCAGAAGAGAGACCCCCACCCCCACCCTAGAGGGCGCTGATGTCCAATAAATGGACAGAGGAGCCAAAGGAATAAAACCCAGCTGGAGAAAAGGGTGACCTTATCATAAGGCCAGTACCAGGGACTTCTGTCCGAGCTCATGGTCTGCTCACTTTGACTCTGTTGATGAATTTTTCTTCTCTGACCTCCAGCCCCACAGAACTGGAGTAGGGTGAGGGTTTGTACTCATGGCTGTAGATAGTTTAGGCTTGGGATTCACTTTTGCAAGGTTCCTGCTCTTTCAAAGTGTGGAATCCACTCTGTACATTATAAAACATTTGATGTGAATTTGGTGCTACTCATTCTGTTATTCTGTTGACACTGTGGTCAAACTCAGCGTGATGATGGATGGATGTCTGCAGTCCTAGTGCTTGGGGACAGTAAGAGCCCAAGGCCAGCCTGGGTTGTACAATGAGTGAGAGACCATCCTGGGCTACTTTGAGACACACACACACACACACACACACACACACACACACACACACACACACACACACACACACACACATTTTCAGGCAATACATTTTTATGAGTAAGAATTTGTTTTATTATTTTTCTAAACTGACTGAGGATCGACACACAGATACTGGTGTCGTGTAGGAATAACTGGATTTTGCATAATAGTTTACAGTTTTCAATGTCCTTTTCAGCAAATTATCACTTTTAATTGTCACAACATCTTGTGAGGCAGGCGAGGCATCTATAGATTTTTTTCATCCATATGTTATAGCTAAGAAACTGAAAAGAAGGTTGTCTTGTCCAGCATGTGAAAGCTGTTAAGTGACGGAACTGGACGCGGATGGTAGAGAATCTGATTAGATGGGTTGCTTCTTGTCTTTCATAGCGTTTCCTTGTATACACAAAGGCACAGAGGTGGGGCTGGTGGTAAATGGTTCACACCTTCCTGAATTCAAGCAACTTGACCCCTTAAAGACTAGTAAAGTAAGGGTCACATACTTCAATGTTTGGAAAGGTGTCATTTGGGAGTCTGGGGGAAGGATCCAGTTGGAGTATTGCTTCTGTTCTGTAGGGAAGTCTTCAAGGCCCTCAACTCTGTTGAATTCCTTCAGAGACCACCACCCTGGGAGCCTGTGTAGGGCAGACTGATTCTTTTGCCAGTAGAAGGAGATTCTGAAGGACAGACTCCAACAGAGGATTCTGGGAGCGGAGTTCAGGGTGAGGCAGAGGGAATGAGCACTGGTAGAGAAAGAAACCTTGCAAAGGTGAGGCAGGAGGATCCTGGAAGTTTCAGAGCAACCTGAGCTACACAGCGAGTTCAAAGAAAGTTGAGTTGCACAGAAAGACTGTTCGATCATGAGAGTTTCCTGTCATGACTGATGATTATAATGATGAAGCTGATAGTGTGATGTGATCTGGAAGTGCTAGAGAATCTGAAGCAAGTTTCTACCAATTTGTTTGTTTGATGAAGGCTGTTAGTCTTCAGATGTCAGCCTAGAATGGGTTAGAAGCACGAAGTAGGACCTGGTCTTGGCCACATTTGCACGTGTGTAGAGATTGCCATATCCACTGGCACACAGATGCTGGCAAAGTAGGTTCAGCTACTTGTCATGGAGAACACAGAAAACCATGGCACAACCCAACTTAAATCCAGCTGTCCAACAGAGTGACAGAGTCACAGATGACTCAGGAGACAGTCCTGTAAGGAAAATAAGATTCAGAAATGGTGACAATTTGCCAAAGATCAAATCAGTGGTGCTGACTTAAGACCTAAGAGGCAGCCCTAAGAATCATCTCAGGAAAACTAGCTCATCTGGGCCTAGTAGCCTAGGTCTGTAATTTCAGGAGACTGAAACAGGAGGCTCAAAAGTTCAAAGCTTACCTGAGTAAGAGAGTAAACTGAAGGTCATTCTGGACAACGTAGTGATACCCTCTCAAAGAGGGAGCCAGAGAGGCAGATGACTGTAAAATGATAGTGTCTTCTGGACACTGCAGGGCAGCTGCTCATGTTAATTCTCCGCTGTGATGACAGCACACAGCAGACGTCTGCAATCTCAAGGTAGGACCAATGGCAACATGGAGGGAAGGAGTTGGAAATGAAGTCCCTCCCTAGCAGAGGAGCTATTGGCAACTGGTAGCTGCTGGAGGGAAAGTCATTTTCCTCCAAGAGTATAGCCCCTGTTAAGTCAGCTACACACCGGTGGAAGGCCATATTTCCAGGAATATATGGACAGCACAAATTGAACTTGATGAATAAGGGAGGAAATAAGGGGGTGATATGATCAAAATATGCTACACAAAATTTTTCAAGAACACATGTGTGTTCTTTATTATATATAATATAATATAATATATATTGCACATATTTATAAACTTATGGGGAGTACAAAAGGACTAGGACATGGCCTCTGGTAGAGTGTTTGCTGAGCACATAGGTGCATGAGACTCTGTGTTTGACACACACACACACACACACACACACACACACACACACACACACACACACACACACCCTACCCCCAGTATCATAAAAGAGAAAATAAAAACAAAAGCTTGGCTAGAGAATCATATCTGATTCCAGTGGGGGCTCTGACAAGTATTTGTTCTATATATGATAAGTTATTCATCTTTCTCTTTAAAAAATCTGTTTCCTCAATGATAATATAGAAGTAAAATGTTGGTGTGTCGAGTGATATAAAATAGTAGTGAAGCATTTGCAGAGAACTTGCTTATAACAAACATCATCCAATAAATATTATTAGAAATCAGCTTGGGGGGGGGGGCGTGTGTGCACACACTCGTGCATATAAGTGTAGTGCCAGCAGAGGGCAGTGGTTATAGATGCCTCTGGACTTGGAGCTACAGACATGCCATGGGTCACCCAACGCCAGTGCTTAGAACTGAACTCAGGTTCTTCATAAGCGCAGTGTGGCTCTTAACTACTGAGCCAATCTTCACCCCCCCCACACACACTGTGATATTTTCATGGAAGATTATGTAAATGATCTTGTAGAAGATGACTTCATAGTTTCCTTATATTAAGGACAGGGTAAAATTAGCTTGCATGTATGATGGGGAGAGTACAGTGCATGTTTGTGTATGAAGATAGAAATCATGGTTCTTCCTTCACCGTGTGACCCGGGATCAGACTCAGGTCACCAAGCTTGCATGACAAGAGCCACACTCACTGATCTCATTATGAGCATTTTCACGGGAAGGCTGTGAGATGGAGCTCAATGGAGCAAAGCGAGTTTTCCTAAGATCAAGTCAATTTATAATCGTGGGTCACTTCAATTCTTCAGCGTCTCTGTCACTGGGTGACATTTTGCTCACTCCTTTGGGCCATCCTTCCTACAGATCTTTATAACCTGCTCCAGAGGGATGGGGGTCATGAACACCAAGAGCTACAAAGGCCTGAGGCGTCACAACAAGCTGACTGTGTAGCTTTGGGAAACATCAGTTTGCCAGCCAGCTGCTCTCTCTGTGAACCTGTGGGCTGTTAGAAGCACTTCCGGGTTAAGCTTACATCCTTAGGAGGCTGTGAGCTTTTCTGTCTTCACCAGACCCCCCCTCTTCAGTGGTTGTGAATATTCTGTTCATCTGCCTCATTTTCATGAGCGTGAGAGGTGTACTCCTCTCTCCAGGGAGCAGCCCTCGCCTACTGTAAAGCCTCAGTTTGTGAATGCAGTTTCTGCCAACTGACATTACAAAATATGAATTGTGCCTTTCTGCAATAAATTTAAAATATTGACTTACTAATTTTTAATTTTTTTTGGTCTGTCATCTGTGTGGTCAGGCAGGATAGGGTCGCACTGATAGTGGCCCTTACTATAAACTCAAGACTGATTTTTTTTTTTAAAATGTGCTTGGGGCATTCATTGGCTCACAAAAGCTTGTCACCATAACCAGGCGGTGTATGATCATCTGCTACTCATCATCCCGGACTAATGACAGTACCTGACAGAAAGAAATGGCAACTCACTCTCACACCGGTTAAATCCCATTCCTGGTTAGCGCTGTGTGACTTCCTGTTAATTATTGACTTCTCTGAACACACAGTATCATTGTGAGGGCTCCATGTGATGGGACAAGCAGGAAAAGCAGAACCATCTGTGGCTGTTGGCTATTACAATCCTCTCATAATTACTAAGACAGAGAGTAGCTTAGCAATAAAACAAGAGAACCAGTAGCCCAGTGTTTGCTGCATAGGAGCAGATCAGCCCCCACCCCACCCCCCAATGTGGGGATTCAATAAAAGCTTCAGAAGTTTTGGAGATATCAGAGAGAATCTACCCACAGTCTATGTGGGGAGTTAATAAAAGTTCCAGAAGTTCCAGAGATCTAACCACAGTCAGTCTAGGAGAAGCAGAGAGTGGTGATTCACACCTTCAATCCCAGCACAGGGAGTATCCTGGGAGTGGTGACCTACGCCCTTAATCCCAACTGAGCTTGAGGTCATTTTAGATTACAGAAGGAATTCCAGGCTCCCAGGCAGGCAGTAGTGGGACTACGCCTTAATTTACCTAGAGAGTATTTAAGGCTTGAGGCGACCATAGAAGGGGAGGAAGCCAAGGGAAGCCAGGTTGAGGAAGCTGAAAGACTGCTGGATAAGATCTGACTGTGGTGTTTACTCTCTCTAGTATCTTCGACTTTCTCAAAGATCTATCCCTGAGTCTCATTTATTCCTGCAACACCCCAGTCTGAGGCTCCCAATGTCAGCAGCAACCTGAGCTCTTCTGTCAACTCCCTGAGAAAACTGTCAGCGAGAGCTTGCCACTCTCCTTCCCCAGGCTGGAAAATACCCACAGCAGAAAAACAAAACAACAAAAATTACCGGGAGGTGGAGAGGGCAAGAGGGAGAATTGACTGCCTCATCCTCTAGGGTGAGTTCACAGCAGCTTAATCACCCCAAGAGCCTGGGCCTCAGCCTGGACTTTCCTCTGATGCCACAAAAGAGTATTGAGTGAGAGACAGCAATTGATTGGTGTTAGGTTTGCTGGAGTGAGCACGAGCACAACACCAGGCCACTGAAGGTTTCTTGTCTGAGTATTTTAAATTGATGTAAATATCTAGGCAGAGCTCAATGGTGAACAGAAAAGAAAGCCAGACCCAGGGATGAGTTGGATGCCTCCTGAATAAGCTACCTTTCCATCAAGGGCTGTGGTGGGCCCAGTGTATCAAGACCTAACTGTGCTGGCATTTCAGACATCTTCAGAAAGGAGGGATCCAGAAAGAAAAGCAAATGGGTCCCTCACTGTTACTATGACCAAAATAAGGAGAGGTGGGCCCTGAAGGCAGTCCTGGGGGCTGTGTGCATGTAGAACACCCCGGTTTTCACCTTTGGTCTTGCTAGGAGAAGGAAGAGCATCCATCCCTGCTGTTCCTGACCAGCTGGCCTGCCCCTGTCCTGGGGTGGCTAGTACCCACAGAGTGGCAAAAGAACTCAAAGAAATGTAGATCTCACCAGGATGAGAGCAGAGCGGAAATTTATAAACCAGGTGGGGAATATTATGCAAGCTGTAAGGTGTAGCTACTTTGTTTTACAAAACCAGATAGCTAGGGAAAATAGAAATGGCGTTTATTTTATTTATAATGTCAACACCAAAGCAGTATTGGACACTGTGCATGTTTAGTACAGGCCAGTCAGAGAACTGTTTCTCAGAGACAGCCCAGGCCATAAGACACCCCATCCCTCAGCAGGAGCAGAGAACAGAGGGCAGCCTCTTATTCACTTCTCCATGACAATAGAATGTCATTTCTTAGGAACCCTATGCTAAGAAGTTCCACATATTAACCCGAGATTTCTGTGGATGATGTTGGCATGGCCTTTCTCCATGATATTCTGCTAACTGTAGCAGAGCTAATATTTAATTTCTTTTTTAAATATGGGAGGGCAGGAGTGATTGGGTTAATGATTACTATATGTTACACATCCACACACAAAGAGAAAGTGAGAGAGGAGAGAGAGAGGGAGAGAGAGAAAGATCATTTTCAGCTTTTACTATGTTCCAGGAGAGGGTTCCTTTTGTCTTCACTATTGTGTGTGTGTGTGTGTGTTTGTGTGTGTGTCAGTGTAAGTGTACACTGCATGTTTGTAAGTGCCTAGAAGAGGGTGTCAGATCCTCAAGAGCTGGAGTTGTTACTTTACTGCCCTGCCCAGAACCCTGACAAGTTTAGACCATCAAAAGAAACTCTTCCATCCCGAAGTGACATGTACCACCAGCCTTTGGTCCCTTTTGAAATTAGCCTCAAGGGTGAGATTTTTTTTCAGGGCTACTGTGAAGTTTCTGGAATCCCTAGCAGCATTTCTGGGCTTGCATATCAGGAAACAAAGTGAATCCCATCTTCTTCCTGTGTTTATCCCTGCGGTCCGACTGGAAAGCTAGTGGGCTTTGACTTCTTTAAAGGTTAAATCAGAAGTATAAGTGTAAGGACTGGGTTGAGGGAAGGTGGGTGGAAGATCTGAATGATTTCAATGTCATCCCTTTGTGAAGTTCAGCAAACAATATTCCTGAACTGTTGACTGTATCTGCCCAAAGTCATTTGGTATGTGAAGCAGTTGAGTATTGCACATCTCAGCCAACCTGTACTTTTCCTTCTCCTCAATTCTCTAAGGACTTTGAAGGAGTGAAGTCAATAAATCAATTGGTACCTTGTCCAATATCCATTTCAATGACATCACAGCCCCATTTGCTAAAGATCGGACATGGGTTACGGAAAAAGACACAGACATTTCCATTTCTAGCGTGCCTCTGCCGTTATGAACAAGAATACCAATAAGAATGGCGAAGGGAAATCATTAATGTGTATTTGTGTGGGCATTACAAAATAAAAAGGTAACTATAGAGGGTGACGATGTCACGTATCCTTTACTTATGGCGTTTACAATAATGATCAAAGTATCAAATATAAATAACGGCATTAAACAGTATGCCTTACTAAACTATGTGGAACCTAAGTTAACTCACAGGGATAAGGAGCCTTGCCATGACTGCTGAATTAGAGCCAGGGCCACAGCCTGGGTGCCTCCCTGGAGAATGGATCTTTGTCTTTTTTCATTTGTAAACTCCTGTAGGTGGACCAGATGATCTTCCAGCTGGCCTCCAAATATGAAAACCTCTGCCTTTACAGCCTCTCTGAAGTGGCTTTGCTGCTAATGCAGTTGTGCAGTGTGTTCCCATGGGAGGGCAGATTGGAATTCATAGAGGGGCTAGTTTTGTGCATGAGAGGGCACTGACCAGGGCGTCAGGGAAGGTACAAGGACACACGGGACACAGGGGATTCAAGCTGTAGTTTATCACTGTCCACTGGACCCTGGATTCATGTTTTCTTTCTTTTATGATGCTGTTTAGTTAGCATACAGAACAGTGGATTTCATCACTACATTTTCATGCACACCCATCATAGTACTTTGCATGAAGCCATCCCCTCCACCCCTTGCTATTGCCCCTCTCAAGGCTGTTCTTAAAACAGTAGCTGCACCTTGAAAGCTTCCAAATGCTCCCTGAAGTCCTCTGGGTCAGGAGAAAAGCTCTGATGCTGATTCTCCTGGGCAAAGCCTGCAGATCTTGGTGCTCCAATTTGTAGTGAGATTACATACAGCTCCTGGAAATAAAGGGCTTGGGAAATAAAATGGGAAGAAATTTGATAGCATAAAATATTCAAAACGAGGCTTAAAATATGTGGAACCACCATAGTATGTCTGCATGCATGTATGAGTGTGCAGTGTGCAGGGAAAAAAAATACAATATATCTGCATCTGAACATAGTCTCCGTGCCAACTAACACATTCAGCTATGCCTGCTCTTTTGTGTCTTCGCTCAGCAACAACCGGAAATGAACAGCCACACTGGGTTCTGGGTTCCCAGAACAGGGCACTGGGTTTCCTCCTCTGCTCCAGGCTCAGCTATCTGTGGAAGGTGCCCCAGATGGACTCTGGCAAGCCGGGTGACCCTAAACCGGGACCCAGTAGACACAACTGCCTCCCAAATACCTTGGTTTCGAGGGTGGGCTTAAAGATTATGTGATCCGCCTGTGTACCTCAGAAGTTACTCCCGAGTAACCAGCACTTCCCAGCACAAGCAATTAGCTGTAAGTAACTAGACAGAGTAAAGGGTGGGTGGCTAATCGGTGTCCCACCGCTTGCCCTCTAAAGCTAGGGGTGGCTGGAGCCGGAACTGTTGGGAAAGTGGCGCGAGGCCTAAGGACGACCCTGGGTGCAGGATGGGGTGAGAATAGCGGTAGGGCGGTATTGCAACACGCTCTCCGTGCCTCACGAGTTCGGAGGTTTTTCTTAAGCAGCCATGAAGTCAGGGCCGCGCTCGAAAAAGCCGATGTGCCCGGTATGCAAAGCCTCTTTCTTCCTTGCCTGGAATCACACATCGTCTCACCCCTTGAGACCTGGGCTCGGTGAATTCTCAGTTTCCGGCTTTCTGCACCCTTTCGAACTGAGACCCTGGAAGTCAAGATCTCAGGTGAGCAGAGGAGGCCCCAAGTCTCTGTCCCTGACGCTTGTCTGTCTTGGATGGGAGTAAAAAGGAAGTCTTTTCGGGCCAAAGACAGGGATTTTGATTACTTTCAAAGCAGAAGGATGTTTGCAAGAGGTCGGGGCGCCAGCTCATTTAGAGGTGCTCCAGTGCCGCTTCTGCAAAGGTTAGCTCTTAATTCAGGTTGGTGCAGGGCGCGCTCTGCTGGGTCAAATCATCAGTTCTGCCGAAGGGCGAGCTGAAAGGGACTCAGGGTGAATGAACCAAGAGCAGACTGTTGAACTGAACCAAATAAGCAAAGTCTAGCCCAGCCCATAGCGAAATTTTGGGGCATGTGCCCATAGACCATAGCTGCCACACACCTTACAAAATGAGGGAGGCGTGATGGAAAATGAAGAGAAAAGGTCTGTTTCTCTTCTGAGCATCTTGTACTCACTTCCTGCCTAGGCCAGGCCAGCTCTGCCACCCAGCACATGGCGCAGCAGGTCTCACCTGTTCTCCTGACCCTGTTGAGATCACGACAAGACAAGCGGGCCCAAGACCCCACGATGCTCTCTGCAGAGGCAGGACCTAGCCAGAGGATCTGAACGTGGTGTTGGGGCTCAAACCGGGAATCAGGCTCCAAAGAAGGAAGAGGGGAGGGAGGCAGGCACGCTGGGTGTCGCTAGCAGCTTTCCGGGAATCCTAGAAGGGAGCTGCGACCTGTGAGTTAAGTAGCCACTTGGCTTTTCCTGTATAGGTTACTCGTGGGTCAAGAGCGCCACCGAAAAACTGCAAAGACCATTTCGAGCCACCCACACTTTATTACGGTCAGAGGCTGAGCCCAAACGTTGAGACTTCGGGTCCTTCCAGCCTCACTTCAGGTTCCCCCCCACTCCCACCCCCGGCGGACCTTGGGGTGTAGGCCAGGCTTAAAGGTCTCTCTAGCGAAGGGGAAGGAGTTCTCCTCTGCCAACCTCCTCTGGCTTTTCAGAAACCGCTGAGGGCTTGGCAGTTGGGAGTTTGAGACTTCTTACACTCCCCGTCCCGCCTTTCCCGGTCAATGCTGCATCCCCCATCCCCATCCAAACACACCTTTCTCTGTGCTAACCCCTCCCCAAACTTTATGGGAATAGGGTAATTAGTGTGAGAGGACACTCACTTGCTTGTCTGTAGCGAGCCGAAATAACAGTGTGGGGAAGGGCTTTTTTGTAAAGTGCTTTTCAAGTTGCTGATGTGCGGGACTCTGAGGAGTTGGCGAGAAAGATGCCCAGTCTGGCAGAAGCACCCAGCTATACGGGTTCCTGGAATCGGTCTGATCTCCACGTCCCTGGGCTCAAAGCCCTAGGACTCTGGCCTGGTCCAGAACCAGGTTTCTGAGAAAGCTGGAGTGTCAGATTGGCCACCTAGCTTTTTTAGGCCTGCACGATCGCACCACCACCCTCCCTCCTCTCCCTCTCTTTCCTTTCCGGTCCGATGCCCACCTCCCTTCCATCTCTCTCCCTGTTGTGGACAGGTCGCCCCCGAAAGTGAGACACGGGAGTGGTGAGCGATCTAGGGGATAACGCTCCTGGATTTAGGAGCCCCCGAGGATCCAGAGACAAGAGGAAGGTCAAAGAGGCATCGAGACTTTGAAATTAGGGCATGGTTTACTTTCCCCAGGGTTACAGGGTCAGAGGGAGAATTCCAAGCACCGGGCTCTCTGGACGGCTCTTTGAGCACATAGATTCGTCCACGGGATCCAGAATGACACTTTCGATGATAACTACCAGGCTTGGCAGTAACCCTTTCAGGTTTCAAGATGACTAACTCCGCAGGTTGACCCATGGCAGGATCACCCTGACCACTGCAGTCGAGGTGTTCTTTCAGATACAAGAGTCCAGGTTTCTGGCCTGGGCACTTTCTAGCCTTGGACAGGCCTTTATTTGTGGCAATGCTGAGGGAACCATGGCAGCCACATCCGTTCACGTCCACAGAAAGATGTTCGGCTGGCAGGGTCCCCTTGGTCTCCAAGGTCACCTCCCCCCTCCCCTCATCCCCCAACCACTTGTCTGAAATTTACCAGATTCCAACCTTAAGGCAAGAAAAAAAGTGTTTCATATACAAACCGATCAGGGTATTTGCAGATAATTGCGAATGTCAAATACTCGGGCGTGATGACAAAGTGCAGAGATTGCCAGGGCTGAGCTGGGCCTGAAGAGCGGGGGTTGCCGGGCAGCCCACCACCTCAATCCTGCCCAGAGGCGGGCTTTGGGGCGGGACAGGGGGCGGGCGGGAGAGGCACTCGCCAACGTCTGCCTACAGTCCAATTAACTAAGATTTGCTTCTTAGAGCTAGCACCAAGGAGCCCGTTCATAGTTCCATTCAGAGTCCTCTTCCCAGCTGGCTCAGCTAAGAGATGGGTGCCCAGGGTGAATGCTGCATCACACAAGACTGGCCCCCTCGCTTTCAGCTCCTAAGCTTCCAGTGTGAGTGCACAGGCGCCGCCAGCCAGGTTTCTGGGTCTCAAAGTCAGGCCCTGTCATCTTGCTCTCCCACAGACAACTAACCCGACCCGGGAAGAAGATCGTGGTCCACTCTGATAGGGACAACTTTCTAGTGCCAGGGTTGGTTTTAAACAGAAATAGAGTGAAATGACTCCAGACCCCCCTCCTTTTTGCCCCAGTAACTATTATGGTTGCAAAAGGCGCTGGGGTACCCCTGGAAGGGGTATGCCCGTGCATTTAGCCTGCCAAAATGAACCCGGCCAGGGACTCAGCAATAGCAAAGGGGGCTATTGCCTACTGCTTTTGGCCCCAAGCCTTCCCCAGATTCCATGAACCACTCAGAAACAATCCCAATGTTTCAGGAAAATACTGGCAGTCAGGAATCTCTTGACAATGATACCATGGAGCTGGTGGCAGAGTTGTGGCTTTGTGAGATAGGGGTCTGGAATCTGAAAAGTGTCAAGGACTAGGTTGTTGGTCAGGACGCTGGAGAGGAATAGAAGAGGAAGGCTCACCTTCTACTGCTTACAACAATAACCTACTCCACACCCAGGGTCGAGTCCAGGAATTCCCATTCAACTTTTCGGAGGAGCAGCAGCGTGATCCCACATTTTACCCTTTCCTTTCCGAGAGCAGAAGACTAAGATTGTGTTCATTGCCGCCTCCCTAAAAGTGATGCATTCCAGTTTCTGGAGGTTTCCCTGGCAAACTAGATAGCTGCCGGGGCTGGAGCGGAGTGCCTAAGAATTGAGGAGAGGAAAGACATTTAGTGGGGGAAAGTAGAGAGGCTTGTATCCCATTTCGCAGGAGGAGGACAAAACCACGGGTTAAAGGCCTTAGAACTCAAACATTTGGAAAAGTCCAATCTGGTCCCGGAAAGTCCGATGCCAGCTCCTTAGCCACTAGCCACCAGGAGCGCTCTGCGCATCCAACCCTTCATGCTCCTAACCCGGAAGGTTTCGATTTGGCCTGAAATCCTGACTTGAGGTCCTTTGGAACTCAAAGAGCAGCTTGTCCTACCGGGAATTCGCCCAGGTCCAGTGAAGTGGCTGTAGGATCACAGCCAAGAGTCTGGGCGGCCAGCGGCGCCGCAAGTGGAGGATGTGATTCTATTTGACTTTCCAAATCAAACTGCATTGATTGGCGCCTAAAGAGTTCACGGCACATAACTGTCTTAATTAAACCTGCTATAAACAGACAAATCACTTCTTGCTCTTGCACAGAGAACTTGGGGAGATGGCAGAGGGTCTGGCAGAGACCAGGGATGAGCTTAAAAAAAAAAAAGTGCAAAATGAGCCAAAACTAGAAAAAGAACAAAAGTGGATTTTCTGAATCCCCAGGAAACAGATGAACCGAGACAAAAACTGACAAAAGCGGGGAGACAGCCAGGATTCCCACTGCAGTGCGGTCTGGACCTACGTCCAGAGGAGGGGACCAGCTGCGGGAAGGAAGACAGAAAGGTAGATTGACGAGACAGAGGTGCCCAGCACGTAGGCTCTAGGTTAGCCCGACTGGGCCCTACACTTTTCTTCTTAGCTTGCCAGCTCCTCAAATACACACATCAGTGAGAGAGAACTTTCTTCCTGAACATGGCCAATGTGGCGAGCAAAGAAAGATAATTCACACAGAGCTCCCCGGACACACCCACGGTAGTGGTAGTGGGTGCTGGAAAAAGCAAGACAATTGAAGGTGACTTGCAGGAGCCTGGTGGAGAGCCATTGGAGGGGCAAGTTGTTTGCAAGTAACCCTCCTTGAAAGCCAGAAGAGATGCATTTCACTAGAGCTTCAGGATGTGCTGATGTTGTGAAGCTGAGCAGCAGTGGCTGGGGGAATCTTCAAAAGGGTGAGATAGGCCAGTCACCCCTGGGCTGCTGGCTTTTGGATAAAGAGGGGAGAGTCGGCAAAGGTCAGCGGGTTGCCTGTTTCCTCCTGGAATGTGAAAAGGGGGTGGGTCTATCTCTGAATAACCCATCTCCGGAAGTTACCTGCCAGAGGCAACCAACCCTCCACAAACTTTGAGGTCTCTCAGCCTATATCACTGTAACAAGGAAAGACTGTCAATTTCTTAACTAACAGCGGAGAGGAAAATTACCCCCCCCACACCCCCAAATAGTGAAAACACGGAAGTTAGGCACAGGGTTGGGTGCGCTTCTGGTAACTTCAGGGGCCAGCGCTTTACCCCCTGAAAGACTTGTATAACATTTCTTTTCTTTGTCTCCTTAGCATCCGATCCTGTTAATAATATGATGTCCCAAATGTCTTCATTTCGTTAGGCTCACATACGTAGACAGTAACTATGCTGCCTTTGAGGAAGATTTAACTTCAGGTAAATTTTAGCACAACATATTTTCAATTTTTTTCCTCATCTTTAACCTCCATGTGAAAAAGAAGAAAATCAAAATAAACAAGACGCACATGCTTAGTGAAAACCACTCTTAGACTGTTTGTAAGTTTCGAAGATTTTTGTATAGGTGAATACAACCCCGACACTAGTTAATTGGCTATAAGCAATTCTCATACATGGAAAAAAATCTTCTCGACTTTAAAAATCAAGGCTAAATTTACAGTCGGGTAAACACTCCTGGAAAAACATGCTTGAAATGGTTAGAAGTAAAAATAAAAATTTAAATTGTGTAGTGGCATAGAATTTTTGCTAAAACAAAGTTATCACTTAAATCTATGAGTCCGAATGCAGTGAAAATTAGTTAAAAGGTGAACCATTAGGGAAACAATGCTGGTTTCCCCTCCTATCGCATAAAATAGTGAAGTCGTTAGGACCCTTCCTCCTCTTCTATTTTTCTTGTGCGATTTTTTTTTTTTTTTGCTTCCGAAATAACCACAATTCACCTTTCAAAACTCTCAGCTCCTGAAATCATGTTTGTTCTTCTGAATGCAAAGAGCTTTGAAAAAAACTTTCCCACATTCACACTCACACACACAAAACGTAGTTGCCTGGTTTTTTGTTTTTTTGTTTTTTAAACGGGGGAGGGGGAAGAGGGAGGGAACGAGGGAGGGAGAGAGAGAGGGGAGAGAGAGAGAGAGAGAGAGAGAGAGAGAGAGAGAGAGAGAGAGAGAGAGAGAGAGAGAGAGAGAGAGAGGCTGAGGTAACCAATAAACCCAATTACTAAGCTTTATTGATACTAAAAGCAAAAGTTCCCCTCGTAAAATTTCCTGAGCTTATTAGTTATTTAAATCAGCCCGGGGCTGGACCTGCGACGCCTAGGGCACCTTTCTTGGCTCCTGGAGGTGAGCAGCCAACGTCGGCGCTGTGTTGACCTACCACTTCTCACTAGGGACTGGGCAAGAGGGGCGAAAGCAAGCGCAGATAACCGAGGTGAGCCACTTGACCAGGGGTGTCAGGCTCGGCAGGGTCAGATGGTCACGGGTACCAGGCATCAGAAATGAACCAGTCACCGCTGCTGTTGAGGCTGTGGGAAAGCAGGCCAAGTGGTCACGGAGTCCTGCAACTCAGCTCTCCGGATTGCAATGATATGTCTTGGGTGGCGCTGGTCACTGGTGGCAAAGAAACGGGTCTGGCCCGGCGTAGAACCCGCCAGCCAGTTCGGTTGCCCATAGAGCTCCTGTTATAATTGGGGTGGGCGCTAGGTGGGTTTACACCTTTCTGGGTCAGCTATTGCTTTCGGTAACCAATTTCGTTTGCGTATGTATGTGACTGAGGGGGTGGGTAGAGGATTGAATTTATTAAAACAACATCACCGCCATCAACAACAAAAAACCTTCCTCGCAAAG
This sequence comes from Phyllotis vaccarum, assembly GCA_033318265.1. Classification (NCBI taxonomy): domain Eukaryota; kingdom Metazoa; phylum Chordata; class Mammalia; order Rodentia; family Cricetidae; genus Phyllotis; species Phyllotis vaccarum. The sequence continues at coordinate 8,736,276 of JARWLC010000007.1, read as the reverse complement.
TCCTCTAAGCTACTCACGCGGGCTCTTAGGTCTTGATGTAACTACAGAAAGGCTCGGGTGATGGCCAGCTCTGCTGGGCTTGTCCTTTTCACGACAGGGAGGAAAGGCACCGCGGGTCTCATCCACCTGGACTTTAGTCCGGATGTCAAGCTTTAATGGGCTAAGTGGGTGTCGGGGTGGGGGGGGGCTTCCTGCAACCTGGGGAAAGTGAAAGTTCTAACCACGGAAGGTTTCTATGTGTCCTCTAACAGGACACACCGACTATGCGCCTCATCCGAGGTCCCAGTAAGTGCTTAGGAGGTGGCATCAGCTTCTGTGGAAGGTTCAGGCTTAGCCAAGGCCCCGATTCCCAGAGTGCTCCGACGCCTGCTCAGGCAAGGACCACCCGGCAACCAAAGGTCTGAGCTCTCCAGCCCTGGGTTAGGGATAGTGAGGATCGGTCGGCCAGGGTTAGGGATGCAGGTTGAATGACATGCCTTGGGCTTTTTAGGTGTAGTTTTCATTGCAAAAGAATGGAGGCAACTGAAGACAAGGATGTTTTGCTTGCGCGGTTGCATCTTGGTGCTGGGTGGTCGGATGGTTCCCAAGGCCGGGGACCGCACCAGTGTGCCTCATTAACCTAAGGATTCTCGGCGCTGCGGCAGGGCTAGCTCCAGCCCGCTCAGCCGGTTTCAGCCGCAGCCCACGCGGTGGCGCTGTAGGGAGACATAGTCTCTACACTGGGCGGGGACCCTTGGCAGTGACCAGGTCTTGGAGGTGGATGGACCTTGACAATTAGCCTTGGCCTCTAGTTCTTTGCTTTGGGCAGGAATTCCTCGACCTCAGTTGGTGTTTCCCAAAAGAAAATAGCGCAGCCCCAAGATGGGGACGGGTGACCGTGGCGGTTCCTTTGGCCCTTTCTCCCTCCTGCCTTGTTAATTTCCATCATTTATAATAGTAGATATCTACACTTTGATTACATTCGCGGGCAGTCGTTTACTGACTGCACTGCTACGAAAGAAAACTATCTATTAAAATACTGAAAAAAGAACGTCGGGTCCCGGGAGCACTGTTGTGAAGGGATATTGTCCTGTGTTGCCAGCGGTGCCCACTGCCTGGTCGTCCCACCAGGTGACCGAAACCTGACATTAAACCTTCATCCAAGGACTCTTCTAGCTTTGAAACCTGTCTCATCTCCACCCACACCAGCAACTCATTTCTGTCACCTAGGACCTCAGAAAGTCACCAAGTAACAACCCACAAGACTCTGTCCCTTGGGCTTTAGCAAGGTGGGTTGCCTTGAACTCCAACTTTCAGACACCTTGGCAGCTCGGCTCCCAGGAACTAACTGCCCATCACCCTTTCCCAATACATTGCGTCCAACAGGCTCATCTCTGACTAGGCCTCAGAGGCATGTTCCCCTGAGGTTCTTGAGAGAACCCCACTGCCTCTTAGGCTGTCCCACTGCACTAGCCACACCTGGGCCTCTAGAGTGGCTAGTCTTTTTATATTTGCCTGGCGCGGGTTGATCTCTCGGGTTCTGATGCCAACCAGGAAGCTGGGTAATAACGAAGTGTCTCCTGCCTCTGTGCTCTGGCCAGTTCTCAGAGTAGTCTGAGAAAGGGTTTAAACTATTCTAGTAGACCAGCCTTTCCTTCTAGGCTGGTCCTGGTTCCCTGAAACCCGACTTCCCACCTCTTGTCCACTTGACTCACTGGATTTCCGATCTGAACACAGCGGCATCTGCTTTTAAAGTGTTGGTCATCTAACTTGTCATGGTCAGTCCGAAACGGAAATTGGCTTCCGACATGACATAGGCATCCTTAGAAAGAAATGATCACCACCACCACCCACATCCACTCACACCCGGTCCCCAGCAGGGCCAGCTACTGGAGAGGCATTTGGCCCGGTTTTTTGGTTCCTAGAAGCCATTGCCCACAGCCGAAGGCTTTTAAGGTGGTGGTTTCCATGAAGTTTTAAATGAGAGTCCTGGGGTGGAAAGAAGAAATCAGCACAAATTTTCAGTGCCCTAAAAAGACTGCAGCGCACCTCTGGAAAGGCTTCTTTGCTTGGGTTACCAAACCTGAGAGCCAGAGAAGCTGGGGGTGAGTGCCGGGCCTTCAGAGCCCGCAGCAGGAAAGCTGAGGGGCAGTGAGGTTGGCACTCTACCAGAGCAGTCGGGCCTAGGTGGTCCACAGCCAGCACACCACCAAAGGCAGTCTAGGGCAAAGGACTCGCAAGACCAGAACTTCAGAGGCCACAAGGAGAAATTGTCATTAAAAGTGCAGGCCTTCGGAGGACTCAGGCCTGGAAAGAAAAACTAAGCGCCTTAAACCCCAGTCAGCGAAGTCCCGCTGTTTTTCTGATGTTGCTGCTTAAAATAAATAAATAAAAATAACAGTGTGGTCCTTAAAGAGATGACCTCTATCTACATAACATAAGAAAAAAAAAAAATCAGGGCCAGGAGTATCCTCGAAAAGTCTCAAAAAAAGAAAAAAAATGTAGGTAAGAAGCAAGCTGAGGAAACATACCCCAATCCCCAACTTTGCATTGAGTGTGGGAAAAACTGTTCTCTAATCGTGTGCGTGTAGTTTTGGATTATTTATTTAAAAAGACAAATGCACTTACACCATTTTTTAAAAAGGGTGATTTGTTTTAAAAAAAAAATGCTTGGAACTAAGCCGTCACAGGGAATACAAAATGAAACCAAAATTTTTTGAATCATCACCAAACGTTTATTAACTGTTTTTAAGATGAAAATCATAACAAAACTTTCAAAAGTATTATTTTAAATATATCTTATTGTAGAAATGAAAAGTGTTTGAAATAATTGCTTTAGTTGAAATGAGGTCAATGACAAAACTCGGCTGTGAAATCATATGCAACTTGAAACAGAAAAGGCCTTTATTAAGGACAAAACTAAAGGAAAAAATTCACACTGGGCATACTTGGCAAAACTTCCTAGAATTCTCCTTTTGTGAAACAAGAGAAATTTTTAAAATGCTCTACTAAAAATAAATATGCCAACATTCAAAGTACAACTTTGGTAATGACATCGAATTTCACATTTTTTGTATGTTAAATGTAATTTATTTGTTTTTTAAATATAGTTCTAAATAACTTAGACATTTTTGTTCCAAATGGTAGATTTTTCTCTTCATTATCAAAAGTAGACAAGAGAAATAATGAATTTAAAAGGGTATAGAATCTAGCCACAATGCACATTTAACTGTACTTAATTCTATACTTTATTTAAATAAACTTTCTGGGTTTTTTTAATAATTCAAAATCAATAGCTCCCTTCAAAGTATAATAAAAAATTTAAGCTTTATAAAATATTAACCGATTAACAATACTGCCGTGTTGTTTATAAGAGTGTAGCTGAAGTCCATAACCATCCTGTTAACACAAGCCAGTGAGGTTAGCGAAGAGATCCTTAGGAAAATGCAAAGGAAGAGTTTTTCCAACTGTGATTGTTATAAAATAGCTCATTAATGACAGGATAGAATCGTTCCAACCATTCGCATCATCAGTTATAATAATACTGACGAATCAGACAAAAAAAAAAAAAAAAAAGATCCCCACTAAACGATTTGCATTTTTTTCCAGAAGTATTGAAGTCCTAATATCATCAATTCTTAGTTCGTGGTAATTGGGCCCGAGGTAGATTCCGCAGTCCCAACACCAAGGTAAGAAAAGAATCGGGGCGCGCGCGGGGGGGGGGGCTTATTGTCGTAAATATATAAATAAGATATATGCATTCCTCAGTTTAAAAACGGCTAAGTTTGACAGTGATAGTTAAATTTTTGAAACGCTCCTTTTTCATTTCGATATGCTATTAGATTTTTTTTTTTAAGTTTGTCGAACAAACTTACAGTTTTCTTTGCTTCCAAAACCCTTTTAGCTACCTCCACGGGCTGATTTACGTGAGTCACTTTGCTTTCACGGGCTTCGGATTTTCTCTAGCCCCTTTTGCTGGGCATGTTGCTGGGCCACGGAGTTTGGGGAAGAAAAAGGCTTCCTAAAAGTGCCTTGGCTCCGCGGAGGATCACTACCCTGCTTGCCTACCTCTCCTTGGCTCAGCTCCCCAGTCTCCAAGGGATCGTGGTGCAGTAGGTGGGCGGCTCCTAGGAGTGGGACTCGGGGAGCTCTGGACACCCAGATCTAGGCCGGGCACAGGTTTCGTTTTGGGGACCCTTTTTCTTTCAGAAGCCCCGAGGCCTCTCTGGCTGTGAGCTGGGGGCCCTAGGGGCTTTAAGGGGAGTGGGGGGGAGGCGACAAAGCAACAGGACCGCAGTCTAGTCTCCCCATCACTTTTTGCAGAAGCAACCCCCACTAGCCCAGTTCAAGGCCGGGATTTAGGGATTGCCCCAAGCGCGTTTCCCGAAATCGAATTTAGTTTGGCCCTCTGGCGCCGCCGTACAGTCAACGCTTCTTAAGGGGGACTAGTGGCTCTGGCAACCGGTGGAAGCTGAGTCCTTGGGGTCCTGGGGAACAGGAGGGAGACCCCGGTGAACAGGAGGCACAGGAGGCGCCGCCGGCCCTAGGGGCTCCTCCGGCTCGAAGGCCGGAGAGGACTGACTTATATTTTCTCTTCGGAGGTCCCAGCGGCTGACAGACACCGATAGCTGCAGGCACCTCGCCGGGGCCGCGGCCCCTGCCCACGTGCTTATTCTTAAGGAGGTCCGCGCCCAAGCCGGACGGCCAAGACAAAAGCGCGGCCCCGAGTAGGGTTTGGGCGGGCAGTGCTCGCGCCACCTTAAACAAGCTCCGCGGCGGGAGCCGGGAGGCGAGGGCCGCGGGAGTCCGCAAAAGTTTGTAGCTCCTAAGCCCTAGAGAGACCCGGTAGGGACGCGTCGGCGCGGCCTCGCTCATGGGGGGGACAGGCTGGGTCCCCGCGGCCCAGCTCCGCTCGAGCACGAACTCGGTTGTGTTCGGGAGCCCCAAAGCCGCAAACCGAGGGCGCGCTGCCCCAGCGCCCGGGCCGGCACGGCGTCCTACCCCCCGGCGGCCCGAACTGTGCTGCTCGCAACGTAGCCCGCGTGGCGAGAGTGGCAAGGATGCATCCTGCCCCGCGCCCACCGAGCAACCCTCTCTCCAGTGCCACCCACAGCCCGGCGGGCGGTGGCTCGCTGCAGGCGTTCGGGACACCCGGGCTATTGTTTCGGACCCGCGGCCGCGCCCGATCGGAGGGAGAAGCGGCCTTTCCCCACGCCCGGCCCGGAGCGCAGCGGGCTGGGCCGTTCGGCTCGGAGCTGATGGGGAGCTCGCCGGCACCGAGAAAAGTTGCTCCGAGGGGCGGAGGCGGTGGGTGGTGGGCGGAGGCGGTGGGTGGGGGAGGCGATCGCCCTCCTATCTCCAAAGTCGAAAGTACTCGGCGCAGTTAGCTGAGCCCGGAGACAAGGCAGCGGCTGCCGACTCCGGCGCGCCAGTCTGCGCCTCTGCGGCGAGCCGCGACACCGAGCGCCCGCCTAGTCGCCGCAGCCTGCGCGCCTGGAAGAGTGCGCCTCGGGGCTGGGCGAGGCGGCTGCTCCCAGGACTTGCCACAAGGAGGAGGACCAGACCCTGGGCCCTGGCGTTCGTCAGCACCCAGACGCACCCATCCGCGGGCCGTGGCCACCGCCTCGCGCCGCACTCAGTCCTCAGCCATCCGTCCTTCGTCGCCCGGTGCATGAGGTCCTTGTCACCCCGCTCCCACCGCCGACTCTCCCCTTCCTCCTCCTTTCTCCCTGCCTCCCACCCCCTCGCCTATCCCTATGCCTCCTCCGCAGGCCGGCTCGTTGGGTCGCCGTGCTCACAGCGATTGATTGATTGATGTTTAATTTCCTGCCAGGCGGGGTCCCCCTCCCCCCCGCAACCTCCCCAGCCCTCCTCCCCGCCCCCCACTCCCCTCCTTCATTGCGGTGGACCAGTCTGGCTTGGGTTTAGATCCGTCCCCCTCATTCCCATCCCGAAATAACCCAGAGACTTCCCCTACCCCCACCCCAAATTATTATTTTGAAGGCGCTAGATCTGGGGACCGAAAGGGGGAGGGGGAGAAATCGGAAACCGAGGACAACCCAAAAGGACTCACTTTGCCTGATGACTCAACGCAACTAATAATCATCTCCCTCTCAGTGTCTCTCTCTGCGGCTTGTCAGTGAGTCCGGCTCTGGCTTCTGGCAGAGGCGGTCGCGAGGGGAGAGGTTGGAGGTGATAGCTCGGGCGGCCGCCGCGTTTTGTTTTGTTTTTTTTTTTTCTTGCGCGCGGTCCGGGGTCTCCCCGCGCCTTCTCCGCTCTCGGTGGCACGGTCCCCTCGGCTCCCGCCGCGCCTCCTCTTAAGCTAGCGGCGGCAGGAGCCAGCAGCCGCCGCAGCCTCCCAGTCCTCAGCCCTTTCTCTCTAGAACCGGTCTCCTTCCCGAAGGTGTGAAAGGCTCTTTCAGCCCCCTCTCCCCCCCCTCCTCCGCCGTCCCCTCCCCCGCTCGCTCGGGTGCCCCTTAGGAGGAGTCCTCCTTTGCCTCTCCTCCTCCTCCTCCCTCATCCCCCCCCCCCCCATCATCATCATAACAACCATCTCCGAACTGAAGACACCCTGACCCAGGACCTTAAACGCTAGGACCCGGGGAAGAGGAAAAGGAAGGGGGAAGGAGGGAAGAGAAAGGAAGACCAGGACAGCATTGCAAATCACCAGAAACTTTCCACCCTGGATTCTCTACTTTTGCTCCATGGACAGAGCCCCAGCCAGCCAAGTTTCAGACAGACCGTGAGCAGTAAGTACGCTGGGCAAGGGCTCCCGCGCAGTGCCGGGAGTTCGGGAAGCCCGCGGAGCGCTAAGTTCCAGGGCTGTCCCCGGCTCCCGCTCTCACGCGCCCCTAGGCGAAGCCGGGAAGTGCGGAACCACCCTCTCTAGCTGCCCCTCCGCGCACTCCCTACCTCTCTGCCTTCTTCCCCTCTCTGTCACCCCCCCCACCTTGTCTCTTCGACCTGTGGCGACCAGGCTTCTCCGGGTCCCTCAGCGCCCCAGGTGTATTCCGGGGTTCCTCCCGCGGGTGTCACTGACAATTCGGGCGCCGTTTCATCAGGTGTTTTCCCTTCTTCCGGGTCACTCCTCCAAAACTGAATAGTGCGGAGAACTCCGTGGAGTGCTACCCATCTAGGGACCCCTAGAGAAACTTCCCAGATTTAGAAATTAGGATTAGTGAGGGCTGCTCCTGTACCCACTAATATACATTTCTTTCTCTTATATTTTATGCTTATTGGCTTAAAAAAAAAACCACTCAGGATCAGATGAAGATAAGAATACTCCGGAATAATAATTGTAATCTTGTGATGGAGGATGGCCTCTAAAGCCTCAAAGTGATTGGGATACTCATTCCTGTGGAATTATAGTTAATTTTTTTTGTGCAAGGGTGTGTGTGTATGTGTGTATACACAAGTGTACTCGTGTACTTGATCTGTAAAGGTAAAAAGCGGGGATTCCATTGATCAATTGATCAAGTCTTTGGCTCCTGCCTGGCCATTCAAAGCACATCTATCTATCAAGCAATTAATTTACTTAAGGATCCGTATACATCCTGGCTCCCTCCCAGGGCGGGTGGGGACCTCTTGCTCTAAAGTGCTCTCTTTTCAAAACCCCGAATCACCCCCCCCCCCGGCCCCCGCCGCAGTGCCAGCGCTGCCCGCTATGAATGGAGCCCTAAGTGCTGAGAACTCCAACTCTGCCCATGCCATTAAGGGACCTAAGGCAGAGCAGGTCCTAGGACCTCAAGTTCTGGGCAGGATTGGGACCCGCTACCCCGGGACCCTTCTGGACCCTTCCGAAGCGTGGGAGGAAGTTTGTGTGGCTGCTGTGCAGCGCCCTGCCACTGGCCTGATCGTCTATCACGTGTGTGAGCGGTTTTCCCTCTTTTTTTTTTCCCTCCCCCTTCCCTCCCCTCCGCCCCCTCCCTAGGTCCCTGTGCGTTTTATTGCGACCTGCCGGTGGGAACTTTGTCTCCAAATCAGAGCAGCATGGAGCGGCGGAGCGAGAGCCCGTGTCTGCGGGACAGCCCCGACCGAAGGAGCGGCAGCCCCGACGTCAAGGGGCCTCCTCCGGTGAAGGTGGCCCGACTGGAGCAGAACGGCAGCCCCATGGGAGCCCGCGGGAGGCCCAACGGCGCGGTGGCCAAGGCCGTGGGAGGTAACAGCCCGGAGCTGGGAGGTGCGCGCAGCCGGAGGCCCGGTGATAATGGCCTGGGTGTCAGGGTTCAGGTTGATTAGGCGCTGTTTCGGTGTAGGATTACAGGAAGTCAAATCTAGGTTGCCAAATAATGCCCTAGCCGCCACTCCGCAACTGGTAGTAGCTTCATCTCGAGTTAAAACAAGAAAGTGGTTTACCCAGAGGGTGGCATTTTTTGGGCACTTTGCCACCGTGTGCCGAGGTGTTGGCAGGTCTGTGTCACAGCCAGCTAACTGTTTCTAGATTTTCCTAGAGAGCTCTTTCGTGTTTAACTCCTTTGCCTTGCCTTGGATCTGTTCTAGGGCTGGAGCTTTTATGCCTTGTTTTTAGTGGGACAGAGGGAAGAGGATCAGGCGAGAGCAGGGGCAATGGTCTTGGGGTTCTTTTGTAGCCTGGACTGTGCTGAGAAACGAATAAGTTCTAGGGGAAAACGAAGAATCACCGTGAATCCATTATGTTCTTTTCTCAGCGGATTTGATGCTGAAGTGTCCTGCAGAGTTTAGACACGGGCGGGCGTGTATAACTTTGTTAGGAATTAGATAATTGGGCATGAAGTAGCAAGCAGCTTTATTTGCTGCCTGCTGCTTCCCCACTCAAGATTTAAATATTATCTGAAGAAAGTCTTTTGTTGTTTCCATTACTTCTGCAAATACTTTATTTAAACGTGGTTAGTAAAGTAATCGTCTAAAATAAGACCAGAGTTGCAGGTCAGTTTCTTAAGTATGAAATGCACAATTTTACATGGTTTTCAAACTGTTTTGTTTGGGATAAATCATTCTTTTAATTTTATTATGCCTGAGATTTCTCCTTCATCCCAGGTGTTACAGCCGCAACATGTTTAACGTAATTCTTTATGTAGATCAGCATAGAAAGATCCAAATTCATGGTAAAGCTTGGTGATAAGGTCCCTCCCCCATGTCCATGGTGTACATTGAATTTCCGTGTAAATACTTAGTTTGAAACATCTCCATGTATCTAATAGGATGACTCTTATCTGCTTTTAGTTATTTCATTATTTTTCTTTGTGGTAGACATTAAGGATGGCTCGCCTTAATTCTGTAAATTGGACAATTCTCTTGAGAAGGAGTCTTCCTCTCAATTTTTAAAGTTTTGAAAACATGATTTCCTTCTGTATAGTCCCATTTAGAGATACGAAAATATACTTTTAATGGGACGAAAGAAAGAGAGAAAGAAAAAGAGGGAGTCCTGATTATTCTGTGGCTCATTTTCAAAAGTGGGGTTCCTGAGTGCATGGCCCTAAGACTGGAGCCTTTCTACATAATCACATATATGCACATAATGGAGAGAAATGTATGGAAGATGTGGTAGGGATGCTGAATGTGCTGCCAGTGCTGCAAACAGTTCTGGAAATCCTTGGAGAAAGTGTATTCTGAAAGTCTTTTATATAAGGAAAGTCTTGAACTAAAGTTTCTTTCTGTCACTTCTCTGCAGAGTTCTCTGAGGTGTCTTCATAGTTAGAGTAGCTGCTAGGAATCTTTCTTTCATGTCCCTATGAAGGGAGCTGACTGTGTTGATCAGGACACCTTTAGTGTGGGTGGTAGTTCCTTTGCAAAGTTTCTGAAATTATAGTTACCCAGAGTCTAAAATGATTGCCTTTGTGAAGAATAATAGATTTATTTCACTAGTTCCTACCTTGGAGGCTCCACTTAATTTAGAAATAGTGAGGGTCTTATTATCTGCCTCCCAAGCTGAAAGTGAAATGGCAGCAGTTTTCCTTAACACATAACGTTTGCTTGCTTAACAGTAAGAGTGTATATAGTACATTTATGTATGGACTTTTAAATATCCTTTTAAAGAAAGCTCGATTCTCGATAGCATTACAGATTCTTTGGAAATAAAAATTTAGAGACCTTCAAAATATCACAGCTAAGAATATAAAATTTGTAGTGAGTTTTTTTTTAATTGAATGTTAATAATTATTTTGTTGGCTTTGGTTTGTAAAATTTCTACATGTATACTAAGATGTTAATAATTTTATTTATTTATAACTTATAGTCATGAATATAGACTGGAGGAAAGCCAAGCCTTTTAAAATGTATATTCTAAATTTTAAAAATGTTCAAAGTGTATTTCTAGTTAGGAATACTTCCTAATTGGAACTTTTTTCTTTAACATAGGATAAATATAAAATAGATTGTATTTCTACTATGCTGCATCTTTTGGTGAATTTTCTTTATAAAACATAGATAACCACAAAAATATTTATAGCTGAGTCATTTATTATCATTTTCAGATCTGTCCCACTCTGTCCATGCCATGCCATGAAGATGTGCATATGTACACAGAGCTCAGTATTGGGGAGGGGGGGAGCATGTGTCTTGTTTCTCTTGAGCTCTTCCTGAAAATTGTTCTTCTCACAGAAATAGAGGAAATCATTACGTTAATTGGTTGCTCAGTAAAATCGCAATTTATCCCACCACTTTTGATAAGCAGGGAGAGATAAATGTTTTTGGTTGGCTGCAAGAGTAAATTCTGTAGCTGCTCTCCTTTTTAAAGAGTGGAAACTTGTTAGGATTTTTGATGAGACTTAGATATTTATAAAAAATGGGGGAGCATTCTGGTGGTGTCTGGTTTGAACCAGTTGCAGTGGTGGATGCTCTCTCACAGTCTCTAAAGTTGTCTTTTAAGAAGAAACTTAGGCTAACTCAGTGCCTTGTTTACAATGTGGTCGGCCTTAGACACCCATTAGCAACTACACCAATTTTGCCTTGTCTTTCCCATGTCCTCAGGATGTTTCTGCTCTTTATGTTGTGTTTTTCAAAGCATGTATAGTGAAATGGAAGTACTCAGATGTATATGACAGTCGGCTTTTGTAGAAAGTCCTCAAGAAAAAAAAAAAAAGAGGCCAATATCTCTTTAAAAAACATATGAAGGCTGGGAGAGAGTTTAGCCAGGCAAGAGCCCTGTGGTGTTGACAGCTTTATATCCCTGCCGGGTGACATTCACTTACTAGAATTGGCGTCCCCTCTCAGCTAGTAATTCACTCCATAAGGATTTGGGAATAGGATGATTAATGGTGGGGAAATTTATATTTGCGAAATTGTTGATTAAAACTTAGAGATCTATTTGAAGACTTAGAAAAAGAAGAGATTATTAAAGATGGATTAGCTGAGAAGCAAATGACCCTGAGCCCCTAAAAACAATTCTGCTGTGTGGAATGCCTGGGCCAGCCAGGGACCTAGAGCCCAAAATGAAAGTGGGTCCAGGGAAGTTTGCAAAGGAAGCCAGGCTTGTGTCTTTCCTGGACTCTGGAAGGGGCTGGGCAGTTGTGCTTCATAGAACCGAGTTACTGTGCTCCATTCATTGTTAACTCAAGCATTTTCACTTTTTAATGTCTGGCTTCAAGAAGAACTTTCCGACAGCTTTATTTAAACTGAATGAACAACACTTGGCTATACCAGATGGTGTATTTGCTGATCGGAGGCATTAAACATCAGAAATCCTTTTGGTATTTTTCTTTTTCCTATAATTTTTTAATGCTTTTTAAAGAGGGGCTGTTAAATGTTCTAAGTTTTTGGGGGGGGGGTTGGATTTAAACATTAGATATGTCTCATTGAAATACCTGCTCCTTCTGGGGGGAAAAAACCTGCTTATTTTTGAAAAACATTTTGCTTTCTAAAAAACTGGATTTTATTGGAGGACGGCTGACTGGAAGTTACCTGGTAGCAATACTGCCTGAGGTCTATGCCTCCCCTTGCTCCCTTTGCTTCCTGGGGCCCAAGAACATAGCTGGCTTGTTGCAAGGGGAAAGCATCATTATTCAGTACACACTTGATGCATTCAAACAGACGCAAATGTGAGCAAAATTGTTAGGCAGGGCCTCATTTAGAGCCAGCATCATCTACTACAACAGTTAGCTTAATTGTCTACATGTGGAACATTTCCTTCCCGATTCAAAGTCAAGGAAATGTGGATAAGGTTAGAGATAGACACGATATTAGCTGTAGAAGAGCAATAATTTTACTTTCTGCAAGAAGTGGCGGAAAGAGTACAGATATTTATATAATACTGAAATGTATAAGATACTTAGAAATAGAATTGTCAACACTGGGAAATGGAGAGAGCTGTTTCCAAGGACGGAGGCCATAAGGTACACTGGCAGTTGGAACAGATGTTTGTAGGGAGGACTCAATGTCTTAAGAGTGAAGACGCCCCTCCTATCCACACTATTATTAGTATTTTAAATTTAAAGGTTTAAGGTCTTTTAAGAGGAGTATGAACTTAGGCTTTGGGGTCATCTAACATGTCCTCTGTAGTTTTGCTGAGGTAGAAAAATAGCTCTTCCCTAAAGTGTTTTTAGCCCTTGGCCTGTTATTAAAATAAAGACATACTTGGTTAAAAAAAAATATATGCAATGGAACATACACATTAAACAGAACATAGGGTATCCACCCCTCAAAGTCCTGAGTGTAATTTGGTGTTTCAAGTAATTTTGGAAGTTTCATGTTCCATCAGCAGAAACCCACTGACCATTGTATAGTGAAGAGCTGCTGCAGTGGTTCCTGAGTTTCTCTCTCTTTCTCTCTCTCTCTCTTTCTCTGTTTGAGTGTGAGTGTTTGTGGTGTTAAAACTACAGGGATGTCCTTTAAGCATCTGCTTTTTAACTGGTGCAGAAAGTGAGCAATACTTAATTTTCTGGAGGCTGTGACCAGCAGACTTAGTTTGTACATCCTGGATATCCATCCTGTATTGACTCTTTTTTCCTTAATTCCTCTTTCTCCATAGGAAGATAAATAGACTAATGACCATTTCATTTATAAGGTATCTAAGAATATGAATTTGAGAAATCTTAATGCAAGGAAATCAATTATTTCAGGCAAGACTATGGTAATTTTTTGGGTCCTGCTGGCAAGATAGCCATGAGGCCTGGTAGCTTTGCTTTCTGTGGTAATTTGAAACACTGTCTGCTGTTGCCTCCTCCTCCTCCTCTTCCTCTGAGAAATGAGAAGCCAGTGAAAAAGTTTAAGTGAATATTTAAGATCTGTGCAACATTAACAGAGTTAGATATATCCAATATGTTATCATTTTTTGGAGACGTATTTATTTGAGAGTTGTGTTTTGGTTTCTGTTGATATAAAAGTGATATGAGTTCTTACCATTAAAACAATTAATTCCACATATGGAATATAAACAATGTACACAACTTGTTTTATTTCAGGATGCCAAAAGCCATTCTTCACGCATGCAAATCGGTGAGATGGTTATATATTTTTGATGTGAGATGTAAAGACGTTCCCACATCATATTTTTATTCAATAAGTAAGCTCTTAACAAACTCTATAAGAAATGTGTAGTAACATAGTAACTTTTGCTGCCTTCCTTACACTAATACTGAGGTACAATGGCATTTTGGAACATATTTAAAGACAGAGCATTTGACAAAAGTTGTATGTGTAACAGTTTGTCAGTGAGAAGTGACAAGTGGGAAATGACAAATGAGATGTTGGCATCATCAACTCTTTATTTTGATAAAAATGTCTCAATTTGCAGTGATATAATACTGTTTCATATTATTTCATGAGTTGTAGGAGATGCATAAGGAGAATTTAGATTTTGTGAACGGGAAATTAGCAGCCCAAACTCTCATTTCAGAAGCTTTGGCAGCATGTCCCTTCCCCTGCTCCCCGAGAGCAGGAACAGCCGTGAAGTGTTGGATTGAACCCATACATTTTAACTCATTATTTTTTGAGGGAAAAAAAAAAAAAAGAGGGGAAGTAACTGAAAATGGTTTCAGGCAGGAGACCTTTCTACTTAGCTGGGAAAAGGAAGAAGACTTGCCTTTTAGTTTTTTATTTGAAAAGGAGGGGTTTCCCTAGTCTGGCTCTGAGGGTGTAGATCTCTCCTCACTGCCACACATACCGGCTCTTCAGCATTCATCCAGCCAGCCAGAAAGGTGAGCAGTGAATTTTTTTTATTTTAAAGTAGAAGAGAGGTTTTGAAAGTGTCTAAGTCTTAGGAACAGATCTTTAAATACAAAGAATTCATCATCCTGCTGCTTATGGATAAAGTGATTGGCATCTCCAGAAACAAAGCAAATGTCTGAGTACAGTTGAGCTGTGAGTTACTAAAGTCAGATATGAAGTTCCAGAGTTTTCTTTCTTCTTTCTCTCTTCCTTCCTCCCTTCCTTCCTTCCTTCTTTCCTTCCTTCTTTTTTTTAAAGACACAGGTGCAGCTTCCACACTGAGCTGTTCTCCATTTTCTGAGGAAACATTATTTCTTTTATTGTCATCAAGCAAGCAAACTTATATTTCTCTCCTTCGTATGGAAATGCTGTCTGTCCATAGCCTGACACACCATGGTGTTTCTGTGAAAACTTTCTGTGACATTGGGCATGGTGGCTTACGCATGTGATATCTGCACTACAGAGGCTGAGGCAACAGAAAGAACTGTGAATCTGAGGCTAGTCTGGGCCAGGCATCTAGTTCCTGTCCAGTATGGGCCCCACAGAAAGGCAAAAATCCACAGATGCTAACAACAAAAAATTCCATGGTAATATTCTTAAACATCATGGAACACAATTACAACATATATATATATATATATATATATATATATATATATATATATATATATATATATACACACACACACATACACAAAATCTTTCAACTAACAATTATTTTATTTATTAATTGCAGATGATTACAAAATTGTGATCAGTATAATTAGGGGACATAAAGGATGCTAGGAAATGCCATCTACTCTGTCTTTTGCTGTTATTTGTGAAGCATTACTTAGCTAAGATCAACAAGCCAGATAAGAAGCTATAAATATATAAATATGTCTTAGATGTGTAGATATGGCAACTGAATTTATGGTATGTATTTTAAAATTAATATCTATAATTCTAAAGCCAAAATGAGAATGTCCCAGAAGGAGGGAGAAGCGAAATGTTAGATGAGTGTAAAGATCCCATAATAAATCCATTATTTTTGCTAACCTAAAATAATGTTAATAATAAGACAAATAAAGTGAATATTATAATTACCAGGTAGAACAATGCATAAAAATGCAAAAAACAACCAAGCCGAGCAAATTAAACCAAAAGTAATTTAATGAAAGTGTCAACAATTTAAACCCTGAAATACAGCTATCAGCAAGTTCTGTCAGTGTAGAGCAGGCATATCTGTTAGCTGTTGGTCTGATCCATTAGGATAATAAAACCCGCTGAGGAAGCGTATTTTTTCTATTTTACTTGTTCCCAAAACTGCTAGTTACTGTATGAGGCAAAATGATTTCTCTTCTTAACTAGTCGCCTTATTATCATAACAGAGTTCTGTCCTTGTGCAGCTGGTTATGAAACTGTGGTATTAGCATAAAAAAATAATAAGAAAAACTAAACCCTTTGGTCTGCTGTTAGAAAAGTGGATGCATTTTCCAGCAGTGGTTGATGCCCACTCATGGTTACAAAGAGCTCAGTGCCTGTCTTTGTTTGCATGAAGACTTATACAGATGTGCGTAAAAATGGATTCCCGATAACAGAGTGTTTTCTACAACACTGAAGTCTAACAGGCAATTTACAGACATCCACAGGAATATCTAGGGCCTCAGAACATCAATGGCAGGTTACTCCTTTCTCCCTTCAAAAGGTCCTTGCTTGGTTTTGGTACATAGCTGGAAAACAAGTATAGCAGTTCTGTCATAACTCATCAGAAAATATGTAAGAGAGAATTACACAACTCCAGAGAAATGACCAAAAACATACAGAAAAAAAGTAAACCATATTTTGATATTTTTTTCTGATTATGTCAGCATGAAAATCAAGCATTTCACTGCTCTAGTATTTACACATATAAAGAAAGCCAAATTGGTATTGCTGATAGCTTATTAGAAAAATGCATTCATATAAAACTCTTTAAATTGTTGTGTTTTGAAACATTATTATTTTTTTTTTTTTTGGTCAATAGAACAAAACTTTCTTTTGTCATAATCTAAAAGATGGCAACAGAGCCACATGATAAATGTCTCTTTAAGTGTTGTAGTAAAAGAAAATGACTTGTCTTCTGAGGCAGTAGAGACTTTATGTTGTTCTGGACCCATTTCCAAGCAGTGATCGAAAACAGATTACAATAACAATTATACAGTCAGAAGATGCAATATCCATTTCTGCTTTAATTGAGTGAAGGAATAATAAAAACATCATTAAGAAAAATGAGGTGGACCTGTCACACAATGTACAAATTTTTAGGCTTGTAGATGATGCAAAATAACCAGGGTGCTTCTCGTCGTCTTCTGTGGTGTTTATTAGCTGAGATCTGCATCAGCTTGCCTTCCCTGGGAAATTCACAGAAAAGCCCATGGGAGTGCACCCAGGCACCACAAGTGTGCATGTTGCCTAAGGAGATGCCATTTTCTTGATTTCTACCTGAGGTGTAAGTGACCCCCTTTTAACCTGTGGAGATAGATGTCCACAGAAATGATGGCTTGTCATATATGAGCAAGAGCTAGGTGAGGTCCCACAAGCCCCCCCTCCCAAGTCCTCAGGAAGCCAAACTGGGTAGAGAAAGGCCACCCACACCTGTCTCTCTTTTCCCCAAACACGGGGGAGCCTGAACATCCTTGTCTTCATTTACTGGCCGTCACTCAGGTAGTGTAGACTGTTATCTCAACACAGAGCTCTTATCACAGCCCTGTGAACTACATATACCCATTTCTCCGCTCCTCCAATCCCTCTGAGAAAACATCAGCAGAAGGCCTCCACACAGCTAAGTTTTCACTCTGGGCTGGTTGTTACTGGGACACCTAACACTCTTTGTAAGCTGTTGATGCCAGTGGTATCAGGCCAGCAGACTGTCATGGTGAAGCATAACTCCAGCTCTGGCCCCTAGCACAGTTACAGCCCAAGCTTGCACTCAGTTGAGCCGCTTAGAAGGGACTATTGCGTTTTGACCAGTTCCTAAACATTTTCTTGGTCATTTCTGTGAGCTCAAGAAGAGGGATTAAGATTGGCATATCCTGTGGTAGAGGGTCCAGAAGCCCTGATCCATCCCGGGGATCATCTCCTTCACAGGGGATTTTATATTGAACACCCCCCCCCAAAAAAAACCCTTAAAATTTAGTGCAGTGCAGAGTGGTTAGTTAATCACACCTTCATTAAAATACTTTTTGTCAGAAAAGGGTTTTTAGTTTTACGTAACCAAACAGGGCCGAGCCTTCAACATCTATTAGTGGATCTGGTTTTTTTTTTTTCTGGGCTTTACAGTTTAAACCTGAGCATTAATTCTGGGTGGAACTTGGCAGAGCATCCCTCTGCCTCGGAGGGAATTTTTGTTGTACAATAAAAAGTGCCGGTTCTTTCCTACAATCATGTTCCCCCTCTTTTGAGCAAATAGCAATTAAATAGTCAAGGTTTTAATTGTTAAAAAGGGAATTATTATTTTAGGTGATTTAAACAGTTTTCCATTAGTTCATATTGTAAACTCATGCTTTTGATAATAACATGAAAGATACATGAAGCTGATAATGGAATGAAAATATTTTTCTTCTCACCTGTTTATGAAATTATAAACGTATAAACCAGAGTCTACTGTTTTAGAAGCAGAGAATTAAGATATTTCTATTTTATTTCTGTTACTTGCAATTGTAAAATTGATGGAAAGAAATTTGAATCTCTGAAGTGATTGAATTTTCCAATCTTACTTTGGAAAGTACATTTCTATTAAATTCTTAAGGTGGTCTTTTCTGTATGTTAATACTGTATTAGAACTAGATTGTTGTGAACATGTGATTACATAGTAAGTGGAAATGAAAGGACATGGGTTATCTTGATCTGAGAGCAAGTTCCTAGAGTATCAGTGACCGTGTGGTCAGTGGTAGAGCAGCCCCTCTGAAGACAGGCGGGTGGAGCTGGGTGTGCTGGACTGCTGGCCTCATTCATGTCAGAAAGGCACCTTCAGACAAGTTTGGCAATATGATATTAGGGTATTTTTGCTGAGGGAGTCAAAGAAACAAACAAACAAAAAAGTTCCTGGGATGGGAAATCATTCCATGTTGAAGACCCAGGTAAAGTGACTTTTCAAGGATAAATAAGGTGATTCTAATTTTTTTCTGCCCCTCTCAAGTGAATGTCTAGGCAGTTTTCAGCAAAACTAATTTCATTTACAGGCTCATTCATATAGCAAGTTTGTGCCTTAAGCACATTTTTATGGTTAACTTATACTCTCTCCACTCCAAACTGGAGCTTACCATTGAAAGTCTGCCAGTGGTCATTAGTCCCCAAGAGATTTGCAGAGAAAGAGAATGATGGGGACAGAGTGACACACCTTTAGTGAGATCATTTGCGTTTGTCTGTTACTGGGATGGGAAACTGGAGTCAAACCGTCAAACCTGAATATTCAGGATGACTGTAAACTGTCTTCTTAGAAATGTGTGCAACTCCAATTAGCACAGGGTGAGGATATCAATGCGCCTCTCTTCACACTGTTCATGGAAAACAAGCTGCAAAGTAAACCCCTTGGCTCACCAATAAAAAGATTTATAGCAGAATAATTCTCGGCCTCATAATGGGACCGTTGTAGGTTTGTGTTTGATATTTGTAAGATTGAAATACAGTCCATGTACCCAAACTAAGCATTTATTGTAAACAAGTTAACTGCCAAGAGCTTCTATTCTGTCAAACATAATTATATTGAAGATTGATGTATAGCTTGAAAGCAAGGTTGAGAGACAATTTCTCTTCACCAAGGAAGGCTTCTGAGATGCCGCTCTCTGCTTCTGATAGGACTCAGGATGCCACCACCTTCCTCACAGCCAGCCTAATGTGTAACAAACACAAGCTTGGTCTTGAAAACAGATCTCTTTGTCTGTCCCTCTGTTAACAAAATAGACAGGTGAGCTTGAATTCGTGGTAGTTGGCCTGTGCATTTTTCACCCATCTTCGTTCAGATCTGGCACCCTGGTCCCGAGACAGGAGCCTTGTTCTTTTCCCAGCCTGCTCTAATGTGCCCACAAACCTGTACCTATGCTTGTAAACTAACCCCACAGGGTCCTTTCTCTCTAAAGCTGGGCTTGTCTGCTGGCTATTTTGTGTTATCTTTTGAGATTAGAGCTGGATACTATCTCTTGAGCTGTATTAGAACTAGATGCCAAGATTCAGCATGAGGCTCAGAATGAAATGAAAGAATTTATAAATCCAGTAATCTAGGGGAAGTTGATGTACATATCAGGAATTATCCCCAGCTTAAAATACTCTGAAATGTTCTAGGGCTTTTTGCTTGGAGGAAGGTAGAATTTTATATTTTATTTAGGGCAAGGAGAGCATCTTACTTTTAATTCAGGAAACAAGTCATCTTAGATTTCACAAATGTTTTGATTAAAAAAAAAATTGAATCACATTCTTCCTTTGGTTGGGTGGCAACTCTTGACTAAACACAGTAAGGATGAAAACAGTATTTCCCAGCTGCACTTGGCTCATGCTGTAATCTTAGCACTAGAGAGACAGAGGCAGGAGAATGGCTCAAGTACCCCCCCCCCGGGGGGGGGGGTTGAGGGGGGTCCTGTAACTAGCCTGGTTTACCTAAGGAGTACCAGGTCATCCAGCCTAGAGAGGAGAAACATACCTCAGAGAAACAAAGCAATGAGAATTTCAGTGGGTTTCATAGGCAGTGGCAATGGCTTGCACAATTTCTCTGGTTTTCAAAATACTTAAATTTAATATTTTCTTTTACAAATACATAAATTATAAAGAGAATGTCTTAGAACTATAGAGAAAAATACACCAGTCTTTTTTTTTTTTATTAAATAATTGCTGTAAATTACACAGGTACATACATGTATACTTACAATATTGTGTCTAGAAGTATTCCACCAGACCCTGTTTCCCTGGCTTTAATAACTCCATCCACGCCTCAGTGACAGTGACCTCTGCATTGTATTGTAAGCCAGAGATCTTATTGTCCCTTGAGGGAGCTGAGGGTGCACTCTACCCCTCCCTTCGTTGGCTGGTAGGTGATTTCTGGGCTTGGTTCCACTGTCCTCCCCACAGGCATTTGATGAAGATGAGAGCCAGGGCCTGGGAAAGGGGAAGGCTATGCACTGAGACTCAGCTCTGTGGAGCCTACATTTATATATTTGATAGTGATCATTTCTTTTACATTTTTGTTACGTATCCATAAATGTTTTACTGTTTGAACACTAAACATAGTTTTTTTTGTTTTTATAAAGGAGAAGCCTTTTCTTGTTTTTTTAATATAAAAACTTTCTTCTTCAGTTTTTATTTGATAAAAATCTTTCCACTCTCATGATTTCCTTTGAGGCTTTGCACCAGTGCTTGATCTAATTTTTTAATAATTTTTTTGAGCTAAACTCCCCAAAGGAAACATGCTTGTGCTATGAAATATTCCCACTAGAAATACAGGTAGTCTTGTCTTATTGAGAGTGAGTGCTTGATTCCTTTATTAATTCCTAGCTGGAAGACCTCAGCACAGTTAACCTTTCCTTAACACTACACTGGATCAATTAATCAAAGATTTAACAAGAATTGTTTGAATTAGATAAGTAATACTTAGGCAGTGCTCAAAACCCAAAGTAATGAAGCAGATAGTATAAGGACAATTTTTTTTTTATCGGCTTCCTTCTTTCAACCTTTGGGATTCTAAGTAGCAAATATGATTTGCACACTCGATATTGAGAAGGGGCAGAGGCAAATGCATGTTCTCATAAACATGTCTTAAAATCTACCCTTTTAGAAACCTATCTGCAGAATGCAGTTTTATTTTGACAAAAGACAAGAATCCTGATTTTATTAAACTATGCTACAATCACTTTTAACACCCATTGGATCTTTAGATGTGCATGTTTTAACCAGGGTGAAAAGAACTTTTAATTTTTTTAGTTTCAAATTAAGTATCTTGAAGCAATATGTCATGGGTTTTAACTAAAGTTAAAGACGATGTAGCAATCCCTGCTCTGTAGGACACGATGGGACTGCTGACCCTTTCCCAAACCTGAGCCTGGTGCGTGGTGTCTGCAGTTCCCTCAGCCCAGGCAGCAGGTTTCCAGTCACACAGGATCCGCACAGTGCCCTGTGTTCATACATGAGCAATCTCTGCCCGCTGTAGGCACGCATGGCCTCACGGCTTCCTCTGCCCATGGATAAACCAACTCCTGGATCTACTTGTGTTCATCTTTTTCCTAGAAAGTATTATGGGTCAGCGGATGCTCACCACAATGCAGTAGGTCCACGGTGATGCTGACAGCTGGGAAATCTGGGGCCAGGGGAAGTAGTCCACACGGCTTATTAATAAAGGTGATTAGTGTCTAAATGGAGTTAGCATTTATTAAACAACTGTTAATTTTGGGCATACCATACATAGGTCAGGCTTGAGGTGGGGTGTGGCAGAGTGGAGATTTGTCTGAAGGTGGGCCTTCCCCTGAGCCAGCCACAGGCCAGGTGTTGCTGATATCTTGGGGTTCAGCTGGCCAAGGCAGTATTCCCAGGTATAACTCACTCTATTATTATTTAAGCTAGTTACCACAGCATGCCTTCTGTGTGCCTGTGAGGTTGTGGTTTTAAACTACCTTCTCACTTGACCCTGCCACCGAATTTCCGCAAGTGAGGAGACATTTGCCCTTCATTCTGGGGACTTGCTTCAGGGTGGGTTGTGATCTCTAACTCTGAGGGCCTGGAAGCAAAGCTGGATGCTGTAACTGGCCCTTCTTGCTGCTCTTCTGAGGCTCACATTGAACCCCGGAGCAGCCAGTACTTATTGCTCCGAGATACCCACCTACTCCTGGCTTACTTTAGCACTTAATTCCTAAGGTTAGGGCGAGCTTCAGGGGTTGAAAACATATCTGATTTTTAACACAAATAATTTTGAGAATACAATATTGCCTGATAATAGTTAACCCTCTGTGTTCCCAAACAGTGGGAGATGTATGAAGAGGCTTTATTGTTGAAACTTTACTTGTGTGTGTGTGTGTGTGTGTGTGGGGGTCTGATCCTGAGTCATGGTGGAGAGGAAACCAGATTGTTGTGTTTATGGCTTTTCTTGCCATTCTGGTTGTTTCTGTCAGCAGTGCTGACAGTAACCCACCCTCTGTGGACCTTCTAGAATTATCCACCTCTGTCTGAGGGATAAGGAAGAAATGCTTTAACCTGGATCACCACGAGGCAGGCTTAAAGGCCCCAGGTTGACCTGTGAACCCTTGGGTGGCTGACTTTTTATTCGAATGATACACTTACTTTACCCCTACAGTTGACGAAAATTTTCTATTTCTATCTTTTTTTAATACACTATGTGACGTTTTCCTCCGTTGGGCTTATTTGGAAGAAAATGTGAAGATACAGTCACACCGTGCACACTGATGTCCCAGTCAGTCACAGAGTGAGCACAGACAGTGGTCCCACGAGATCACAGCCATTTTAAATTTGTGTGTGTGTCTGAGGTTTGTAGAAGAAGAGGGGTGCTTTTCTACACTGTCTCCATTGTTAGGAGGAGTGTATAGGGGAAGTGAAGAGATGCAGGGCCATTCATAGCAAAATTTACCTGACTGAACTGTAGGCCTTTAAGTGCCCCACCCCTGAGCTATGTCTCAGCCTAAAGTGTCACACCTTTTTATCAATTAATCTCAGAAAATTTCCACATCAACCCCTGAGGGAGCCTGCAGCTGCTTTTGGAATGTGGCTGCCTTAACCTCAGAAGGTCTTACCTGGGAGAGGACACACAGGGCCAGGTGTTACAGGAAAGACACATTGGGTTAATTTTGAAGTTTTGTCTGTGGCCCCAACCAGGGGGTAAAGGACAACTCTAACACTGTTTTCTGTTTTGGGTTGTGATTCTTGGCGCCCAATCTTTGCCTCATTGTTTTTGGGTAGGAAGAAGAGGACAGAATCTTTCTCTGAGAGAGAGAGATCATACAAGTAAATCCTTTCATTTTTTCTAGTAAATTCTAACAGGGAAATGATGGTCCTTTTGGTCCCGGTCTTTGGGAAGCCTTGTATTAAGTCTGCTTTGTAAATTGTTTCCATCTTTTCCTTCTTTGGCTTGGTCTAGAATTTATTTATTATGGAGATAGTCAAGGTATTTTGCTTCTGGTTCAGTTTATGCAAAGAACAGATATGAGGGGCTCTTTCCTCTGCCTTTGTAATCTCCAGTTAGCCCTGGAACCTTCTTAAGTGATAGGACCAGATAGACTGAAGGCCCCAGGACAAGGAGTGGTCCTGTGGCTGTCTTCTTCCCTGAAATGGGTGGGCTGTGGGAGCCCGAGGGCTCAGAAAGGCATCTAGCTATCACTTCTGAGCAGCTCATTACTGGGCAGCTGGAAGAAGGAGGGTGGGGCCGTCCCTTGGGTCTGAGTCTTTCCTTCCTTGTTTGTAACACCTGAAGAACAGAACTTCATTTTGAAAACCGTTGCAGGCCTAGCTTGGTCCCCGCAAACAGGAGTCCTCAGAAAAATTTACTGAACCAGCAGCGCAGGCCTCTCAGTGGGTGTAGGAAGTTGAGAGGGTTGCTGACTAAAGGGACAAGTTGTCAGGTCTGTGGGTGGGGTTATCAAAGAATGTGGGGCGTAGAAGGGCTGAGCTGACCTGCTCTCCCTAAGCTGTGTCACCCTGTGATCATTGCAGACCCTTAGTTTATTAGCTGAGATCAAAAGTAACCTCCTCACGTGAAAAATTTGAGGGAAAAGTAAAGGTATCATGCTAGGCTGTGTGATGGGCAGGCTGATTCCATCCCTAGTTTAGATGGCAAGCTTAGATCTCATCATGGGGATCTCATACTGTTGGCCTGGCTCACATCTCTCCTCACTGAGGTTAAACAGGAAGCTTTGGAGACTTTACAAATTCCTCTCATTTTGTCCACACCAGCATGGTAGCCTCCCTTGAAGAAAATGGAGGCGGCAGAGCCTTGGTAAAGACTTACACTTAAGAGTGTTAAGAATCAAGTGGCTGCCTACAGTTTTGTTTAAGTCACCTAAGACCTAGAACCCAAAGGGAAACTCCTCACCTAAGGTGGGTCCCGCAAGAAGCTCCCCAGGGCTATCACGTACTTGCCTAAGTATGGGCTTGTGGTGACCTGTGAGAGAGGCCATCATGGCTGGGTGGGTGGGTAGTGGTGGTGGTGGGTGTTTTGCATATTGCTTATGGCAGCATTAGCTGGCAGAAATATAATACTTAATGCCTATGTGATTGCCACAGCCCCACTTACAAGCTAAAGAAACAGACAATACTGATTTTAATTATATTTAATTCGGTTTATTCAGATATTATTTCTACATGCAAGTCATTTTCTAAAATATTTTTATAACGTGATGACTTTTGTTGCTTTTTTGGCACTAAGTCATTAAAATCCAGAGTATTTTGTACTTATGTGTGTCTCAGTTGAGGGGGAACCACCTGGGGCCATGCTTTTTGCTATGGGGACATGTTGGATGCTGTCCGCCATTCTTGTTTGTATAATAAGCTACCCAGTGATTTTTAGTGCCATTACGTCGGTCAGTGACAGGCTCTGTTCAGTCACTATTGCTGTCATTTTTATTGAAGAAATACTTTCTAGTGTCACGAACATTGCTTACTGAAAAGTATTGAAAAAATGATAATGGCGTCAGTGCTCAAATTTAAAAAAGAAAAATAGGTAGTATGGTTGAGAGCTGTATCTCAGTTGACCTAGATGTATCACACACACACACACACACACACACACACACACACACACACACACACACTCACACACACACACTCATTTGCATTTCAGCTGGGAGAATTTGAGCCCTGGAGACCTCCAGATAAGTTATCAATAGTCACTGGGGCAAAGAGTGACAGGATTTGACTCAAGAGCCACCTGGCCTCCACCTGAAGGATTTTCATAATTAGCCATCTTCCCACCTATCTGTTCACGTGACTGGTGGGGCAGAGGCTATACCTATACTATGCAGGATGCACAGTTCTTCTATCACAGTGAAAATGGCTATTTCTTTTCAGTATCACACACGGCAGCAGGAAACAGCATTTCTCCAATGGAGAGAGCCCTGTGTCTATGATGAGAGAGGACAGCATATGTCCCACTTGCCTGAACTAGTCTTGGTTTTTAGTAAATGGCTGGGGCCCAAGTGTCTGTCCTCATATTACACTACCTGCCTACCTCCAGCAATTGTAAAAGGCTTAACAAAGCTTATGATCAAAAGGTCCAAAGTTCTCCACTTGATCATCTGGAAATGGGTCTGTGCTACCATAAAAGAAAAATAATGCCATAAGCTCAAATACAAGACTAGGGCCAGAGCTCCCTGTGTCTTTCTCTGTGACCATTTATAACCTGTAACGGTTGAGTTTTATGCAGTTGCTTTTTATTGAACTTATTTAGTTTTCCCACTGTTAAATTAATTTTTTGAAGTACTCGTAAGTACCCTACCTATCTTTTTCTCGTTCCTTGCTTGGGGATCTAGTAGGCCTAACTGAGTAATTCCTTCTTTTGGGGCCCACACTTCTATTCACCCTCTCAAGGCTTGTTCCCTTAGAGATGCCATTTTTCAAAGAACTGTTTCGTCCCACACCTTAAGTTTTTCCCCTGTCTTCTACTTACTTCACCATCATCATTAATAATCACACCATTTTCTTCCCTCCTTTTGAATAACTGAATTTTATTATAAAACCATAATTAGTAAATCAATGGAGTACTAGTATAAAGGTTAATTTTTATAGCAATGAAATGCATCCTATTATGATATTTGTGTGGCTTGTTCTGTGTATGTGTGGCTTGCTTTGTGTGTGTGTATGCATGTGTGTGTATGCTTCTGTGTGTGTTGTCTGTGTGAGTGTGCCCTTGTGTGTGTGTGTATGGTGTGTGTGTCTCTGTATGTGTGCCCGTGTGTGTGTGTGTGCCCGTGTGTGTGTGTGTGTGTGTGTGTGTGTGTGTGTGTGTGTGTGTGTGTGCCCGTGTGTGTGTGCCCGTGTGTGTGTGTGTGTGTGCCCGTGTGTGTGTGTGTGTGTGTGTGTGTGTGTGTGTGTGTCTGTGTGTGTGTCTGTGTGTGTGTCCCCCTCTGTGTGTGTCTGTGTGTGTGTCTGTGTGTGTCTGTGGCTTGGCTTGCCCTGTGCTTATTTGTAAGTTTGAAGTTGATGCTGGGTGTCTTCCTCTGTCATTTCCCATTTTACTTTTTGAGGCAAGGCATCCCTTTTTGGCTAAGCTGGCTGGCTAGTGAGCTCCCGGGAGCCCCCTGTTTCATGGCTCCCACTACAGGGATTACAAACACTGTATACAGCTTTTATGTTGTGCTGGGCATCTGAACTCAGGTTGATCCTTGCAGCAAGCACTTTATCCACTGAGCTGTCTTATTATTTTTAAGTCGATGATACCTCTAAGAAGATTGACCAGAAGCAATTACTGCTGTTTGCTAGCCAACATCTCTCCCTTCACTCTCCCTTTCCTAAAATGCTTAGAAAATCCCTGAGATTTTATGAAATATTTTGAATATATAAACTGGTTGCACTGTTACTTTGAAATTAATAGAATCTTTTCAGCCAGTCTCAGACTTACTTTAGACATGAGTGAATGCTGGCTTCTAGAGTAGTCAGATTCATTTAAAGGCCTTATCTGTGATCCCCAGATGTGTGACACTCAGATGTTGACATAAGGAACTGCACATGGATTTTCAGCACTGAAACCTATGTACACACGGGTATTAGTGGTGAAGCAACTTATGGCACCACTGACTACGTGACTGTGTGCATATGCTTAAGTCACTAGCAGTAGAAATGAGCCTGCTTCCTTTGGCAAAGATCATATGCCAGTATGGAAGAGTTAAAAGGTCTAAATGGACTATCTGTGCTGGGAAGGGCCCTGCTGGATAGGTTGTGTAAAATGCCATTATGCTTGCTTAGGAAGGTTTTACAGTGCTTCCTGTTGCGGTGTGGGAAGAACCCACAGAAGACTTGTTCTCACTTCTATCTGTGGATTGATGGGTGATACCTGGCACATAGTGGGTGCAGTGAATAAATACTATACAAATGAATGATGGGAAAATAATGTGGAAGATATCTAATCTGTATTATTCATTATGTGACTTAAGTATATTTGGGAAGAATCTCCCACAAATAAGTAAAATAGCTAGTGATGGTGACAGACGAAAGCAGCATTTTATGGAGCACCACACCAAATCATCTTCTCTGCCTAGAGTGGTGTGCTTCACTAACCCTGTGTTTTCCACGAATCTGTACTGAGTGGAGTGAATCTGCTGTGGGAAATAATGACTGAGTCAGGAGACGTCCCGAGTGTGAGGTGTGTGAGACTGTTGTGCAGGCTTAATAATAATTACCACGATCCTTAATGATAACAGTTCTTAATGTGTATGATTATTGTTAATAATGATGATATTTAATAATTACACCCAATACTTATTATCTTTAATAATAATAATTAGCACATGAGAACCAGTTACACCATTGTGTTATCGTTAGAACAAAAACCTAGATCTATGGCCCAGGAGTCTGCAGAATGTCTGCTTCTCTCCTCTGCTTCCTGGATCACGGTGAAGCCAGGAGGTACCCGGGGTCAGAACAGGAAGGGCTTCGGGAAGCCTCCTGTATGTCCTGTGCATTGGGCCCATCCCAAGTCATGTTAGGGAAGTCTTGCTTTCATTATGGCCTGCCTGTACCAAGACCATCACACCCTGCCAGCCCTCCCTCTGCCTGCCTGTGTGTCCTTCATAACTTTTGTGTCTGTTGCACAAAGACCCAGAGCAGACCCTCATTCCATAATGTACTAATTTGTGTGAATTACACAGGGCAGAGTCCATGTTTATTACTTGTACACTGGTGAATCTTTGATCTCCTTATGTCTTGGCTATGTTTAGATTTAATTGCTTGTGTGATTTTTTTTTTCTAAAAAATAAAAAGTTTAAAAAATGTTTGGTAAATTAAACATTTTTCACACTTTGATACAAAGCAGAGAAATATTTCAGTGACAACAGATTTCAACAGATTTTCAAATAGACTAATTTGCTTTATTCTTAAGGGCAGCTTGTTTTCTTGAGTGTAAACGGTGGAAAAGTACTCTTTCCAGGGGAAACTTGTATTTTTGTGTAAAATAATTCCAAAGAGATGAAGTTTGCATTTAGCTGTATGTTTTATATTAGTTAGACATTAGTTAAGATTTTCATGACCTGTATTTTTTCAGGCTCACTTGATCGGTTGTTTACTGAGATTAAAGAAAAAATCTAGAAGAGGCCTTCTTTTGAATTCCTGTTGACTTTCCTGTATACATTCATTCACATGGCATCTCAGGCCTGCAAATCTAACGTGCCTCCCTATTGGGTACTGTAGACATACAACTTCAAAATAAAATTTTAGACAAAAGGAGAACTGACCTGAAAATACTAATGTTAGGTACTGATGATGACAGCAAACGTTAAAAGTTCTATGCTTCCCTCAACCTGGGCCATGTGCTAAGACACCTCTGATTGGTATAGTCTACATTTTAATTGCTGGAATTGGAGGTCTTCTCCCCCACCCACCCACCCCCAGCAATGTGTCTGCAATGGGTTGGTTATAGAGAGAGGACCACTCTCCTTACCTGCAGGCTTTGGGGCCCATAAGGATCAGGCCTGTTTATCCCACCCTATTCCTGATCAGAGCTGACTAGCTTTTAGAGCTGCCCCTCCCTTCTCATCCTGGTGGTCCACATTGCCTTGTAACACCCCTGTTTTGCTGTCCCCCAGGTTTGATGATTCCTGTCTTCTGTGTGGTGGAGCAGTTGGATGCCTCTCTTGAATATGACAACAGAGAAGAACATGCCGAGTTCGTCTTGGTACGAAAAGATGTGCTTTTTAGCCAGCTGGTGGAGACCGCGCTCCTGGCCCTGGGGTATTCCCACAGCTCTGCAGCTCAGGCCCAAGGTATCGTGTCTCTTTCCTCCCTAGGCTCCTGTGTGTTCTGAGGAGGAATCGTTTCTCCCAGACAAGTGTCTGACAGCAGGCAGCAGAAACCCTGCAGAATCTTTTCTGATTCTGTGAAGTATTTGACCAGCACTCCAAAAGCCACCCAAGTCCACTTGTATTTCAAAGCACTCGTCATGGTTTTTGAATTCATAATTCTGGTATTTTCGCTAAGTCAGCAAATTGGTGTTCTTGGGGCCAGTGCTGAGATATTTGACCCCTGACTTATCCAAACTTTAATATATGATTTATAAGCATATGCAATGTATTTATTTGCTGCCTTGGGCCCATGGTTTCTCTAGTTTGCCATCAGGTTTTAATTAAACAGAAAAGCAGTTGCATCCTTGTCTTTTGTACCTTTGAAAACTGTTCTGCAGTTTTGATGTGGTCCATTCATTAAAAAAAAAAAAAAATCACTTTCTTTGTAATCACTCCTTTTTACCTATTTAATTAACTACTAAAGTTGCACAATTATATTGGTAATACCGGGGAGCGTATGTGAGTTTCTCTTGTTTCTTTTCGAAGCATAGTTCATTGTTCTGTTATGCCAAAGATTGAGCAAAACAAATAATAACAGCGTTCCTCTAACCTTGAATATTGGGAAAAACTTGAGCCAGTAGAATTATTATCCTTGATTTTCAGATAAAATGATTGAAGGAATAGTTTAATGGTTATAAATAAAGGTGAGAACTTTATTACATTCTGGTCTCACTTTATATGCTAATTTTCTGTCTTACTGTGTTTACTTCCTGTAACTCCCAAGAATTCTTGCAATGTCTTGAGTGTGACTTCATGTCTCTCTTATGAGAGATCAGCTGACTTCAGTGGTTCTGATGAGGCCGGGGGGCAGGGGGGAGTGTTGACAAAGTTACTAATGTAGAAGCCAAGGACACAGGACTTAGACTCCAAGCTCTTTCCTCTGATTCTATAATCACATTAGTAGACTTTGTTTTTAAATTATAGCCGGGGTGGTCAAGAATATCTTCTCAGGTACCCCACATGTCCTGTGCGTCTCATGCAGCCTGCACGCTACACTTGGCCAGGCTTGGTGCAGAGACAGCAGCCGAACTGGGGAGTCCATTGCTCTCAGAGCTGCGTGATGAAGGATGATGTTTCCTTCCCTAGACAACTTTCTTGTGTGAGGGATTCAGGATTTGATCCCCAGTAAACTGCAGTCTGGGCACCACAGCTTTTATTTCATGTGATGTGCCCAAATGAAATAAATGTCACACCATTTTCAAGGTATTTTTCTTTGAATGTAAAGGTCATTGTAGCCCCACTGCTTGCATCCTGGTGTGCCAACTTCCTGTTTGACAGGGCTATCTGTCTCAGTTAGCATGGTGGCTTGGTGTATCATGAGCTCACATGTGGAACGCGGAGCACTAAGTGGCCAAGATTGGATTCTTGGCACATGCTGTGGAAAGGGGCCCTCAGGAAATCTCCCCCAGGGAGCCCCACTGACTTCAGTGATGGACAGAGCTCTACTCACTTGCAAGTGCAAGCAGTGACTGTCGCCTGCTGTGGAGCATTAAAAAGGGGATAAGCTCAAAATAACTATTTGCTTGCTAAAGTTTCTGAAAACTAAGGTTAAAAAAATACAACATACTACAGTTTTTTTTTTAATGTTGAATCAACTCATCAAAAATGCTGTCTAGATCAATACTTTATGTTGTGGGAAAAAGATTTATCACTATAAACCCCAGAGGCTTTAAAAAAAAAAAAAATCAGAGTTTATATTTTTCTAAGTCGGTGGCCTGTTTTAAATAAATGAAAAGGTTTATAGTTTGAAAAGATATTTTTCATTCCTCCTGATGTCCTGACAGTTAGAAGGTGAAAAACCTCTTTTATGGACAAGTGGAAAAATCTTCAGTTGAATAAACTTTTTTGAATAAATATAAATAAGCATATCTTTCTTGTCATTTAGATGATTAGAAGATCTGTTTAGGGTACATGGAAAAACAGGATTATTCATTTCCCTGAATGGATATATTAGGTCTCAGTTGTCATTCAGATGATGGGGAGCATACAGCCTGATGCCTACTGCTACAAGGAGGCTTTCGAGGCAGGTTGTTCAGACAAACAGCACACAAACATGGTGTTTTGTGACTTAGGCAGAAGGTTTTATACATGTGGTTTTTGTTTTCTTTCTTTGTTTTGTTCTGGATTTTCCACGTTTTTGTAATTCTCCCAAGGTAGGGAAGAAGTCAAGGACACTTTCTGGCTGATCCCCTAGTAAGGAATTGCATTGCCCCGACTTTTGTCTTCCTGTGCTGGCAGGGTGAGGGAGACCTGGGCTACAAGGATAGTGGGTTGCTTGTACCTTTTTAAAAATCGAAGCTCTTGAGAAATTATTTTTATTTTGACATGACCAGAGAAGCTTCTCAGTGACTGACCCGGAGGAGCAGCTTAGGTGTCTGTAAAAGTGCAAATATGTTTGCAGCATTGTTTTGGGATGATGTTCAAGCCCCAGTCATCAGAGGGGCACCCATCAAGTCCCAATCCAGTGTAACCCATGCTTCTGTAAGCATGAGATTGTCAATTTCTTTCACTAAGAGAGCGTCCCCCTCCAGGTGAGCTGCATAGATTTTTTTTTTATTTATTTATTTGCTTCTAAAGGGAAATAGCAATTCTACCGAAACAGAGCCCAGGGATTCCCCGGCCCATGTTCACAAAATATTTATTTAAATGCTGGATATTGGCACTATAGAAAAAGGCACCAAACACTATAATAAATCACTGGAACTATGTTCCTAGATGGCATATCTTTTTTATTTACCAGCACACACAACACTAACTGTGTGTGACTCTCAATGAAATGCAGGGTTCATCTGGACCTGCTATTATACATATGTAAAAAACTGATGCCCGCACTGTCTGATAGACGGTGAGCCCATCACTCTGCATCAAAGGCCTTGGAGTATTGGAAAAGAGGGCTGGAGGGACCTGTGGCTGTTGAGGATCATTAGACTACTCTTCCGTCTTCCTAAAGTTACCATTCTCTTTATTCTTCCCTTTTCAACCTTCAGCATTGTCCCATGGGACTTTCTGTAGCATCTGCACAGCTGCCATGCTCTCCAAAGATTCTTCAGATGCTGGCCATACTTGCTAGCAGGGTGACTTTGGGAGGAGACACTTGCTATGGCAAGATGATATCACACTGTGTGTAACTGACTTAATTTGCAAATGATCACTTTATCTCTAATACTCTTCCTTCAATGAGTTTTAAAATAAATTGTATTAAAATTTTATTTTACTCATGTGAACATTTTGCCTGCATGCATGTGCATCCACTATGTGCATGCTTGGTACCTGTAGAGATCAGAAGAGGCATCCAATTCTTTGGAACTGGAGTTATGAATGTTTGTAAATCACCATGGGGGTTCTGGGCACTGAACCCCCAGTCCTGTGTTAGAGGAACAGGTGCTCCTAACTGCTGAGCTATCTCTCCAGTTTCCACACTTTATTTTTGACTGGTGGATTTTATTTAAAACTAAACACACTAAGCAATAAATAAGCAAAGGTTCTCCTTGGCTGATTATATTTGTTGTCAAAGCTGCAGGTTTACGAAAGGGTTACTAATCACAGTTTCTCATTTATGCTGCAATAAATACATTTGTGAAGTCATTTGAAATGATTTTTTTAATGGCATAGAAAAATGTATTTAGTAAATGTTATGTGACTGAAGTATGGTGCCAAGTAGCCTCAATTATCTAAATTTCACATATGTTCAGAGAAGAAAGACAAATGAGGTACATTAACCGTGTACATTAGTGATGTAGGTGTAGGATTATGTAGGATCTCTTTTTCTTCTAATGAGAACAAAAGTAAGTGTAAAATTCTACTTCCTTTTCCAGTTCTTTAACAAGTGGGAAGCTGTTACTTCCATGCTAAGTCCTTTGTTCCTATTGTGTCTCTATGGACACAAGCATTAAACAGGACATCTTTATTTTTCCAGTGGAGGATTACAAAAGAACCTGTTTGCTGTTTGGGCTTCTGGAGGAGGCAAGCAGTTTTGCTTTCTCAACATAATGAACAAGTGGTCCTTCAGACAGTGTTCTGAGTTGTCCTGGTTTTTTTAGTTAGCATAACAGCCCTTTGAAGATATTCACTTTCTCTGGGACACAGGCTGATAGGTGAGGAACTTCTTGAGGTGGGAAGCCCATAGGCACACTGCAGGGTCAATATTTTACCCAGAGATGCTTTAGGAGGCAGCTGACCCTCTGCAGTTTCAGAGTTGGGCTGGGGGCCACTTCTTTCTTTCTAGTTATCTTTTTTTCACTATTTGCCAAGAGCCTCCTTTCAGACAGTGCTCCCAAGCTACATGATATATATATGTGACCATGCTAATTCATGTGTAGGGTTCGTTTCCATGAAAAGGACATGTAGAAATACCTTTTCAAAGCAATGGATACAGACTTTAGTAAAAAATGAACAAGCACCCAGACCCCACAGAATTGTTTTTGATTTTGTTTTTCTTAGACAAGTGATGTGGGAATGTCTTTCTGTGTGCTGTGAATATCAATCTTTAAATAAAGGAGCTATTTTGGCCCATGACAAGCACCATAGAAGTAGTAGGTGGGGAATCAGAATAGGTAGGAAAGGAAGGGCAGAGTCAGAGACAGATCAGAGCCAGCCGCAAAGGAGCAACATGTGAGGAACACAGGTGAGCCACTTGCCATGTGGCAAGATAGATTAATGAAAATGGGTTGAGTTAATATAAAAGATCAAGCTAGCAAGGTGCCTGAGCCATAGGCCAAACATCATGAAGTTAATGTAAGCATCTGAATCATTTTTGGGACCTAAGCAGCAGCGGGTGGCTAACTGGCCTGAGACTGCAGGTCTATGGGTCTGGACCTCTGGCAGCCCAGGGACAAATCCTTATTGTAACAGACAAGATCTCACTTTGGACTAGAGGCTAGCCTTGAACTCTCAGTCTCTCTGCCTCTGCTTCTAGAGTGCTGGAATTACAGGTATTCACCATCACACCCTGAACTAAATAAAGGAATAGCACTTTCAAATAAGTAATTCCTTAAGGTCAGACCAAATCTTGACATGAAAAAGAGCATGTTTCTTACAGATTGTCATACCTGTTAGTTAATTCCTCATCTCTTATTTATTTGTTTGTTTATTTATTTATTTATTATTTTGGGTCTTTGAGACAGAGTTTGTCTGTGTTATCCTGACTGTCCTTGAACTCTTTGTGGAGCAGGCTGGCTAACCTGAAGTCAGATTGCCCTGCCTCTGTAACTCTAGGATTAAAGGCGTGGGCCACCACACCCATTCACTGCCTCCTCTTTAAGTACAGTTTGTTTCAGCTTTTGGAAGTAAAGAGATAGGGGAAAATACCATTTTCAATAAGTTACATTTTGTGGTTTAGTTATGCATGAGAAATCAGAAGATGTAGAGTTCTCTAGTTGATATTGACCATCTGAGCTCAGATATATACCATGATAATATGGAGAGAGTGTAAATATATATACAATTTATTTATCAGTTGGCTCGTTTATTTATTTTTAAATTAATTTATTTTATTAATATTTATAATAATTTATCTATATTGATGCTTAGTGAAGTAGTTATTCCTTAAAACTGCAAGTGATTCTTGTCTGTTGCTGTTGGAAGTAGTTGGCGAGGTGGGACAGAGCCATTGAGTGTCCTAGGAAATGGTTGCTTCACAAGAGAAGGCCCTTCCCTCAACAGTTCTTTTCAGAGTCTTCTTAGGCTTTGGCTTTAACATGGCTGAAGCTCTCCCTGTCTTAGGCACCTTTCCTCAGACCCTACTGGCTTGTCCTGACACTCTCTCTGCACTCTGTTGAAAGGATGGACAAACTCACCCAGGGTTATGGCTCAGGAGCCCAGAGAAGTGTATGTGTCCCTGAAGAGTGTTAGCTTGCTTTCAGTTCCAGAGTGAACGGACGAAGGACAGAAATCAATTGAGTCCCTCCTTCTACCTTGTGGGTTCCAGGAATCAAACGCAAGTTATCTGACTTGCTAGCAAGTGCTTTTAACCTGCTGGGCCATCTCACTGACCTCAAACATGGTTTTTGAGTTTTGTATTTTACTAAATTTTGTCCACAAAGGGTTTTTTTCCTCTAGTGTATTGTGAAGTTGGTTTTAACTCATGATTTAGCTGTTATTTTAAAGTCAGAAGTGGAATGTAGTTAGATTCTGATCATCCTGTTCATCCTGTGCTGAGCAGGTCAAGTCAGGAGTCAGATACACATCTATAAATGCTTGATATATATGCTTGATATTTCTGCAGTCTTCCTACTCTCTGGGCCTTTCTGTCCACTTACAGTAGAGGCATCCCAGAACTTTTTGACTGTTCCCTTGATTCAGAGTGTTTTCTTTCTTTCTTTCTTTCTTTCCTTCCTTCCTTCCTTCCTTCCTTCCTTCCTTCTTTCTTTCTTTCTTTCTTTCTTTCCTTCTTTCTTTCCTTCCTTCTTTCCTTCCTTCTTTCCTTCCTTATTTCCTTCCTTCTTTCCTTCCTTCCTTCCTTTCTTTCTTTATTTTTTCTTCTTTCTAAACTTAATGGAAGCCCTGACCCTAAATTTTCTTCAAATACTCTGATTTCATGGGAGCGACTAGTGAGCTCAGTCATCATCTCAGAGAAGGGTTTATAAATTTACACCTTTTTTGAGGGAGAATGTTAAAAGACATGTGGTTTAGAGCCGAAAGGTCTCCATGCCGTGAAGTTTGACATTTTCCCTGTTGAGACCTTTAGAGCTTTCTCTCTTCATATCCTTCTTCCTCAGCTTCCTTCCTGCCTCCCCCACCCCTTTTGCTTCTTTAATTAAGCTCTCATGCTTGAGAGATTCTTAACACCCCCTCCCCTTAGAAGGACATATTGAAAACTTAGACGTTTTAGGTCTTAGAGCAAACTTTTAGCAAATGAGCTTCTTACAAAAAAAGGGAAAAAACTATCTCCAAAACTACATAAAAATGTACCCCAAATTGCCATAACCCTGCCATAGACGCCTCAGAAACAGATGAGCTGAAGTGTAGCCCATCGGTTAGCATGGCATATGTTTCTAACAGGCCTGCATACCATGCTTCCCTTCCCTACTGTATAACATGAGTTTTCACACATGTGCAGTTCTGTGTTCACATGTACATGACAAAACCTGAAACACTCCCTGTAACTAAATACCCAGAGGAAAATAATATCTTATTTCCTTGTCTAATGTATAGTTAAGATTAAATATCTAATATAAATATTTATAGCTTTGTATCCCCATTTATTTTGTCATGATCTGTGCTATTTTAAATGTGTAAATATATAATTATGGCTCATGTGGAAGTCAACTGATTAAAATATTGTCCACATGTATATTCGGATAGAATGACTCCATCTAATCCTTGGGGTGCCTAGCAGGTTAGCGGATAGTTCTTGGTAAAAACCATGGAGGGGTGAGGGCTGGGGCTGTAGCTCAGTTGGTTGATTTGGCTTAGCATGCACAAAACCCTGGGCTCGTTTCTTGCCCTGCCACAGTAGAAGTGGTAATATGAACCCTTGGAAGGTCGCAAGCTGGAAGGTTCAGAAATTCAGGGTCATCCGGCTACATAGAAAGATCAAGGCCAGCCTGGAACATGTGAGACCTTGTCCCAATAACAAACTTATTTAGGGCAGAAAATGCAGGCTGATCTCAACTTTTCTCTGACCTTGCAATTTTTATTTGGATACATATTTTTAAAAATCTTACCCAGTGCTTGTAATTCTAACATTAACTAGGAAGCACATGCTGGATTGTAGCTGAAGGAGAACTTGGCTACATCGCAGGGGAGATCCATGACTTCTGTACTCTGGTGCCTGTGTGAAATGAGTCAGATTATCCAGGTGGAACAGATTGACCCTTCAAGACAGACAGCTTTTATGTATTATTTAAATAACTGGCTAGCTTCATGTATTCTTTCTTTATAATACTATTATATTATAATAATATTGTGTTAATATTATTCACTTCTTATTGCATACTTTCTGGTGTCTCATGAATATATCTGAGTTTGAGGGGTTATAAATATGAATGAAGCCTGCAGCTTAATGTTGGTGATAACTTTGGTATGATTTATTCTACATTTAATTTTTATTCTATTGTAAAACATAACCTTTTCTTTTATGTATATGATTTTAAATACAAGGTTGGTCATTTGCAAATCTTGGTCTATTTTAAGATGCAGCACGATTTCATCCAGAAACTCACTATTTATTAATATACTTACAGATGTTTTCATATGCTGCCTCCTCTTAGGGCAATGCAGGTCTTAATCTTTGGTTTTATACCATCATTTGCAACAAAGTAAAGTGCACTTTTATATTTATATTGGATTTTGTAATCTTAAAATATTAAAAAAAAATCCTTCTTCCATTTTTTTTCTTCACTTTTGGAAAATGATTGTCATGTTAAAACTCCATAATTTCAGTTAATTTTTTTGTAAATTTTTTTGTGACATTTCAGCATTATAAGGTCCTTCATTCCATGTTTTACATCAATACCTCATCAATACCTCGTCCAAAATTTCTGGACATTTCTGTATTCTTATGGGATCTTGATTCTACTGTTGTTCACTCATCCATGTAGTGTCAGAAAGCTATGGCTTGTCCCTTGCTTTGGGCAGCTCTGAAATGTGACAGAAGAAAAGTTCATTGGTGGCTTTGCAAGGCAGAGATGACAAGTGAGTGTTTAGTTGGCTGCTTGGTCACACATACATGGGCACCTTGAGTGGGTTTCAGGTTAGGTGATACCACAGAGAGCATAAGGGGCATTTGAAACTAGGCATTGCAGGGGGTTTTGGGTTGTAGCTGGAAGAATTCTAATGGGTCTGAAAGGCAGAGTTTTAGAACATGTGACATTTCTTTGCTGAGAAGTTGTAATTGGCGAAATTATTTGTGTCAACATGAGAAACATGCAGGCTTTCCTCTGCTTGGCTTGATGAAATATCAGTCAAGACAGAACTGATGGTTTGTAGGCTCCTTATAGAGAAGTTGCTGTAGCCTGTATGCAAATCAGACAGTGCCAAGGTCCCCCTGGGCTCCCAGCTTCCAGCTCCAGCTTGGCAAAGTGCTGCTTCTGACACATTCCTTATGTCGGGCTTGTAAATCAGAGTGGGATGTAGAAAGCTTATAGCACATTCCAGACCTGTGCCCTTGATCATTCTGCCACAGAAGCCTGGTAATCCCCCACTGAAAAAACCACCATCCAGTGAGCTCAGTTAAGTGGCAAGTCTGTTCCTGCTCCCAGGCATGACCAGGTTGACCAACTTCCTGTTCTTGAGAATGCCTCTGCTCCAGAGCCTGGATGATACATCGGAGTGTCTGTGTCCTTGGAAGACATTTTGTAAGGGGTGGGGAGACTTCACTCCAAGGGGGGGGGGTGTGTGTGGCTTTACATAATCTGCATCAGAAGAGTCATATCAGAATTATTTGGAAAGCAGCATGTTTTTAGATCTTTGTCTTTTAAGCACCTTTTTAAGTTAGTGGAGAGTAAAGTTGTTTAAATTATAGACAGAGTGTCTGTCTGGCTCTGCAGCATGCTACCACTTCATGCTTGCATTGAACTAATTCTTACTCTTTGTTGTATGCACAAGGTATTGTTCTGTGTGAGCCTGCAAAGGGTCAGGTAGATCATGTCCCTGTCCTATGTTCCCTATCGGGAAGATACTGAGTTCACTGTGTAGTAGAAGGTCGGAGGAGCCTCCAAGCTTTTTATCTTGTGTTTAGGCTCTGGCTTCTGGAGACAAAATGCTTAACCAGTACAAAATTGAGAATTTTGTTGTTTTGGGGGGGTTAAAAATAAAATATACGGGTGACACAAAGATTAAAGTTCCCCTCTTCCAAACAAACTGTGTGGACTGACTCATGTTTGACATCAGCTGAATATTGCACTGTTAGAATTAGTTGCTGTTAAGCTATGGTTTAGTTCTTATGAGAGAAGTGAAACTTTGCAATAATAAGGCTTGTTATGTATCTAGTAATAGAGTAATATAGATATACATATGTGCGTATGTAGTGTGTGTGTGTGTATATGTATATGTGTATGTGTGTGGTGTGTGTGTGTGTGTATAGTGTGTGGGCATATATTTTGACCTCTCATTGAACCCAGAAGTAAACTGGTAGCTGCATGCCCCAGAAATCTTTCTGTCTTCTCTGGTGCTGGTGCTGGAGTCACCAGCTCTGACAAAGTGCCAGGAATGAGGACCCTGGGTCTTCATGATTGTGTAGCAAGAACTCTTGTGTGCTAAGCCACAATCTCAGTAGCATATTTCTGGTAATTGAATTTATTGAGGGCTTCTCCTGTACCAGCAGTATGAAGCTTTACACACTCATCACCTTATGCAACCCTTCGAGAGCCCCACAGCCGCCATTGTACCATCCACATTGTACTTCTGGTGGATGAGTCTTGAAGTGGGAATAACTTGACCAGCAATAGTGCTGGCTCCAGAGAATGCGCCAGCCACTGCCCTGGTCATATTGTACTCAGGTGGCCAGTTTAGTTTTTGTCTTTTTCATGTTGTGCACTTTTTGAGATAGGGTCATTTTGTAGCTCAGGCAGGTTCAAACTTGCAACTTGCTGCTTTACCCTCCTGAGCTGGGGTTCCAGGCTGGACAGCATATTATAAAAACCCATTTTGTTTGTCTCTGGTTTTGTATATGTCTAAGCACCTTATTAGAGTATAAGGTTTTAGAAATCTCCTTTCCTAATAATAAACTGGTGCTCATTAATTACAGAAAAGTGGACAGTTAAAAAGTGGAAGGACAGCAAAAATGAAATAAAATAAAATCTCCATGGACCAAACACTAGGGAGTGCCTGGGGCCACTTCTCTTTGGTCCTGTTTCTATATATACAGCATCACCTGTCGCCCTTATAATGTCCCAACATTCGTATTCCATTTTCCTTATTTTTCTTTCCTATGTCACATAACAGTGAGGCTCTGATCTTTAAAGGGGAAACACGCCCTTCCTTTGTCTTCCTTTCTGATGCTTGCTAGGCAGGAACAACCTTCAGCTTCACAAGTGGTAAGTACGGAGCTGTGTCTGGCCTGTGCTCAATAACCAGATTTATTCCAGCATCTAGTGAGAAGACTTGGGTTTCTTGAGAACTCACTTCATGTGAATGGTCGCAGGTAAAAGGCCAGTTCTTAAAGCAGACCCCCATGTTGGCTGCTTTCCTTTTCACCCCTGCCTTGTGGTGAATGAAGAGTTAAGTTTTTGTTGGAAGGTTTCTTTGCTTTTTTTTTTTTCTCCTTCTTTCCTTTCTTTCTTTTTTTTTTTTTTTTATGTAGAAGGGTATAAAAACATTGTGCCATTCAAGAAACTCCAGTTAATTGATTTCATATTTGTTTTTGTACCAGTCTTCCTGCTGCATGTTGCGCTTCTTTTTTTTCCTCTTTAAAAAGCACATACACATCATTGTGTAGGCTAGTGACTGAGTGCTTACGAGTTTCACAATGACAGTCCTGTGTTAAGATGTCCCGTGGCCCAGGGATTAATAGCTGATGACAGTCTGTCTGTTAGCGTCTGGCTTTGCTGTGTGCAGTAGGACAGCGATTTTCTGAAAGTGTCATGGGGGAAGCTCAGAGGGAGTGTTTGTCTTGTGTGTGAATGACTAAAGACAGGCTGATGTTGGAGGTAGGGAATTTGTCAGGCAAGTCAGGAATGCACCCTCATTTGCTGGAGTCTGTTTGGGACCGTTTCTACCAGGGCTCAGGTCCTGCTCGGTATGGAGATGGGATAAGTGTCTTGCTTGGGCTCTCTTCAGTATTTTGTAGCTCTGGGTCTGGCTTCTACCTATAGTCTAAGCAGGTTTGATGGGGGCTGGTTACCGGCTGTGTATTTAACCTTGGCCAGGGCAGTTCTTACCTGTAATCTCAGTATGTAAGAGGCGTGGCTGGAGGATTTAGAGTCAACCTGGGCTACATGGCACTTGTCCCCCTAATATCCTATAATGGTGACACAAGTTGCTATTCCAGTTGACTTCCTCCTGCCTCCTTTTCTAGAGTCTAGACTCATTCAACTCACTGTGAGCTGAGTCACCTGTTGGATGACTGCTGAGTAGCCGTGAAGACATAGGCTTAGTGGGTTCTTGTGTCTGTCTCATCCTTTGGCAAAGAGTGGTATGGCTGATGTTGCCAGTTAGGATGCTAACATGCAATCAGAGCTTGCTGTGTATCTATTCAACGCATACAAATCCTGTGTGGTGTAATTGTCCCCCATTTCATGGCTGAGACAACTGAGACAGTGGAGATTAGATGGCATGCCCCAGGGTACACTGCAAATGGGCAGTGGGGTCCATGTCCAAATGTTTAAATCCAGCGTCTGCCCTGACACCCTTGCCCCACTATGACGTGATTAAGGTCTCATTGGAATAGGGCAGTAGTGTTAACAATAGTTCGTGTGATGGTGTCTGCTCATAATCCCAGCACACAGCAAGCTGAGGCAGAAGAGTTGCATATTTGAGCCATCCTGGGCCCTAGTGTAAGAACCCATTTTCAACCCTCCTCCCCCCTCAAAAAAAAAAACAAAAACAGTAAAGGCTGATATAAAGCCTTATATATAACCAGAGTCATTCATTAAAATGCTAAATATTTCTCTTTCTTTCCTTTATTCATTTTTTTTCCAGGGGTAGAATGGGAGGAAGGGGAGAAAGGAAGAGAATTTCAAAGACATTCTACTTAATCTGAAATATTTTGACGCTTCTAGAGAAGGAAGATGATTTAATTTCATATATAATTGCATGAAGAATTATAAATTATGTTTTCTAAAATACCTCTGACACTAAAGCACAAAATGAACAGATAAAACTGATTTGTTCTCTGACAAATCAAGATATATGGCTATGTTTTCATTACAAATGCCGTTTCTGCAGAGGGAGCAGCCGAGCACGCTAACAGACGACACAAACCGTTTCCAGGCGGTGCTGCCTCTGCATGGACATCTCCAGGTGATTTATAACCAGGCTCAATTATTTTTTTTTTTCTAAAATACACTGGCAAGCAAAGCCCAGGTTGAGCTCCTGAAGACATAGCATGCAGATATGTCTTTCTCATTGACCTTTGGCATAAACTTTCTCTTCTGAAATACGGTTTTATTCTGCGAAGGGAATTCAGGGTTTGAGGTGCCAGATATGACATTATCTCTCAGATAGTTTCATGGATGGTATGTGTTTACTTCTTCTGGAGGAGAATTTATTTGTGGTTTGAATGAGCAAGATTTTTTTTTTTTATTCTTCTCCTAAGACTGAAACTATCATATGTTCTAGCTCTCTGGTGGAAGAAGATAAAAATACAAAATTAAGGTGCTGTAGGCTGAAGCACTTTCAGAGGACCCATGTTCCCAAACTGACATGGGTGTTTGTTTATCCTGAATTGTAAAAGGGCTTTGGATGGTTTTTGTTTAGTAAGAGAGCCACCCTGTGTGTGGAGCAGTTGATAGGGGCTGTGGTCAGTGTGGTCCATGGGGGGAGGCACCGGCTGGGTATAGCCATTGGTTGTCACTTCTCCCTTTTGTGAGCCACCCGATTAGTGACGAATGTGCAGGGATGGAGTAGATACCACATCTGTGTGTCAAAGAGGAAAGGGGACCCCTGTGTTAGAACTTGACCTCTCTTGCACCCATCTCCAGCCTGACAGGATATACACATGGCAAGTATCACTCCCTGAACTAGGAAATCACATTATGTGCCTATCACCATCCATATATATACATATTCCCCACTCTGTCTTTGAAAGTTGACTGAAAGTGACTGTTATTTGAAAGGAAACAAATATACTGTATAAAATAATGTGAATATAATAGTAAATGAGGTCAAGATTTGAAAATCAAGGTTTCCAATAAATTGACCACTGTACATTAGTTTTGAAGCATCCTTAGTTTATAGCATAGTAAGCATGAACAGCCACTTGGTTTACTAGTTTCTTGTCTCTGTGAAACTAGTAGGATTTACTCCTGATGAGTGTGGTGGCTCTGTCACTGCACTGTCACCCTGTGAGGTCACAGGTCACGTGGGAGGTGACAGTGGCCTGACTGGAGTGGGGATGGGTCTCTTATTCTTCCCTTGCACATTTCTTGTTCTGACTGAGCATGGACATGACATGGCTGTTAGGTGCTGGCTTCTGCCCTGTGATGCTGGGCAATATCATTGGTGATTTCCCAGTCTATGACTCAACATCAATTTTTTCATTTATAGAACAAGAGTGATACAGTTCTCCCTCGGTAGGGTTGTTTGGCTGAAAGAATTA
The DNA here is from genome assembly GCA_033318265.1 of Phyllotis vaccarum. Lineage (NCBI taxonomy): Eukaryota > Metazoa > Chordata > Mammalia > Rodentia > Cricetidae > Phyllotis > Phyllotis vaccarum. Next base: position 8,692,980 of record JARWLC010000007.1, on the reverse strand, counting down.
AGTCATGCAAAGCGATTTACATTGCCCTTGACCCATAGCAAAGGTTAAGTGGAGCTGCTGTTAAGATGATTATTGCCATGCAGACCTAGTGATTTAATCCCTGGGTCCTATGTAAGGAGAGAACTGACTCCACAAATTTTCCCTTGGACCTCCATACATGTGGTACCACATGTGAATCTACACACGTACATATAGCCTGCCCCCAGTAATAATAATGATAATAATAATACAAAATAACTTTAAAAATATTGTTATTGCTAGGGCTAGGGGATTGGCTCAGCCAGTAAAGTGCTTGCTGTGTAAGCTTGTGGACTTGAGTTTGATCCCCAGTAGCTACATAAGAAAAGCTAAGTGAGGTAGAATGTGACTGTAATTCTAGCTTTGAAGTGCTGGAGACAGGAAGATCCCTGAGGTTTGCTGGTCAGTAGTCTAGGAAAATCGGTGAATTTCGGGCAATGAGAAACCCTGTCCTCCCAAAATAAGATGTAAAGTGATTGAGGAAGTCAACTGACCTTGATGCACACACACACACACACACACACACACACACACACACACACACACACACACACACAGAGTGCACTAAGGTATAGATTGTTATTATTACTATCAAGCACAGAAGCCAGACAAATCCGTTTTTTCCCTTTGTTTTCTTAGCTTCAATTCATGCTGAACCTCAAGCAGAAATACTGGATGTGAATTTCATTTTCTTGGTCTGTTTATTTTCTCGTGGTATAAAAGGACTAGACACAGACGTAGGGGCACTTCCGTCTTTTAATTTGGTGGTATCCTATTCCATGGCTCTCCATTAACCAGAAAAGAGGCGTTTGTCTGTTTGTTGCTGTGGAAGAATTATTCTGATTCACATTTTTGACCTTCCCTCTTTAAGGACAACAATATTTTATGTCGGCTAACACTGAAATAAAGCTTCCCGAGTAATCTACATATAGAGAACAGGGTGGCTGTTTCAGCTAGCTACACACATCTTTTCTAAAGTGGTTCTGCTTGTGGGATTGCCTTGGATGAATGTGAGGCCGCGTGGAACAGGGTGACATGGAGAAGCAGCTATGTGAGTGACTTCCTCTGGAGACACTTTGCCATCAGGTTGTTCCCTGGAAACTGTGGATGTTGTGAGAACTGAACACATCACCTTGGCATCTTGGCTCCACCTTTCCATCCTTTCTTCTGGACTATTTCATAGGAGCCTGCCTTGCTACCCAAAACATGCTATTTGGCATCTTGTTTGTGAACTAAATGATCACGACTCCAAAAGAAGCCACTGACGAGCCTAACTAGATAAAGACTGTAGCTTTTCTTGTGGTCTATTTAGCTGTGTTGTAGCAGAATGCAATTCGCTAGTGTACACGGAGGTAGAAACCAAACAGCGCTGCTGTGCTCAAAAATAGTTTTAATTTCAATTTATTGATCATCCTCCTCTTTATTTCTCTAGTCACTCTCTGTCACTATTTCCTTCCAAATCCCCCCTATTTAAACTCTTCCTGTTCTCTTCATTTTTGGGAGTAATATTCTCTTCTTCAAAAAAAAAAAAAAAAAAATCTGAGTGTGGGAAACCAGCTGTCTCCTGCCAGCCAGTGGATGTGTGGTCCCAACTCTGTTTCGGTGTGTGCTTATTTTAATGTTAGGATCATCAACTGAAAGCTAATAATACTTTAAGAAAAGTATAATTATGAAGGTAAATCTGTATCAAAAATTGCATGGTGTACCTCAAAGTCAAATATAATTATTAGTGAATAACCTTCTATTTAATAATTATCCAGCTGTAGAAGTATACATAAGGTGGTATTTCAAAAATTATGTATTTAGAAAGTCATTCAATTTCTTGTAAAATATAATCTACCAGATCTTAGACAAAAATAATCTGTTTTGGTATAATAGAACCATACCTATATAGAAATAACTGGAACACTGAAATAGAACATAATGTTCTTCTGTTAGATGGTGCTGTGTGGTTACTGCTGAGCCCTGGTACTCACTCCTTTTTGGGTCTAGTGGTTCTATTTTTACTGTTCTGAGTATTTTTTTCTCCTGGCCTTGGCCTTTAACAGCCACTCTGTACTCTATAGCCCTTAGTAGTGGCAGTGTGGGGCTAGGGATTCTACAAGCTGGTCCATGTGTTGTGAGAGGCTAGGGTAGCTAACAAGAAGTGAGATTGGACCTGTTCAGTGCCTTGGGAGGTTACAGAAAGTAAGCTGGGTATTGTGTCCCCTAAGGGCAGAGCCTGGATCAAGAGGTGCACATGCCACAGGTCCAGTTGCTGTCCTAACAGGTTTGTGTGTCTCTGGAGGACTGGTGAGCCAAGATTGTGGGCTGTGAGCTATTCAGCCAGCAGCACAACCTCACTGAAGAAATGAGGGGTTCAATTTGTTTGTTCAAATTTCTGTTGAGTGAAGTATACACCTTACCTTCAAGGAAATCATAGGCAGCTTGGTATCCTTTTATGCTATCTTACAGTCAGTGTTTTTTTGGGGGGGGGTATTTAAGATAGAGTGTCTTTGGTATGATTTTTATTATTTGAAGAGATACCATGACAACTCATATAAAGGAAAGCATTTAATGGGGCTGCCTTACAGTTCAGAGGTTTAGTTATGGCCGGTGACATGGCAGCAAACAGACATGGTTCTGGAGAAGGAGCTCAGAGTTCTACATCTTGATCTAGAGGCAGCAAAGCAGTCTACAACATTGGGCATAGTTTGAGCATAGGAGACCTCAAAGCCCACTTCCACAGTGACACACTTCCTCCAAAAAGGCACGCCTCCTAATAGTGCCACTCCCTTTGGGGGCCAGTGACATTCACACTACCACACAGGGTTCTCTACATAATCCCAACTGTCCTGGAACTCACTATATAGACAAGGCTGGACTTGACCTCAGAGAAATCCATCTGCTTCTGCCTCTAGAGTACTGTATTAAAGGCATGTGCCATCATACCTGGCTATGCTCACTGATTTTTTAACCAGCGGGAAGTATTGGTATTAAATACCCATTGTTAAACTACCATTTTAGTGATATGCATAATAATTAAAATAATACAGATAGCACTCTAAATGACTCTGGTTAATTCTGGATATTTACACTAATGTCTATCACCCAACTCCATTTTTATTAATTGTGTATACCAGTTATTTTGTTTTCTTAGCATTATTTTCTTCTGGTGCTGAGAGATTGAACCTAGGGTGCCACACATACCAAACATAGGCTCTTCTATTCAACTGCTCTTCCATTTCTGTTATTTTCAACAACTTTATTTATTTGAGGCAAGGGCCACTTATGGAATAGGAAGCAAAACTGTTCTCTTATTGGAGACAAGTATCATGACCCTCATTCTTCCCCAAGCTGTTTTCTTCTTGGGGTATATTTAGTTGACCGTGTCTCCCTGCACAGTGTCTCTCTTCTTGCCATCCTCACTGTTGTGTATTGAGTCAGACATTTTTGAATATTGCTTGGGATGTGGTTTTTATTTTACCAAAAGACAATGTCTTTTCTCCTGCCACAGCATGCTCCTCACATGTTTGACGTATGTGCCACAGCTTCTATTGGAGGGATAAGCATGTCTTGGGTTGGGAATGCATGAGACTGTACTTCTGCTGGGGTCATCTTGTGTTGTGATCATGGGAAGCAGGTCAATCAGTAGGACTTTTCCTGAGCAGCAGACACATGGCATTTAGAAGGAAAGGCAGTGACAGCAGGGGGCTGGCACTGGAGTCTTGCATGAGCGCTTTGACACACTGAGTCACAGCCCATTCTCACTTGCACTAGTGTCAAAACAATACAGCAGCCTGAACTGCAGCTTGGCTTTCGCCTGCTGTCACACACGCTCCTTGTAAGTCATTAGAGTGTTGGCGTGGACTCCTTCCGAGATCAGTCAGAGCTGCATTAGGAGAGGGGGGCAGTCGTTATTAATCATCTGTGGCTAATTTTGCTGGAGTAGTTGGGGGTGTACTGATGTCACTGTGACAAGGCCTAATTTCCAGGTGCCTCTTACCTGGGAGAGTATGTAAGCATGATGGCTTTGATAAAAGCCACATTGGAGTGGGTCAGGCCCGAGTGCCTCAGAGTTCAGTGAAGGAGAAGCTCCATTGGGTAGGGAACTCAGTTTTTCTCAGTATCATCAAATGCCCAGGCTCCCACTTTTTTCCTGGATTCTCTTAGTATTCATTGCAAAATGGCTGTTATAGCTCTAGACTTCCAGTTTGGCATACAGAGACTTAGAAAAGGGGGAGGGGGAAGAGCCAAAGACAGGACACCAAGAAACTCCCCTCTTCTGGTTGGGAGGTAAGGCCTTGTTGAGGACTTGGCCACTTATTGCACTCTTGGGTCTTTGGAGCTTGGGAAATCAAGTTTTTCATCTGATACAATGCTTCTCAGAGAAAACCCGGCATTCTCTGGGAAGGAAGAAGGGAAAGTAGATATTGGTCGGCAAGTAGCAGCATTGGCCACAGTGTGTTTGTATCTGTCGTGGGAAATCAAGAGAGACAGAGCAGAGGGGCAGAAAGCTGAGCAAGGCATCCTGATTAGATTCAGAGAAAACAACCTCAGAGTTCAATTAAAATTTTGGGTTTGTTTAACAAAAAAAATTAGACAATGAATTGGGAAAGTGAGGCCTTGAGCACAGCACTGCCACTAGGCTTGTGCAGAGGGAAGTGTGGATCTGAGCCTTTTTTCTTATTTATATAAAACTGGGGGCTTATTGGAACACATACATGATACACATGAAAATGGGGACTTCAAAGCCAGAATGTATAATACCAAAGAGAGACCTGGACTTTCAGATTAAATGCTAAGTCATAAAAATAAGCATGCATGTTATAGGAAGAGCTACATTTTATTAAAATCTATCTTTTCCTATTTTGCGGGACTAAGGAACTGGCAAAAGTATTTTATGGATTAATTTAAAATATCTGACCTAAAACAATCCTCTAAATATTCCTTGGTTTGAGTGTCTTTTGCTAACCACACAAGCGCTCACGTTCTGTAAGGAAAGGAGGACATGACAGGTTCCTTCTCTGCGCCTGCTCTAGGGATTGTTTAAAATGTGACATCTTATCATGCATGCAGTCTTTTCCTGATAAATAGTTTGGTTATTTTCTCCATATTTGGATACTTTCTGATGTTTCTGCACATTTTACTTGGAAAACTTAAGATCAAGGTACAAGTAAAGTTTCCATCCTGGGAGCGAGGGGCCTGTCTCTCTCTCCATTGCCTACTCACAGGCTTTTGGGTGGCTTTCTCTGTTCTCCTATATAACATTTACCTGAGAGCAGAGGTCCACACACTGGCTTCTCTCCTAGTCTGTGAGTTATCCAGCACCTACTATTTGCTAAACCACTCAGTAGCTATCAGGAGCCCTGGGATGGTAGTGATACATGGCAGGAGTGCTCATGAAGACCTGTCCTATCCTGCTTCCTTGGTGATACTGTGTCTCTTTTCTTCATTATGTCTCTAAACAAGAACAGCACATATGCTATCAGCTGTGAGGATAAGATTACATTCAAACAATGTTCTTAGCACAGTGTTTAACACCTGGCAGGTATTCATAGCATTCATAGCACGGCTCATCCTTCAGGAGTTCTTGCCAGGTTTCTCAGAACTGCCTATAATGTAGGCTTTCGGGGGACTGATGCCTTTGGACTCAATAGGAACCTGTGCTCAAGCGCACATCCTACACTGAAGCACGCATGCGCGCGCACGTACGCACGCACGCGCACACACACACACACTACAAATATGTTCTTTTAAACATTGTTTAAAAGATAGTAAGTAGGACAGTGTTGATCTGTCAGGAATGCAGCCTCTTTCCTTTTGCTGTGTGCTGGCATATAAATAAAACGAGAGAATTAGTAAGCTTGCCTGCCCCTGAGGAGCATATTTTCTTCTCCATAGGAAGTAAGGGTGAGCATAGGATGGCAAAGAAAGAAGTGAAAGGGTGCCTCGGAAAGAAGCCTGTTGGGTGGCTAAGGAGGCTCTCAGAGAATGAAGGGGGAATGGATATATGTGGCAGCGGACAGTAAATGCTTCAATATGATTCAAGTTTGATACACAGTAATATGGCCCAAGTGAGATCTTTATCACAGGAAGAAAGAAACTACTCAGGATTCATAAATGTCATTTATTAACAATTACTAATTGGGCTTCTTTGATTAGAAAATGTCTCCAAGCTTCTGAGATCACTAATGGAGTTTTGGAAGAGGACAAAGTTCTACATACACACACACACACACACACACACACACACACACACACACACAGACACACACACAGACACATACACATACACACACATTTAAAGCTAAAACAACAACAAAAACCTCTCTTTATTTTTGTATTTGCAAAGGTGACTATAAATACTTTACCAGCCTGTAAGTGTATGTTTTGGGCTACCTTTACACTTATTAATGACATAGTTACAGTAGGAAAATTCATCATAGGTTTTAACACTTTCTTTTATGATAGGCATATGATGTCATTCATATGTAACACATTGCATTAAAAGCAGTGACCACCCGGAGCAGACGGGTGAAATAATGGGGCATTCATTCTAAGGCAACGGTTGCCTTAAATAGGCCACCATTAAAGTCACAGTAACATGCTCTGGGAGGGACACTTTTGGGGAGCTGCAACCCCACTTCTAGATTGAAGATTTGTAAGATTAATTGTTGACAGATGACACTGGGTATTTGGAGCTCCAGGGCTTTGCACATTGTCCTATCTAACTGTGTGGTTTATCTGCCCTTGGGTGGCTGGAGCCTGTCCCACTATTACCATTGTAACTCAAATACCACAGAAGTACCCCACCCCAGGACAATGACTGCTTTGCAATACCGTGGATTCCAGAGGTTCCTCCCTGCTGCCTTAAATATCAGGGAAATCTCTAAGCCTAGGGTTAGATTTAACTGACCAAGTGTCCTTTGGGTCAGAGTTCAAGGAGTCCTGGTTAGCTTTCTGGGTGCAGAGAAGGGAAGCCAGCCACTCAAGATACTTTCTTAAACAAAGGTTTCATTTTGTAGGGCTTTTAAGAAATCCCTCAAATAATAGCCTTAACATCTGAACACACACTCGTGTGCACGCGCACACACACACACACACACACACACACACACAGAGTTTTGAAGTCTCTATAGTTGAATGTTTACACCCGCTATTAATGATTGTGGCCTATAGAGTGTGTACAAACCCAAAGAAAAAATGTCAGTGAAGGTGGGGGTGGCGGTGAAGAGGCAAGCCATGCCCACAGACTTCCTCCTGCCCTCATTTCATGCAGACTTGTAATTAAATCCAGACTTGCCGCAGTATCATTACATAGTGAAGATGAGCTGGAAGCTCTTTTGAAGTTAAATTTCTTAACATTACCCCCTGCAATAGAAAGGGCATTGCCTTGCTGTGACCAATCTTTAAAAATAGAGCAATGCTAAGCAGTGTGTGCACATACATCCTCAGTGAACGAGCCTCCTCCAGAGGGACAGCAATTCTTGCAGGTGGTATTGAAACACACACAATAGTAAAGGAAGATCTTGTCTTGATTTTTCATGGGTGGTATTGAAAACTTCAAGTAGGCAGAATTATAGGGTACAGATTCATGTAGCCCTCCAAAATATGTTAGTTCACTGCTCTGTGAGTGGGAAAAGCTGTTCTTTGGGGGAGCAGTGTTTACACAACAGTGTCATGGAGCCCAAAGTGATCTGAAAAATGTTGGAAGAATGATATGATCTAAATTCTGCTTTTTTCACGCTCATTTTCTTTATTGTTTTATGTTAATATTAACTGCAAAAGCCCTCCCCTCCAGTGGAATATAATCTGCTATTAATATGACCAGGATGAGGTATACCACTGACTGAAGGGCAGGTACTAGGATGGGCTATTGGGATTACATTTACTTCACAACACAAGTAAAGATTTTTTTACCCCCATATCCACCATATTTAAGAATCTTCCCCTGACTTCTTTCATGTAACTTACTGGGCTCATCCCAGGAATTTGGGGGGCTGTGTGTATGTTTCACTTCCTGGAAGAGCATTTCTGCGGCATTTGGTTTGTACTTTCTTTTACAGGTTAACTGTAAAAGTTATTTTTGAAGTGTATCACTGCTAACTCATTTTCTGCAACTTAGGTATCTGGGAAGTCTGATCATGTCTCCCCCAAGACGACTTCTTAGTGTGCTAACCAACAGCAGGAGTCCCTGTATTTGGCCACTCCATTCTCCTTGTGCTCTGCACCGCCCATGTGTCTTGTTGCTGTCTGACTGTCCCAAACTTACTCATCTCATTACCCGGACTGTGATCTTGCCTGTAGAGAAACGTGTTCTTCTTATAGACCTTTACAATAGGGGCTCATAGTAGGTCATTTTGGTATTGCCAAATTGTTTTCACATTGTTTTAAACAATTTTTTATGTAACTTTAATACATTTTTATTTCCGGTTTTATTTTGTCTGGTTAATTACTTTAGACACAAAAATGAAACAATCTTTATGATCTTTATTTTTCTTCCTTCCTTCCTTCCTTCCTTCCTTCCTTCCTTCCTTCCTTCCTTCCTTCCTTCCTTCCTTCCTTCCTTTCCTTTCTAGCTCTCTCTCTCTCTCTCTCTCTCTCTCTCTCTCTCTCTCTCTCTCTCTCTCTCTCTCTCTTCCTTTTTTGGTATTTCTGAGATAGGGCCTTGTGTCACTCAGGCTGACCTCAACTTTCTGTGATGTAGAATCCTGGCCTTCCTGCTTCTACCTCCCGTGTGTTGGGATTATCGGCCTGTGCAAGCCTGGTCAGTTTTGAATCTAAACTAAGTCATCCATTACTTTGGCATTAAGAAATCTACATTTTTTTTTTTTTTTATAAGTATCATCATCCAAATTACTGACAGTGTGAAGGGACAGGACAAAAAACAGGATAATAAACTGGGTTGTAATGCTGAATGCTGTATTCCCAGCTTTTAGGGGTAAGGCACAAAGTATGGAGCAGAACTGGGCGGCCACGGAACTGAGGTTTTCTGAGAGACTTCAAGTGTCTTTATCTCTCCTGTCACCATGACAAAAGAGCACAATGAAATGGCATCACACTGTAGACTGATCTTTTTGAGTTAAATTTGTATGTACTGCTTTGGAATCTCTGTTTCTCTGTGATATTTATTTATTTAGATTACATTCAGTTGTCACTTCTAGAATTCCTTGCGCTGAGATGTGGGTCCTTGGACCCGGACACTTACATTTACAGTAGTCTATGTGTTTTTTTTTCTGACTTTGTTCTTTGTTCCCTTAGCCACCATTCTAGCATTTTAAATCCAAAGTTGCTTTTGCCCCAGCAGGTAAGGTAGAAGAAGCAGGTGGGCAGTTTGTTTTGCCTTCAGGTTCTGCATCTTTCCAGCATGATGTCATTTCCCACAGGCAGAACTCCTATCTCTTTCTAGATCTTTGTCCCTGGCTTTACTTAAAAACTTTGTTGAAGTCAGCAGGGTTCAGGATCCAGATCTTTGAGCCTGGACAGTTTTTATAAAATTCTTAGAAATTCTCTGCTTTATTTTCCAGAGTTCCTGGGAAGCTGAAGAATTTTTAAGCCCCCAAACAGAAGGCTAGAAAGTATATTTGTACAGTTTTATAGTTTTCTGTGGCTGGAGAGATGGTTGAAAGCCCACACTGCTCTTGCTGAGGACCTGAGTTCAGTTCTTAGTACCCATATCAGAAGGCTCACAACCCCTTGTAACCCTAACTTCAGGATGATTTGATGCCTCTGCAGGTACCTATGCTCAAATCAGCCCTCCCAACCCCCCAAACAGATAGTTAAAAAATAATACAAGATATCTACAAGTGGGGCTCACAGGATTTATGTACATAAAGGTATCCATTCTGTTACTCCAGTGAGCAGCCCCAGCCTTCCAGGCATCAGCCCCCAGAAAAGCCCAGCATAACCTTCTGCTCTGTAGCCGGAAATTTTCCGCAGAAGACTTTGAAATTTTTTCCTGGCTATATTTTCGTAGTTTATTAGGAAAACTAACCATTGTTAGTATGTCGGGTTTGGATTTAGAAGAGATGAGGCTTCTGGTAGAGAATCCTGAGTTTGGAGATTTCACAAATCTACACACACACATTCACAGCTTTCTATGGGTCTGCGCTGCCTTGGGCGAGGGGCGTGTGTGCAGAGTAAGAGTAGTAATTACTTTGGACTGTAATTAAACATTCCTAAATTTTTAGAATTTCTCAATAAGAATAGATTTGAGAAATTTTACCCGATAAGCTCTTCTTTTTTAAGAATATATCCTCTGGAATTAAGCATTTGGGGTTTGATTTCCTTTACCATGAATAATTGTACTAAAATATCTCAAGGACATGTTCTAAATTTGCAGTTGTTATGTGTGAAGGTTCAGAACACTTTTCAGGAAACAGTTTTTCTTTTTCTGGAAGAACAAACTACCAAAACAGATAAACAAACAAATAATCCACTACCATTACCAAAAATCCAACCAACCAAACAACAAAACAAAAAGTGGTCCTAATAATGATGAAGTACTACTTGTATATGCAACTGTGCCATCATGCATTTCTCTTGACCTACACACTCCCTTCCAGCCTTTTCCTGCACCCTCAGGGACACACTCCTGTTCTTGTGTTTCCTGTTTCCCTTAGCGGCCTGCCAGGCTTCAGGGTGCTTACTACAGATCCCCAGTCCCTGGAGACCTAGTGAATTAGGTCCCCTGGTGGCAAACCTTGGAATTGTTATCTCCACTGGTTCTGTGGTGTATGGGGGTATCTGTGACCCCAAGTTTGAGAACCAGTGCTGCGATCCAATCCAATCGTCCTTGGCTTCTGTCCCCTCTGATGAAGTCGGTATTATGCAGGGCCTCCTCCGAAACTCTTTGTTGCTGAAGAACAGGCTGCTCTATGGGCCAGAACAGATTGTCACCATGTAAATGCGGAGTCAAGGGACATAATTTTACGGGCTCACACCTATCTCTCAGCCAAAGGCATTTCAGGTTAGTTGTTTGCCTGCACTGGTGAAGGAATATGGTCTCATTTGAACTGGGACAACCCTAGCTCTGGGTACATTCTGTGGTATGATGTTTGCCAACTCACATTCAGCCCGTGCATTTATAATCATCAACTGTTTCCATGCATTGAGTCATGGCAGAAAAACCTCTTCTTTGTAGAACCTCATTAAGATTTCAGTTGCTAACAGATTTTATTTTACAGTTCCAGCTTTCATGATATTAAGATATGGAGATTTGGGCTTCTGGGAGGGACTGTTTACAAGTGTAAAGCTTTGGCTGTGGGAGCATCACCATTTTTCTAAGGGCACAACCAGAAAGGAAAAGGATGGTCCGATGTTCTAATTGATGTGATTGTGTCAGGCTTTGACAGCACGATAAAGGATGCCAAGTCACTTTAAAAATATTATCTGTTTGAGACATGGGTGGTTTTACTTACTATAGCAATTAGTTTAAAATGATGTTATTGTAAATTTTATTTGGGGTGGCCAGAAAGACACATCACACTGGTAAAACAGAAACATTTTAAAATGAATATTTCTTTATGTTTGTGGTATCTATATGGTAAATAAACAAGCTCTGATTTAGGTGGCATTTTTTTTTTTCTTTCAGATAGCAAACAAATTATACTACGCCATTGGGATCTTAAGAGTTGTCCATCCCTGTGCACTGAGACCTTTTTTCTAAATAATGTGTATTTTAATTCTGATTAGTGACAGTGAAGTGAGGGTTATTGATTTCAGTGTGTGCTATATCAGTCTTCTCTCTGCTAATTTGGTCACTCCATAGGCCTGCACCAAGGGGACCTGGGCCATACTGGGGAGCACAGGTCTGTCCACACCTGGAGGTGCCGGCCTGTAAGATGGTGTGTGTGTGTGTGTGTGAAAATTCTCATTTGTCTCCTGATGTGATGTTACTGTGTCTTCCTTGAGGAGGCCCTGGATACTTCCCACCTCACAATCTTCTCTGCTGCTTTGTGGGGTGAGTCTTCCACATCCAGTTCAGCTGTTCTTGCAGGCCAGAGACCATCTTGCTTTGCCTTCTCCCCATCTTCCTTAATCCCTTGTCATCATCACCCCTTCCCCCTGTGAATGATCAGATGGCCTTGGTTGACAGTGCCATTGCTCCTGTGTGGGATCCTGCCATCACAGAAGCCACTGTGAGGGTGCTTGCTGAAGACATGCAGAGGAAAAGGAGGAAGGCTGAGATTCTGCAAATGTGTAGAGTATGACTGATTTGCTTTGTTAACATTCTCATACTGCCTCTGTGATCACCAAGATATTGTTGCTTAACATCCTCTTGGGCATACTTTCATATCTGTTCATAATTCTAGCTAAAAATTTCTAAATTCGAGGCTTTCTCATTTCAAAATAGAATTCATGAAAGAACTGTGATTTGAGAATGCAAATAGCTTTTCTTTTCAGTGTGTAGTTGCTTTGCTGATTTCCATGGGAGGGTATCAGTTTGACAATAGCATGCAAGTCCATTGTGAAAAATCTGTCATAATGGAGTAAAAGACCAATTAAAATGGCCTGTCTATGTCACTTCGAGTGTAAAGATGCATCATTTGAACAGATGGGCTATTACAGTACAATCTTCTCAGTAGCCCGGTCTCTTTTCCGTTCCTCAATATAGGCAATAATGTGACTCTGCTATTAATATGTGTACACTGTTATACCTTCCATATATGTGTATATGTGTGTCCACACACATCCTCAAACACACATGTATAAGTCTATCATCTATATCTTCACTTATTAGCATTTTTCATGGCATGAATTTTCAATGCCTGTTTGTCACCAATTAACCATCTCATATGGTGTAGGCACACTATTTAGAATTTATTTTTACAAGTAACTTTTTAATAAAAAATTATGTATTTGAGTTCCATTCTGTTTTTGATTAATTAGTTGGTGGTAGTGGATAGTAGTTTAAAATAACTTTAAAAGTCTAGATTCTATTCCTAGTTGACATTCATGATTGATTTTCATTGACATCTAAGGTGTCATGTTGTCAAATTTCAGACTTTGCATTTAATTAGTGTTTTTAAAAATTACAGTTATCTTGGAATTAAGGTTTTCTTGGGGGGGGGGGTATCTCAGGCTGGCCTCAGACAAATGATCTTGGACTCTTGGTCCTCCTGCCTCTACCTTCCAATTTAGAGTTACAAAATACATAGTTCCTTTGAATGTGAGCTGATGACTTCCTGATTTAAAGGTCAAACAATATCAAACAGACTCTGTAAAGTGTGCTAAAAGGGGTAGGGCTGCTACTGGAATATTCTGAGGTATAATGGTCCTGCAAAGGTTTTATTGTGAAGTATGCCATGCTCACCAAGGAATAGAAGCACTTTTCATGTTTAGTGTTAGAAAATAGATGTTAAAACAAGCATTCTGGTTTGTACCATACTGCTGGAAAAATCAAATATTGCTAGTCCCTTCTAACCTGCCTCTTTTTAATTGCTAATTTATTCTCATCAATGTAATTTCTTTTTTGCGAATGTGTGCCAAAGAGCTCAGTAGCCACAGAGTAGACTGGGAAGAGTCAATATTTTCTGTTTCTTCTGTTTTTCCTCCATCCCTTCTTCCCTTCCCCACTCCACTGGTGTCTCCATCTCTGTGTCTTCCCTCCCACTGCACAAGTGACCACAGGAGCAGATTTTGAACAATACTGCCACCTGAGCCATCTGACCTCCCCAGCTTTGGAGTTTTTGCTTAATTTAGAGTCAGATCCATGTTTTCTTTGAACTGCAGGGCCCCTCCTGATTTCTGCGGGGCCACTGTTCACCTCTCCCCCACCTCGGCCCCATCCTTAGCAGCTTCTCAGTTCTCTGTTTAGCCTTGTCTCTGGCTACTGTGTAAGGTGGGCTCCTTTTCATCCCCAGGGCCCTTTACCTTGACATCCTGCTTGTTCTTTCTCTGAGCATACTGCTATTTTTGTTCTTAGCACTTGCTAACTTTTAAAGTGTACTTCTGATTGTTGGTTGGTAGACTTAAGTATGATGAGTATGGGTGCACATCTGTCTCATTCGCCACACTGCATTTCCGTTGCCTGGGTAGACACACAATGTTGAATAGATGAATGAGCCTTTGGAAGATACTATTTTTTAGTATTACAAGGCTTTTTACATTCAAAATAAATATATGATATTGTGGGTGTAACAAAATTGAGTCACTGAACTAGCCCTGTGTTCTTGAGTCTACTTGTGCCTGCCATGTGTATTATTTTTTGATCCCCACTGACCAATTTTTTAAGTACCATCAATTTATGTCACATATTCATTCAACCAGAGAAATTATTTTTGTTTCCAGTACTAACCTCAGACATGCAAAAGAAAAATATTTATCCAACATATTACAATAGAGGGCTCTTAATATAGTAGAATGAATGTGGCTTTTGAGATCATAGGACCCTGAGAATAGAGAGTAGTTATGATGAATATACACCACCATTCATCCCTGGTTTTCTTCTCACAAGAAATGATACCCACCTCATTGGTTTACAGTAACAACTGATAGGAGATAATACACACTCAATTCTAACATGGTCCTGGCCACAGATAGGTGCTTAATTCATGGTGTTATTTGATTTTACTACTTATTTACCTATATAGTTGGCTGTTTAATTATTTCCTTTTCCCATTTGGTCCTCTGGGAAACTGAGATTATTTACTTTGGAGGAGTAATGTAGAGATGAAATGGTATAATGTGTTAACATGTACTGATGCATGGTACTTAGTGATGCATGGTACTTAGTGATGCATGGTACTTAGTGATGTATGGTACTTATTGATGCATAGCACTTACTGATGCATGGTACTTAGTGATGCATGGTAGCATGACACTCAGGCAACTCTTCTGCCTTGTAGTTGACTGCAGCAAGTGAGTGAGGGTGCTTAGTGGAAGAACTGGGATCCAGTTACTTGGCAGCAGTTTGTAGTCATTTGTTCATGCAGCTTTTTGAGTGGAAGTATGCTGTTCTCAGATTCAGAACCAAATTTTCCCATCATCGTTGTGTGTGACCACTTTATGTCTATATTGACTCCATTTAAAAATACCCAATATACTTACTTCATCTCTTTATTTTTCTTCCCCAGATTTTGTGTTAGACACATTCAGGATTGCTGAGTTCTTTTCCAGATTAACCCATATTTGAATTTAATGACTTTGTTGATAGGATATAAAGCATGCTAAGGTGATCATGAAGACAATATAACTTTGTTTTTTTCTTTCTGTTGGACATTATAGGTTTACAGTTATTACTCATGGAATCTCTACTTGCTGAAGTCCTTTTTCAGATTCAAAGCATAGTCCAACATAGCATAATCTTCACAAAACAAGAACACACTACTTATAGTTGAATTAAAACTGATTTGAACACACACCATAGAGTACTGTGAATATTTGTTGTAAGATATGACTTTCTTTAGGCATTTTTTGGGGTAATAACTGCCCTCTCCTCTCCTGGCACTGTTTGTTATCTTTGTCTTGGTAAATAGCCACTCAAGAAGACGAAGAAAGGAAAGAAAGAAAGAAAGGCAGGAAGGGAAATGTGTCACTGCCCTCTATCTCCACTCCCTTCCTCTGAGATTTTATATATGCTCTGTTTCAAAAAGCAGTTTAAAAATAAAAAAGATGAGGGCGGTTGCAATCTGCTCTACTTTATGCAGATGAGGTATGGCCCCCGGGCACCTGCCATACTTCTAATAAGCCTTCAGTTGGGCCTGATTATTGAGAAGCCAGATCCTTTCCTTTAGGACAGAAAAGGATTTGCTGGACCATGTTTCCACTATGGGTCAGGTCACGGCAGAGCCCCGTCTCAGCATGTGCATGAGTCAAACGGGCCTCACATGGTGTTGCCTCTACTATTGGCTTTTTCTTGAGGACAGTGAGATTCCCAGAGGCCAGTAAGATTGTGACCTCTCTGTGCTGGGGCTGGTTTGACAGGTCACTTTTCTGTATATTTCAAATGAAAAATGTCATTTGTGTGAAACATATCTGTAAGCCTTACATTTGCAACAACAAATATCTTTAATTGTCCAGAATGAATACTTTTATAAGGATGCCACGAAAGTGAGTTGAATTTTCGGAGTATCTTGACTCCAGTTTTTAATGTTCCTGGATAAGGCAGTGTCTTTCAAAAAGATAGTGTACACAACAGAAATGAAATTACCACCCTCTTGTTTTGGACTCTGTTAGAATATATTTGATAGAAATAGTTTGAAAAAGATTTCATTTTGTTAGAAAAGATTAAGTGGGGCATTTTTGGGGGGAGGGAGAAGGAGGTTCTGGTTTTTATTTTTTCTGCATTAAGCTGAGACTGGAAATTTAAAGAGATGGAGTTGGGGCCTGTCCCTGGGTCTGTAAAGAGTTATGGAAAGTAACCAGCTTTGTCCGTTCTCCAAATTCAGCCCATGTTCAGAATCGAGAGATATTTAAGCTGAGTATATCTCAGGTGAAGTCACTTTGTAGCCCAAATTACTTCTTGATCACAGAGGACCAAGAAACAGACAGTTGACACATTCTAGATCATCATGGATATTCAAGAGCAAACTAATCATGTCCTAGATACAATATTAAACCATTGCATAATTTGATTCACAAAGTGATTTACAGATGGATGACAGAATTCTCATTTCTGGCTTATTATAGGCATTATTATTATGGGTACTAACAAAACTGAATGTTGTGTTATTAAGTAATTTTGTAGAATTGTAAAGCTTTTGTTTTTTATTTCTTTGATTTATTTGGGAAAATATAAACGAAGTGCTGAAATTACATATGTAAATGGAAAGGAAAGGAAATTTACAAGCCATTTTGATCCTCACAGGTCCAAGAACATACTCCTGTTTCAGTATAATTGTGCAAGGTTCTGTATTTTTGTTTTTACCTCTGTTAGTGTCAGGATCAAAGAAACAAGGCCAGTGTACGTGAGAGATGAGTGGCCTCTGTTAGACTGAATGCTTTTGAGATGTATCGACAAGTGGGAGAACCACAGACTAATAATAAGTATCCATATGCATTTGACTTACAAAATTTTAACTTATCACAAGTCATATAAAATATTATATATTAAGATTTAATAACTACCTTGTTTCTGGTACCAGCCAGTTTGATTTTGGTCCTGGGCACACTGGTTGACTACTTTCTTCTTGCGGAGCATCATAGAATTCTATGAGAAGCCCAAAGCAAATGATCCATTTCTTGATGGGTTAATATAAAGTGATTATGGCAAACACTGGACAACAGGAAATGAGGAGGGACAGATCTGGGCCGCTAGATACATCTCACACACACAAGGATTGGGTGTGAAGAAAAGCAGGTGCCGGTGGTGGACATTTTCTCTGTTTTTATCTTTATGAATTATGGGATGTATTTGTTAAAACAACAAAGGTAGCACACACACACGCACTCACACACACACACACACACACCCCACAGCACTGTAGTAGGAAGTGAGAGTAAGATCCTTTTTTGTCTTCCACTTAGGAATGTGAATGACTAAATGTATACTTAGATTTGTGGGCAGCTTGATAATAGTTGGCTATTAGAATAAAAGTGGAGCATCATTCGAGTCTTTTTAAGGATGGTTGAATTAAAAGCAAAGCATGGACCTCTTAGCTCTTGTCCAGCTACCCAGACAGAGCCCTTCTGCAACATCAGCTCTCATTTAAGCTTCTTCTTCTCAATCAGTTTTTGTTTTAATTTATTTAATTTTTACATTAAAAAAAATTTTTTTTGAGAATGGGGTCTCACTGTGTGGTCCTGACTAGTCGCAAGCTAGTGTGGTTTGCCAGTTGCTGAGATTACCACATACATGACCCCATTCCGCTCACCAGACTTTTTTAAAGTTGAAATAAGTCTCAGTGAGGGGAGAAGCTGAGCCTACCTCTGTGGTGAAGTGGAGAGACCTTGGTGTTCAATCCAGACCTTCTGCAATAGGATAGAGAGTTTATTCTGTTCAGCTATGGGCATAGGTACCACCTTGATCACCATAGGGAGGACTGAGCATCTCCTCAGGCATCCTCTATCATATGTATATATATAAAAGTGGGTCCTATTTATATATATAAAGTGGGTCCTATCATAATTTTGAGGTCTTCATATATTTATTGATTAATAATGGGATGATTTTGAGATTTCTGTTCCTTGGTCTCAGTTATATCATATTTTATGAATCATATGTTTACATGTGTAGGTTATACTAAGGACTTTGAGGAGAGAAAATTATTTGTAAAGGTATGTGGACACATCTCTATCCAGTGCTGTAGATGTGAGAATACATGTCTTAATAATTATTACTGTTTTTGCTAATGTAAGGGGGTCCCTTGGGGAGTACCTCTTAGTTAGCAATTTTAAAGTAGAGAACACAACTCTATTTATTCAGGTATAGTTAGTTAGGGTTTCTATTGCTATGAAGAGACACCATGACCATGGCAACTCTTATAAAGAAAGACATTTAACTGTGGCTGGCTTACAGCTTCCGAGGTTCAGTTCATTATCGTCATGGCTAGAAGCATAAAAGTGTGCAGGTAGACGTGGTGCTGAAGAGGTAGCTGAGAGTTCCACATCTGGATTCATATTCAGCAGGAAGAGCCAAGCATCTGAAATCTCAAAGCCCGTCCCCAGGGACACACTCCCTCTAAGGCCACAGGGACAGGAGCCACATGTCTGTCTATAGTACCGCATCCTATGAGCCTGGAGGCCATTTTCATTCAAACCTCCATAGTCACTCACTCATAGTTTGTAGTAAACAGTGTCGTAGGTAGAATGATACTTGGGTTGTTTTTTTTAAACTTTGATTGAACTATGTTCCCTTTTCCTGGATGATCTAACTGTCATTGTTTTCCTCACCAACTGGCAGACTTTCAGTTATTCCGAATGTAGAAGTTGTTGGCTATAATTAGAAAGTCAAAGAAAAAAAAAATGAAGATCCATCCCTGAGAAAAATAAAATTGGGTGCTTGCCATTTTTCTAAAGTAGAATTTTAATGAAGGACAAATCAAGCCACCAATTCAGTATTGAGTTTTTATTCAATATTGTCAAGTTTGAAGGCTCAATGCCTCTTTCAAAAGACAGTAATATGACTGGATGCCCTATACTCGGGCTGCAGTTGCAGGGAGATACCAGAGGAGTCTCTTGTAGTGCAGGGCATCACACAGATGATTCAGCTCAAGGACATCAGCCCCTGACCTTTCTCTGCCTTTACCAGCCTTCTGGAAGGTCTCTGGGATAACTGGCAGAGGGCAAGTGAGCCTCCTGAGACGGTGTCCATGCATAGTGGTAACAGGATGCAGGAGAAAGGGGCTCTAGTCACTGCCAGCCTCCATGCAGTAGCTTCTTATGGCTGTGACAAAATACAAGAAAAGAACTTTAAAGAAAAAAGACTCATTTGGACCCAGATTTCAGATAGCCCGGTCCATAGTCAGCAGGTCGGTTGCTCTCAAGCCTGTTGAAAGACAGAAACATCATAAAGGAAGAGAGCTGCTCACCTCACAGTAGCCAGGAAGCAAATAGAGTGGGCTGTGGAGCTGTTCCTTCAAAGGATGCCCTAGTCACATATTGCCTCCTAGGCCCTACTTCCTAGCCACCTGTTTTAGCTATGTGCTCCTTGCTGGTGGGATTAGCACTTTCATAATCCTTTACCTCCCAGTAGCATTACCAGATGGGGAAACTAAGCCTTCAACCCATGAGCCTTTGAAGACATTTTCAAACCATAACACCAGATAGATAATTTGCTGTGTTAGCCAGTGACATTTTAGGATATTCAGTGTTTTGCTTAAGTAAAGGCAACTCTCCCTCAGAAACATTCTAAAGAACTGAACGCTTTTATGTTAACTTAGCATTCGTGAATGCCAGTGCACACAGCTCTTCATGATTTCCTTAGAAATATTTTTACATTTGCTTACTTGTGCATGCACATGTCACAGCATGTACATGGAGGGCATAGGACAATGCACAGAACCAGTTTTCTCCCTTCACAGCGTGGGTCCTGGGGATCAGGTGAAGGTGTAGTTTCATGGCAAACATCTT
Source organism: Phyllotis vaccarum (assembly GCA_033318265.1). Lineage (NCBI taxonomy): Eukaryota > Metazoa > Chordata > Mammalia > Rodentia > Cricetidae > Phyllotis > Phyllotis vaccarum. The sequence continues at coordinate 8,672,967 of JARWLC010000007.1, read as the reverse complement.
TACCTGCCGAGGCAGTAGTAGACCCAGCTTTATAACTTTCAGTGCAGCTTGACTTCTGTTCTTTTATTGTGAGCATCCTCTCGTGAGTCAGGCTGAGGGCTTCTTTGTTTCGTTTAGTTTTTCTTTTGCCTTTAATGACTCACGTTCTAGTAAAGAGAACAGGGACTCAGAACGACGCAGCCACAGCCAAGGCTGCCTTTCCTCCTGCTTCCTCTCAGTGAAGTGGCCTTTTGGGGATGTAATCCATCAGGGTGTAGGCATCCCCATGTTGATGGGGCCTAGGTTATTAAGACAAGTTAAACTGACGTAACCCTGATAGCATAAAGTCCAAGTTTGCAGAAAGCTTTCTAATGTTTATTCATATGTAAGAAACTGTTCTTCACCTCCCATATTGCTTATTCAACCCATGCCAAGTCCACATATCCGGGAAGAAATGAACCAAGTGACAGTACACCCGCCCCCCTTTCCTTCGGGGTTGCGACACTGCACATTGCCGTTCCTTGTCCTAGACAGTAGGGAGTTTATTTTCCGGTGAATTAAGAACAAGAGAATCTGAGAATTGTTTGCCTTCAACTCCTTTCTGGTTGAGAATCTGGAGAAATCTTAGTCTTCCTGGCCTCTGTGGGTTTGCTGGTTTTGTTTCTGGTTTGAGTGGTAACCTGAGGCAGGGAGTCTCAAGCCTGGCTCCTCAGCAGCCTCTCCTCGGGTCCTCTCCATGGAGCTTTTGTTTTGTAGGCCAGAAAGAGTCTCATAATTGCTTTAGGGGTAAAAATGGAGCTCACTCATTTAATGAGACCCCCTCAAATAGCGGCATCCTTGCAATGGGAGAAGAATTAGTTTCTGCCTCTCTTCTTTTCCTTCCAGACCCTTCACAAGGCATTCGACTCGATTGCCATGGCAGGTGATACATATAATCAGGACCAATATCTAAGTCTCTCCTTCAGTTGCCCTTTAATTCACGTGACATTTTCCTGACATGTCTGAATATTCTATGGGGCTCATATAAGCTGTCATCATTATTCATCACCATGTGTGTTGTGACTGTAAGTCTGCCTTTGATCCAGTTCAAGAAGCATTTGTCTACTGAGAGAGCACCTCTTATATATTGGGCCTTTGGCTTCTTTCATAGCCGTTAAAATGATAGTGGCATATTTTAAATTTTGTTTTGCAGTATTTAAATATGACATTTCCAGAAATGCAAATTAAGGAGCTATCTGGACATCTATCTGTAAGTGTGAAGTATCTGAGACCTGCAAATCATGTGCATTATAAGGCTTTAATAGAATAGGATACATGATGTGCACCTCATGCACAAACACAGGAGCACCTGAGAGTGAAAAACCATTAGGATATGCTGAAGGAAGAAAAGCAAACATTCTCCAAATTAAAAGCATTTGTCACTTTCAACTCTTTGCTCTCACGTCTTAAAGCCACTGAGTAAGTGACTGTGAGATCTGTTGAGTTGGAGCATGGATTAAAAAATATACACATAGTCATGTATGATGGAGCACACCTTTAATCCCAACACTTGGGAGGCAGAGGCAGGAGGATCTCTGAGTTCAAGGCCAGTGTGATCTACAGAGTAAGTTCTAGAACAGCCAGGACTATTGTAGAATTATCCTGTGTTTAAAAAAAAAAAAAAAAAAAAAAGATGCCATAAATATACTTCTTGCACTCATCTGGCCACATTTTCTTTGGTAATTTACATACCATCATAATAGCACCCTTAAGATGGGGCATTATGTAACCCTAGATTACAGGAAACAGAGTATGCCTGAAGGATTATTCTGGAATACGTAATTAGGAGCATGAGACTGATAAAATCTCCCAAGCCTGCTGAGCCAGGTGGTGGAGCACCTGGAATGCCAGACCCTCAGGAAACCTTACTGTAGCACTTACGCTGCCCTCTGGAAAGATGGATAATTAATAAGGATGTGAAATATGCAAGGTGACGGTAGCTTTAGATTTTTAGTGTATACTTCTTACCCCAGAGTATACAGGAAAACCATCTAAGCGTGTTTTGAAGAACAGCCATAGGAGCCTAGCACAGCAAGCCTAAGCTCTAAGGGAGTGTGCGAGTCCTGGTCCATAAGCACACACACACACTGCCTTTTGATTATTGGAGATACTGAAAGACAAGGATGGGGGAAATACCTTTATTCAAATGTATTTCTGAGTAGGAAAGCGGAAGGAGAGGAGGAGAGGAATAATTGGGAGAAAAGGACAGGTCCTTGTTCGTATTACCTGACAAAATTAGGCCTTTAATTTGAAATTCTTTCAGGCAATTATTAAAACTAGAAACAATAATAAGAAAATCTACCCCAGATGAAAAGTTTCTAACCAGTGGTGGTAGAACTGATTCCAAATAACTTCACGCGACACTTTTTCCCATTTCTCCCGTTCCCCCATGTAATAGTTTTAAGTGGTACTCCTAGGAAATAAATAACTAAATGCCAACCATATTTTTTTATAGCCTGGCCGATATTTTGGCTGTTTTCAGGAGAACTGGAATTTTCAAAATTAAATAAAGGTTTATAAAATACCAACTTCAGAAAGTTTTATTTAATTTGTGGGATAATTTTGTTCACCCTTTTTCTTTCCTCCCTCCCTCCTCTCTGCAACAGGGCCTTTATTAATTTAGTCTAGTTACTTAGTGCTTATATTAAATAATCTAATAAAAATCAGAGTTGTAACATAACGTTTCCCAAATGTGAATCAGCGTCTATTACATGGGACAAAATCTTTATGTTACACAATGTAAAAACATGAATAGAATTACAAGGCACAAGTGCTACTGTATATGTGTGTATGTGTGCAAATTCGCCTGTGTGTGTGTGTGTGTGTGTGTGTGTGTGTGTGTGTGTGTGTGTATGTAGAATGTTTCTATACTGTAACAGGACTGGCTGTTTTTAAAAATTTGAGAAATGCTTTTATTACCTATGATTTATAAAATACTATTTTAACATTAATTTTGGTTTTAAATACCAATAATCCTCCTTGTAATTTTTCTTGAAAAGTGTAGATATGATTTAAAAATCAGTTAGTCATCTTAAAATTATTATTTTATGTTTATGGGTGCTTTTCCTGCACTATATGTGTGACTGTTGCCTACGAACCTAGAAGAGGGCATCGGATTCCTTGGAACTGGAGTTGTGAGCCACCATGTAGATGAAGGGAATCAAACCAACTGCCTCTGTAAGAGTAGGAAGTACTTTTAGTGGCTAAGCTATCCACTTAGCTCCTAGGTTAATGTTTCAGAATTAAAGCTTCAGATGTGTATGTTGGTAAATAATACTTAGATTGTTGCAAGTGGATCAGATGTGTGTGGGGAATGGAAATCATGCGTGTCACATGTGCACACAAGCACGTGTGTGATGTGCTCTGTTAACTTCTAGATATTGTATGTGCATGTATGTATATTATACACACACAACAGAACCTCAACATTTATCCTAAGTTGTTGAATTATTTGTTTTTCTTTAGTGTTTGTTTTGGATTAAGTGTATTACAGGCTCCTAGACCAGTGTGATGAGAGGTTTCATTAATTTGTGTAAATTACAAAGGCAGCTGAATAAAGCAGAATTTCTAAAGAATGCTGTTTAATTTCCATTTTCTTTTACTTGACTACGAAACAGTTGGGATACGTAGACTCTTTCAATTCCAAGTGGCAGGTGTTGAAGAGTTGGTCTGCTCCACTAAGTTATGTTGGTTTCCACTAAGCTCAGCCTGAAGAAGAAAGGCACACATTCAAACTCCGCTTTCTGTTTGCTCTTTCTTTTTCTTTCCTCGTTGAGTATCACTCCACCACAGGTTCAGCAATAATAACTACAATTTATGCCATTTCCCCACTACAGTTTGGAGATATACCACAGTCAGGCCACAGGTTAGATGCACAGGCTGCTGGGTAGTGATTTCCTGTGAACTGACTTATGGATAAATGATACTATGTTCTTATTATATAGGACAGGCAGTTTTTAATTTCTTTACAAGCATAGCCTAACAACAGAAAACTATATGCTGGAGCGTGGGGACGTGGCCACTGGGAAGAGGATACAGATACAATCAATGTCATGAGCTCTATTTTTACAAGGGTCTCATCAGCGGTTGGTGTATAGTGGAAATAATACTGAGAACCAGAAGCCCCAAGGCTTTGTTATTCTGAGACTGGAGTTTTTATTGATACTCTTTTGCTGAGATCTTTTCCAGGGAGTTATGAGATATATAAACTTCAGCCTTTGGATATTAAAGCTAATGTCTCATTTTTTCCCCCTAGGTTGGGTTTTCACTTTGGTTTTTAAAATTAAGGTCAGAATGCGCCTGGAATAAAAGAAGTTATTCACTGAGTTGAATTATGAGGGTTCTGTTGATGTCTTGCTCAGTTGCACACATCTGTCTCCTAGATGGATTTTGTCAGCACCTCCCTCCACATCACTGTGGACCGTGAGAACTTTCATGTACCTTACAGATGACATGACACAAACCTTTGTTGCATGACCTGGCTCTTGCATTTGAGGTATAGCAGTGGAAGTTATCATTCCGGATTATTTGGGGAGCAGTTTTACTTAGTTGTGTGCTTAGCATTCAAACTCCATACAGGATGCATTGGCTTATGTTTGCATATTTGTGATTCAGACACACGAGTAAAATTTGCTTAATGGATGATTAGCACTCCATGCAAACCCTCTTGAAGCTCTCTTGGTTATGCTGTATATCACCATAGCTCACTGCCACTTTAAATGCTTTCTCAAATCCTTAGTCCCATTCTGCTTAGTTATAATTTGCAGTATCCCACACTCTCTGGTTTTTATATATTAAAGGTTAATAATTTGAAATACAGAAATTTTGCTTTGACTTTGCAGAGTATGTGGTTTCTCTTAGACTAAAAACTGAAAATACTGAAGGCATCCACACAAATGCTATTGATGTTTTCATTTGTGAAATGTCAATTTTGACTCTAGAAGGATATTACATTGACAGAGTGAAAAAGTGGTTTCCATTGTTGTATCTTTTTAATTTTAGACAAAAATTGCTTCCATTCCCAACTTAATTTTATGTCACTAATGGGAAATTTACCTACAATTGCATTTTGTTATTTGGTCTGAATGCATTATACAAAGAGTGAATTGGCATTCTGTATTTTGGAATGAACAGATTTGTCTGGATATAAACAGTTTTATTTATATTGTGCTCAATTCAATCATGTTAACATTTGTATGAATTTCAACTCCAAAATAAAGGCCTATAATTTGTGACTCAAAGACCTTGAAACTGCATCTGTAATAGTCTTCAATACTAGGCATTTTTTGAATGTTTGTAGATGATGCGTTTCTTGGAAATAGTAAGATGATTTGGGAGATACTGTTTATGTCGCTAATGGCTCCTCTCGGGGACCATTTTCCCCAGAGGACTTCCAGGTGTAGCCGACTCTTCTGCCTTCTGTGTAGTCATTGACTTAATTTATTACTTTTCTCCAGAATAAATGCCAGTGCCATGACTGATATATGACTGAGGAGCAGCATAGCCCTGCTCCAGGGACTTGTCCTGTCGTCCGGATTGGTACATGGATTCATGCTTAGAGTAGCAGGGCTAAGTAGGAAGGATCTAGTGGTCTAAAACTTTACAAGATCAAGCTCACTTCCTAGTCCTGGCTGGTACCCACTGATTTTTAAAGCCAGTTTTACGTGGAACAATGACACTTTGAAGATGAGCTTGTGGTTCTAGAAAGCACCCGATGTGTGCAGTAGCTCATGCCTATAATCCCTGCCTTCATGAGGCCGAGGCAGGAAGACAAAGTTTGGATAAGCCTGAACCCTGGCTCAAAAACAGACAAAGAAACAGGAAAAACCAAAGCAAACAAGAAGACTTGGCTCCTATAAAGTAACATAAAGGGATATTGTGGTAAAACTCACTAGCCAAGTATGGATGCTGTGTGTGCTGCTGTGTGGAGAACAGATTACTACAAATGGGCTGTTCAAGGTAGAGCTAATCCTAGATGGGAAGCCAAGAATGGACAAGGTTCTAGGAGTGAGTGACATTGGGGATCAGGGCTCTAGACAGTGCATAACTGTTCAGAATAGGAAAAGGGGTCCACCTTGTGCCTGAGTGCTGTCAAAATAATCAGACCCCAGTAATTGTCTCCCTTTTTATATCTGGAACTAAAAGCTCTGATTGCAGCATTAGAAGTAACATCTGTATACTGGTGATTATGCCAGAATCATTGAGGTTCCCCTAATACTATGAATCAGAAAGTGTCCCTAGTGGGCCTAGGACATTTTCGGGGTGTGTGTGTGGGGGGATCTTATTTATCTACCCTGCAGGTTTGGTGACCCCGCCTTAAAGGCTGGGCAGAGACTGCTGGATTGTTGCTGTAGTATCTCCCTCCCTTAGAGTGATTTTCATCCTGCCCTCCTCCAGGAGACACTCATCTCCTATAGCTGTACTTAGGTGCTGAAATTGGAAGTTTGCAGATATTTCCCCTGGGTTTTGTTTAATTTTGAGCATTTGCAGTTTGGCCAATCCCCGCCCATCAAAAGACTCATAGTAATGCAGAAGGCAGGTATAGTTAGTACCCCCTCGTAACAGACAGGAAGACTGATAATCTAGAGAAGCTGAAGGCCCCAAATCTCCAGGTCTGTTCAAACTAACCCAAACTTGCTGCTACTAACCAGCCTATGCTAGGGTAGCTGAGGCAAGCGCTTAACGCCATTTGAAACGTGTATGCTTTTCTCCAATCTTTCCTTGGGACAAAATTTTATCCTAAGGGCTTTGAATGGAATATATATGTTTCTTCTAAGAGAAGTACATTTTTATCCCATTTTACAGATGAGGAGATTGAGGAATGAAGAGATTAAGGAACTTGCTAGAGCCAAGTGATTAGGAGATGATGGAAGCCAGGAATGATCAGCTTCAGTTTCCTTGGAAGCTGGTACTCATTCACAGTTGCTGTGGTGTACTGCTTCCCAGTCTGATTTCTTTAATTAACATTTGACTACTATTCTAAGTAATATTTTTATCATTTTTTTTTTCTAATCAGGGAAGGAGGCTGATTTTCAAAGCCAAAGATTGTTTTTCAAAGTGGGTTAATGCATTAGGCATTCAGCCCTGCTTGGAGGGAAGGCACATTGAAGAGAATCACTCTATCCTTCTGCCGCAGGTAGACAGTTGAGTATACACTGTGACCTCTAGACACTGTAGAGGAGAGGCATGCACTGCCTCTCTTGCCTGAGTGGATAGCATAAACCCTCTTCCCTTGAAGAGGTAGAAACTAGCTTGGAACAGATGCTCTGTGTGGAGGGATTCAGTGATATGAAGCACCTGTGTGTCTGGTTTTAGCCCAGGTAAGTCTCCTTCTGGTTTGTCAAGGTGGGAGGGAGTTCACCTAAATGGAGATAACTGTCTTCAGTCTGTTATTTCCTGCACACACACTCCCTGGGGAATATTGAATATGATTTATTTTACTTACTGGATAAATTTTGTGTGTTTTTGAACTTTTTGTATCTTTGAAATAGAGTCTTATTATGTAGCCCAGCCAGCTTTGTACTCTTGACATTTCTCCTTCTTGTCGGGGTTACAGACATGTGCTACCATGCCTGGCTTTTGTATGTGTGTGGATTTGTGTGTATGTATGTGTGTGTGCAAGCACTCACATGCATGCACCCACTTGTAGGCTACAGTTAGACATTGAGAACGTTCCTCCATTGCTCATCTTATTTTCTGAGACAGGGTCTCTCAGAGTCTGCAGCTCAGAGTGGCTCAGCTGGCCAGCCAGCAAGTTCAGGGGCTGGCCTGTCTCTGTCTGTGTCCTGGCACTTGTTACAGTTGCATGAGTGTTGAGTATCCGAACTCAGTTCTGATGCTTGCACACCACCATAACCAGACTTCCCATGAGTGCAGAGAATTCGAACTCAGGGTCTGCTTGCATACCGCTATGCCCAGCCTTCATGTGTGGGCTAAAGATCTGAACTCAGGTTCTGATGCTTGTATGGCCAGCCTTCACATGAGTGCTGAGGAGCTGAACTCAGGGTCTGATGCTTGAACAGCAGGTACTTTCCTGAATGAGCCATCCCCACTTGTCTTAGCGTATGGCTCAGGCTAGCTTCAAACTCACTGTAGAGCCTGGGGTAGCTTTGAACTTACTTGGGATTGTAGGCATTTGTCACCATGCCTGGCAAATTTACATACAATAAAAGTATTCCCATTAAGAGGCTGGTTTGAAGAATTTTGACAAATCTTATACTCATGTAGCCTCTCTCTCCAGTGAGCTCTCTTGCCTGCTGTTCAGCCTCATTCTCTTCCCACAGTCTTGCTTCTCTTGGCTTTGATATAAATGAAGTCAGACGACTATATTTGGTTGTGTCTGGCTGCCCTGTGGAATACTCCCTAAAAATATAAAGGCATGAACCACTGACACACAAGGCAGGGTGAATCCCAGAGAGTCGTTTCTAGACGTTTGCAGGGTTCATCTTCTTCCGATTACCTTCATAGTCACAGTAGCAAACACTCACAGGTTCTTCTCCGAGCCAAACAGAGAACATACCATCAACATCAATTTTCTCCTTTATTCTAATTTAAAAATGCACCTTTAGGATATGCTCAATTTATGTTTAACCCGTGAGTGATCATAATAATGATTTTTTTTAAAGAAAATAAAATTGGCACAATTATTTTCTTAGGAAGGTAGTTGGTCGGCTTATTAGGTGGTGTCTTTTTAATAAGGCTAACACCAGGAAAGGAGGAAGTGGGACTGCTCTCTCCGGGGTGGCTGTCCAGCAGTCCCGGGATGCTCATTTCATGTCTGCTCTGAGCTGCATGCTGTGCACTCTTCATTGTCATGAGAGGAAATGTTAGGGAAACTATCCCCCACAAAAAACCCAGCCTTTCCTGGCAGAGGAAAGGAAACTAAAGGAGCCAGAACTGGAGACATACGGCACCGTGAACGAGCGTTGCACTGCTGTGCTGGGGCTGAGTCCAGGCGCTGTTTATACTGTAGCATATTCAGCAGCAGACTGTTAAGTCTTAATACTGAAACAGTGTATCATTTTAATATTTTTGTTCTGTTTCTTCCCTGTTTTCAAGCATTATGTCAGGCATTACCCGTTCATTTATTTCATCTTGGACAGGACATGACCTCACCGGAACGGTCATTTCATAGCCTTAGAGTTTTGCCTCACAGCTGCAGAGTCGTTTGGGGAACCTTTTAAAAGTACCTTTGGTGTTCTGTTTCTTCAGTGTTAAAAATATATGTATTTTAAAAAGAACAATGCAGTTAGACTCACCTGTGTTGTCAAAAGGTAAAATAAAAATGCTGTTTTTCTTTTATCTCTAAACATAACATTTTTATACGTGACAATTTCTGGCATCCTGTGGGGACCATCAGAGTCTTCATAGTATGGAAATAAAATTTTTGTTACCCAGTGTCATTTGTGAAATGAGTTTCTTTATTTCTCTTCATTAAATTTCTGTGTGCCCTGTCTCCAGACCATAGGGGCCCATTGGGTAAAGTTAGCATTTCACCAGGGCTGCCTGAGCACCCCATGAATCTTCCTGCCGGGCTACTTCAGTAGCTGCTACTCTTGGCAGCCCAAGTTAGCCTGGGAGCTTTATTCTGTTCATCATCATCATCATCATCGGGCTTAAGGCAGACAGCAGGAAACCCACAGGGGAAACCTATTGTCATCCTAAAAGGAACCCAGGAATAAAAAACTGAGAGGCAGCTCCAGGCATCTTTGCTATTCTGAGCTGTGACACCTGGACCAGAAGGCTAGGTGAGGGTTTCTCCAGGGCCTGCAGGTGCTGTGTGCCCTGGGAATCATCACATTCAGAATGTGACTGAGTGTGGAGCCTACACAGCGGTTTTCTTGTTCAATTCAAAACCAAGTCTTATATTTAGGTGAAGCTTTCTTTCTTTCTTTCTTTCTTTTTTTTTTTCCGATGAAATCAGCAGACCTATATATTTAGCATCAGTCTTAAGTTAGACTGTGAAACAAGGCTTTGGAAAAAGGAAATAACCGTATGGTTTTCTAAGTAATTTAAGGCACAGAAAACCATAAAAGAATCAATTGTCTAAGACTAAACCTCATGCTTTCCATTTCTTACTTCCCTCATGTTCTCTAAGTCAGTTGTCAGCCAGAAAGGAATACGTCATTGCACAGGGTTGTAAATCCAAGAGTGGGCTTCAGGGTTGACTATTGAATGACCTTCTTGACACTGAACGGACTATGTAAGGGTTTAATGAGTAGCAGATAGATGTTTACTGTGTTTTCCTTCCCTGTGCAGGAATAATCAAGCTGGGGAGATGGAACCCTCTCCCCCTTAGCTATGTGACAGACGCTCCTGATGCGACAGTGGCCGACATGCTGCAAGATGTCTATCACGTTGTGACGTTGAAGATCCAGTTACAAAGGTGGGCATTTTTAAAAGTCTGTCAGCTTCCCCTCAGAGCCGCTGAGTGGCTCACGGTAGATCAGCTTGTCTCCATTAATTTCTTGACAGTGGGTGAAATGAGGGGGCAGGGGAATTGCTTCACCAGGCACCTTTTAGTCCACATTCCAAGTGTTTGGTTCTGTTTTTGGAGTCAGTGAACTGGTCACCCATGGGCTGATAAATCATTAAAAGTCCTCAGGGCAGGTGAAGGAGGGCTCTGCACAGCCGCTCTTCCAGGAGCTTCTCGGCTTTCTCAAAAGCCAACAGAGACTCTGCAGCAGGGAAACCTTCCTCTAGCTGAGCGGTTTCTTCTTCAAGAGCCTTAGAGGCTTTTCTCTCTGTAGTGGCCACTAAGTGAAAGGCCGCCTGTGGTCTGTAGGGGGATCCAGAATGCATTGCACCTCCCGACATCCAGAGGTTCTCAGTACCCTTTCATTGTAAAGTGCCTGCAAGTTGTATCTTAAGCATTGGTGTCCTTAAGTGTAAGATTAAAAAAAAAAAAAAAAGTTTCTCCTTTAGAAGAATTTTTAATTTAACAGAGATCTCCCACCTCTATTCTTTTCTAGCAATTCTTCAGGGTCTTTCCCAAAAGTTATTTTTTTGATTGGGAAAGTAGCGGCTCTGAATATTTTTTGGTAATGGTGAGCCTTCATACTTTGGATTTGATGAAAGTTTTAACCTTACGAAGACCCTTAATAATGCATCTCTGCTGGGAATACCCATCACCTTAGTGCTTGTGTCAGTTCCCCAGGGCTTGGAAAGATCTGGTGTTTAGAAATAGAACTCCCCATATCCATGTGCATAGTGGCAGTGTTGCTGGCTGTTAGGATGGGGGCACACCTGATGGAGTCTGTTGAAGTCTGCAGAAGGAGCTTACTCCCTCCCCTCTCTTGGGAACCTTGTAGATGTCCTACCTGACACTGGCCTGTGACCCAAGAGCCACACAGCACTTGTGTTCTCTGCAACCAGGGGGTGTTACTCATTCTCTCTCTGTTTGCAGTTGCTCGAAGTTGGAAGATTTGCCTGCGGAGCAGTGGAACCATGCCACAGTCCGTAATGCCTTAAAGGAACTGCTCAAAGAGATGAACCAGAGCACGTTAGCCAAAGAATGCCCTCTCTCCCAGGTCAGTGTCTCCGGGCAGCATCTTCTTTGTATTGTTCCTGTAGTCACACTGCACTGGTGAGGCTGGGGAGGGTAGGGTACTTCTGATTTTAGAGCAAAAGTCATCATTTTGCGGAGAGCTATCTAATAGCTTGAAAATCAGTGAGAATGTATGAAAAATACTTAGCAAGTATAATCATCAGCCCTCCCAATGTGTAGCGAGGACACCGTGATATAGGGAGTCACTTAAGTTTTACATTGAAACCTCTTCTGGGGGTTAAGTGACAGGTTGAGTCTTTTAGCCAGACCTCCAATTCCAAAGTCAACATTCCCAGTGGTTGCCTTACTTCCTTAGCTGGATGGGTTGATATGCTCAACATCATGTCTTGGTATGATTAGACAATCCTTTGCCCTGTTAGGTGGTTAGAGATTGATATTTATGGTATAGACATTGGTAGAGGGTGTTTTTGTTTTTAAATAAAGCCGTCACACAAAAATGCATCATTAGAAACAGTGAAAATCCACTTTTTATGTGATCATGCACTAAAAGAAACCATGACCATAAGAAACTGAGTGTTCCGAGGAACCAAAGCTAAGTCTGTTTGGTTTTCCTGTTGGAGCTTAGCAGTTCTCTAAAGGCTCCCACGGATACAGTATGCTTCCTTGAACATCCCAGTGGCCTATAATTTACAAAAGAAACCTTGAAGATGAAAAGAAGTGTAGAGAAGTTTATGAAAGGCAGCAACAGCAGCCTATGTATTTAAAGGGAAGTCATGATTTAGCTGTTTTGTCTGGCCAGATGCTAGGGAAGTATTGGTTGTTATTGTATGTCTATGTATTTATTTTTTATTTTATCTTTCAAAGCATCCTTAAATTGGGATTACTTCTTCCTTGTCTCTTGATGCCCTTGTGAGTCACCAAATCTATTCATATAAGCTGTTCCTACAAAGCAGCCTGGATGTGTAATACACACGGCTTCCGATGTCTTATTTACTCTTAGCTTTTGACTACAAGACCCTGGGTCTTGAGAGTTTTCTTCATTGTGCTCTTTTCTCCTCATAGTTTCTGATGATAGCCAAGAGGGCTGCCTGTCCAGACAGCCTTATTAACGGAAAGTCAGAAGGGAACGCTGGAACAGGAGGTTTCTGGCCTGCCCAATCCCATGGTTCAGACCTGCTGCCACTGCTTATCTGGAGCAGCAATCCCAAGTTCCAATGAAACAAACACGTTTATATTAATTTCATGCTGTTCGGCACATTGTTAGCTAGCTCCCTCCTTCATCTTCACTCAACCCATTTCCATTATTCTATCCTGCCACGTGGCCCATCGCTCACCTATTTCTTTACATCTTGCTTCATGGGCAGCTGGATCACATTCCTCTGACTCCGCCCTCCTCCTACCTATGCTCCGACTTCCCCACCTACTTTTACGGTGCCTGTCATGGACCAAAACAGTCCTTTATTCACAGCATATAGACATCCCACATCAGAATACACATAAGTTTCAAAGACATGCATCTTTCAATGTTCTTGATAGAAGTTTATTTTATTTTATTTTATTTTTATTTTATTTTGATGCAGTAAAATATCTGAAAGAAGGTTAGTCTCTCAACATTTTCGGGTATGTAGGTGAATAGTATTGAGTTCATTCTCAGGGCTGTGTGTCCATCATCCATTTGTTTACAGCTCTTGTCACTCTAGTGTCTGTACCCTCCGAGTAGTGATTCCCTACTCTTCTCTCTCACTAGCCATTCTCTTTCCTAGCTATGAATTTGCGGAGTCTCCATTCTTATATAAGTAGAGCTAAGAGAAGATAGCAGTCGGGTCACCAAATGACCCTGGATGAATTTTATAGGACAAGAGAATGCCCCCCAAATAACCTTTTTCCTTTACTATTCTCAAAGCATTATTATGATCACGTGTTTCATTTGCTTCCCGGAAGACCACAAAACAGTTTGTAAAGGCTGTAAGTGAAGAAAGAGTCTGCACTTACACTTGCTGAGCGCATAGGGAGCCAGGAGACCCTCCTCTTCCCACTGGGTATTCTCACTAGTACAGCATCTATCATGTATCTGCATCTCGGCAACTCTATTCACACAAAGCAGCCCTACCGTGCCAGTGCCAATAGAAGTGTGGTGAAGGCTATCCAATTCTTTCATCTTTTATTTTGGAAGAGAGGGAGGCACCCGGGATTGCCTTTCCGAATGTACTCTCCAAATCACAACGTGAGTGGAAGTGTTAGCTTTTTCTTATTTCCTGTTCTTATTTCGCTGTGTAGCCCTGGAATGTGGTGACCATCCTGCCTTTCCTTCCTAAGTGCTAGGATTAGAGACGGGTGCCATATGCCAGCCTCTTACTAACTTTTAGAATGCAATTAGGTCTCTTCCTTTTCTGGAGTTCTACATTCCTTGACTGACTCATGAGGGACCAGACGTCACCACTTTTATGTTCATTTTGTATCAGAAACAGGGTCTCACTTAGTATGTAGCCTTGCCTAAAATGGTATGGGGCTTGCTACATATATATAGATCAGGCTAGCCTTGAATTTCAGAGTCTTCCTGCCTCTGTTAGGATTACAGACACGTGCTACTATGCCCACCTTTTTCTTTCTTTCTTCTTTTCCCATACACAGAATTTATGTAGCTCAGGCTGTCCTCAAACGTGCTATGTAACAGAGAGCAGCCTTCATTTTCCAATACTCTTTATCCCCATTTCTTTTGCTGGGCTTCCATAAGTGCACTGTCACACCTACCTCCACTTATGCTTAAAGTATTTTTTTTTTTTTTTTTTGCCACTTTGTTTCTTATTTTGTCTGAAAAACAGCTGAAGAATTAGGATTGAGCAGTGTTAGCTGACGGAGGTGGCAGCAGGCCCTTCCTCTTTTCATTAGTGAGCATCCCACTTAGGAAACCACAAGGGCCAGTGAAAGGATCCTGCCACCAAGCCTGAAGGCCCACGTGATAGAAGGAAAGAACCAGATCCTAGAAGTGGGCCTCTGGGCCCCACATACTCACGGTTGCACACACCTCCACACAAGATAAATAAATATCAATGTAATTAAAAATGTAAGTAAAGTATAAGTAAAAAGAGTGTGTATGTGTGTGTGGGGGCGGGGCTGGTTAGCAGTGGAGTTTCTTTGTGACACTTGCCAGGACATCTTACTTTGGCCAATGATCTTTCTCATTTTGAGTCTCTAAGCCCTCGGTTGAGAAGTTAACTCATACTTATAATCAGATGTGACATCTGTCGCCTGGGCTAGTTAAAAAAAAAAAAGCGCATTTGAAATTTATCTCAGGAACCTAAAACCATACTTATTTTTAGACATGACAATCTAGCCAAAATAAGTATGGTTGGTCATGTGTCAATTAGCGATGGAGATTCATCTTGAGAAATGAGTCTCACAATGATTTCATCATCTTGTGAACATACAGGATGTGCTTACAAAAGTCTAGATGGGGAGGTCAGTCACTCAGTGTGGCTTTCTGATACAATCAAGGGATGTAAGACATGAGAGGTCTACACAGGTCCTACTGATGTAGCAGCTTTCTGTATCAGGAGGGCAAACTCTAAAGAAGGAGAAGAGAACAGCTTAGTATTTATAGCAACCAGTACCAGAGTTGTTTGTGATCATTGCCAAACACTGTATATTAATATATAGTTGTTTGTGCTATAGTTTTTTAGGACTGGCAGTATAGTAGGTATATTTACTTCAATATGACTGCAAAAATGTAGGAATAACACATTTGTTATAAAGTATATCACTGGGAGATAGATGTTTTTTGCTCCATTATAATCTCTCAGGACTACTGCTCTATGTGCTGTCTTTCAAGGAGTAAAGCATCTTTCCACAGCACATCACTGTATTGACTATATTCTGTTCTCTTGCACTTTGGATGAGAGTAATTTTAAATCAGCTGGTTGACTTAAATTAAGTAAAAAAAAAAAAATTAAAAGTATATCAATAAGGTACATAGTCTCACTGTGTAGCATGGTTCTCCTAGAACTTGCTATTCAGACTAGGCTGGCCTCAAACTCACAGATACCTGCCTGCCTCCACTGGGATTAAAGATGTGTGCTATCTTGCCCAGAAAATGGTACCTTATTCACTGGGATTAAAGATGTGTGCTATCTTGCCCAGAAAATGGTACCTTATTTTAAGAAAAAAGTTCAGGGCTGGGAATATATCTCAGTGTATAAAAGCACTTGCAGTACATATAACCATGAGGCCCTCTTTCTCCAACCCATGTAAAGTCTGATATGATAGCACACACCTGTAATCCTCATGTTCCCAGCATGCCTCCCTCCCTCCCTCCCTCCCTCCCTCCCTCCTTACCTCCCTCCCTCTCTCTTTCTCTCTCTCTCTCTCTCTCTCTCTCTCTCTCTCTCTCTCTCTCTCTCTCTCTCTCACACACACACACACACACACACACACACTAAAAAAAGTTACTTTCAAACAATTAGAAAACCATGTGCTATGTAAGGCCAAGCCGACTACAAAATAGTACACACAAATCTTTATATTTTGAAATATTTCAAATGTTTCTGCGATGGAAAGGTGTTTTAGATCTTCTGATTTGTTATGATACATAGTGCTATTCATAAAATAGGTGTACCTCCAGTCACTTTTTGTGTAGTTTATAAACCATGGGCTGTGTCCATAGCCAGAGGCTGTGTTGAAGTAGGATGTACACAGGGGTTGGGGGGGAGCTGCTTCAGGTGTCTGTTATGTGGGCATCCGCAATTTTACCTTGCTCATAACTCACTACCAAGACAAGCTAGGAATGCTTTGCAAATGCAAAGGCATTTTAATATCAGCCCCGAGAAAACAGTTAATATTCAGTGTTAGAAATATCTATACACATATCTTCTCCCAGGTTATTTTAATCCATGCCACTTTACAGTAACATGGTTACTCCAGTGTCGCTTGCATCCTGGGAAAAGTTGACTGAGTTTTCCCCCATTTGCCAAAAAGATGGGGGTCTGAAGACTCCAGCCGTGTGGGTTGTTCTGGACACAGCAGAAAACAGAAAAGATGACGTAAAATCACACACAGTATAGGAAGCAGGAAGAAGAGATGAAGAGATGTGTCCTGCCAGAGTAGAAGGTGGGAAAGAGTTTAATCAGTTTTCATTCCCTGTTGACAGGCCGTGGGAATATCAGTAGCTTGGTGGTAGACTGCTTGGCTAAAGAATGCCAGTATCTTTAAAAAAAAAAAAAAAATATGGTAACTGAAGATATAACTTGTGTTTGTGATGTTAAATTATTCAAAATGACCTTAGAGTAAGGCTTGTGGCACATTCACATCCTCTCTGTCTCAGGACCTCTGGAAAATACTGGTTTTCATAGCGTAGCAGCTGCATGTGCTGGACCTATGTTAGCCCCACACAGCTTTGCACATCACTAGCTGAGTCTGGAATTTGTAAAATACTCCTGGTACCCACCAGCAGTAGGATGCTTCTGCACTACATGTCCAGGGGATTTCATCAGGGCCTCATGATTCAGACTCAAAGCATGAGAATACGATCATCCTGTTTAGGTTTAAAAGATGCTCATTTTGGAAATAGGATAAGAACACATAACATGACCTTTGCTGTGCACTGTTTCCAAAATCGTGTTTCTAAGTTCTCATGGTGGTATGCAACAACTTACTATGCAGAATTAATATGAATAATTGCACTGCAAACCCAGTGACATTATTCTGGCAGTTCAAAGTTCCATTAGCCAAGGAGTGTCTATTTTTTGCTACCTAATTTCTTTGCTTAGTTCATAAGTGAAATCTATTCTGTGTTTGGTAGCAGCAGAGATACTCATTTATAATCATCTGAGGAAGAGAGTTTAACTGAGGAAGGTAGGCAGCCTCCTGCTTTTTGAAGGAGTTGTGTGAGTTTTGGTCTTTAATGATAGAGCCAGGGGAAGATGCTCCTTCTCTGCCTCCTCCCAGAGGCTCACGGCTGGCCTCTTGTAGCACCCAGGTAGCTGGAACAGAATCTAGAGGGAGATAGGGAATGTCTGGGATCAGAGTGATGTGGGCTGAGGCCTCACCTTCTGGGCCAGAAAGAGTTAACGGATAGCTCTAGGAAGTCCCTTGGAGCTTTCTAGACTAGCTTGTGAGGATTCTGACGCTAACTCCTGCTGTGTGTGGCTCTCTCCTGTGCCTTCCCAGAAGACCACATTCATAACTCCAGAAAGAGACTGCAAGCATGTATGTGAGTTCACACCCCAGTGTGGCTGTGGCAGGCAGCTTTGATGTTAGTTTTCATGTTTGAATTTCTATTATTATGACATTTCAGGTTGGCATTTCAGAATTTCACCCCGTCCTTCCTTTCTGTGTTAAATTTCTATGACTCAGATATCCCACATCAGAGCTACGTGAGGCACGAACGGAAAAAGGACCAGAGTTAGAAACTAGTCGCTTCTCTGAAGGTCCCACTGTCTAGGAAAAGCAAATGGATCTCAGTCCAGAGAGGGAGCTAGTGCGGCCTGGGCCTGGTCCTGTGCAGTTTTATTTGGTTACAAAGCAGGCCTTGCCGAGGCAGATTCTCTGGGGCCCCAGGCCAGACTTTCTGTCTTAGGAGACACTCAGTGTGCTCCTGGGCGTTTGCGTTCTCAGTACAGAGCTCTCCCTACCGTCTTCCCTTAGAGATGAGCTGGGAGGCTGGCCATCTGCTCTGTATGTAGAAAAGGCCAAAGAGGTTTCTGTGGATTGAATTAGAGACTCCTTCCTCCAAGTCTTCATAGTGATGAAAAAGGAAAGCAGTTCTGAAGTTTTAAATGTCGTCTGTCTGCTGGAGGTTGGACCTCCTGCTAAGTCACTCACTTTGATTCATTGCTGTCATCTTTATCTCTCCCACTTTGTAGGAATGTCCTTAGAGGTTCTAAGATTTCCTCCACTCTTCCATGTCTGGGGATGACTTTTGTTTTTTTTTTTTTTTTTTAAGACTCAAGGCACAGTTGCAAACCTCATGCAGGTTGTTAGAACCACTGAGGTGTTCATGTCATGCTCGCTTGCTGTGACACAGCATTTCCAGAAATCAAATCTATGTGAACTGGACATGCACTGTCATAGTCCGGTCAGGTGTGAGTGGGCATCTGCTGAGAGTTGGCCCAGACATACCGTACCCTCAGGAGGTTTCTCTCTGTAGGATGTTCAAATCAAGATGGGCAACTATAATTTAAAAGTCCCTGTGTTACATCAGGCAATGCCCCCTTGCCTTTTCTCTAACCCCAGGGACGAACAACTTCCCTGGGAGAGGAAGAACAGGAAAGTCATGAATATGAGTGCCCAGAAAGCTTCAGCTTTAATTCGTTTTTGGTTGAAACATAGTAGAAGTGTTAGGTTCGGTTTTCCCCTGCTCGAAAATAGCACTGTCAAGTTTTTCATTTGGTGAATTTTCACACAAGTGATAATCACACGTTTCTATAAATTATATTAATTTAACTGATTTCCCTAAACGTTGTTCTGCAGTGTGTAGCACGGATGTTCTCAGATTCTTGGCGGTGTGCGCTTGTTGCAGTTGGAAGAGGAGCAGAGATTGGAAAAGCATTATCTGGATTGAGGGTGCTGGAGTGTCTGATGTCACCTGTGCTCTGGCACAGCAACCCCAGCCACCCCCTCCTTGTCTTGCTTCCTCCATCTTGGACAGCACTCTGGGGTTGGCTTTTGTTGTAGGAAGCATTGTCATTATGCAAGTATACTTAAGGGACAGTGAGCTAAGGTTACCCTGTTATTAACTAATTTAGTCAGGGGAGGAGGAGTTTCAGCTCTAAGTTTACAAGACAAAGAAAACCTGTGTGGGCTGTGTCCCTTTCTGTCTTTTAAAAAAAAAAAGATATTCATGTATCTGAAAACTAACTAATTTTCCCCTTCTTTTCAGAGTATGATTTCATCCATTGTAAATAGCACATACTATGCCAATGTGTCAGCAACCAAGTGCCAGGAGTTTGGGAGATGGTATAAAAAGTATAAGAAGATTAAAGGTAATCTCATTTTTTTGTTTTAAAAGCCTATTTGTAGAAACCCAGGTCAATAAGTTGTTAGTTTTTTTTTTTTTTTTGAGATAGATGTTAATTGTAGCTGTTGTTTATAATTATGCATATATGTGTATATATACATGCATATATACATACAAACAAATATATATATATTACATAAGTATTTATGAAGTTCAGATTCTTATAAAATTCAACCCTAAGGAGTAAGATAGTGTTAGGACTACAGGAGAAATCTTAGCACAATTGACCACTTTGTACTTCTCACCAGTGATCCCTGTAAAGGCCAGACTCCATTAGGATGCAATGTTAGACGGTTTATTCCAAGTTACATAACACTTAGGATTTGACTTCTGATTAACAAGTAGAATGAGTGCCAAAGTGTCAGGAAAACTTTGCTTAGAAATAAATAGGTCTTCAGTGTGTTTGTTCAGAGACAAACCCTGAGCAGTATTAGGCAAGGTTTCTATGATCTGGCATAATTGAACTCAGATCTGGGTCTTGAATTTACTAAGTAAGTGAACTTGGTCAAATTAGTTAATCTCAGCAAGATGCAATATCTTCATCTAAAAATTAGGAATGAAAGTATCTAGATCCTTTAGTAACTGTGAAGACTAAATAAGGTAATATTAATACAAAATTAATTCTGAATAACTAATAGCTGTGATACAACAACAATAATAATTAATGGTAGTAGGGTCTGGAAGTAATATATAAGAAATTATATGTAGCCTTGGAAACATAGCTCCTTTCCATAATAAATATCTTGCTATTTAGACCACCTAGCCTTTTAAATATATCAGTGTAATTTTACCTTTGAAAACATGTTAATGCAGAATCCTCTTATTCTTTTTGATTAAGGTAAATGTGACTAGTCTTTGAGATTTAGGGTAATTTCTGTGACACTCATGTTTGAGGGCCATTCCGGCCTATAATTGGCGAGACGGTGTCACTGTCCTTCAGGCTTTATTGTAGATGTCCGCAGTCTTGTGGTCGCTCTCTGCCTCCATTCCAGGACATATGATGATCTGGCGGGTGGGTAGACACAAAGGATGAGTTGAGGTTTATTATCCGCAGGCTTCCTCATGGGAGGCAGGGTATGTATCAAAGCAATACGTCTAGCTCTATCAGAGAGCTTGTCTACAAGATTGCCCTTGAGCAAATGAGCTTTTGGATGCATCAACCACACAATTCAGATCAAGGAAAAGGGAGACATTTCATGAGAAATACATGATGTAAAGGAAAGCGAAATTGTTGAGCTACCCAGAGATTCAGTGGGCTGCAAACTGACGTAAGACGATTGCCTTTCACCATATCTCAAATTCTTTGATTCTGGTTTGGGTATGTGTCTTTAAATATTAGTACTCACTTGCTTCTGTGTAGAAGAAGTCGAATAACTCCTCATTCTCAGGTGTCATTGTGTGGGTCAGAAAGGTTTCTTTCCTATAAATATCGCCTTCAGGTTTTCCTTTAAAACTGGATTGTTAACGTGCTTGAACATATCGTCTTTTATTAAAAATCGAAAGACTCATTCAGCTTCAGGGTCATTTGTTAGATCACATTTACCTGCTGTTATAAGTAGAAAGAAGAGTGTGTGTTCTTTTACATGCTGGACTATAATTCCAGCTTTTGAAAGCCTGGGAACTCTTCAATCTGGCAATTTCACTGTCACCATTGTAGTGTGTGTGTGTGTGTGTGTGTGTGTGCACGTGCTCATGTTGTCTGATCTTTCAGAGATTTAATTCTTTATGCTTGCTATTTTTTTTATGATAGTAAATGCACAGTTAAATCTTTAAGTGCCATAAAATCCGACTAAGGTCTTGATTTCATTCAGTAGGTCAAGGATCCACACCCGAAGAGGCTGTGAGACACTGTGTACACACATGCTGTTGAGAACGATAGTCATTGCTGTCGGAAAGTGTGTTTGGATGTGTGTGTGTGTGTCAGTAGGAGGAGAAAAGGGAAGGTTAAGGTATGTGTGAAGTAAATACAAGCTGCCATAGACAGTTCCAGTGGTGTTGATTCATCAGCCCAGGGAGTGGGAGGGAAAACAAAGACCACATGACAGGTATAATGGTGTACAGAAAACAAATACCAGAGAAGTGCATTTATTAACTTTCTACCCTCAGGAAGCAGGAATCGTTGGGCTTGGCGCTCTCATCTGAGAGAGGCTTCTTGCTGAGGGGGGGATATGGCAGGGAGCTCCTAGCTTGATCCTTTTTCTCACAGAAGCGTCATGGTTTGGTTTCAAAGATTTATTTCTGACCATCCTTTTTCAAAATGAGCAGAAGGAATGATATTCTAATCTGGAAACCAGTAGCAGTCAGAGCAGCCTGATACCTCAGGCCTCCTCCTGAGAAGGCAGAAGTCTGAGAGGCCTGTGCCTCCCTGCCATCCGCTTCATTCTCACTGGGTTGCCAGTGTGCATCTACCATGCTAGCGACCGAAGGAAATCTGCAGCTAGCTTATTGATGTCCTAAACAAAATGCAGGCTACATTGTTAAATGTGTTTCCTATTATCTGCTAATGTCTGTTTTAATAAAACAGTGGGAACTAAATGGTTGCTTCTTAATCAAAACCATGATTTCCTAAACGTAAGCTATGTGATTCTGTTACAAATTGCCACTCCTAGGTCAATTCTTTTTTCTTATTCTCATAGAAATAAATAAACAGTAAAATAATTATATACTCTAAAGATCAAAGTCAACTAGGACTCAGACCTGGCAAAGTAAGAGTCTACTGGACAGATTAAAAAAAAAGATCAGATTGCAGGTTCTATAGTTAATGCTTAAATAAATATGAGAAAAATGAACAATCAATAATTTGATATCATTAAAAACAGATGTAAAAACTATATACAAATGGAATTGTCCAAATTTTGAAGTAAACATTTTAATGTGCATTTTTTGAATTTGTTGTTGTTACATCTAAACTATTTACACTTACTCTTTTAAAAGTCCTGAATTGGTTTGGCTGAGCATGTTGACTTTATTTTCCCCAGTGATCACAGTAGACCTGCTTTGTTTACTGTTTCCCTTTAATTTCAAAGAGAATCAAGGTCAGCAGAGAGGATTAGAGTTAGCATGACCATTACTTCATGAGGGATAAAGAAATAGTTTGTTGGTTCCAAGGTCCCACCATTGACCTTGTCCCAGGACTTTCTGCTCCTGAGGAACATGAGATGGAGGGTGGCATGTTAGGGTGCTCTGTACCTCCTTTTAAATCTTGTCATTCAACTCACCTTTTCTGTTGCATCCAGGCTAAATTGTCAAGAACACTAAACTCCTGTGTAAGGAACACATTGTACTTTTTTCCAAAAGGAAGGAGAACAGCCAGTCAGTGTTGAGGTGTTTTATTGTAAGTAGGCAGAGGTAACCCATAGCCATCTAGACACATTCATTCTACCGTATAACCATTTTCAAGGTTTGGGAATTTATATTCCCTTCCTTAGTTGTTTTGTAAAATAATTAGCCTTTAACTCAACTGTTATTTTTGTAAAAACTCCAGATATGAATTTATCCCATAATTTTATAAAACCAAGTGTGATTGTGTTTGCAGTACTACCCCCAATTCCGTTCTCTGATATTTTTGTTAGTCTAGCCTTTAATGGCTGAGCCATCGCTCCAGCCCTCAATTCCATCCTCATCCACGCAAAGGATTCATAGGAACAACGCAGAAGTGAATTAACAAAGACATTCGCATCAGTTTTGAATGGATTCTTGATGGAAAAATTCAAATAATTATATCTAAAATATTTTTTACTAAAATAAACATGAATTACCTTTACCAAGATTAATCTCCAAGTTTTAATATGTCTCAAGAATTGAAGGGTCATTCAGGGTTCATATAAATACTCCTAGCTATTATAAAATTATTTATGTCATAGAATAATGCCACCAAAATAAATGGACCTAACCAACCCTTGTATTTTGGTTAGGGCTGAAAATCATCCCCATCACTTTCCTCTTCTTAATCATTGCTCAAAACACTTTGATTGCTAGTTTTCTTAATTTTATTTGTTTATTTGAGCCTATTTTGAAAAATATTGCAAAGCTGGGAGAAAAGAGGATTTTTAAAACCAGTGTTAACTTCCTTGAGTCTGGTTTATTCTAGTAATCAGTATTTTATCTGACCCTGTCTAATCTACTCTTGCAAGATCAAACGTCCAGGCCAGCAAGCAGATAGTAAACAAAGCTCATGAAGGCTTTCAGTAAACACAAAGATTAGATGTTGAATGAAAATTAAACTCCTTGAACTAGTCCTGTGTACTAAAGTGGTTAAGTGGGTTGTGATTAAAAGAAATAAGTAATTATGATCATTATAGCCGAAATGATATAATGTTACCACATTTAAAGCACCTCTTGTACCCCCAAATGATTGTGTCATTTACCAAGTGGTGCCTCAGAGCTGAATGGAGAATCAGTGTCTCCTGACCTGCTTCTTTAAGGCAGCCCTTGCTTCGCCACAGCGGTGTCGGTGGCCAGGACAATGCCTTTAATCAACTCTCCATGCTCCTGCCTCTGCTGCTGCTTAGCTCTGATGAGGTGAAAGGAACTTACTTTTGTCTACCTGATTCTTCTGAGTTATGAAAGGAATTTGCTTTCACTCTGGGTCTAAGTGAAGGTGGCTTACAAGGAAGCTAAATATTATGCCTTTTTATTTGAAAGCAAAGCCAACATCAAGGTCTTTGAATTTTATATAAATATTGGATTCATGGGAATGGAAAGAGCACCTTCTACAGCCAACCATTTCCAACAAGCTGGTTTGGGGGCTTTGGGAAGAAGAGCCTTGTTCATTTTCGCTGTGGCCTATCACTTCTGAGTATTTCTGGGTCACCTTGGCAGCCCGATTAGACATGTATTGGTGGTGTCAGGGATGCTTTGAGTGCTTGTCCCACATAGTTAATTCCTTCCTTGGGTCTTCTGAGGCTCATTTTATCTACGATGGTAGCTGCTTATTTTTGGCTTGGATGTATTTTCTCATACATGTTTAAATAACTATAATAATTGTTCCTAACGATTACAGAGTAAAAGAAACAAACTTATCTACTATTTAAATCAGTTAAAATGTATACAAAGCAATTAACAGCTTAGGATGTATTCTAACATTTGAAAGGAAATCTCTTATATACCTGGGGGAATTCTAATGGTGGGGGTATCACAGGGAGCAGCATTGCATAGTTCTTCCATGCCAAGAAGAAAAAATTTTGAAAAGAAACAAAGCATTGCAGTCATAACTAGATTATGATTAAGCAAGTATTTAGTGAGTGCATACATATGTTGATAAGAATTGGTTAAGTAGGTAGAAATATCACGGAGCCATTCAAGGTGAAGGGCAGTGGCCTAATGAGAGAGCCAGAGAATAATTAGTGGAGACACTTTGGACTGGGCAGCTCAGGTGGAACCAAGAGAACATTCTTCTCATTCTTTCCCTTTTTCTTTAGTAATACTTTATTTTTTATGCAATAAAAATATGGTTATATTTTCCATCTTCCATTTTCTTTCTCCAACCCCTCCCATGAACCCACTCTTTGTCTGTCTCAAATCCATGGCTTCTTTTTCTTGTTTCTTTAATTTTATGCACACATGCACGTGCGCACACACACAACACCTGTGATCAGTCTATAATGTCATTTGTATGTGTATAATTTCAGAACTGACCATTTGGTGTTGGCTAATCAGTCTGGGGGCTCTTCCTTGTGGAAGACTGTTTCTTCTGCTCTCTGTGTTTCTTGACTGCCTATAGTTCTTGGTCCAGAGTCAGGGTGCCACATTTCCCCCTTCTTCGTTTGCCTGTTGGAAGGCAGATCTGATGTGAAGACTTCCCGGGGAGCGGCTTCCCTGACAGTTTTACATCGGGCTTCTCATTCCACTGGTTCTTACAGTCTTCCCAAGCCTTTCCCTTGGTGTTCCTCCCCTGAGCCTCAGGTGCAGGAGCTGTGTTGTTAAATGTATCAGTTGGGGCTACACCGCATGGCCACTTATGCTCTGCTCAGTGGTTTTCTGCAATGGTTATCTGTCGGTGGCAAAGAACAGTTTCTTTGATGAGGGGTGAGGGCTACATTACCTGTGGGCACCAGAATAAATATGTGAAGGATTAGTCTGGTTTAGTTCTGGACCCTCCATCCATGACTTCACCAACCCCAGGTAGTTGGCTCGGGTTCCAGTACCAGACATGATTTTCTGCATGTTGAGCAGACCTTACGTTCAATTAGAAAGCTCTTGGTTACCACCAAGATGCATGACAGTGTTGTACCTGAAAGGTTGATGTGTATCCAGGTCTTTGTTTTGGTTCAGAGGCATCACAGCTAGGTAGGACAATTGGTTGCTTTCCAACTTTGGAAGCTTGCACGGCACTGTGTGGCGCCATTGAAAACTAGTTCTCAGAGATAGGCTTTCAGGTCAAATCCAGCTCAGGTCCTTTGAGTTTGTATCTGAAGTGCGTGGTGTCTTCAGCAATAGGGGCTTACCTTCATCCTCTTGGCAACCAGGGGTAGCAGTAATTGCCTGTAAAGCTTTTCGAATTCAAAGAAGCATTCTTAAAAGAACAGTGGTGCAGAAGAAGACTGGAGTCTATGGAAGGAAAGGGCCTGGAATTAGGAGTGGGCAAGAGTCAGGGGGATGAAATGTCAGCAGTGGGAAGGGAAGGTGAGTGACTGGAGGAAGCTACAAGACTACAGAAAAGTGAAGGTGGCAGATTTGAGTAAAGGGGGAGAGTTTAAGGCACTATTGATACCTAGAAGAAAGAGGGCTGAGCCAACAAGAGGTGGGGCCTAATGTTCAGATGGCAATTTCCCTTGAAAGACATAATGTAGGCAATGCTTCAGAGCCTGGGGTAACACCAGGAGGTGCCTGAGGTGGTGGGATAGGGGGCCAGTGATGGAGGGAGCTGAGAATGAGGTGTTCTGGCAATGTGGTGGGTTTGGGATCATGTTATGTTATGGTGGGGACTGAGTGAGGATCCCAGCAATAGATGCAGAGGAGGTCCTGTGTGGTGAACAGTTTATCTGAACCCCAAAAGGAATTCCCATAAATCTAGAGCAGTGGTCCTCAACCTTCCTAATGCTGGGACTCTTTAACACAATTTCTCATGCTGTTGAATTATCTTATTGCCACTTCATAACTATAATTTTGCTGTTGTTATGAATTGTAATATAAATATCTGATATGTAGGACATCTGATGTGCAAACCTTAAAGGAGTCGTGACCCACAGGTTGAGAATAGCCGATCTAGAGTTATCTGGAGTACAGGTCCTAGACTGATGCTAATCCTTCTTCTGGGACACAAAAGCTCTTTGGAAACATTGCAGGCAAAGAGAAGAGGGAGGAGGTCACGGGCACACAGCCAGTTTGTACTTTCCTCCGTTCAGCCAGTATAAGGC
This sequence comes from Phyllotis vaccarum, assembly GCA_033318265.1. Lineage (NCBI taxonomy): Eukaryota > Metazoa > Chordata > Mammalia > Rodentia > Cricetidae > Phyllotis > Phyllotis vaccarum. Next base: position 8,646,074 of record JARWLC010000007.1, on the reverse strand, counting down.
ATTGCACGTTATAATGGCTATGTGCTAATAGGTGGGATTGAAGGTACACTGACTCACTTGAGTCCATACTCTTAGTTTAGTTTGGAGCGTATTATACTGCAGCCAGCCTTATTTCTTACTTTAACCTCTCAGTTGAATGAAAAAAAAAGTTGAAAATTTTGGTCCTTTAATTCATATAGCTAATATTCTTAGGAGGCTAATACTCTATTAAAATAGTCCATTCCTTTCCTATTAATTATTGAACTAAAGAGTTAGTAATGGTCAGTTCTACTGGAAAGAATAATTATAACTTTATTAACTATAAATTGGGAATTGTTCACACAAAGAAAACTAGCTCTTTGAAATTTTTTTCCAGTAAGTTACTATTTTTCCTGAAAGTTATGGCCTATAACATTTATGACTCGCACAGTCAGAGAGACTGGTCTTTTGAAGAGTGGATCAGGAATGATTGTCTCCTTGATTACCTTTCCTCAATAGGTTGAATTAAAGAATTAACATGCAGAGCGCTAACGGAAAGAGACAGACTGTCTAATAATGTTAAGTTTCTATATGCGGACTTTCTTTGCATGGTTGCTGAATTTATTTTAAAATGATACTAGAATAAAATAGAAGGCAAACATGTAGACATCCTTAGATGTAAGCAGTTTTATCTACACTTAGAGGACATCTGAAATGATGGATGGTATCAAGCTGTTGGAGCTAGGACACTTGTGTCACTGGGGAGAGAGTGGGGCTGAGTGGCCGTAAGGGGACAGGGTTCACTCTTTCCATGGAGCGTAATGGGTCCTGTGAGCTTTCATTGCCAAAGGAACAGAGGCATCCACTTTCCAGTTGCTTTATAGTAGATGTGTATGTTCTGTAGAGTTTAAGGTGATGGGGAAAGGAAGTTGATAATAAGTGGAAAATACACCTAAGAAAAGCCGGCATATAGTATTATCACAGTGCCGGCTGGTACCCTTGCTTATGGGGCCATTTTATTGGGAGTTAACAAGTTGGCTCTGAATGTCTTGCTTTAGGCAGAGACTTTGCAAGCACATTCCCAACCCAGAGACAAATTCACTATAACAAATTTAGAGAAAGGAAAAAAAAAAGTCTGTGTGCTTGGTTGGTAGTCCTAAGAGCTTTAGCTTCCCCTCCCCACCTGCCTTTGCCCGTTGGCTCTTTCTGACTCCTAAATATTTCCTTTAATTATATTTAGTGAGCTCTTTCTCTCTGGTTGTTTGTTTCAGTGGTGTGGGATTTGTATTTGATAGATGGAGGCCTCTTTGCATTTGTCTGTGTTGAGTTAACTGAAACTGGCTTCCAAATGATACATTGACTTTTATTTATAGTTATTGACAAAGAGATAATAAATCAGAAATACTTCATAGATTGGCATATTCAATATTGGACCATGGGATGCTGTTTTATTTTTTTATGTTTACATTTTTAAAAGAACTAAATAAAGCAAAAGCCTTCAGGGGCGGGGGCGGGGATGTAGAGTTGTTAATGTGTAGCCCAGCTAAGACAGAAGAGCCAAATAAATACTGGATTGAAGCCCATGGAATGGCCATGTTTGTAGGACCAAAACTGTTTTGTTATTGGCCACTTCATGAAGTTCAGTCTTATGCGAATTCAGTCTAATTGCCTGGGACATTAGGGTGTTTGTTACCATGTCATGTGTATGCAGCACATTTCATTTCTTATTAACTCTTCCAACTAATCATTTCCTATATACAAAATTTACCAATGGCACTTGCTTCTTCTCTCCCTGGGTCACTCACATCCCTCCCTGGTCAGGTGGGATTCCAAGCTGATGACATGTGTTATAACAATGCTCTTCATGCTACAAGAAGAAAAGAAGAGGGTTATAATCATGTATTTTGTATTACCAATGAGTAGATGAATTGTTAATGAACTGGCAAGGTAGACATTGAAAGGAACTTTTGTTATTAAATAGAAAGATACATTCAGTCATAGGCTGAGGTTCTAAGTCCACCTGTGGGCACCAAATGGTTCATTTATTGGAAGCAAAAATATAAGCAGAGTATTTTCTTACATTAAAATTATTGGTATTATGTATTTAAGGATTGGCATAATTCTTGGAACACAATAACTGATTAATAAATACTTTTTGAACTGAAACCAACAAGGAAATCGGGAGCGTAGGTAATTCAACTATTGGGATCACTGGTGTTTTTTTTTTTTTTTTTTTTTTTTTTAATAATGGCAACTCTTTCAGGCTGTGTCACTTTGGAAGGTTTTTTACAGCACATTTTGGAAACATCAGGCAGGACTCTCACTACTCACTAGCCACCAAGTCACATGTGCAAATACTTGTCACAAGCATTGGGTGCACACTTATACATGGCCAAAAGCAGAATTTGCAGATGGAAGTTGATTAGTCCTGATCCTAATCCTAAAACTAGTAGTGAGTGTACGCCAGCTTGGGCAGTGTGGCTTCAGCAGCCCAGAGGCACCAGGAGCCTGGAAATAGCACTTTTAATGCCTTTAATGCCATTCCCCTTTCTATGTTGGTTTTCTGACTTCAGCTTCCTCAGTAAGCTGGAGCTGTTTATATCTGAGTTACACAGTTGTGGGGCTTAAACAATGATAGGGTTTAGAGCTGGATTATGCCTTAGCCATGATGTAAACGGCAGAGTTTGCTGGTACCTGAGACACTAACACACTTTTCAAGAGTTGCATTGGTTTTACAGACAGAAACATTTCTGTGCATCTTGTTTCTAAATGAGATCTATTAAGGGGCCAGCAAGATGGCTCAGCAGATAAGGACACTTGTTGCCAACCCTGATGATCTGAGATAGTCTCTGGGTTCCACAGGGTTGCCCTCTGACATCCACATGTATGTCTTATTCTCTTCCAAGTCAATAAATCTAATAATTAAAAGAAAAAAAAAAAAAGAAATTCATGTGCAACACTTAGCAACGGGTGTCACTTCAAGTTAAGCAAACAAAGGAAGTGGGGAAATCCAGCCCAGTAGCAGAAAGTAGTTCTTATCCCCACGTGGGCTGGTTGTTCTACTTATGCCAGAGCCAATGACTCTGAATTATTTGGAGTATTCCTAACATTTTCTGCATCTGAACAGCTATTTGACCTTAAGTTTTCTAACTTCTGATTTTTTGCAAGCTCATTATCCGTCGTATTGCTGCTGAGGTTTGGGGTGATGCTGCTGAGGTTTGGGGTGATGCTGCTGAGGTTTGGGGTGATGGAGGTTGGGGATAGGTTCAGAGGTTCTCTGTTTTATGCTTAGGGTTTGGTAGCAGGTTGAAATGGTTGCTTTGGTCGTCTGCACTCCTACCAAGGGTGCCCAAGACAAACTGAAGTCTGCCTCACCTCTATGGAATCACTTGCAGAGAGCTCCTGGGGCCTTTAAGAAGCATTGAGAGGTTCTGTTTGTTTGTTTTTTCCCCTTATAATCTTTTACTCAGGGTTTCCAAATGAGGTTCTGGGGGATACCAGGGTGTTATCTTATTAAGGAATCCATTAGCACTCACTCATGCTAATCTGTTCACATTTGCATAAGCATCTTAATGGCTTAAAGAAAAATCCATAGGCCAGAGATTCTGGAAGCTTCTCCTTGCAAAGCTTTTTACCCAGTTCACTCCTCTTCACCCACTGTAACTATGGACAGATTCCAGGGCTATTTCACAAAGCAACTGTGTTAGGTTTGCATGGAAACATTGCTCAAGGGCTGGCCCCAAATTCATGGCAATCCTTCTGCTTCGGCATCCTGAGTGTTGGAGCTGCAGGTGTAAGTCACATGGTTAGTGAATTAGGATATTTTAATTTCCTTCTTAGTCTACTTAAAAGAAAAAAAAATTCAAGTCATTGAACAGCTACCTTAAAGAATACTATGGGATGCCTCTCTTCCATCTGTAGGTTGACCCAAATGCAGCATATTGACAAGTAAAGTAGATTCATTGCTTTTCATGTGGAAAATTTAAGTTTAAGTTGTTACATTTACCCTTGTGTGCATGGGTGTGCCTGTGGACAGTCTGCTGGTGTTCATAATTTATATCTCTCCTTCTATCATGATTGGACTCGAGTTTTCAGGCTTGGTGCCTGGCACCTTTAACCACTAGCCTTTGCCAGCCCTATAAATTTGATCGTAGAGCTGTAGGATTTTATCATTTCATCTACTGTCTCTTTTTCCATCTTCCAATTTAGATGTTTGGGTCAACTTTTTGGCGTTAAGAGATGAATATGTTGCCAAATAGGCAGGTTTTACTATATAGCTGAGCATGACCATAAACTTCTATGCTTCCTGTTCCTGCCTCCAGGAGCTTGGATTACAGCTGTGCACCAGCACCACACCTAGTTCAGCACATGAACTTTTTAGCCTCATTTGGGGAAATTGATTAGTGATATATTCCTACGTATGTCATGGGACATATGATTTCATTTGATAATGAGTTATTTTAAAGTAAAGAGATTAATTTTCAAAACTGATATGCTGTTATGTATACACAGTTATGTAAATAAACAAAAGGAAAAAAAGAGGTACTTTTGGGAGACAGAAGATACTGCTTAGAATGTCCTAATTAAAAAATGTAGAATAAAGTTTTTCTGCTAATCACAATTATACAAATATTTTCTGATATTTATAATATTAATTTAACAAGAAATTTAATAATATTGGACTTGTAAATTTTATTCCTAAAATGTTGAAATAAAAGTTTTTTTTAAAGATAAGAATAAAGCATAGGGCTGGAGAAATAAATGGCCCAGAAGTTAAGAACACTGGCTGTTTTTCTAGAGGACCTAGGTTCTCTTCCAAGCACCCACATGGTAACTAACAATTGTCTGTACCTCCAGTTCGAAGCCCTCTTCTGGCCTTTGCAGGCCCCAGGCATGCATGTGGTACACAGAGGTATATGCCAGGAAAACACATAAAATAAAAATAAGTAAGCTGTTAAAAAAAAAAAAAAGGAATTAGGTCTTTCAGACAATTAAAAAGTATATTTATTATTCAATATATTCTTCTTGAATATAGCTTTTAAACAACAGGTTGAATAAGTGCTTTTTCATTAAAGTATAATGGTCAATGAATGTGAAGCTAAAGGAAAAAGTTCTGATTGCTCACATACGTGTAAAATATAAAGTTCAACAAAAATGATACCATTTTTATTAGAGATTATAGAACAACAGAATCCAGCAGTCACATTTAGTATGGCTGTAGGAGATAGCTGCATTAAATTCAAGCACAGATTATATAGCATCATTTTATACAGACACATTATTGTAGAGATGACATGCATATTGATACTCAAGCTTAGGCTACTTGTGAACATCAGCATCCTGACACACATAAGAAGACTTAGTGTTGTGATTCGGTACCCAGGACCATTCCCAACCATCTTCCAATGTATCCTGTGCGCCTCAAGTGTTTGTAGATGCTGAGAGGCGTTGGCTTGCTCGGTGTTCATCACCACCCTTCATGGTAGGGGACATTAGATACGAAAAGCTAAGGCATGGGAAAGCGGCACACACCTGCCAAATTACTGTGATAGGATTCAAACCTGCTCTGTGGCTTTGAAATATATGCATGTGACTATTATACCTCACCGCAGTTCCAACATCTGGAAAGATTTTACTTAAAATTTTAATACAGTGAATCAGGTGCCAGAATATTATTGGCATATAAGCTTATGCTTTCCTTCCCCTCTCCATACGTATGGTACATGCATCTATTTTGTGTATGTAATATGTACTTAAATATTTTCTAATTCAATTTTTGTATATATGTTTATCCCAGATTTATTTTGTTGTTACTTTATTCCAAGCAACTGTACCATATAGCCAGAAAACTATTTGTCGATATCCCTGAATATAGCTTTTAAACCTTAGGCTCAATCAGTTTCTTCAAAAACAAAAAAACAACACTAACAAAACGATTGTCTGTGCTTGGCAATATTTTCTGGCTATATGGTGCTTCTGCTTGGAATAAAGTAATATCTGGGGGACAAATGTCTTTTGTTCATAATGAGGATAAACTCTGGAGAAGAAACTTTTCTGTGCCTTTAGGTAGAAAGCCATGGTGAGGACTTTACAAGGCTTCTGACGCCCATGGATTGTGATACTGTTTAATGATGTTAAACATCACTGGCCGTTGCTCTGCAGTACTCTGGATCTCTGAGCAGACCTCAGGTCTAACTCCTACACTAGAATGCTCCTGGCTATGCCCTCCTTCCCAGGCTGGGGCTAGGGACTGATGAAAGCCTTGCAGTAAGGGACACAGAGGCTTTGGGTCCGCCTGACAGTTCCAGAGTCTGGTCAGGCCTAGGACCTCCCAGCCACTTTACCCTCCAATGCCTACCTCCAGTACTTGGACTCCATGCTGCTGCATGCTGTGATTGTTGCTGCAGCTCTGACTTCAGGTCCTAGAGACATTTGTGTTCTGTCCAGAGTATTTTCTGCTATGTATCCACTCACCATCAGAGGCAATGCTGCTTTCTGTCCCCACTTTTCTTCAGGATTCTGCTCTTTTGCTGAGCACCTCAGGGAGACAGCACAAAGATGTACATGCTGAGTCTGAGACAGTGGATCTTGGTTAGTGAACAGGCAGGAACATAAGGATGCCGAACTGTTTCAACTACTTACAAAGGAAGGGAGGAGGAGTTAAGGAGCAGAGGAGGGAAGAAAGAAAAATAGGAGAGGAGAAGATTAGAGAGGAAAGAGAAGAAAGAAATAGTTTCCCAGGCTCCATTTGCAGGCGGAGCCCGGCCTACTCTCTTTTAAGCATTTGTATATCATGTGCTATCATTTGGACTTTTTTTTTTTTTTTTTTTTTGAGTGGCAGCTAAGTCTGGGGAAAGAGCTCCATGGTCAGACACTTGCCTAATGTGCAAGAGCCCAGGTTCTATCTCCAGGAAGCCACTCTGCCCCATTTCTTTAAAAAAGGGTAGCCCTGGAAACAGGAAAACTGCAGAATCCCCCCTGCTACCATGTGTGCCTCGATGGTCCAATGGTCTATGGCAGAGCAGACTTTCGGGCCTAGCCTCAAGGTTTAGCCCACAGACCTGCAGAGACACACAGATGCTTATATTAATTGTACACTGATTGACCTAAAGCCCAGGCATATAACTTGCTAACTCTTTACCCTTAATCTAACCCATGACTCTTATCCTGTTCAGCCATGAGGCTCGGTACCTTTTCTCAGAGCAGCATAGTTGTCCTCTGCATCTGCTGGCTTCTCTAACATCTCTGTGGGCATCTCTGCTCTACACTTCCTGTCTGCCTTTAGCCAATCAGTGCTTTTTGTTAAACTCATAGGGGGGACAATTATTTACAATGAAACATCATAAATCCACTACAGATCCTTAGGGGCAAAGAGCTTGGATTTTATTGGTAAAGTTGTCAAGGACTAAAAAACACAGAAGTATCTTTAGTATCTGACCAAATTCAAAAGAAAAGATGTCAATTCTATGGGCAGGACTTATGATCAGAAATGTCCTGTTTGTCTTTTATCATATTTTGAAAATGAAGCTAGTTGCCAGCACATGAAATTCAGAGACATCAGGTAAAAACAGTGGTTTTCAGAGAAGTCTGAAGAGAAGTGAAAGAAAACACCTGACTGTGCCTGATCTGACTTTCTGGCCCTCCCGCTCCCCTCCAGTGGCCCTGCTCTGTCAGCCATGGCAGCACTGATTCATGCAACCGTTTTAGGTTCACTAGGTAAACTTCTGTCACGTTTCTAAGATGTAGCCCATCACATTGCCTGTCAATAAGAATTTATAAGGATTTGGACTTGGGATTCTTTTTTGTTTTTTCTCTATGTAATCCTGCCTGTCCTGGAACTCACTGAGTAGACCAGGCTGCTTTGAACTCAGAGATCCACTTCCCTCTAGAATGCTGGGATTAAAGGTGGGCGCCACCACACTGCTGTAGATCTGGGAATTGTTAAAAATAGGTATTATTATGTGTAATCTTAAAGCAATATGGACTGATTATTTTGACTCCTCACACAAACTCATATAGGTTTTATTGATCTCTTATATTTACATTTACTTTACATGTATTTGCATACATAATTATAACTAGATCTGCACTTTTTAAAAATTAAGGCTGTCATGTAGATAGTAAACTCATTCAACTCATCCATTTCCTTTGAAAAGGAAAATACTAAAAGTTTGGACAATTAGCTCTAGGAGGGCGATTCTCTTGTTCTTTTAGTAGGAAAAATGGGGATAAATGTTTGTTAAGTACTTGAAAACAATTTAAAAATTGAATTCTTCATGACTTTGACTGAATTAAAACACAGCACAATCAAGCCAATGAATCAAATGTTTACCTGAGACCCATGTGTCTGTCTGAAGTGTGGCTTTTCTCTGGAAGCAGGTCATAGCTTCACCTCTTCCTACAATAAAGATGACAATAGTAATTCCTGTCAGTGGTAGCCCTATTGGCTCACCTTATCTGGAGGCTTGTAGCCATTTGCTTGGTTGGATTTAAGGCCATGTACTTTAAAGTTTAGTTAACACAATGATGGGAAAATATATGCCTGTAGAGAGGATTAAAACAATTTGTTTACCTTGAACATTATGCAGGAAATGTGACATGTAAAATTAATAAAATTACATTTTAAGATTAAGTTAGAAATGAAAGATGTTTGACAGAAACTTTTGATTTATTTGGGAGTTTATAAGAGTGTTGAACAGAAGTTTGGCGCTTAAGAAAAAGAAAATAATACTGTATGTTTGTAAATATCCTAAGGTAGGCTGGTCACCCTACTTCCTCCCTGCTCTGGAAATACACAAAACTTTAGACATGGAATAACATGGCCAAATACCCACTTACATTTTGATATATTAATTTACCTCCACATGTATTTTTTAAAATCACATTATGTAAGGTATTAACTTAGGGGAAAAAATAATGTCTTACACTTTTATAGTTGGTTGTTTTTATTTCGATTCCTTGTGTGCCTCTTATCCCCCCCCCCTTTTTTTTTTTACCAGCAATCACTATTTCCTAAATTCTTTGAGCCTCTATATTATTTTACTTCTTATACTGAATTATTTCGGTATAAGTTATCTATCAAATATAAATGCTACTTTAATGATAAAAAAGTAGTTACTTTCAAAAGTCTGTGGGACTAGAGAGATGGTCCAATGGTTAACACCCATTCTTGCAGAGCTCTCGTGCTGTGTTCCCAGCATCCACATTAGGTGGCTGACTGCTTGTAACTTTACAGGATGTGGTGCCTTTGATTTCTGTATATATATTCTCAAAGGCACATACTCACCTTCACAGTTAAAGGATATTTTTTCCTTGCAGATAGTTTTGACTTTCAGCATGTAACCACCCCAAACAGTGCCTGTTGAATTTATCTTTAAGGGATTTTTTTGTTTTTTGGGGGTGGGAGGGGGAGGGTAGCAGCTGTCATCTAACTTGCTGTTGTAGGTCACTTTGGCCTTGAGCTCCTAATGATCTCCTCCTTTGATACTTCACCCAGCTTCTTTAAACGATTTTTGCATAATTATATCCAACCTTAGAAATCATAAAAAGGTTTACTTACTAAGGCTGCAAGGGAATTTGCTTTCAAACAGGAAATGCCTACAAATACTTGATTGAAACTAGCAGTGACTGAGTTGTTTCAGTTTTGGGTGTTTTTTTTTTTTTTTTTTTTTTTTTTTTTTTTTTTTTTTTTTTTTTAACAAAATTTTGTTTTAGGCAATAAAAACAGCAGTGCTGGGAACTAAAGTGGGGTCTGCAGGAAGAGCTCCAGTGCTCTTATCTGCAGAGCCATCTCCATCCTAAACAGAGTGTAGGTAAGGCAGTGACCCCACCCCTGCCCAAGAACCGACCCTGTCATGTGACTTGTGCTTGTATGAAGTATTCTCTACCTTTTTTCTGGAGGTAGTAACGGAGCAGTAAAGGATCTTATTTAATCACCAGTCAAGTGATGTAACTAATCTTGAGATTACTAAACTATCTATTTCCAAAAGAAGATAGCAAGCAAGGAGCTAATGGGTATATGGTAGGCATGTTCACAAATATTTCCGTCACTGTTTTAGTACTGGCTGTCAACCCCTTACTTACTATTCACGTGGTAAGGAAGCACTCTGTCACTAAGCATTCCCATCATAGACTGAGAAGGTGGCAGCTCTACCAGAGACGGTACCCTTGCCATTTTCCAGATGACTCCTCGCTATGCTGTTAGCCATGAACTCTGGAAGATTAGAGTAGTGAGTGTTTTATTGCTATGTTTGGAGGCAGGTGATCACAGGGAGTAGAAATGTCTGGGACTTTAGAATTAGATTGGCTAGTGGTTTTTGTCTGGGCTTCCTTTTCACAGATTTAAACAAGCTAACGTGGCAAAAATCTTCACTTTCATATATTTTATGAAAAACATCTATTAGTATAATGGTTAAGTTAAGCCTTTGGAGGTAAGAATAGCTCATTCCTTCTTTGGGTTTTTTTGGACTTGTATTAAGTGATGTCATTAGTGTACCAGATATGTATGCAGAAATTCAGTACTCTATAAACTAGCAATAAATTATAACCATGAAAATAATGGTAAATTTCTGTTTTTATCTCTCAACAGTGGAGAGAGTGGAACGAGAAAACCTTTCAGACTATTGTGTTCTGGGCCAGCGTCCAATGCATTTACCAAATATGAACCAGCTGGCATCCCTGGGGAAAACCAACGAACAGTCTCCTCATAGCCAAATCCACCACAGTACTCCAATCCGAAACCAAGTGCCCGCATTACAGCCCATCATGAGCCCCGGTCTTCTCTCACCCCAGCTGAGTCCACAGCTTGTCAGGCAGCAAATAGCCATGGCCCATCTGATAAACCAACAGATAGCCGTTAGCCGGCTCCTGGCTCACCAGCATCCTCAAGCCATCAACCAGCAGTTCTTGAACCATCCACCCATCCCCAGAGCAGTTAAGCCAGAGCCAACCAACTCCTCTGTGGAAGTCTCTCCTGATATCTACCAGCAAGTTCGAGATGAGTTGAAGAGGGCCAGCGTGTCTCAGGCTGTCTTTGCAAGAGTGGCATTCAACCGCACACAGGTACAGTGAACACCATTCCCACTAGAGGAGGGAAGAAGTGGGTGGGACATGTTCATTTCTTAATAATCTCTTCAGAATGTTTTGTGGAGATGAGGAGATGGCTCAGGAGATGCTTGCTGAGTTCAGATCCCCAGCACCCATGTAAAAGCTGGGCGCTGGGCACACATCTTTAAGCCTAGTGTGGGAGAGGTGGCAGGGAGAATCTGGAGCTCTCTGGCCAGCAACTCCATCCAATCTGTGAACTCCAGAGAGAGCAAAGGGACCCTGCCCCCCAAAAAAACTGCCAACCCCTGGCTTCCATCCATATACATGTGCGTCCCCATACATACATCATACACACAAGGCACAAGTGTGGTACAGAAAAAAATATGAATTTCAGAGCATACATAATTTAATAATATCCTTTTGTCATTATATAATGCCACCACTCATTCCTACAAGATCTTAGTGAATTAATTTTAATAGTGTAACAAATAACTAGACTTTACTGTCCAGCTCAGCTCTCAGAATCTTACCACTGCATGGTGGGGGTCTCTGTACACCCTGCCTCATTCCTACCATCTGTGTTTCCCTGGATGGAATCTTGGTAGAAGACCATGGGTCAAGAAGATCCCGTAAGGGTTTACTAGAAGTTGTGAACTTTAAGCACAGGGAAAGCCAATGATCTTATTTAGGAATGTGCTATGACTCAATAAGCAACCTTTGATCTTAGGAACATTTTGGGTTTTCTCTCTTATTATAGGGAGTGAGGTAGGATCACCAGTTAGTAGGCCGCTGTGAGAGAGCAGCGGGAATGTGGGGAAGTACTGAATGAGATTGATGGCAGTGGGGATGGGGGCGTGGGCATCCAGAAGCATCATGGAAGTAAAACTGTGGCTGGTGTGTTAGAATACAGGGGAGGCAGTAATGATGGTATCAGGGCCTGAGCCTGGCCACTCAAAAAGTAAAGGTACCATTTACAAGGAAAGCCAAGAGAGACGGCGCAGGAGTGGCTGAGAAAGGCCACTCCTGATTGTTTGGGATCTATTTACTTTCAAATACTGGCAGATTTCTTATGAAGATTGGCAGTGAACATTGGAACTGTAAGTTTGGCATTGAAAACAGTGGGTAGGGATAGACTCAGAGATTGGAGAAGTGTTACCGAGCCCAGGCATTAACCAAAGGGAGAGAAAGGTACCGTGGTGGGGTAGCCTGATGAGACGCTATCAGTAGTGATCTTTTTGGAGAGGTTGTGGGATCTTTGGAGGTGGAGTCTTGAAGGAGGAAATACGTCACCGGAAGGACTTTTAGTTTGAGCATCTTGTTTTCTTTGTGTATCTGTGTCCAAGAAAATATAAAATCTTCTTGCTCCTGCCAGATCCCACACCTTTCCTGCCATTGTGGGCTTACATACAAGCCAATTCACCCCTCCTCATTTGCTTTTGCTGTGAGAACAGAAAAGTAACTGATACAGGTAGTAGCCGCTCTCACCTTTGGAACCTGGACAGTTGAGGAAATGACAGAAGAGCGCATTGGTAGCCACGGGGTGACAGGGAGATAGCAAGAAGGAAGAGACTACAGAAGCGGGGGTTCTCAATCCATGGGTCATGACCCCCTGGGGTCCCATAGCAGATTATCCTGCCTTTCAGATATCTACATTATAATTCATAATTGTAGAAAAATTGCAGTTATAAAGTAGTAATGAAATCCCTTTCTGGTTGGGAGGTCACTATAACATGAGGGCCTGCATTAAAGGGTGGCAGCATTAGGAAGGTCGAGAACCGCTGCGCCAGAAGACTTGCTTGTGGGTAAAAAGCCAGGACATATGGAGAAAGAGAGGCTTGACATGATGTCAGTTGGTTGGGAGATGTCTTTACCAATTTCTGAGAGTAGGTTTACTATAGTGGTGAGGGGTGACTAAGTGCTCAGGATGTAGAAGCAGAGTACTTTTTCGAGATTGATTGTTAAGATGGTAGCCAGAGCCCAGGACTAGCTTGACTGTGATAGAGTTCCACTAAAGATGGGAGACGTTAGCAACCTCAGGTCAGATTGATCAGCATGAGGTAGTGATAGAGTCCTCGATTATGGTTGTGTGAGTGCTGGCCAGCAGCAAAGAAAGACCCTGAGCCCGATGGAGTTTGGTATTTATGTGTTTTTATGTAGGAGGTGGCATCTCATGCTCCGTTGCTCGAAGCTACCTTACATCCTATTAATGGTAGAACCTATTCCCAACTCTTGAAAAATACATTTGGGGAGACCCACACATATTTCATGCATCTTCCTGTAACTTAAAAGATTCAGGCAGCATTTGTGTGCTCATAGTTACTTAGACTGGAGTTGTATAAGGCTCTGGTCCTTAGGAGAAAATCTGTTGCTCACTACTGAAAATACCAGGCAGGGGAATACATCTTTCTTCTGTAGTTCTCTGTGTGAGTATGTTTTTTATTCTATCTTCCATGCGCGTGAATAGACATTTTATGCCTTGCCAACATTTTATTGTCTAGTTATGTGCACAGACCTTTTTGGCTAAAGATAAAGTTGAAAGCCTGGTGGTACTACTTCAGACTTTTGAAGTGGAATGGAGTTTACAGTCTAACCAGCTAGCAAGACGCGTAAGAGGGAGGCCCACATCAGCCAAGACCACAGACAGTTTTGGTGAGAGGGCATGTTGTGCTAAGGCTCTAGACTCCTGGAGGTCTGTCTTTTCCCTAGGAATACTTTATGTCTCTTCTTATGGATTAAAGATTTTTCTTTGGCATTGCCATCTTTGAAGTGCCAGGTTATAAAAAGGTCTAATTGACGCATAGAACACATTTTATTATTTTCCTCCTGCCATTAAATTGGTAAGGTGGCTACACCCAGAAAGAAACATTCACTTTCAATCAGCACAAGCTTGAGTTCATGGGCCAGCCTTGAGGATATCAAATGGAAACTGCATAGGAATGTATGAGTATTTCCTTTTTAAATTCTGCTTTTAATTTGGGAAAGCTTTTCATCCCTCTGGGATCATAACCTGTTGTATGTAAGCCCAGCCTAATCAAGGTAGATGGTATTGACAGAATGACATAGTTTGAACTTGAGCAGGAGGTCAGCAGGCAGATTGTTTTTGCTGTGTGTTCTGCGGTCACTAACAGCACAAATGGGCAGCTGGTTCTACCAGCTGTATTGTTAAATAGGAAATACGGTATAGTATACCCCATGAAACCAGCCATCGATTTTCCAAATGGTGAGGCTTTTTTGAGTGGAATCAGACATTTCTGGGTGATAGAGCAACTTGCCAGGTAAAATTTCTATGTGACAATGGATAATGACATATTAACCTTTTTTTTTTAAAGAAAGAATGACACTTCTTGATTGTTCAGAACCAGAACCATTCATTTTTGATAGGCACCTAGACACACTATCCTTAGTTGCTCGCTTGATGTACATATTCTCATGTGTCTGAATATTTTACAGAACTAATTGACATCTCCAGGACTCATTTGTCATTAACACTAATTAAAAAAACGGTGTGTCACATGACAGTTGATATCCTTGGGTTTCTGTCTAAATAATCTGTGTATGTGTAGGTTTGCAGAAACTAAAATCACCTGCAAACATTCATCAATCCAGCAAGAGTATAAACACGAAAACCTTGTCTGCCTGCTTTTAAGACTTCCAGATGAAAACCTCACGCTTACAGTAAATTGTATTTGAAAACTGTATGTTATTGAAAGAGACTTCGTTGCCTAGATGGCTGATCCATTTACCATTTGATTATGGAAAATGACATCATTAGGGGCTATAGTTCCAAGAGTCTTTTGAAACTTATTTTTTAAAGAGTAGCACATAGTGATAGGTTTTATCATGGCATCTTCATGCATAAATGTTGCTATATTACTTTAGCTTGTTCTCATTGGCTCCTCCCCACTGTCTGTTCCTTGCCCAGTTCACCCCTACCAGTTTTTCCTACACTTTAATTATGATACATGAATCTTTTAAAGTCACTTCAGCATCTGTCTGGTAACACCTTGCTTTGTGACAGGAAATGGATGATGACCTCTTTGCAGTCTACTTTTACTGTTATTTGTTATTTTTTTTACATTTTCTTTTTGTTCATCAACAAAACATGAGTCATATTAGCTAAGAATATACAAGGTAAGTTCATGTTCCACACAGAGCTTTGGCATATTTAGGTCAGTAGCACCAGGATGTGAACGTTCCAGGACAGCACGAGGCTGATATAGATCTGGACACAGTATATGCACTAGCACTGCACATGCACACACGTCTTTGGAAGAAATAGTTAGTCCTGCTTGCCACGCTGTTTTATAGCCAAAGGGACATAAGGAGAACAGTGAGGTCACAACAATAGCTGTCTTCTTACCTGTCCACTGTAATTGTGGTCCTTCTGATGTTGAAGGATTGTCCTTGGGCTACTAGATGTTGGCAGAGAGCTGGGAAAGCTTAGCCTCTGTGTGACAGAAAGCCCACTGCTTCATCCTTGTGGAGGAGATTTCTCTGTCACTCCAGAGCTCGCTGTATAATCAGGTTGAAGCTCCAACATGGCCTGAGTTTATTTTTCCCTTTACTATCCTCTACCACTTTACCCGGGAAGTATTTTGTTAATAAACCTCTTGCACAGGAATCTTTATCTCGGGATTATAGATCCATGCTGTTTTTATGTGACTGACATTTGGTCATGCCCTGAGAGCAGATACTTGAGTAGAGCATAGCATCTGAATGGTGTTCTTTCATTCCACAGAACAACTGCCATGTTCTTGTATGAGGCTAGTATGGCTGCTTCTGCCACTTGGTTTTGAAAATGTTATATCATCATAGTTACTTTAAACCTGAAGCCCGGTAGAATGGAAAATAGAATTATTGAGAGTGATTTAGGGATATTGAATTGGAGGCAGGGGTTGAGATTGAGATTTAGGACTGAGAGAATATGAATGAGCAGGGACAGGATGCAGGAGAGAAATGGGTTTGAGGCTTTAGGAGTTTTACTGTTGCCTGCAGTGACAAACAAGCTGACTAGCCTGAGGTGCGGCTCTGGTAATGGGAGTTTGCTTCTAGCAGCCTTTCTTTAGACCCGCCCTCCCCGGTGCTCTCACACGTACAGGTAGAGCCTGTTGAATAGTAATTTCTGTTAGGTGTTCATTTTTGATCACGTTTTCTGCCGCGGCTGTATCCCGAGTTCATCTTCAGGTGGCACCTTTCTCTCCCATCAGGTCTGTAGACACGAAGTAAGTTACTCGGTTATTTGCTTCATTTGTGTCTTCACATTTTTAGATGTGATTGTAAATCCTAATTTTCTTTATTAAAGTATGGACTTGAAAACATTGATCAGAGGTGTATAGAGGATGAAAGGCTCATGGCAATATTTTTAGACTTAATATTACTGGTGTCCACTGACCTATGATAAGTAATGTTTCATAAAATATGTACAGTGACTTTTACTTAATAGATAAACTATTCTCTAATTTATTTAAAAAATCCAATGACCTACATATTCATATGTTCAGAAGTCCCCATTTACTAACATTGCTTCTCCTCCGAGACCTTCCGTCTGAGCAAATCTGTTAAATGAAGTAGAGGAAGCTTTGATCCAAACTAGGTTAAATCCAGTGGAACGAACACACTGGCACATGTGAGTGGGAGCACAGGAATGCCAGAACAGGAAAGTTGGGGTGACCCTCACATCCTTCTTCTTTTGTCTTTTACACTGGCAGCAGAGTGCAGGGGCACCCCTACAGAAGGAGTCACCAGAAAGATGTTTGCACTTCTTGGGAGTGACATTTTTCGAGGTTTATTGTTCATGTCGCCTTGTCTGTTTTCTTTCCCTCTGGCAGAGAAGGTAAAGGCAAGACTTGCCGAGTTGAGCCTTGGGAACAGCTTTCCTGGAAGAATAGATACGTGGAATAGTGCACTCCTCTATTTAGAACAGTGGCTTCTCATTCAGTGTTTAGTGAAAATTCACATACGTGTATCAGAGGTCTCACTGGTGAGGCGGTATATGTGCCCTGGTCATATCTGATAAAGTACAGGACCCCCCAAATCTTGCGGGGACTCATTTGATCGACCTGTCCTCATTTGACTACCTTATTTTAAAATTTTATTTTATGAGATTTTGCAAGGAAAAAAAAAACCCTACAGTTTACTCATCAAAGCCACATCATTTGAGGAAACTTAAGACCAGGGTCATAAATACAATTTATGAAGTCACTCAGCAACTGGAGAATGTTTTCAGCAGATTGGAAAATTAGATTGAATGATGTATCAGAGAATTTGGCAGGAAGGCTGCTGAAAATGTGAACGTCTTGTAAGTGATGGCATGGACTTTGGTTCAAGCTTTGTTTACACAGTGTTTGGAATATATGCATGCCCCAACTGTTAGGGTTAAATTTTCTAAGAACTTGCTAACCATTAAGATTTGAGGCAGCACAGTCACAATGAGGCATGTGACAAGTAAAGGAAGATCTTAGCTACAAAGTCTTAGGAGTCTAAGTATGAGTCACTTTCGGAGGAGGCAAAAATTGTCTTTTAATTTCATTGTTTGATTTATGGCTATTGTTAGCATACTTTAATTATACATTGCAGTTTATATTTGTATAAACCTTCATATTCACTCTCAGCTGAAATTTCCCAGTATCTAGTTGGGATCTGGTCTCTTTACAAGTCAAGGACCACAATGTAAATTTAGGGTCTTGACTCCATGGTCCAGTGAACTGGTTATAAAATAACAAGGACGCATGAGAAAAAAGGAAGTCCACTCCTGAAAGGTGGGCTGCAAATGTAAATGCTGCAGATCAGGCATGAACATGTTATTGCGTTTTGAAGTAAATAATATGCCCTCTTTTTCAGAACATTAAATTAATAAAGTAGCGAGAGATGGCCTTGCTTACTTCATAAAATAGCCTTTCATTTCAAAATCACTGGCTTGAATTCTCAGATTGAAAGATTGTAATGGTATTAATATTTCCTAAGATAGCAGTGTTATTGGATGGTGTGTGTAGGGGAGGGTGGTTCTATAGATAGCAATCTTTCTTTAGCATATAAAGAATATTGTCAATTAGGACCTTTTAAGAAACCTCATCCAAAAAGCATGAATTGGTTAGGTCAAGGGCTAAACTGTAAAGATTCAGAGCTTGCTCTGTCTGTGCCTTTGGTAAAAGGGAGGTTGATTTGTTAAATAGGAAACTACACAACTCGACCTCCTTCCCCAATCCACCTGAAGTAGAAAATATAGGGAACAGAAGATGCAAAGATTTGCTTTTTATTTTTTCTCCCTCTTTCACAAAACAGAGAGTCAGAGTCCCGACATGATGGCGACTGTTCTGTCTGTTTCTCCTACCCCCAGCAATGGCCTCTCAGGGTAGACTGCCCTCATTACAGGAAATTCAGATTTTCCATGACCAGGAAATAGAAGATTCCATTTGGGTGATAATTTTAGGTCATTTTTCACCAAGGACCGGTTCATCATTTCCCACAGAGGGTTCCTCATCTTTAAGATCTATACCCTAGAGGTGTCTCAGTGAAAACCTAGGTTTCCGTGTGAGCATGATTGTTATTTTCTCTAGTTAGTCTTTAAACTAGTAGGTGGGATTTTCCACTTTTATAAACACTTCACTAAGGAAATGAGAACGCAAGCCTTAGTTCTCAGTACTTAAGACATTTTACCATTGGTCAGTTAGTAGGAACCAAAACAATATATATATTCAAGGAATGTTCCTTCCATGGCTCTTGGCTGAATATGAGGACACTTGGGTTAAGAACACGTTTGTTCAAATAAAGCACATGAATGTTTAGAGCCCAGAAATGCTGCAGTGTAAATATAACTGTATCCGTTTGAAATTAGTTGGTACTTTCCACGAAATTTCAGTCTCACTATAATTTTTGTGCCAAGAATGATCACTATAGACTCTGACATCTACTCCCGGACTTCTCTTAACCACTACTATGCCCATCTGGAGTACTTTGTAAATCATGGCTGGTAAGCACATGCTAGTACATATATTGTGCCTATCTGCAGCTCTGTGGATTGCTAAAGCAAAGTCATCATGAAAATCAGATTCATACGAGCCACTTTGGTATTTTCTAATTTATAGACTTCCAGCTTATTATAAAGGTTGGTTTTGATCTATGAAATTAGCTTTTTGATTCACTCATAACTATGACCCAAGATTAAGTAATGACAGTGACTAAGGCTTATTTTAAATCATTTCAATGATACATATGGAAAGAAAGCTACTTTACTTTTCTGAAGTATTCAGTTGTATCTTGGTAGTTGCTGCTCTGGCTATCCATGAGCATGCTAGGTATCTGTCCATAGCCTTGAACTCCAATACTGCTATTTCTACCTCCCAAGTTCTAGAATTATGTTTGTGCCATTATGCCCAACAGTAATTAATGTCTTAATTTCAGTTTATCTGAACTCATGTAGCTATGTAGCTTTGAATAATTATTACTCTTCTTTATATTTTCCTCTTTCCCAATTAATTTAATTATTCTACTTTCTAAAATTATTTATAATTTGCCTTATGTATGAGAAAACATTTAGCAAAATATAGCAGGACGCACTTGGAATAGTCAAAGGTTCAAGTTTAAAATAAGAGCCG
Organism: Phyllotis vaccarum; assembly: GCA_033318265.1. Lineage (NCBI taxonomy): Eukaryota > Metazoa > Chordata > Mammalia > Rodentia > Cricetidae > Phyllotis > Phyllotis vaccarum. Next base: position 8,626,476 of record JARWLC010000007.1, on the reverse strand, counting down.
TATCTCAACATGTTCAACTCATGGTCACATTTTACATACATTTATTTAGAATGTATGTAAATGCATTTAGAAGCTGTTCCAGCTATCACCACAATCTGTGGCATTTATTGATCTTTTGAGTCACATCTGTACTCAGTGCTGTAGAGAACCTTGTAAGAGAAGTCACCTCAGTTTTACAGGTGAGGACATCTGCCCTAGGGAGAGTAATTGATCATTGTCTAATTAAGGAAGCCTGCTTCATTCTCAACCATCTCTGCCGTCATACACTGTCTCTTCCTCAAGGTGGTACAGGCAGAAACACATCTTCAAAGCAGTGATTCTACTGTGGTGTGTAAGTGCCATAGTCTCGGGTAAATTAGGCAAGAATGGGAGCTTTTGACCCTGAGGTAAAACCAGTACGTGGAGAGCAGATTACCAACAGTTGTTTCGGTGAACATGCATGGAAATGAGGGCTAGCCAGGGCCCAGAAAGAACTTTTTTAAGGAGCTGCTCATGGGATACTTGCAATGTGTGTGAAAGCCCAGAACCGAGCATATCACTGACAAAGTGTTTCCAAAGAGAACTTGCTCATTTCTCTGCTTTTATTATTTGATGCTAACGTCTTTGAAACTTTTGGCTTTGAGTGTGCGTGCATAGGCCTGTTGTGATACTTACCATGCTCTACAGGTGTGTGCATAGGCCTGTTGTAGTACTTACCATGCCCTACAGGTGTGTGCATAGGCCTGTTGTAGTACTTACCATGCCCTACAGGTGTGTGCATAGGCCTGTTGTAGTACTTACCATGCCCTACAGGTGTGTGCATAGGCCTGTTGTAGTACTTACCATGCCCTACGGGTGTGTGCATAGGCCTATTGTAGTACTTACCATGCCCTACAGGTGTGTGCATAGGCCTGTTGTAGTACTTACCATGCCCTACAGGTGTGTGCATAGGCCTGTTGTAGTACTTACCATGCCCTACGGGTGTGTGCATAGGCCTATTGTAGTACTTACCATGCCCTACAGGTGTGTGCATAGGCCTGTTGTAGTACTTACCATGCTTTACAGGTGTGTGCATAGGCCTGTTGTAGTACTTATCATGTCCTACAGACAAAATGGAGCAAAGGGCAAAGGAAAAGCGACATAGGACTGTTGGGGCAATTATGTCTGCCATTGTGGTTAAAAATGGCACACAGGACGCGAGAACTGGGCTTGGATGTCCCTTTATGGGGCTTGGCTACCTGTGGCTTCGGTGGTGTGGCACTTAAGAGAGCACAGCTTCTTTCGGCTTTAAGAATGCTCTGCTGTACCCATTTATCTTGTGTTGCATGTGTCATATATTCCGATTACCATGGTCAAGTTTTGTTGCATGCACTGGAAAGGTTTCTCATGACACAAGTATTTCATTTATAAATTGCAGGCTTAAGTATATTATGTGGTTGTTTTCAAATGGACTTTACATATTACAAAAATCTCAGTTTCAGTAACTGCTTTCAGCAGGTTGAATAAATGTTGTTGACAGTTTGATGAGTTACCCTTTACATATGTGGCCTGCTAGGCCTGCTGTTGACTCCTCACCAAGATAAGACTCTCTCCCAGAACTATAATGAATAAGTGTTTCACATCACCAGCTCATACCACAACATACATAGGATCAGCCCCCAGTGACTTTGTATCATAGGAAAGAGATAGTTTTTATTATATGCTGGGAGAGATGGTTTTTATAGTGGCTGATGTGAAAGACCACCAGTGAGTGGTAAAAATGTGACACCAAATTAGTCCTGTGTACCTCAGTCCAAAGGAGGTTATATATGTGCATTTACTTAGCCTTTTAGTGCTTTGAACGATATGTCTCTGGCCTATAGCTGTTAACTTGTGTAAATGCATTTTTTTTTTTTAAATTTGCAGAGTACATTAATTCCCTTTAGGTGTTCAGTTCTATCCAACCCATCCTGCAAAATATGACATTCACAGGCTGTCTTTCTCAATAAAGAAATATTGTAATAAAAGAGATTTTATTAAACTAATGCAATAACGACATTTTCTTTGAGGATTTAGCACATCATTTTTAATAATAAAAATCAAATTGCCATTGTTGTGCCCAGTATAGTTTTATTTAAATCACACTAAGTACTCTGGCTTCATGGCTCAGCAGAGCTCTGGGAGTTGGGGGTGGGGTAAGTATTTTTAGCATTACACAAATGCATTTCAACAGCTATGATCATAGTACAGTTGTAGATTATGGGAAACCTGTTAATGCCTGGGAAGCTTCTAGAAGGAAGTACGGTGAAGGAGACAGCTTCATAAGGTAGGTCAGCTTTTAAATAGTGGATGCTAGGAGGACCCAGTGCCATGCCACTGGCTTGTCATTCACAAGTTTACTATGTGGGATCAGACTAGGAATTTGGCTTTACCTGGCTTCTTAAAGGGTACAATGGTAACCCATTATGTAATAATAACAATAACCATAATATTCTCTTGTTACCTGAGCTAATCAGAACTGTCTGAAAATTAAGATTGATAGAAGGGACAGTGGAGTATAAGTAACAGAGAGGACCTTTCCCCCCTCTGTGATGAAGGGGAGTGGTCATAAGCAGGTCATAATCCAGGGCAAGTGGATGGGTGAACCACATCCCTGGCAAAGCCTCCTCTGCCTTTCTGTCATGTTAATGTTGGAAAGTGGAAATAAGCTTACAGATTTTAAAATCTTACTGTTTGGTTATGACATCTTTTGTTTCATACACTATGCTGTTGTAAACATGTATTTTCACTCACCGTGATGTATTCTTGAGTCATACTTTTCAAAAGAGATGTCACTTGATTTCTGAAAAGGTTTGTTACTTGTATAATTTGCTCACATATTTTAGTTTCTCTTTAGTCTATTCATGACTTTAGCATACTGTGAGGAGATAGGGCCCATGCTTTCTGATGGTGCCGGTCTATGTGTTCCTAAAAAGTATAGACTGTATGCTTTCCTATGGAGCACATCTTAGCAGCCCATGTGAAGAGCTAATTTGACCTTCTCATATCTGCTCTTATCTAATGTGGGCCCAGAGCTTTCAGACCCTTTGCTGAATACGGTCAGCAAGTTGCTGTTTGCATTGAGCTGCCTCTGTCTGTTGGAATAGTATGGGAGCACACGGCAAGTTGTCTTTTTTTGTCTCCTATTTCAACAGCTACAAGCAGCCATGTATGTAATTTATAAAAATGGAAATGGCCTCCAGCTAGTTTGATTCTTAGAGAAACACCAGGCTTTGGCCCCTTTACTTTCCCCTACACACCTGGTGTATATCACTTTAAAAAATAAATTATGCCTCATTAAATTACAATTAAGTGGAATCATGATCATTTGTTTTTCTGGAAGGAAGATGTTTTGCATATTGAAAGCCTAATTTGTTGCAGGTGACAGAAAGACTGAGCAGATTATCTAATATCGCTTCATTTGGGGGCGATGTCTGTTGCTTGGTTGTGTGTGTCTACACCCGTTCTTCCAGATCTTCTTATTAGTGTACACGGTCATTTTTAATTCAGTGTCTTACACTGCTGTACCAGTTCTTGTAAGGCCCCCTCTCCAAGAAGGCAAACTTCCCTTGTTTGTAAAGCATGTTTGTTTTTTGTTTTTTGTTTTTTTTTCTGATATATATATATATATATTTGCTCCTTCTCCTTCCTGGTTGTACCATTATTTTTCTCTGCAGGTGTTGCTCACATTTAAAGCTCTAGATAGACCCTATTTCACCCCCCCCCCCAACACAAACACAAAAGTCTGCCCTTCCAATCCGCCAAGATAGTGCTAGCTGTACTTGAATTTATGACTTTTGTCAATCTTTCCTTTTGTCCACTTTTCCCTTCTCCAGTCTTCTCCTGTCCTCTCCTCTCCCTTCCCTGGACAGGTCTGACCTCATGGTCCTCCTGCCTCTTCTGGGATCACTGGTGTGCGAGCATCCACCCCCACATTCCAGCTCCTATCTGACCTTCTTCCCACTGTGCAGAATACTCTTTTGAAAGAGCTTCTTCCTCTATTGGCCTTTTCACCTCCTGAGCTTTTTGCCAAGTCATGAATGACAAAGAAATTAGTGGAGGTTCTGTTCTTTAGGACAAGTATACTGAGTTTGGGGGTTCCCTAGACAGCTGAGAGGAGAGATCTGGTTTATCATTTCCATAGATTTTTTTTTCCTGTGACCAATATAGCCTAACTCTAGAAAGGTACCCAAAGCTTGGAGACCATATATAAAGACTCTGTTCAAATCTAGCCCTACCCTGGTGTCGATCCAGCCAAGCCTACTCTGAATTGTGGGTCCTAAAACCTATTGCATGCAGCCCTGTGAAGGCCTGCTCTGCCAGCTGTCCCTGAGAAGGTTTTAAGGCTAGCATAGAAGCTTGAAAGTCAGTTATGATAATAAGGTTTACCTCTCCTTTCTGAGTATCAGCATGTACCCTGCACAATAATGTAAGGAAAAACCGTGTCAGCTGGTGACCTACTGAAGCAGAAAACTCAGAAACAGAAAGTCCATTCAAGATATTACTCAGAAATGCTGTGTTACAACACACAGAGTAAGAACATGAATTTCTTTTACTTTAAAAATTACCTCAATTTCTTCCTTTTATCTTTGAAGATAGCCCATATTACCAGAAAAGTTAGACTGCATCATATGATTTGCTGTTTTGATGTTATTGACTTTCTTCCCAGACCTGTCCATTCTCCTGGTGCTAGGGGGATGGTCTGAGTAGCTTGTAAATTCCCCCACTGATGAGCAAGGGCAAAGACCCTGTAAGGCTCTCCTTGCTTAAACTTCCTTATTCCGGTGACTTGGAACCCAAGACCTAATGTGGAGGGCATATGTACTTTGTGCCAACCTATGCCCTTGCTGGCAACACGCTTCCTTGTCTTATGTAAAGTAGGCTAACACTACCGAGGACACTGTATGTCTCCATGGAGAAGGTTCTGTTGGCCACAATAAAGCATATACTTAATGGCTGTTTTACTCGTCACTGGCAGTATGTTTTAATATGGTTACTGATATGAAATTTTAATAAGCAATATCCTGGTTAATTTATTAATTCCCTTTCATGACCTTCCTATTGATAGGAATGCATCTTTTTTCTTCCAGGGCCCAGGTGCCACACCACATTTTCTATATCTCAGGCTGCATAATGGCAATGTCCAAGTGACACCTCCTGCTTGGCTGGTTGATAATTAAAATGCCAGATGACATAGTAGCAAAGGCTTTAGAAATATTTATGTGAGATGAATTATTAATTTATGTTCCATTCAAGACAGATTTAATATGATAAACATTTATTCATCTTGATAATTAGTGGGCAATGGAGTGGTTTGTGTGGATGTGAGAGTTAGGCTGTAGATTTTGGGGTGTGTGTGTGTGTGTGTGTGTGTGTGTGTGTGTGTGTGTGGTGACGATTTTCAACTAACTGAATTCACTTCACATGTATGCCTGCAGAATTTAGACTACACTTTAAAAATCTTAGTTTACAGTAGTTAGGGGTACATTAACTAAGCAAAGTAGAAATGCCAGAACAAAACATCTAAGGTCCTATGTACTCCTGTTAGTCACTTTCTATTGAAAATGTCCTGGGTGGAAAGAATGCATTTTAGGACCCTTGCCACACTGGTGAAAGTTGAGGGTAAAGGACTTGAGGCAAGATTGTAACTTGCTGATGACCATATAGGAAGGTGGCACTGGCCAAGCCTGTTCATTTGAGACTGTCTGCAATTAGGTAAATGATTCTGCAGAAGCTATATATGCCACCACCCACAGAAGATAAAAATACTGTATGTTTCACTTCAGCAGTGATGGTGACCAGCATCCTTCCTCAAGGGTATTCTGTATGTGCCGCCCTGAGAGATGGGTTGATTTTCCTAGAAGACCCTCTAGCATGTGACAGATATAGAAAAAGGATCCTATGCAAGAAACAAATAAAAACGCATAATCTTTTAATGACTTTTTTTTTCTTATTTTTGGTTACTGAGGACCTACAAACATAAATTTTAGTTATGGTGCTTTAGAGCAATAGTTTTTGATATCACTATTTCACATGTAAAAAGCCTTTGCTGTAATCCACTATGAGAAATAATTTCATGGAGGAACAATAAATTAAACTCTGCCTTGAGATATTTTGAATTATAATCATAGTTAGTCTCTCCGTGATGACCCTAAGCCTCTTTTATTTTCGATACTGAAAGTGGGTTGGAGAGAGAGGAAGAGGGCGGAGGGAAGAAAGCCAACTCATTTTTAGCTGTGCATGACTCAGCATGGAGAAAAACTCAGAAAATATCAATCTTAGTGTCATATCGACTTTGGAAATTGGAAGCAATTTAAAATCCACTTCCTTTTCTCATATTAATTTAGAGATTTTTTTTTTAAAAAAAGAAAATCTCCAAAGCAAATCCATTTTGAGTATATTTTAGGTTGCTCAGTTAAAATGGGAAGTGGGGACAGCCCAAGGCACAACTGACTCCTAATTTCAGAAAGTAAATGGATTCACAGGATGCATATTGCTTTCCTGGAAGACAAGCATCTCACTTGTCTTCTAGAAGCATGCCATGAGATCTGGATTTCTCTCTAATCATTGGAGCAGTGTGGTATTTTTACACACACCACCTACCTTGCTCTCTCCTTGAGCACATATGTGCTTGCCCACATACCAAGTCGCACACAGCCACACGTACACGTTCACATTTCTTTTAGCTTCATCTTGTGGCATATTTTATTCGATTCACATTCTGACCTCAATCACGCACTGTGTGCTCCCCCCCCCCCCCCCCCGGCTGTGACCGTATGTGTACTTCTAAGTGTTAGGATTTCTCTCATCAAAGTGAGGGTGACCGCCAAGTGCAGAGCTAGCTTCCATTCCCTGTAGTGAAGTTGTTTTTACATGATTTAAGAAGATTATTGGAGTGTGTGTGTGTGTGTGTGTGTGTGTGTGTGTGTGTGTGTGTGTTAGGGAAGGCACATGCACACATATGTACCACAGTGCACAAATGAGAGTCAAAGAATAGCGTGAAGAAGTTAGTACGCTTCTCTTATGGAAACCCCAGGAATCGAACCGAGGTCATCAGGCAAACACTTTCCTCACTGAGCCGTCTTCCCAGCCCTTACATGATGCTTGGAATGATAGTTGCACTTCCTTGAAATATTGGTAACCAGGTGATGTGCATTCCTATAAGTGACATTTGTTAACACTACATCACAGCACACTAATTTGTATGAAAATGCCCAGTGTGTCCTGCAGGTTTCTGACCAGCCAGGGGTTATCTGTCCCCTCGTGTCCACTGCTGTCTTGTGTGTGACTCCCCTCAGTTGCAAACATCCTGGCCCCAGCAGTGCTTTCTACAGCGGTAGTGGTGACTTCTCGTGACTCCAGGCTGTCCTGTTTGTTCAGAGCTATAGGATTAATGTCTTAGCTCTTCCTGGGGGAACAGTGTGTTCTGAAAAAAGGGTGTCAGCTGAGAATATGAAATGATGCCTTTGTGTGGTAGGTAATCCACAAGTCCAGCTTGTCTGTCACTATCCTCTTAGGCCACACTACCTTATTAGAGATTGGCAAAACCTCTGTCAGGTTTGAGTCATTAGACTACACAAAACCCCTCCACCTAAAGCTTGAGTCGCACATTGAGAGTTGGAGCCTATCGGGACTTCGGAGCCTGTCCACACTACAGCTAGAGCAGGTCCCTAGCTAATGACCACATTTTTATCACTTCAGTTGCAAGATTAGAGCATGCCCATGACTACCTTACAAAAGTCTCGAATGCCTTGTGCCTATGCAAGCATAACTATTGTGTGTGAAGGCTGGGAAGTTATCAAAGAGTTGATGGAATACAACCATTTGTTTTCTGTTTCTTTCTATTCTCGGTCATTCCCTCCCCCCACTCGCCGCCCCCCTCATAGGAAACATCTATATTGAATCAGTGGCCGGTCATACAGAAATTCAGCCAAACTTTTATTTTTTTTAAATCGATGTAAATCTCCCATGCTGTTTAAATGTCGGAACTAAATTTACCAAACTTGGCAGATTTGTAAAGCTAAGCAGGACTGCCAAGAGTTCCCAGTTTCAAGCAGAGAGTTCTTACAGCTCTTGAAATACTTGTAGCAGGCACCTGGTGGTAACTGCAGTTCCACATTTCCTCCGGAGCGCCTACCTTGCTTGCTGGCTTTGCCGCAGATAGGATTATTCCAGCGATGATGAGGTATTGGAAAAGAAACCCTCAAATAAGGCACAGCACCAGAAGGGAGCACACCCCTTAGACTCCTTCTGAGTCTTATCCCCTCAAGTTGGGCATGCCAAACAGATAGTGGACAGTAGGGTGGGAGGTAGAATCCACACACGTCAGTCTGCAGATATGACTTTGCCTAATGTTTCCCCCTTTTACCAGGGATTACTGTCAGAAATCCTGCGTAAGGAAGAGGACCCCAGGACCGCTTCTCAGTCTCTCCTAGTAAACCTGAGGGCCATGCAGAACTTCCTCAACCTGCCTGAAGTGGAACGTGATCGCATTTACCAGGATGAGCGAGAGCGGAGCATGAACCCCAATGTGAGCATGGTCTCCTCTGCCTCTAGCAGTCCAAGCTCGTCCCGAACCCCACAGGTGAGCTATCTGCTCCGAGGTTCACATACAAGCCTCTTGTTTCATGGACATTCTGTTTTCCCCCCCAAACAAGAAAAACGACTCAAGGGTTTGTTAATCCAAGGCTATGTCTTGTGATAATCCCATACTGTGGAATGTTATTCCTTTCCCTTTGGGAAAGTTCTGCTTTTCCCCTAAGCAGGTAAGGAAAGACAAGGCAAGGGTGGGTGGGGTGAGCTCCTACCCATTGTACACTTCAGAAGGAAGGAGTGGGGGGGGTGTGTAGAAATGTGTTTGTATAACAAGCACATTATTTCCCTTCAATTACTTATTGATTTTGATGAGGGGGGCAGTTGAGAGCAAGAAACAGAAGTTCAAATGCTGAGCATGCAGCCCAGAAAGACAAAATGGAGGGCTAGAAAGATGGGTCAGCACTTAAGATTGCTTTAGTTTGTATCCCCCTAGCCCCCACCCCATTAAGAAGACATTTTTCTGTCTAAAGAGACACAGTGGAAAAGTGTGTAGGGAATCTAGACAGCAGCTGGGCCAGAGTGATGGGTTCGGGTGATAGGAGGCCCCAGTTTGCCCCTGGTAGGATTTGGGAACTTCTGGTCTTCCTGTCCGCACACATCTAAAGTGTTCAGAACACAAGGTAGGCAGGGCACATTTCCAATCCAGATGAAAGCCACACATTTCTCACTTCCTGCTTCCACTAAACTTTCCAGACGTGTTGCTTAACTTAGATACTGTAGTTTTGTTCTTGTTAGTTTGTTTTCTGGTAAGTTCCATAAAGCTGGTTAAGCAAAGAATCAGAACTATATTCTGGTAGGAATATTAGACCTTTTGCAAGTTACTGTCATTTTTTCCTCATATACCTTGACTCTATATATTTTGTGCCCTGCAGTAGATTTGTAACTAAAGATCACTTTCTGTCATGTCCTGGGGAATTTCATTACTTACACTTTAGTCTTGAGTAAATTATGAGTCATATTTATTGTCTTGACTGCTTACTGTGGACAAGGGCAACCAAGCCTTTTAATTTACTTTTCTTTAACTGTACGGGGATACACGGTGAACTGTTGTTAAGGCATTGCTAGTTTGCCCTGCTATTGATGGCCAGTAAAGTCAGTAGTGCTTTACAGTATTTAAAGGCTGTTCGGCCATTAGTGGAGAGCCTACCCATGCTTCCGACTCCATGTCCCTTCAAGCCAGTTCTTCAGGAATAAGGACACTTGTACTTCTTGGAAAGCCACATGGGTGACTTGGTTTTGTTTTCAATGTTTTGTAATATTTTTCTAATAAGATTGTATCTTCAGTGTTTTTCCAGGGACCTGATCACTTACAGAACCTGGCCAGCTTAATACGGCTTCACAATTAAGACAACATTTTCTTTGTTTGAATTAGGACCTGAACTTGAAAATTCCCAGATAAAGGTTCCCTTCGGGATAAGTATAGGAGGTTGAACACTTACTTTTACAACTTTTTAATTTCTGAAAATACATATGAAATATTCTGATATACTTTTGAGGAGTATAATCCTAGAACCACAATTGTACATTCATTACCATTATATTCTGTATCTGTCGGTGAAGGCTGGGAAAGAAAGTAATTAGAATATTTCAAACATTTTATGTATATCTATGTACATATGTGTTTAAAAGTCTTTATGACATATCTCAGTAATAAAGGTGCTTTATACAAATGGCAGCAGCTTAGGAGGCAGAGGCAGGAGGGTCAGACACTTGAGGTCATCAGTTTCATAGCAAGTTCAAGGCTCAAAACTGGACAAAAATGTTGCAGTTTCATGTAGAGCTTTTGTTTGAGAATGGAAGGAAGTAGGAGCCACAGACAGCCCTCATCTGGAGCCAGTGACTTTGTATGCACAGGCAGATTCACACAGATTATTTTCCTGACTCCTTGAACACCTTATCAATAGTGAATTTCCTGTTTGAAGCTAAACCTTCAGTCTCTTCTCATGCTTTCAGTGTCCTTGAGAAAAAACAACTTGGGAAGAGATGGCCATTTATTCACACTGTCGGCAGAGCAAGAACTATGAGCATTTTCACAAATGTCATCATTACTGCTGTGGGGTTATGTTCTTATGTTACAACTCAGAAGGGATAAATGGCTTGTATGTGAGTTCTCATGGCTCAGTAGCAGGGTCAGGACTTGAACTGTAGTTATACCGAAGGCCAAAGTCTAGAATCTTAGCCACGTACTGTGGCCATAGCCCTTAGTGTTCAAGTGAAGATTTAAGCATCAGGTAAGCAGAGGCAGTGAAGGGGCTAAAGACAGTTGGTAAGTGTAAAACCGTTTGCTTAATGAGGAGAGCATGGTGTGTGAGCTAGATGTTTTGAGAAGGAAGAACTTGAAGAAACTAGAGGGTTGAGTTGTTACGGGAAGTGGATACTTGCCCTGTGTGGAAATGGAGCTGAGGCTCCAGAGCCCGGACTGCAGTTCAGGGTGCCTTCCCTTATGTTTCATGGCCTTTCTACCAAGTTAAGATCTCTGTCATTTCAGCTCTTTTACCTGCAAATAAAAGTGCTGATGCCTCAATCATTAAGGTTTTATAAGCATCACATGAGAAAAGAGAAGTTAACCATTTTCCTGGAGTGCCTGGCCCACAGAAGCCCATAAGTTACACTCACTAAAACTTGGTAGTAACAACAGAAGGTGGGATGGTGAGTGCCCAGGAAGCCAAGCCTCCATGAGAACTTTGAGCAGGGAGGCCAGGCTCAGGACATCCTTGTTCAGGAGGGCTATGTCCTGACTGCATGCTGTCTTTGATCAGACCTACATGGTGCCAGCGTAGGGGAGGGCAGCCCAGGGCAGCAACAGAGGAAAAGCTGTGATTTGCAGACATGGTTCTTATTACTGGATTTTAGGGTGAGTGAGAACAAATAAGGAAGTTTAGACCCATTTAGTCAGCAATTCCCACGCACCCAAGGGTGGATCGCCAGAGATCTGCTGGGACCTTCCAGGTAGGCAGCTTAGAGATCAGACCGAGTATGCAAAGGCTCTCTGGCAATCTTTTGGACCAACTTGACTGAGATATTTTAGGGTATTCCTACCACAGGAAGCACAACACCTCTGCATTGTCCTTCATTTGTCTCTGAAGCTAATGGGAAATCATTCAATTAAAACGAGCGTGGCAGAATGCATAAAAGCACAATATGAGTTTAAGAAAATGAAAACTGTGCATGGAAGGCATCTGAAGCCCAGTTTTATGAAATGAAATTTTGTTTCATTTCCAGTGATTTCCTAGGTGAAATTAGGTGACTGTCTGGGTAGCATAATGACGGTAATGATGGGAACTGCACATACTCAAATAACATACATGAAACCTTAATAAAGAATGAGAGGTACTCGCGGGAGTACATTAAATTGAGTAATAATTTATTATTTAGAGACCCATTTACTCAGTTTTTTTTTTTCCTTAAAGAATTGGCTCTTCTTGTAAGGTGTGCCATTTTTACAAAGAAAAAGGTGTGTTCTGTGTGCATGCTTATAGATAGATGACATATTTGGGTGCCCAGGATTGCCTTCCTACCTGTGAGCCACCAGGATTCTGTGAGGGGAAGCAGGAGCTGACAGGATTCTGTCCGTCCTATAGGAATGCATTGCAATTATTTCCAATCACAATTAACCTGATTAGAATAATGGACAGGAAGTGTCCCTCTGTAGCTAATGTGGTTTGGCATCAGCTGACTGAAACCCTCTGATAATTTCTGCACAGATGGTTGCTCTGAATGCAGCACTTTTTAAATTATTATTTTCATGGTCTCTTGGTAGGCCAAAACCTCGACACCGACAACAGACCTCCCTATTAAGGTGGACGGCGCCAGTGTCAACATCACAGCTGCCATTTATGACGAGATCCAACAGGAGATGAAGAGGGCCAAAGTGTCTCAGGCCCTGTTTGCCAAAGTGGCTGCAAACAAAAGTCAGGTGAGCAATGTTTCAAAAGAGCAAAACAGAGGGCTGGGACAGCTCTCCTCCCTCCATTACAAACACATCTGTTTTTATAATAATAACAACAATAATAATCCCTGGGGAGCCTGTCTTGTCTCATGTTCTGCCTTTTGCCCCATGGCTTTCTGTAACTCCCGCTGGAGTTCAGAGCAGATACAATGCCAGAACCGCGCTTCATTGTCTGTAATAACAATTTTATATTAAAGAGTCGGGGTTGAGATATTTCTCCCCTCATCTAAAGCTTGCTGTGCTCATTGGATAAAGGATAAAATAAAAACAAAAATTTGTTTCTTAGGAAACAGATCATTTTTTTTTTTTAATTTAAAGAAAATTTAGTCTGCGCATAACACCCTCTTCCTTGAGACCACGTTTAACCAGGGTTCATTAACCTCCCTATTCCCACCAGGGGAAGGGCTGATTTTGCTATAATAACTACTTTTGCCCAGCCCCCAGAGACACCTTGCATTTGTCAGGTGTTTCCCTCACATATAGAATTCAGTTGTTTTTCCAGGAGAAAACACATGTGAGGGTTCCAGAATAAGTGCTAAAATCTTTTAGCAGGAAAACATAGCTGCTTATCCAGTAAAAGTGTTCAGCAACAGGATGGAGGGGAGTACAATGCTCAGGGGAGACAGCACAGATGCTGGGCTTTGCTTCTGAGAGCAACAGTTGACTGTGTCTACTCTGCTTCACCTTGTTTAAGGGGACAGCTACTGTCTTAGGTCTGCTCCAGGGCCCCTCCGTTATCCTAGAGATAAACAGTTAAGGTAGGATGCAGGGGACATTAACTGCAGCATAATTTTGATTTTGAGCGTGATTTCCACTGTGCTTTGCATGACAAATGCTTTCATTTCCACATATGCAAATGGTAAAATCCTTCTTACCTTCTCCCTAACAGATCTGCTGTACACAGTAGTTACCACTGCGTGCTGTAGTCATACATTACTACCTTGTGTTAGTGCTAAGTTACTGGGTGTCACATTTCTATTAAGCAAGAAGAAGTTCAATAAAAATTGTCCTTAAAATGATAATATGATTTAGGCTAATTGTTTGCAGGTTAACCTTTATTTTTGGACCTACAATTTGATAGTAACTTACTTTCAGTTTTTCATCAAAAGGGAGAATAGGAGAGGATTAAAATATTCATTTCCCTTTTCAGTGATCATGCAGTCATTCTTCCAAATGACTGTGACTCCCTCCATCAATGAAACCAGTGAATCAAATTTGCTAAGATATGTCCAACCATAGGATGAGAATGCATGAAAAGAAAACGCCTTAGACCCTCCCTCCCTACACTGTTAAACGCATAAAACCCTGTGTACCACATGGCAAAATATAATGAGGGCTGGAGCTGCTAAGCAAAGAGGCTGTTAAATGCTAACGCCACTTGGCAAAACTACTGTGCATTGAATGGTTTTCCACTGGGTAATAAGGGACATATGTGTGAATGTGCAGTGGTTGTAAAAGCTGCCCAATTGATTTTGCAAACCTGACCCTCACTTGTGTCCTGATGCAAATTTCAAAGTTTTACCTGGTCCTTCTTTTATAATCCTCTTTCAAGAGAAACCCAAGACAGGAGTCCAGGAGCTCGATGGAAGGGCCCACAAGCTTTCTGTTAGTATAACACCATGGCTGTTGGAATTAGCAAGACCTCCAGCCTCCTCAAATTAATTCAAGGGAATGATTGAGAACTGTGTTTGCCAGTTGGCTGTTGCCAGTTTTAAGCCCCCCCCCCCCCCACCACAAGTCAGTAGTCCTCATTTCACAGAATCTGGAAAAGTAGTTCTGAGAATTAATATTCCAAAGGATAAGGTTGAACATAAATGGGGATGAGACACTGGGAAGTTTCTTCCTTTTCATCAGAAGAATAATTTCTGTCTAATTTTTGGACAGAGAAATTATATTGCAAATAGCTGACCAGACATGATGTTTCTTGAAAAAAAAAAAAAGTGGGGGGGGGGGCGAACAGCCAAATAAGATAGGTTCAAAGGCAGCTCAGCAGAAAAGATAATCCCCCAGTGAAGCACCAGCATTCACCCCATGGCAGACTCACTGATGATTTGGTACATACATTTGTATGTTTCCAATGAGTGTATGACCTCCAACCAGATTTTACCTTCTCACATTGCAGACATTCATTGGGTTGTGAGAAGTGAGTAAGCAACACTTTTTTCTTCTTTTCCATTACCTTCTCTATTTCTGACATTTTTGAGAGCTTGAGAGTTCTCAAGGTGACCGAGGAGGTAAATGCCTCCCTGGGACTCTATTCCTATAGGGGTCACATTAGTGAACTCTCACTAGGAACTCTTAAGAATTGGAGGAGACTGGGAGCTCTGGAGTTTATATGTAGTAGTGACTCTCCTCTTTACAGTTAGAAATTAACTGTGAAATAGAGCTGAGTCCCATCTAGTCACACTGTTCACTCTTCGGTGTGAATTGCTTTAATCAGTTATTAAAGATATCAGTGATTACCACCTGTAGTGGGATTATGTTACATTGTAAACAATTGTCCCACCTACTGGTTTAATAAAAATGTTGATGGGCCAGGAGGCAGACAGGAAGCGCGAGTGGGGCTACCAGACTAAGAAAACTCTGGGGAACAGGAAAAACAGAGCAGAGATGCCAGAGAGAAGCCAGAAGAAACAG
Source organism: Phyllotis vaccarum (assembly GCA_033318265.1). Classification (NCBI taxonomy): domain Eukaryota; kingdom Metazoa; phylum Chordata; class Mammalia; order Rodentia; family Cricetidae; genus Phyllotis; species Phyllotis vaccarum. Next base: position 8,611,298 of record JARWLC010000007.1, on the reverse strand, counting down.
AGGGCAACTATGCTGCTCTGAGAAAAGGTACCGAGCTGCATGACTGAACAGGATAAGAATCATGGGTTAGATTAAGGGTAAAGAGTTAGCAAGTTATATGCCTGGGCCCGAGGTCAGTCAGTGTACAATTGATACAAGCATTTGTGTATTTCAGTGAGACTATGGGACTGTGAGTCTGTTAGCCTAGAAAGTCTGCTCCAGAAACCTAATACAACAACACCCTGAATTTTGGAGAAAGTCAAGCTGCTCCGTGAAGGCTCTGTGTGTTGAGGGAGAAGATACAGCAAAAGGGAGACTGGAGTGAAAGGGTGACTGTGGAAATCCAAGTTTATGTCTTTCTTCTGGGGTAATTTGCCTCAGGTTGTGTCATGGCCTGGTGGACTGCCATCAGGTGTTTTAGGTGGCTTCCGGCTGACTCTCACCCCTTTCTTCCTGGAGTCAGAGTGCGTAAGTTAAGAAAGAAAGACCTGTTTGCGCATGCTTCACCTTATACTGGGGCCTGTGGAGCTTCCAATCCTTCTTCCCAGCGGCTCCTTGTCTATCACCTGTCATCTTGGAAGTGAAATCCAGAGAAGTTAGTGGTCTCTCCTCCTGCGTCCTCCAGAGATGGCTAGGTACCACATGGCAGCCTTTTCAGCTACATTTGAATTGAATCAGTTGTCTGCTTATTAGACATTTGACTTTGTTTCCCCATGTTCTTCTCCTTCCCATCTTTCACAGCTTCGTATGTTAGCTGGTAGAGTACTGAGAATCATTTGAGGTTGGTGTGAATGTTTATTTGTACCCAAGCCTAAATTTCCCAGTAGGTTTGGGTGAGGAGAGAAATGGGACAGGGCTTATTTGAATCCCCACTTCTTCATTCCTCAATTAAATAATCCAGTGAACAAAGACAGTGGAAGAGTGCCCTTCCTTTCTGTATGAGAAGCTGAGATACAGTGACAATGACAATGGTGGTTAAGAGCCAGTCCGTGAGCCTGCGGGGATACAAGTAAAGGAAACAAACAGGACCAGAGGGTATTGGCAAGATGGCACTGGTCTTCACTCAGGTTCACAGATGTCCAGCGATTCTGGACTGCTCTTGTGGACACCTCAGGTCATGAGCTTCTGCAGCTATGACCAGAGGAGGGTGGGAGGGTCTTCTCTCTCATGCAAGAGCAGAAGACAGAGTGCTGAGCCCTCTGCAGCTAGAGAGATGAGTCTCTAGACTTAGTCAAAAGCTCTATCATTATATTTCCACAAAGTTCTGCATGTGAGTGTGTTACTGTATGTTCATGCTGCATGTGAGTGTATTACTGTGTGTTCACGGTGCATGTGAGTGGGTTCCAGTGTGTTCACACTGCATGTGAGTGTGTTACTGTGTGTTCACACTGCATGTGAGTGTGTTACTGTGTGTTCACGCTGCCTGTGAGTGTGTTACTGTGTGTTCACGGTGCATGGAGTGGGTTCCAGTGTGTTCACACTGCATGTGAGTGTGTTACTGTGTGTTCACACTGCATGTGAGTGTGTTACTGTGTGTTCACGCTGCCTGTGAGTGTGTTACTGTGTGTTCACGGTACATGTGAGTGGGTTCCAGTGTGTTCATGCTGCATGTGAGTGTGTTACTGTGTGTTCACGGTGCATGTGAGTGGATTACAGTGTGTTCATGGTGCATGTGAGTTTGCTACTGTGTGTTCACGCTGCCTGTGAATGGGTTCCAATGTGTGCCCTGTTTCACATGCACTGGGATTAAGTAGATTCTCTATATAGACCTTTATGCCTCATTAGTACATTTTCATTAAAATAGATGTTCTGAGTTTTCAACTGACAACACACTGTAGTTGGATTTGCCCATTTCTTGTCATGAATTTGGGTGTTACCATCACCAGTTTGAGTTGATTTTTTTATGTGTGGCATGAGAGTCCAATTTCATCCTTCTAGATATTTAAATATAGTTTTTTCAGAACTTTTTTAGTCACTGATTGGTTGGTTGGTTAAGAGGACCTCAGTACATAGCTGATCCCACTAAGCTTCTAGCAGTTACCTGTTTGTCTTTGGTATCCTAATTAAAAAATCAATTGTATGTATGGATTTATTTCCAAGTTTTCTATTTTGTTCCTTCAGCCTGTGTGTTTGTGTTCACACCAATACTGCTGTTTGGACTTCTATAGCTTTGTAACAAGAGTTTATATGGAGGTGCTGGAGAGCAACCCTAGGGCCCAGTGTGTGACAGGCAAACACGGCCTTTGCTCCTGTGGTATAATTTTAATTCAGGAAAATACAATGCCTCTGACTCTTGGCTCTTTGGGACTTCTGCAATTCCTTATAAATTTTAGTTTTTAAATTTCCCTATTTATATAAAAAATGTAATTGGAATTTGTTTGTTTGTTTGTGCCAAAGATTGCATTGAGGTCTCATGCATGCCAAGGAGGTGACTTACCACTGAACTACACAGTGCCAACCACTGAATTTTGATAGGGACTCTATTTATTGATGGAATGGATTTATTGCTTTGAGTAGTATAGATATTTAACAGCTATATTATAATTCATTTAATAAAGGCAAGAATTTCAAGTAGGAAAGTAAATTTATAAAATATAAAATGTTTTCTTTAGTTTTACTTCTGATGTGGGATGTCTTTCTGTATGCTGTGAAATTATTCAATAATAAAAAAACTGTCTTGGCCTATGGCAGGCATCTTAGAAGTACGCGGAAAAATCAAAGCATAAATAGGGGAAGGAGGGTGGAGTCAAAAAAAAAAAAAAAACATGTAGCCACCCAAAAATCAACACATAAATATAATACAAATGAGCCATGGACCACATGGCAAAACAAATTAATAAAAATAAGTTAAGTTAAAATACAAAAGCTAACAATATGAGCCATAGGCCAAACAACATAAAATTAATATAAGCCTTTATATAATTATTTGGGAACTAGTTGGTCTAAGACTACAAGTCTATGAGTCTAGATCACCAGCCCAATAGGCCAAAAACCTCTTACTACATACTACCATAGTTTCTTAGCCTTTCTTGCTTACGTTGCATGCAGTTAAACTGTTGCCATTCAAAAGAAATGATTTGACATTGCTTTATGGTCCCATTATGGGGATCCTTGAGAGGGTGTTGGAAATACATGTGTAACTGTGCTAATTTCTGTAGTCTGGTGAGTGTCAGGAAGCATGGGCCAGAAGGTACCATGCATGGGATGAGTTGGCTCATCAGTCTCAGGGCTCCTGACTCTGCTTTGCTGCTTACACTCAGTAAAGGCAGGTTAAATGAAGAGGGTGCCTTTCCTGTATATCAGGGTCTTCGGGACAGTCCATCTGGGAGTGGGCTCCACTCCTGACAGGTGGGTCGCATCTGCAACCCTTTAGATGGTCTACTCAGCCGCGAAGGCTGCAGGAATGGTGGATACGGAAGTCACCACTCACTGTTGTGCCTAGGGAAGTGGCTCCTTGAAACCACAGTGGTGAAGAGGGAACACATGATTGCTCGCAAGTCAAGGTGGCTCTCAAGGTGGCCCTTGGCTGTCTTCCTTCCCTTTGCATAACCTAAAGGGATGGGAATCTACTGAGGAGCGTCAGCAAACATTCCCGGTGGGGTTGTTTTTATAGCAACCTCATACTGAAGAATTGTTTTCTTCTTTGCTACGGGTTTCATGGTATAAACTGTTTTTTGTTTATTTGTTGTTGTTTGCTGGAGTTGTTAATGAGATACTAATGAAAATTGATTACAGTACTCATATATTTCTTAAAATTGGAGTATTTAAAAAGTCTGTGCTAGTTAAGCTCTTTTTTTTTTAAAAAAAAAAAAAAGCTGTACTCTTGAGTTGACATATTTTGCCTGTTTATGATATAGTTCTTTTGGAAACTTGGGTGACTTTGAAGCAAATCTGGCTACCCACTTCCAGGCCCCTCTCTGAAACCTCAGCAGCCAGTGATGAAGAGACATGAGTTAAACCATGGTTCTTCCAGAGAAGAACGTGGGTGCCTATGAGTGCTTCCATCCATGTTGCTATGGAAACTGTTCTACTCTCTTATTTCCATAGGATGGGGCAAGGGACCTATGATGCATGATGTGAGGTAGCGTCCACTGGCAGCCATAGTCCTTCCCAATCCTGCTAGCATGCCTCCATGTATCCCTACCCTGATGTAGCTAGCACAAGTGTTACCTGTCTTTAAAGGTCATCCCCAGTTCACTACACATATCTCTGCTTTCCTGACTTCTGGAGGAAGTTTGCCTAGCATAAAGTGAAGTATAGTAGATCTGCTACAGTGTGGACCTGAAGTAAGGGTGCCGGAGTCTCATGATTATTTTACGTTTGATAATTGTAGTATGGCACATGTTGCTCTTAATATATTTCTAGTATGAACGGAGACTATAAGATTTCAATTTATTCTTTTGCACACATGAGTGACCTTTACAGGTATGTGTACTCATATATATATATATATATATATATATATATATATATATATATATGAGCATATGTGTACATTTACACAAAAAAGCAAAGTAAATCTCACAGACTTGTGTAGTTGACCACATTCCCGTGTATTTGTGGCAATAAATGCAGTACATTTTTATGTAATCCCCACTTGAATTGAGCTGCACAGTGGAGGTTAAAGAATTGTTCTGAAACAAAATTTTCATTACTCTCAATTACAGGCTCAATCTTTGTAAACACATCCACAGAATGTGAGAGATATGCTCTAGGCAGCCCAGAGAAAGCTGAAAATTGATCCCCATGAAAATTCAGCTTAGGACTTAGTGTACAATTTTGGAAACTAGAAAAAGCAGCAGATCGTTTGCGCCTACCTAATGGAAGGTAAAACATAATTAACCTTGAACTGTAACCAAATGCTCAGTACATTTCTTTTTTGGGGGGTTTAGATGACATCCTCGTCAGAGATTCATTGAAGCCCTTGACAGGTCTCCCCTGTATTTAGCCTCTTATCCATTTCAGCTCTCTTGATTAGGTTATCTTGAATCATTAGGGGGGTTATTTATTTTAATAGACACTTATTGGATTCGTGAAAAGAGAATTCAGTGACGAAGAAACAAGAGCAGAATATTATCTGGCTCATTTCACACTTCAGAAGAGTCTCAACCAGCTGAAGAGAAATCCTTTCACAGTTACAAAAGTTTGTTTGGGGACTTTCTGTGCTTCCATTTAGAAAGCGAACTGTCTGTGGTTAATAATATGAATTTTCTTTTAAGACACTCAGCAAACATTTCCTTTTGGTTACATATGCTGACATTTTCTGTATTGGAGATGTGGGTGAGGAAATGGCCTGTTTCATTTCTGCAGCAAAAAGCTTGAGTCATTCTGAGGAACTGTTCATTTGCTGATTTTCCCATTCATTAGAGTTCCTAGAGGGGCAGAGGGTGCTGTGACTTTCTGTTTAGTAGCTGGAGTTCACTCCCCAGCTCTCTGTAGAAACATTGGAAAGAAGATCCCTCACCATGACAATGTTCTGCCTTCTGGGATCACCCAGCCTCCTTTACCAGGGGCAATATTAGTGTCTTTTGCTGGAGGCCAGAGTAAGCTGTGAGACTGTGTTCGGTACTGGTTTGTATTTATTCTGAGATAGCACAGAAGCTTGAAGATTTGCAGCGTTGAGGTGACCCAGGGGGTAGGAGCACAGAGGGACCTGTGTTTGATCCCCAGGACCCACAGAGCAGAAGAAAGTCAAGTCCCATGAGTTATGTTCTCTCTCTCTCTCTCTCTCTCTCTCTCTCTCTCTCTCTCTCTCTCTCTCTCTCTCTCTCTCTCTCTCACACACACACACACACACACACACAGAGAGAGAGAGAGAGAGAGAGAGAGAGAACCTGGGAAACATGTTATAAGCCCAGAATATTTTGGTTGAGACAAAATTCCAGACTGGCTAAGACTTGCCACCCATCTCCCTCTGCTTCCAAATGCTGGAATATTATTGATGTTGTTATAAAGAACAGGATGTGAGGAATGGTAGAAGTGACTTCTAACCAGGTGTCTTGATATAGGGAAAATTTGCAGCTTCATACATGATACTGGCATTTCAGTACCATGGACAGGACACAGTGCTTCTCTGCTGGGCCCCCTCCATCTCCTGTATCACTCAAACCCAAGGTTTAGAGATTAAATTCCAGCTCAGTCGAGGCCCTATTAATATTCTATGAATGACCTCTGTAGTTCTTTAAATCTTCTCAGCCTGTTCTTATTAACATCTGAAGTAAACATTGGCATTTTCCCATCTAGTTTTGACCTAGGAAAATTTGAAGAACCCCAACGTGGGCAGTGACAGCACGTTTACACTAGTGCATACATACAAAGAAAATGCTCAGAACTAAGGTAGTGCTTGTCAAATGGTTGGTTTGGTGTTGGTGACGTCTGACTCTGTGTTTCGGGTGAGAACTCCCAAATGATTCACTGTCAGCCATGTGTGTTTTGCTCAGTACTCAACAACATGGTCTCAGCATGAATAAAATTGATATTCTCGACTTTGTCATCCTCCACTTCACCCCCAAAGGACCCTTTGCTAAATAGAAAAAATGTGACAGGAAACAAAGAAGACTTAATTTTCTGTCTTATCAGTTAAGATGTCCTCAGTAGCGCCCAGAGATTAGAGATGGACAAATAGAACGTGTCTGAACTAATTTTGAAAACTGGTCTCCTTCAGCAAGAACTGACTTTGAGGTGATAAAATAGTCCCCATGTACGACTTAAAAAAAAAAAAAATAACGCAATAGTGTCAATTCAACCCAATTAGCACCTGCACAGCATCTACTGTGTGCAAGGGAGAGTATTCTTATCCAAAGAGACCAGATCAAAAAGGCTGACTTTGTTCTTTGTCAACAAGAGGCCAACCATTCTGATGAAGGTGAATTAGACACACCCATCCCTGACAGAGACAGTCATCACATAGTGAATGAGTAGACACAGGGTGCTTGAGGCTCAGGTAGGAGTCAACGAAAACTTCTCTGAGGAGATTAGGGGAAGCCATGTGATGAGAGCCTTGAAATAGTATCTCCAGGGAGCAGAGATCTGGACAGAAGACCTCAAAGCGAGAGGCTAGCATGGTAAAACACAGAGATGGGAATTCAAATGTGCCAAATGCCTCCTGGGACTGAGTAATTCGCTGTGGCTGGGGAACTGGGTCACCAGGAGACCTGTTGAGAAATGAGCAAACAGGAGCAACTTGTGGTTCTTAGTGTTGCCTTGTCCAATCATCTTGAACTGTGAGGTACTGGTTGCTTCCTTCATGCAACTCATCAATTCCTGTTTTCTAAAGATAGACTATGAACTTTTTGTCTTCCAAAAATAATTGCAAGGACATTTCTTTAAGTCGTGCAGAGTCCTAATACATTTACAACATGATTTGCTTTGTAAATTTATGTTGGCATGCAACTCTTAGGGACATGTGGATTGTAAACAGATGATATCTTGATGGACATAATGTCGCCTCACCTGTGGAGTTAGGAAGGGTGATCAGACTTGCTTTTTCTACAGAGGAAAATTTGTTTAAGAGGCTAGAGAGATCAGCTGAAATATAATGTTAATAAATACTATTTGCTTATGCTCCGAGTATTCCGGAACTCATTAGCCAGTGGCTGAAAGGAAGCAGTCTTTGAACTGATGCCCCCTCACTGGGTTCTAGCTGTAAAGGTGAATTTTCTGGAGTTGTATATACATGTGCATTTTCATTGTAAGTTCTAGTCGGCTCTGTGGTTTTTCTTTTGAACTCATTTTAAACACAGCAATGTTTTTTTGTTTTTGTTTTTTGTTTTTTTTTAAGCACAGCAACTAATTGTATCATGTTACCCACCCCCACTTCCACCTGTTTTCTTCAGTGTTGACACTGTACACCACCGTAGGGACATTATTAATAATAGTGCAGTTGACAAAACCATGAAGTTAACAGTATTTATATTAAAAACTTGCTACTCTTGCATCAGTCTTTCTGCTCATATCTTTTTCTTGAATGCCCCGATCTAGTTGGTGGTTTTTATAAGCCTTTAGCCTGTGACTCTTCCTAGCTCTTCCCCTTTCTTTTATGGCCAGTGTTACAGAGTATTATTGTGAGGTGTGTTACTTTTGTTTATGTTGCGTTTGCTTAACTCTGTGAAGCTGTGTTACTTTGTCTACTCACACCTGATGGTCTAATAAAGAAGTGAACAGCCAATAGCAAGGTGGGAGGAAGGCTAGGCGGGGCTTGCAGGAGGGAGGGAGAATATACAGGAGAAATCTAGAAGGGAAAGAAGAAGCTAGTGGAAGAGTAGGAGGACCCCAGGGCCAGCCACCCAGCTACACAGCAAGCCACAGAGTAAGGAGCAAAGAAAGGAACATGGGAATAGAAAAGGAAAAGCCCAGATGCAAAAGGTAGACAGACCGGATAATTTAAAGTTAAGAAAAGCTGGCTAGCAACAAGCCAAGCTAAGGCCAGGCATTTTTAAGTAAGAATAAGCCTCCGTGTGTGATTTATTTGGGAGCTGGGTAGTGCCCCCCCCAAAAAGAGTAAAACAAACAACACCAGGCTATACCACTTCTAAAGAGTTCTGATTGATCATTGCATCAAGCTTCTCTTGGTTTGGGTTTGTGTCTGTTTTTTCACGATTTGGCTGAGGTTATGACTTTGGGCCAAACTCCCTTCTCTATGACAGCCTTCCCTTTGTGCTACATCATGAACCAGTGTTCATGGTATCAGCACAGCTTCACTAGTGAAGCTGACCTTGAGCCATTGGCACTTCCTCACACAATTATTAGCCAAGCAAGGTCACTTCTCTTTTGTATTTTTAAACCCTGACAGCTATTTATTATCTGCTCTTCATGACAGGAGTGAGGTAATAGATCATGGAGAGTAGAACCAGAGGACACCATTATTTTTTTTAAGGCTCCCCTTTAATGCCCAAAAGCTCCAACAGAGCAGCCATTTACTCAAATATTAGCTAGTTACTTCATAGCAAGGCAAGAACTTATAAGTCAGAGTTCAGGACTGCAAATATGGATGCTGTCTACCATTGTGAGCTGTGCTCAGACACTTGAAACTCACAGAACCCCAGGTTGTTAGTTTATAAAAGCTAACTGGACCACACAAATATTCAGTTTCCAGTCAGAACTTAAAATCAGACTAAGCAGGAGGCCACAGAGAAGGACATAGGCAGGAGCTGCTGGGGCTAGAGATCACATGTACTGAGTTAGTGTTTCCAAAATGAAAATACTTCAGGAATGCTCCACCGAATGCACAGGGAGCAACAACAAAAAACCTACTTGAAATTTTTAACAGAAAAAGGAGATTTGTTTATTAATAATTCATGAGTTCCCATTGAACATGCATGACAGAGACAGTGCTATTCAATAGAGAATACAGTCATCTGTCACTGTTTTATCTGACATTTACACTTTTTTTTTTTTGCCCGATACTGCAAAACTTTCTTGGATGGCATGCAAAAATTATATAAATGAAAAATATCCTAACACAGGGACCCCTTATTTCTACTCTGATGGGTTCATTCACAGTTACACAGGTAGGTGTTCATGCATCAGCAAGGCACTTCTTTACTTAATCATTAGCCAGCAGACAGGCAAATATGAAGCCCTATTGAGACGACAGATATCAGTATCCAAATAGCCTGGTAGAGGGATGGTGTGAACAAGAATATGATGGGTAGGATAGGAGGTGAGGAAGAAGGGGTGGCGGGCAAATGTAGAGTGAGCGAGTGCGTCAAAGCCAGGAGCCAGAACATGGCTGACAAGAGGATAACTGGCCCCCCAAATGCATTGCCATTTCAGATTTTTTAAAAAAATATATTTATAAATGGCATTACAGGAGCCCTGCCAGTGGGAATATTAGTGTTTTGTAGAGCAAATTTGAGTTAGGAGCACCTTACCACTTTGTGTTGGTGCGAGGCTCTCAAGCTTTCTGCTCTGCGGGTTAGTTATTATTTATAAAAATCACAGAACCAGCTGATACATTCATAAGCTAATTATTGAAGCAGCTGGGTACACATGGTGCAATATGGCCAAGGCTGTGAAGTATCACAGATTTCTTGGGGCCTGCTGTGGTGGGGGTGCACTGTTGAAGGCTCCATCCCTTAATCTGATCAGCCAAGCAAACACTTTGTGGGAAAACTAGATTAATAACCCTCTAAATACCATGAACGTGCTTCATCTTCAAAACTGGGTCCCTTACACGTGCCATTAGCTCATCCCATCAGGGATTTGTGGAAGTTCTCTGCTGTCCCAAGAATGGGACCTTGTTGGCCACTTTCCTATGCCAGAAATTAATTTGGTTTGCTTATGTCTGCACACATGATCACATTTATGTCTAATCCACTCCCTAATAGCTTCAAGGTCAAGACCTTGCATGTCAGCGGGCAAATTGAGCACCATACTTCTTAAAGACTGACGGCAGGCAACACACAGTCCATAACGAGCCTATAGTGTTGTTCTAAGTGATTGTAATGAGTGCAGATTATAACAGCGCATATAAATCAAACGTGGCAATGAATGTTGTGTGAGACATTCCAAGTGTCATAAGTGGAGATACCATTCAGCTGTCACCTGGCTCCTTTCAAGCTGCGCCTTCCCACAATGCAATTCACCCCTTCAGCAGAACAGCAGGTGCTGTCTTCCTTGAGATCTGGCTATCTCAGAACTTCATCTTTTAGCAGATGTAGGTTTTTGTTTTTATTTTCCATTCTGCGACTGGCCTCCATGCTATTACCTCCCCTGGGAGAGATGTTAAACATACCTGTTTGAAACATTTCAAAGAGTTCACTAGAGACTTATTCAGATCTGTGAAAAGACACAGAAATGGGAGCTTAATTTTTCCACAGATGGTTTATTTTCCATCTCAAGAATTCTTTCCTTTGTATAAAGAAACCCCTGAGAAAACACTTTGGGACTGGGAGATTTTTATTAAAATATAATTTATTTTCTGGTAGTGATAAAAATTTATCTTCATTTTTCATGTGCATGGCACTAGAAAATTAACTATTACCTGTCTCTCGAGTTAGAGGAGGGGCTATAAAAATGCTTGGGAAAACATTTCCAAACAAATGATAAGATACATTGTTTTCATTCTTCCTAACCCTCTAACTCTCCCAAGCTCCCAGTTTATTGCAAGAAAGGATCAGGTCTGCGCAAATGTGGCCTCTCACTTGTAAAAACAAGGCAGTGTTGTGTTACAGATTAGTTTATAAATCCCTGGTGGCTTCACAGTTCAGTGCCTACAGCTGCTGCACGCGGGCCTGGGTTTTTGTCTCTTGTCGGTGCTGCAGCCGGCAGTTGAAGGGGAAAATGGAATGATCAGGTTATTAACATGGAGGCCGTGAGGAGGAGGCTGCACAATAAGAACAGCTGGCGTTGCTGTCTTGGCTGATGCAGCGGAGATAATCAAATCTTGCCTTTTTTGGGGTAAAGGCAGAAGACACAGTGGAGAGTTAGACAAACAACAGCTTATGATATTATATGGGCTTTTTATGATGCGTGTCAGGAGCTTTCGCTGGCTTGCAAGTGATGCTGGAGAATATGTTGAGGTTTGGGATTTGTTTCTCACAAAGTCAGTTCTGTTTATGCACCTTTTAAGAAAAAAAAATTCTACCCCTTTGCAAGAGATGTAATGTGGGACAGTTCTTGTTTTTAAAATTAGCAACGTAGCCTGGAAATGATGGGTTAGAAAGCTACTGGGTAAAATATTTTGACATGAGTCAGTGAGCGATGTTGACAGCCTCTGTGTATTTTCATATAAGCCATCATTTGCCTTGCATTTTCTCTCTCGTGCAGTTGCAAGAGAGAGAACATCCGGATGGCAGAGTTGGGAGGAGACATTTGCAGGTGCAGTCTGATGGACTGCTTACCTTCCTGCAGGTGTGGCTATGGAGAGGCGGCAATGGTTAAGGGGGCTTTGAGCCCAAGGCGGCACATGTAGATGAAGCAAATTATACCTTTGATTTTTTTTTTTTTTTTATTCTAGCCAAGGTGGTTGTTTCTGTTTGCAGGGTTATAATGATTAGAAGGATATTTCCTCCCTAGAGAACTAAGTGCTATTGAAAGGAAGACATTATTTTCCTTTTTTTAAAAAAATAATTTGCATAGTTGTCTTTTATCTCTTTAGAATAAAAGACTAAGCAGTTGGGTAATTTCTGAAATATTATGGCTGAAAAATAAAAATTCCTTTTTTAGAGAAGTGGGTAACTGTGATCTCATTTGTGCATCTAGAAGATTCTGTTGTAGGGTTTATTAAACTCATTGATACTGGAGAGGCTCAGTGGTTAAGGGCACCTGCTGCTCTTCATGGGGACTTCCAGTATCACAAGGTAACTCACAACTGTCTTTAAGTAACTCCAGCTCCAGGTGATCCGACACGCTCACTCAGACATACATGCAGACAAAACAGTTCATAATATAAGAAAAAATAATCAAAAAAGAAAAACTCATTGAGAGCTGGGTGGTGATTGCGCACGCCTTAAATCCCAGCATGCTGGAATAAAGGCTAGAAAATCTCTTGAGTTCAAGGCCAGCCTGGCCTACAGAGTGAGTTCTAGGACAGGTTCCAAAGAAACACAGAGAAACCCTGCCTTTAATAGTAATGATGATGATAATAATAAAATTTTAATAGGAATTAAGATTCTTAGGCCTGGGGATATAGCACAGTTGGTAGGGTGCTTGTCTAGCATGCAGGGAGTCCTGAATTTTATCACCCCCGCCCTCTATCCCATAAATATGCATTGAGGCACAAACCTGTAATCTCAGTACTTAGGCAAAGGATCAGGAGTTGAAGTTCATCCTTGGCTACATAGTGAATTTGAAGCCAGCCTAGGCTTATCTTAAAATAAAATAAAATAAAATAAAATAAAATAAAATAAAATAAAATAAGATAAGATAAGATAAGATAAAATAAAATAAAATAAAATAAAAGCAAAAAATATGAAGACTCTTGAATATTGGCATAACTATCCACATGGTCACTAGTTGGATTTAAGAGTTGGACCACTTTACAGTCACTAACTACAGTTGGTAGGAATAATTCTGCATAAAAACATGCTTTAGGGGGATGGATGGCAGTCCGCTTGAAGTCCAGGCCTGCAAAGCTGCTGTGCACCCTGCAGTTCTAAGTGCCATGATCTTCTTCTCTCCAGGGCTGGCTCTGTGAACTGCTTCGCTGGAAAGAGAACCCCAGCCCGGAAAACCGTACCCTTTGGGAGAATCTCTGCACCATTCGCCGCTTCCTGAACCTTCCTCAACACGAGAGGGATGTGATCTATGAGGAAGAATCACGACATCACCACAGCGAGCGCATGCAGCACGTGGTCCAGCTCCCGCCTGAGCCTGTGCAGGTCAGTGTTTTCCCAGCCCCAGCAGGGCTTTTGCTGGCACAGCTGCCCAGGGTCAGGGGGCACATTGCCTCTGGTGAATAGAGGACTGGTACCCTGTCCCTGAGGACAGAGAAACCTGTTCTCACAGCAGGTACTGTGTATGTGCTTACACCAGAGGAAAATGACCAGGAAATCCGATGCCAACAGCAAAGGCTCGCCCGATAGCACATGCTTTGAGGTTTTGAACCCAGATCACTCAGATACTAAATATCGTCTCCATCAGCTTTCCATTTTATTTTTTAAACTTAGTTGTGTATGTGCGCATGCACACACACATGGCTTAGCACAATGGAGATCTAAGGGTAACTTGCAGAAGTCAGTGAGCCTTCCACTATGGGGGTCCTGGGGAATCAACTTGGGTTGTAAGACTTGGTATCAAATACCTTTGAGTCCCTGGCTCATCAGTTTGTTTTCTTGCAAAAAAAAAAAAAAAAAAAAAAAAAAAAAGGAAATTTTGATCCAAAACTCTGCAGGTAGTATTTGATGAGTAGAAAGAAATAGGCTCCTGACCTGAGGAATACTTGTAACTTCAACCAAAACCCTGGGAGAAATCATGAGAGACTCTCAGAATTTTAAGATGAACTTTTACTGTCTCCGGTTTCCACTTTTACAAGTCTACCTTGTTTGGGTAGCATTCTTTTGGGCTTAGTTTTCCTATTGCATTGAAACAAATATTTCTTTCAGAAGTAGCAGAGTTGACTGTCTCCTTTTGAATCTAAAATCAGTTACATTCAAGAGCTGTTAGCCAGTTATTGGAAGGGTTTTGCACATAAGTGGGTTTGGCCCCTCGGCCCCTGGACCTGTTGCCAAAGGGACCTTCCAAGACCTCCCTCTGCTTTAGCTTCTACATAGAAAGGAGCGTGCACAGGCGGGTGAAGAACAGAAGGTGACAGTGAGGAAAGGGTGATGAGGTACAGATACAGTTGTGCCGAGACGGTGAAGGATGTCCCCTTTCCCTCTGCGCCTGGAGAGTAGCCAAAAGTGATGGGGTCCATTCAACTACATTTCATCAAATACCGGCATCTCAGCCAAAGCTCTCATGCTTCAGTTTGTCAGTTTCTCTGGTCAAAGCCATGCGGTTACTCGTGGGTTCACTGAGGCAGTGTCTTGCACAGTTCATGGTGAGTCCAGAGCTGTGGGCAGGAGGGCCCATGGTTAGTAAACAGCGGGGTGCTGAGCCACAAGGTCCATCCCTCCTTTCTTCCTATCCTGATCTCTTCCTGGCAAGGGCTTCATCTAAACACTAAGGGACTTCCCTGCAGATAATTAGGCCAGCATACTGAGTCACACAGAGTGGTGGCTTTCAGACTTTTAATTTTTTCAAATTAAAGAGGGCCCAATATAGTTTACCAACCCTTTATTTTAGAAAATGAATTGAATTGAGGACCTCCAGAGAAGCTCCTGGTCATTTGTAGTATCATTTCATAATGCTAGAACTGTGGAATTCTGAACGTATCCATGAAATAGTGTCAGACAAAAGATCACACTACTTGAATTGTAGAAATTCAGCCCCATGTAGAATTCAGCCCCACTCTCACCCCTCACCCCTTCTCATTATGCTGTAAGCAGGTTTAGACTTCCGATTTGAACCAATAGAACACCACAAACTGTCAGAAACTTTACATTGGCTTTTATTCAAGATCTGCCTCGCCCTATACAGTAGAAAACCCATTTTGAAGTTTGATTCTTGATGGTGGTGGCAGGTAGGACCATTTCAACTGTGAGGGAAATGGCAACTCACAGGGTTTGGTTTTGCTGTGATGTTCTTTGCTTTGGCCTTTGGAGGCAGGGTTTTCCCTACACGGCCAAGTTACCCTCAAATTTGAGATCCTCCTGTTTCAGCCTCCCAGGTGCTGGGACTATAGGCAGGTGCCATCATGCCTAAAAACAGAAACTTCAAATAGCTCCACAAAGGCCCATTATCTATTGTAGTGGAGGAAACTTTCATTTAGATAATAGCTCCTATACCATGCTTGTCTAGATTCCTGTGTAGAAGTTATCATCTCTGCATCTCAGTGTTTATGTAGATGAGAGAATATCCAGTTTAGTGTTCATAGAGTTGACTAGTTAAGTGAACTAACTCTCCAACAGGCAGTGGATTCAGTGTTCTCTTGTGTTTCATGTGCCTAAACTAGAGTGTGCTAGCTAGACAGTAGCTAATGGACTTTGGTACCACTAAGATAAATTCACTCACTTTATGAAAGTTTATTCATAGCGTACAGATCTTAGGCCAGGCATTTGTATTAGGTGACTTCCTCCACACTGAATGTGCCCTGCATCCTGGTGATCTTTACCCTGCCACCACTGTAAAACCTTGGGCCTCCCTGTAAATGACATTGCCTTTGTGAGTTATGTTTGTCAGAGAAATTCAGAGCTATGAATTAGTTATTTGTTACAGTCATAATATAAAAATGAGGAAAAACAACTGGAAACAACTGGTCATACTCCTAAGACTGGTGAATGCAGCTGACACAGCCTCTGTGCCTAGTAGGGGATGTTTTGAAATATACCAAGCCTCTAAGACATTGTCTGTAGCTGAGCAGGCCCAGCCATTGAACTTAAGAATTGAGATTTATCTTGTGCCCTTCTGTCTGTTACAACTTTTAACAAGATAGGTTTTCTTCCATGTTTTAGGAATTTAAAAATTCATCTATAAGCTTACCATTGGTCTAGCAATGCTGTATTTTGTCTAATGGGATAGGAAATGTACCATCACTAAATCATTAAGGATGAATGAAATTAGTGATGGATAGAAGCTTCTCATATGTACAGCATAATAAAATACAGAGGGGTCTCCTCTCTGTGGTCATGGAAGAGTACCATTTAATTTCATTAGATAATTGGCTATACTATTCTCCAGTTTTTCTTAAGTGATGAAGACCAGAGACAGTGATCTCTGGGTATAATGACTTACTACTAGACTGGTCTGTTGACCTGGGTTTTGGAGAGACACTGAGTCAGAGAAGGGACTCTCTGTCTCCATCTTCATCTGGAGTTTTCCTTCAGATCTCAGGCTATTGTTTCTTACCACTTGTTTGCAGATAAAAGTTTAAATGTTCACAGTCTTATGTGCATTGAAAATGCACTTCTTTGGGGATCATAAAGGTTTAAAATTTAAACCTATTATTAGAAATTGGAATAGTCTATATAAAATCTAGAGAGCCAGAAGATGTGACGATCCACCAGGGTCAAGAAGTCCACACCATTGTTATGGGGACTCATCACCATGTCACTCTGTCTACGTCAGCATACCCTGTGCATTTATACACATATACATTCCACTTTATTGACGTAAACTCTGCATTTGTTATGTCTCTTTGCCAGTCAGATCACCTGACCCTGGTCTCATCTCTACTTCTGAAGCTGCTGCAGCAAAGCTATGGTGCCTTTAATTATGGCTTTAAATTCTTCTACATGCCACTTAATTTTATTAGTCCTTTGAGTATGTTGCACAGTATGGTTTTATCATCTGGACTTAAGCCTTTGCTTGCTGGCTAGTAAGTGCATCTTTGGAATTTCTCATCAGAGAGGAATCAAGGTTATAGTTGAGACTACACTGAGCTTAGGGCTAGGAATGTAGTTAGTCCCAGACTTGGTCATGGTGAAAAAAATGACACGTGTCTTCTTTGGAACTCATATTTCCCCAGGGAATATATAGTTTTAAGATCATGTTGAGTTATCTAGCTTTCCTGGGTTTCTTTTTGGAATTCTAACTCTATTTAGAAACCTCAGTTAGGCCTGCTGAGTAGAAACTGGCTTTTGCTCTGAACTCACTTTATAAAGCTATATGTACCCTATGTCCACATTAAGAGGAGTATTGTTTGAAGGAGAGTGCACATTGGATCTTGGGAAGAATAAAAACCCTAGATTCACAGTAGTATGTAGTACTCTGCAGCTTATAAGGAGGCAGAAAGCATATCTCCGGCATTAAAATTTTATGAAGAGGGAAGATATTTTAGAAAAAACACCACCAAAAGCTTTGTTGGCGAGTTGATAATGGGGAGAAGCATTGAGAAATGCCAATCTACCTAATGCCTCTAGGTCAGATGTAGGTACCACAGAGAAGATGGAGAAGCTGAGACAAGAAGGCAGGAGAGATGTCTCGTCAGTTAAGAGCATTTGTTCTTCTTGGAGAAAAAAACAGATTCAGTTCCCACCATCTGCACAGGAGCGCATAGTGGCCGTGACTCCAGTTCCAGAGTGTCCCGGAACTGATTCCCTTTTCTGACCTCCATGAGCACCAGGGACACACATGGTGCACACACATACATGTAAGCAAAACACTCAGACACGTAAACAACAACAAATAAACCGAAGGGCAGGGGGCATGACAAGTCAAACCAAGGCAAACTAAACCATCCTGTGACAAACGCAATTCCATTTCTCACTCCATCAAGTTGGGGCAAAGTTTCTTCTTGTGGATATAATGCTTGCTCCCACATGGTTATTACAACCTGAGGTCCTACAGCAATGATTCCCAACCTTCCTAACGCCATGACCCTTTAATACAGTTCCTCATGTTGTGGTGACCCCAAGCATAAAATTATTTTTGTCACTGATTCATAATGGTAATATCGCTGTTATGAATCATAAGATAAATATCTGTGTTTTCTGATGGTCTTAGGTGACTGACCCCTGTGACAGGGTTGATGTGGGAATGTTTTTCAAAAACCTTATTATAACACAGGGTCACTTGACCACCAAAGGGGTTGAGACCCACAATTGAGAACTACTGCCCTAGAGCAAATGGATATCCTCAGCTTAGATTCAAAACCAGTCATATTCAGGTATTCCTTAGTGCCGACTGAACTTTACAATTGGAAAAACCAGAGTAGCCACTGAGCCTTGGCTGAAGCCAGCATCACCAGCTGAGTGAAAACAGAGTTTGGCATCCACACTCACCTCTTCACGTTCTACTCTGACAAAGAAAGGACGGTGCTCATTCTAGGACTGGTCCTGGGGCAAGGCTGACTGGGGAGCATCCGCCAGGTTGTGTTGGTGGAGCCTTTGCATTGCTGTTTTATTAGGCTTCCTCTACTGTATTTTTGTGGGTTGTTTTCAGTTCAGGAGTTAGAGGCTTATGCTTGTTTTTAAATGCTGTGCTGTGCATTGATTAAGAATATGAGACCTGCTGTTAATGGCCATGCACCACCACTGTACTTTTGTTTATCTGGACTGAAGCTCAGGGAGTTCTTAGCATCTTCTAAGCCACAACTTCCCCGCTGCTGGCAGCTACCAATGGCTTACGACCAGGGCAATGTCACCCCCTGGGATATTTGATAGTGTCCGAAAACATCTTTGATTATTACAGTTCGAGAATGCTACTAGTGTGTAAGTGAATGCTGCCAAACAGCCAGCAGTATGTTTGACCATCCCCAAACAGGACTTGGATGACATGTTAAAAATGTCTGAGTTACAATTTCTGGTCTAGACTCTCCATCGCTGCCCCACCTATGAAGCAGAACATTGTATCTCCAGGCTCATTCTGAGTGTTTTCCTATATGAAATTCAGCACTAATAATAATGGTGGTACTTTAGTCTCCTCCCCCTCACCGCTCTTCCTCCCCTTTGCCTCTCCATCTCCTCTTTCTAGTGCTCTTTCCCATCTTCCTACTTCCCTCTCTTCCTCCTCCTTCTCACCCCATCCTTCTTTCTTCTTGGGCAGCAATTGGAAGCCAGGTTCTCCAAATGTGAGATTTTATAATATTACCATCTTTACTCATTGTGAAAAGCCAAGAGAGTGGTTAGTTTTTATCTACCTAGGAAGATGAGAAATTAAAGCTTAACAATGTTGAGTAACTTGTTCCAAGAGAGAACTTGATTTCACATCCATCTACCTTCTGAATCTGACTTATTTGTATGCTTCAAAACATTTCCTGCACACCCACTTTTAGCTGTCTTGTCTTATACACAACTTTTTAAATATGCATTTTATTTTTAATTATTTAGCTGAAAAGGTTTAGATTTGTGAACTCTCTTTTTTTTACAGGCCATTCAGTACAGTGAAACTCGTAATTCACTGGGTGTGATGTCAAAGACCCAAGATCAGTGACCTTTCCCCTTGTCATCAACTGCATTTAAGATGCCTTAGAATGTGACTTGTGTTGCTAGAGTTTAAGGTTGTATGGACACTGAGCAGGATTCTCTGCCTTCCTATTCTAGTTGGATAGATTATCTTGATTTATGAATTTGCTTCCAAAAGAACAGCTTCTAGGAAAATAAATAGATAAGCCAATTAATTAATTAAGGATGTTTGCAAATTCTCTAACCAGGTTACTAGAATTTTTTTTTTCCCATCTTGGATTCATTCCAAACTCCTTTGCAAAAAGCCTGCTGTTAGAATGCTCTTCCAGTTTTTAGCCCTCACTGTGGTAGAGGCGAGGTAGCAGTGGCTTCTTGCCCTGTTTAATACACTGAGGCAGGTCAGTGCAAAGAAGATGCTTCTTGCAAGGACCATTTTAGATTTTCATGCTACCAGTTAGGATTTTAATGCATCTAGTTTTAAAAAATATGTCATACAGGAATATAAAGAAATTTGGCATTGTTTGGCGACCAGTTCTTTTGATTGGTGTTTCCATTCTGTGTTCACAGCCCTAACTATGCTGAGAAGTTCCCCCACCCCACCCCCACCAG
This sequence comes from Phyllotis vaccarum, assembly GCA_033318265.1. NCBI lineage: Eukaryota > Metazoa > Chordata > Mammalia > Rodentia > Cricetidae > Phyllotis > Phyllotis vaccarum. The sequence goes on along the minus strand of JARWLC010000007.1, from coordinate 8,591,325 downwards.
TGAAATGTCCAAGTTAGAGCAGCTCCTTGGGGTCTGTAGTCAGTGGGGTGGACACTATGTAGTTTGTAGTATACATTTGAGAAAGGGGGCTGGCTTGCTTTGGCTAAATCTAATGCTTCATTAAAGTATTTTATCTTTCTATGAGGTATATAAATCTGTATTTGCTGTGTTTGGAAACATAGTGGAAGAAACAGAAAATGAAGAACTATTGAAATCTGGGTGTAGGATTCTTGGAGTGGTTTATCGTGTAGAGAGGGAGGTGTCAGGCAGGCACAGTTCATTGGCCACCTCACTTCTCACTTAAACACAGCCCCTCCCCATGCCATCTCCCTTCTCTAACAAGCTTTGCTTCCAAACTGTCACCCAATTTGCCCTTCTTGCTCTCTCTTTTTCCACTTTGTAGCTTCTGTGTACCATTCACAGTTTCTCTACATTCTGCTTCTCCCTCCTCAGAGCCCAGGCCTGCCGGTGCCCCCTCTCTGTGTTGACACATTTCTCCAGGTCTCTCTCAAGGCAGATGATTTGGTTCACTCCATATTTGCTACTTTAGATGACTCTCAAAGAGAAACTGACCTGCCCCACTTTGTTCCCGGGAAGTCGGATTTTCCTACCATGAATTTCCAACCAGAACCACCAAAGCTTCATTTGGAAAGCACTGCATCAGAATGCATTTCAAAGAGACTTCTTGGGCAAATCAGAACAAATCAAAAACATAGGGAAGTGGAAAAGCCGTGGGGTCTGGACGGCACATAAGTGACCTGTAACTGGGCCACCCTTTAGCCAGAAAACTAGAATCCCATTTAGGAGAGCATGACTACTGGGACTCTTTTATGGGGGGGGGGGGGGGTGGTTAGGAACGTAATCGGGATAGATGGTTTCCAAGTGAGGCAAACAAATTTATATTACTTGGTTTTAGATGTAAAGGTCTACAAAACAGTGACCAAGAGAGATGCATATTCATGTTCTTTGCCCCTTCTAGTGTGGGGTCAACATCTCCTTGGCCTCATTGTTTTAATAAGTCAAACATGTGCTACACATGAAACTCCATCCGCACAAAATAAAATGCATCTAAAAAATAAAAGAAGACTAAATGTTACTTAAAAGCATAAAGTTTAATTGTTTCTTCTTTTAAGAATTACTATGGAACTGTTAGGGTCACTCAGGGTTGCCCACTTTGGGCCCTTCCTTCTTTTTGATAATGTGAAACGATTTTTTTTTCTTTTTTTACCCTGAGAGCATAGAGGACAATGATTGCACACTTGGAGGTGAGACAGACTGATCAAATGTGAATTTAGCAGCAGTGAGAAAGAGGGAGGCGTGCAGTGGCACAAGGTAGAAAATGTATTTGAGAGGGTCCTTCCTTGTCTCTCCCCTATATGGTGGCGATGACTAACCCAGCCTCAAATGAAGGTGAGTGGATTCTGAATAGTCATTGTTCTAATCTCAGGCCTCCTCACAGTATTTCACCTGAGAAATGGAAAGCCCATTCCTTTATACTTCCTGAGATGTCTACAAAAATGTAACTTTTGGAAAAAAGATGAAAATTGGCCAGTAAAGTTGTTCTTAAAGTGCAAAAAAGTTGAGAAACTCTAAAGACCAATGGTTTTCCTTCTTCCACATTGATTTTTTTATTGAGCAGATACTGAACTCCTTCAGTGTAGCAGGCATTCTTCTAGGCTTCATGCATACAAAAGTGATCAAGGCAGGATTTTTACACATTGAAGGATTTTCCTGTGCATAGGATGCATTTCTACCCGACTTTGATTTTTCCTGGTACCTCTTTACTGATCCAAGATTCAGACTCAGTGATAGCACCTCGGGCCCCATTTGTTCCAATATAGATTGATGTCTCTTTGCTTCAAGGTTGTGGATATTATTTGGTTGGTTGGTTTTGGTTTTTCGTCTTGTTTTGTTCATGTTATTTATTTTTTTTTCCTCTTCAGAATGAATCTAGTAACAACTCTAAAATATACTGAGCCCCTCAAAAGTGATATTACCTAAACACACACACACACACACACACACACACACACACACACACACACACACACACACTGTTGGGAGGAATGAATCAAGTAGACATTCTGAGTCAGTTCTGGAGTCCAAAGTGATTTACATAGCTCCAAAAAAAAAAAAAAAAACACATCTGCCGATTAGTAATCAAGTGGTGTTTTTAAAAATAGTTTTGATGGAAAACAGATGGATAAATAAGTATGTCCGCTCCACCCTTAATTATCCCTGACCACACAGACACTTTTGTGTCTATGTCCTGGCCACATTCCTTCTTACCACCCAGAATGACTTCTCTAACCTTATTGTGTGGCACGGTGGAAGGGTTCATTCATTGTCAGGGCACCAGCCAAACCACCTGGCTCATTGGGCATGCCTTGACTAAATCTGTGGCCTTTAGGAAGTTCATGGTGTGAACTAGTACCTCTTTGTATTGAGCTGTTACACAGAAAAGCACATTGGGAACTTCATTTCACATTCTTTCCTTTCCATTTCTACCAGCTTTTCACTCAAGGGCAATTGTTCTGAGAGGAGACTTCCTCTTCCCAGAAGAAACACAGAGCAGTCTGCAGAGAAGGGCTTTTTTCTACCTGGCAGGTTCCCACCAATTGCCTGTGTTGATTGCACAGGGTGATTTTGCATATTTGGATTTAGGTCTCATTACTCAAATAAGGTCACAGATCCTGAAGATAATTGCTACTGAAGTGATGTAGAGATAGGCTGGGAGGGCAAGACCAGTTGCCTTGCTGAGACTTTAGAAACTATCTCCTGGGAACCCAAGGGAATCAACAAACCTGGTCCATAAATTTAAATATTGAAATATTTCCAAATACATCCAAATGAAAAGGTTATCATGCTTCCCCTACCCCCACTTTTAAAGAGCTATCCATTGAAGGGGCTTTATCTAACCAGACCATGAAAGCCACAGCTCTGCTGCACCAGAGAATGCATTAGGTAAAGAGGAAGGTCTGGGCCTAAGGCCACCCCTGTGCATTCTGGGATTACAGTGGCTGCTGAAAATTTACTGGAAATAGGGCTAATTTCCCAGCCCTTGAGATCCAGTGAAGCTTCAATGCGATGGGCTTGCTTGGAGGTGCCTGAGAAATGTTGATAAACTCTGAGTAGTATTCTCTGAAAAAATTATTTTATGTGTATGAGTGTCTTGCCTACATGTGTGCCGAGTGCCATCAGAGGTCAGAAGACTCATGGATCTAGAGTTTAGACAGATACCATGTGGATGCTGGGAACCAAGGCCAGGTCCTCTGCTTCTAGCCCCTAAGCCATCTCTCCAGTCCCCTGAGTAGTTCTTATTAGCTTTAAGGATAAAGGAAGTAATCCATACTCAAGAGAGGCCAGAATTGAGGGTAATGACAATGTATGCTTTTCTAATAGTAAGATTTGAGAGTGACCCGAGCTCTGTGTTCTGCTGTATACAGTTGTGACCCGAGCTCTGTGTTCTGCTGTATACAGTTGTGACCCGAGCTCTGTGTTCTGCTGTATACAGTTGTGACCCGAGCTCTGTATTCTGCTGTATACAGTTGTGACCCGAGCTCTGTGTTCTGCTGTATACAGTTGTGACCCGAGCTCTGTGTTCTGCTGTATACAGTTGTGACCCGAGCTCTGTGTTCTGCTGTATACAGTTGTGGTCTGGTTTCTGTGGTCTCTGGTACACAGTTATGACCTTAGCTCTATGGTCACAGACAGTTGCAAAGACTCAGTAGAGTCTTCTTTCTCCTGACCTTTCTACATTTTAAAGCCTTTTAAAAGTTATTCATTGTAAGCCCCCTTGCTATGAGTAAGTATCCTCTGTGGGGAAGAATTAAATGGTGTGGATGAGAAAAAGCAGTTTGTAGCTGCTGCTGCTTCCTCCTTCTCTGCCTCTTCTCCCTCTCCCTCTCCTTCCTCATCATGCTTCTGCTCTTAAAAAGCAAAAAGATGCATCTGCTTCTTGAAAACCAGGAGGAACCTGGCTGTTTGAGCCTGTTGCACTGTGAGCCTATGCAATGAGTACGCTTGAGTATCTCTGACCCACTGTTAAACAAGCATCTGAAACAGCTCTGTGTTGGCTTTTGTGGACTTAATGGAGAATATTGACTGGTCTTGAGGAAAGAAATGTATTCTGAAAAGGTTATTTTGTCTCGTAGTTCTAAAGGTTCCCATTTAAGAAGTTAATACTATCACTTGGGCTGTCTGTCTGGAGCAACGCATAGGAGCAAAGGGAGGTGGGGGGAGATGGCTTACGTCATAAGCCAGGATGCAGAAAGAGCAAGGGCGAGGTTCCAGCAGCACCTTTGGAGCACACACCTCCAGTGACCTAGGACCCTCAGGTCATGTCCTTCAGGTTCAGCTGCCTTCTTTTAGCACCACTCTGGGGACCTCACCTTTGGAATTCACAAATCTAAATCATAGCACTTCCCAAATGTTTACTATTTTCTGCATGCTTGCTATCAGCTTAGGACATGTATATATGATTCCAGAAACCTGTGTGTCTTATAAAAGAAAAAAAAAAAAATTATCGTCTGCGTCACTGAGCCTTGGCCCAGTGGAAGGAGCCAAGTAAGGTTTCTGTAAATCACCATGGTGAGAGCTCGGTGATTTTAGGGCTCTTTACCGGAAACACTCATTCTTTGCTTTGTTTTCTCTATTTCATTTCAATGAGGGTCAAGGGCAAAACAGGGAGAGTCAGGTCAAGTACATTGGGAAAAGATCATAGCAGACTATGGACAGTTTGCATTAGACCCTGACCCAGTGGGTTGGCTTGTGACTAAGAACTGGGACCACAGCAGGAGGCCAGCACTAGAGCCAGCCCACCTTCAGTGGCTGCTCAGCTGGTTCTATTTAGTGAGGAGATCTAACATAGCTGAAAAGTACTGGTGATTTTTATTAAGTGGGAGTCTGAAAGTTCCTCCTGTAATGATAGAAAAGCACACTCCCAATTAAAGGAAAACTGCCAAAGTTCTGACATTCATCTATTTTATTATTACTTGGCTTGACCCTAGAAATGGAGGATCAAGCAGACTGGCTAGGCTGACAGTCCCAAGGCCACAGGTTCGATTTCCTCATGAGTTGTTTCTTAATCAAATCCACTGGACATTATATAGCCCTTCACCTTTTGAGGTACAATCTTTTGTGGAATTGTCTACTGTGTGGGGTCACATCCCAATCATATTGGCACTGGGAAAATGATATGTGAGCCGGGCCAAGCAAAGGGATTCCAGAAAGGTCGGGTGGGAAGCAGCCTGTAGCCAGTCAAAGGAAGGATGTAATATCACTTTCCACAGTAGAGTCACGGTATCCTGGAGTAAGTCTTTACTTTCTATTACATTTTCACGAATTTGGGAGGCTTGTTGGTACACCATTGAGATCATAAACCCCACAGTAGCCTTACTTTGAGAATTTGCCAAGGGCCCAGTTGGGACTGTTAATCCCAGAAAGCCAATCTTTAAACACACCAATACAAAACTGAAAAAATGCCAGTCAACTTTAAAAGAGATTAGGATAGAAACTTGTAGGTTATAAATGTCTTTGTTTTTTTAATAAATAAAATTGGTCAACAACCATGTTATATGTTATTTTTTTAAGTCAGCTGTTTCTCAAACTGAATGACATTAGAAACCAGGACATCAGAAAGGGTTGATGTAAATAGCAGCAGTTTTTAACTTGCTCCTCATTTTCAGGGTTAACTGGGCCTGTGCTGATGGTAATGTAAAAGGCTTCCCTGTCTATCTACTTGTATTCATAGTACAGAATCACGTCACATGGGGAACCCATAGTTTGTCGTTTCTAAGTATTCAGAAAAGTAGAAAATGGAACAAACTATCTGAGTAGAATTGCTATTTTAGATAAGACAAACTGAGCTCAGAATGTGTACTTCAAAATGAGGAGTAGGTTATTTGTTTTAAAGCCTTCCAAGCTCTGGAAGTCGAAAGCACGATATAAACTCATGAAGACAAATAAATACGTGTGAACGTGAATATGGGCTGTACACACACAGTACCCACAGTCCAAAGTAGGTATCGGTTCTCCTTTACCCCCATTTTTTGAGATGGGCTGCACGGAGCTTAGGCTGGCCTCAAACTCACTGTGTAGCTGAGATTTACCTTGTATTCTGTATCCCCCTGCCTCTAGCACCCATGTGCTGGTAGAGTACCACCATGCCTGCTCCAAATGAGTTTTTCACATAACACTTTCCTGAGTACTAGTTATTTGATGGGATGGTGGAGCAGTTCTTGTTGGCAATATATGTAGAGTATAGCAACAGGAAGTGTGATCTGCCCATGCTGAGCATTTCCACGTAGGTATAATGTAAAGGTCCGTGTTTGAGAGAAATCCACATTTTAGTATTTGATATCAAATTAAAACCTTCCAATGAGAGAGAGGCTACACTAGTGAACAGTGGGATGCTGTTAACACAGTTGTTCCCTTTGTAATGAAAAGAGAAGCAGATTCACTGATTCCTTGGCTTGCAAAACATAATCTGAATCAAATGTCTCATCCTGTCTTACTAGCTGACAGTTCTTTGATATATCTTCATATTAGATGTACTGATTAACCAGGACATTTTACCACTTTATTTGCAAGAAGATGGCCAATGTATTCTGCCTTCCTGGAACAGAGCTAGAGGTGGGCTAGTGGTGGCCTGATCTCCAACCGTTTCTCTCTACTTGCCCACATGGAACAGAGGAATGCATCGCACCACATGGACATGTAAAGTCCTCAATGCTCTGTGATGCCAGTTCCTCACATACAGAACGTGTCTGTAATCAGTTCTTATTCTATGGCATGTTCTTCTGCACTTGCTGCATTTCAAAGCCTCGTCTGAAACATCTTGGCACAGATGGAAAAGCACAGTCACTTCTAAGTTCCAGAGCTGCAAAGACACGGACTAGACATCTGATATTAATAAATAGTTTGGGAAAGGGGAGGATTAAAAATCAGATTATTTATTTAGAAAGTTGAAAGTCTGCATTTGTGATTATTATTCTGTTCTCAAAAGGAAGTAGGTCCTGGGTTTAGGGTTTTGCTTTTTTTCTTTCTCATCCTCACATTTCTCCGTTATTCCCCCTCCCCTTATGTTTTGAATTAAAATCTAAAGACAGCCTGCAAGGCTGTATATATAACTGCAAGAAGGATGTGGTAAATCACAGAGTGGTTTATGATCTCAGACATGGTGGTGTCAGAGACAGAAGACCAAAGGCAAACCCTCAGCTTCCATTGGCTTTCCTTGAAACCCCTCACCCTTGTAGTATCATAGATAATAACTTATCATGGATAATTACATTTTTACAAACGGTAGAGAAAATCATTTTGACACACACTTAGTATGTTCCAACCAGACTAGCTTCTCAATCTTTTATAGCCTTCATGCATTAAGGTTTTGTTTTTGCTTTGTTTTGTTTTAAAAATACTATCATTAATAATAGGTTTGTTGTGTGATTAGTCTTCAAATAGAATACAGCAAAGAAGATACGCTTTCTTATTGCCCCAAGTCAAACATCTGATACCTTTGTAGAACGTGGTACTCCTCATGATTTTTAAATGAGTTATGGCAACCAAATTTTCATGCAGATTTCTAAGAGCTTTACTCATTTTTCAGCGTATTGCTGTTGGCAATAGAATAAATTGTGCTCAGGGGCAAGTCATTGAAAAGTAAAAATAATAAGGATCATCATAATAATAATAGTAATAAAATAATATAGGGGAAAGGTCCAGAGGATAAACGCTGCCACGAATTTCTTTGCCACTGCTATCCAGTGAAGAGAATCTTCATGAGCCAGCCCCCCAAAGAAGGCAGACCTACCTGCTCTGCTAACACATTTCCTGTGGTGAAGTTCTAGGGAGCAGAAAAGATGGGGGAACAGTCCTCTTTCCTTAGTTTCTCCTGGTCAGATACAGTGCTTCATTTTGCAAATGAAACTGAGTCCCCCGAGGCCTTTGAAGCTTTAATAATACACAATAAATAAAATCATATCTAATAACTCAGTGTTTTCATTTGACACCATCATCCTCTTGATGTATTCCAACTGCAGAAACATAAATAGTTGCAGGGCTTCGAAAGCCCAGCTTCTATTTGCTAAATAAACTTGGCCGGCTTTAAATTCCTCTGTGTACAGTCATTAATACAATCCACTGTGACAGCATTTAATTAAAGTGCTTTTCTCTATTAAGTTCATTAAAAGCCCCCCTCTCCCCAATATATAACTGCTTTCCAGATGCTGAGAGGCACAGGGGCTGTCAGACTCCTTTTGAAGAACTTTTCATTTCTCTTTGTAAAGTGTTTATTACGCTCTATTTAGGAACTGTTAAATATGACTTAGAAAGGAAGGCAGGGTTCAGGACATATTCTCTTTCCCTTCAGCAATCTCTCAGAAAACAAATGTTAGTTTAGTGCATGTGAATAAGCATTCTACAGATTTCTCCTACACTGAGTGACACGTCTGGGCATTTAAAATGGGATAATGAAGATACAATTTCCATGTCAGGGTTGAGGAATTTGCATTGGTTCTAAGCAAGGTATTTGGCTTGAATACATTTGCCTGCAGATTCAGGGAGAGTATGCGTAGCTTTCCAGTATTAATAGATTATTGACAGTTTAATGTCTTGGCACCTACTTAGCCCATGAAGTATAATAACCAGGAAGCTGTGTGGTATGAAAACAGTCAATAGTATTTTCAATCAAAACCTTTCAGTTAATTGCTGGTTGACCTTAGAGATTTCCTTTAGGCAATACCATTCTTAGTTGAGAGCGACAGGGCTGTATTGATTCGTGCGGTTTATTCAGAGATGATTATTTAATGCCCATTGCTGCAGTAGACATGGTAAATTGGGCTTTCTCTGCGGCTGCCATCTGAATTGCCTCTTAGCTGTGCTCTGTGCTGAAAGTCTCTCTGCCAGCTCCACTTTTGAAATATTTCGTTAGATCTATTCTCTTCTCAGAAAATAGAAAGTTGGGGTTCTTGAAGTCACACACAATCAAGTGTCTTAATGTGATAATAGCATTTTGATGGCAATTTTTTCCCCATCAGTTTGGAATTATAATTCTGATGAAGACCCCAACAAGGCTAAAAACTGTATTGTCAGTGAGTGTACTATATAATACTTTACAAACATAGCTCTTAAAACAGAGCCGTTCTTTGATGCCACCCCAATGTCTTTGGTTTCTAAAGACATGTAGAGCTGGTTCATGCTGGGTTTCTAGGCTCTCTACACTTAGCTTCCATGATTTATTTAGTTCTAGCTGAATATTTTTTAAAAAAAAAAAACAGATCTTGATAAAATATAGATCAGCTAGAAAGCAATGAAAAAGCAGTAAGGAATTTATTTTGAACATTTTCTCATTTTGAAATGTGTGCCACTAAAGTTGGAGAGTGTGTGAAATTGGAGAAAAAAGAATACGTCCTTGGAATTCATTTTGTTACTTTTCCCCTCTATCCTTCATTTAGATGAACTTCATTCATTTCTGTTCTAAGGAGAGCCATGTTGGCATTTTATGTTTGGTTTGGAGAAGGCAGTAGGTGTTTTGCGCAGCTTTGTATAGGCAGATAACATTCTCACATATCGAAATCGGGGGCCAGTGTCGTCTCAGGAAACTTCATTCAAATCCATTTGCAGCTTCCATAGATTCTTTCTGGGTTCTGGGTTCGAGATTCCCTTTCCTTGTCTTATGGATTCTCCACGTTTCATTTGCCCCTTGCTGTTTTGCCTGGTCATAGCAGCTGCCTGCTGCGGTTCTTTTGACAGCTGCTGAAAACACAGGTATTTTTGCAGTATGAAGAGGGACGGAGAGAGAAAATGAGGAAACCTGTCAGCTTTAGTGCCCAGCAACAGCAAACACCCTCTTTGTCTTCCGAGAGTCAGTCACTTCCATGCCATGTGGGGGGGTTAGAAAGCTGCGTAGTATCACATCGCACACGTGCAGATAGAGCAAGAAACTACACAGCATTCCAGTCCTACGCACGGAACGAGGTTCTACAAACCACTCTAATTCAGCTCTTTCCGGGGTACGTACTCTTTCGCCAAGACCCTTGGCCTTCCTGTTATTTTTACCTTAAATATTGGGCGTGTGTCTTAAATTTTAATAAGAATTTCAGTATATTTAATGTGACAGTTTCTGCTATAGAAGTATTCTGGGCATTTATGATTAGGTTTCAACTGTTATTTGGTGGCACTGCCTTGTTCTTGGAAGTAACCAGCGGCTGTAACACAGCAGCCAGCATGGAGTAAACCATAGAAAAGTGTCAAGGTCCTGAACTTGGTTGACGAGAGAACCCAGGAGTCTCTTTCAGGAGCTTCCCAGGAGCAGGAGGGTTCTAACTAAGCACAGGAGTCTGATTGGCGTGTAGTCTGTAAGGAGAAAGAAAAGGCCAGAGGGCCAAACTACTGTCAAGTGACAATTTTCTTGCATACTCAAGAGACTTTGGCCTGACTAAGGCCACTGAAGGCCTTTGGCAAGATGTTGTGTGGGCTGTGGCAGGAAAGCCTGTTAGGAGGAAGTGGTAGTCATTCAGGCAAGAGGTCATACAGTTCTAAGAGACATGATAGAAGAATATATAGAGAGGGGAGCCTTCCTCCCAGATCTGTTTAAAAGAGAGTCCTCTTCAGCACATGGGCTGGGCTAGATGTTGACTTTAAGATGAGAGAAGCAGTCAGTGAGACTCCATGATCTCGGCTGCAGCCAACAAAGGGGGTTGGTCTTGGAACACCAATCAAGAGTGTTAATGATTAATTCCCTGCTAATGTCATTTCTAAGTATATTTGTTTTGTACTGAGTTCTCAGCTATTAAATTAAATCCACCCTTAAGCAAATTCACATTTGAAAGTATAATCACTCGACAGTGATCCAACTCATGAGGATGACCATGGGGTAAGCAAATATGCTCGGAAGAGCCAAGGCAATATGGCATGTAGACAAAGTGGACTCGCTGTGTGAATTCAAGGAGATAAGGACACTCAATTACTGGCCTCATGGGAACATTATAGTCCTCTACTGCTTAGAGACTAGAATCTTTCTTGTGGGAAAAGGAGCCTCTGGTGCAGTTACTTTGCTCTAGGGAATTAGAAATTGAGGATTTTCTTCCCAGTCACCATTCAGGAGAAGGAGACTGGTTTTCTTGTCTAGTTTCTCATGGTTGAATAAGAGTGCCTGGTCCTTCCAGGCATCTAAAGTTTAGATGCAAGAATCTTCCCTTACCTCGTTTCGGTGTGTGATCATTAACGTGGAGGGTGGCAAAGCTAATATCCCTATAGTGAAGTTGTTTAGCATTGAGAAAGGATACTCAGAGTTGCCAGCCTGTTAACCTTTGGGAAGCTTTACCTGACACCATTTAATCTCCCCGTAATAAAATAGCAAGGAGGCCTGCACTGCTGGAATTAACGCTGAAGAGTAAGCCTGTGTTTGATGCGTGCTCATTGACACCCTTAAGCACCAAGCTACTGGGAATCTTGGCTCAGGGGCCTCTGCCTCATAGTCAGAGGAACAACCCTGCTCAGACCATTTGACTTTGTTTACCCAGTCTGGTCTTCAGAGTCTAATAAGCTATAATATCTCAGTGGTGTGGTAATGCTAGCGATTTTGTCTTTCACCAGAGTCACTGATTACAGTGCACTGCCTACGATTTGCTTTTTATAAAAGGCATGGTTGTCTTTCAAGTGTTCGATTCACACAGTGCAGCTTTCCCAAGTCCTATTATTACGTGGTTATATCCAGAAAGCAGAAATATGCTGAGGTCATATATTACTGGTGAACATCTGATATTTTCAGTAACCATAACTGTCAGATTGTTCTGACTTGAGAGTGTCCCAACTGTAAAAATTATACAGAAAATGTGGCCCATTCCAAGGCCTACACAGGCCTCTGACACATAGACAACCTGCCTTTGCCTGTTTCCCCCAACCAAATAAGGAACGAACTGCATTCAGAATTCTTCTCAAATCATTCCCACCCTCTGCCCCAACAATGTAACTGACATTGGCTAGTGCCACCCCATTTTGTTATTTAATAAAACCCAGCTTCAGAGTTCACATATCACAGGCATTAATGGGTTTGTTTTCATTGTGGTCACACTTTACTTCTCCTGAGAATTATTTAGCCAACTAGATTAACTGCTTCAGAATTCTGGTGATCCTTTTAACCTAGAAACGTAGCCCAGCTTTCTTTTTTGGCTTCTGGCCATCCAGGAATCATTAGGAATCTTCCGGCTGTTTCTTTAAATACCGTTTGAATTCCTGCCACTCGGGTCATCCCAACCTTCCACCATCCTTGTCAGTGACTCTGGTTCTCTTTAACTCAAGGACTTCTTTCCCATGGGCTGGGACAAGAACCACCCTTTCCCAGTTGTACCAGTGAAGCATGCCACCTTAATAGTCATGTCCACAGAGTAGCTGTTGATCATTTGTACATTACATGTTACTGTCTTAACACAAATATGAAATCTTGGTAGTGCATTAAATAACACTGCTGATGCCTTGCATCTGTTTTCAAAAGAGAGGCTTTTTTTTTTTTTTCTTTCTGTGGACATGTAGGTCAAGTTTTCTTCTCTGGGAAGGTGATGTGGGAACAGGGAGAAAATGAAAGAGGTGGCGAGCTGTGAGACTGTTAAGTGGGCTTGGTTCCTTTCCGGTGTAAGGATACACAGTCATGGCCTAGAACATCCTAAGGAGTCTCATTCCGTTTGCCGTGTTTACGGAAGGATATTTAGTTGCATTATCCCTAAGTGATCAACAGATCTGATCTTCACATGATGCTTATGAGGGAAAAGAGCTTCCTTAGATACAACATGACCGATACTTTGCCTTTCTCAATATCTAACTGGAAAAAGAATCATCTCTGTTCTGTCTGTCACTAATTTTTAGATTTTTAAATGTTATTTATTTCATGTATATGAATGTTTCCCTGTGTGTTTGTGTGTATGCCTGGTGCCTACGGAGGTTAGACAAATTGAGGCAGCAGGCCCCCAGCACTGGGTAGAGATGGTGGTGAGCCTTCATGTTGGTGCTGTGAACTGAACCATCCTTTCTTTCTAAGAGTAAAAAGTGCTCTTAACTGCCTGAGTCATCTCTCAAGACCTCTCTGCTTGTGTGGTTTTGGTTCTGATTTTGTTTTCATGGTATTATGACCATATTATGCCAGAGACATAGACAAACACATTTCTGTCTTTCCACGATGTCAGAATTTATTGAATAACAATAAATACATCAGGTTTATCCATTTCAGCAATAGTAATTTGTCATATAATCCTGCTTTTTTTAAATATCCTGGCTAGGATGAATGCAGGTTTTTAAAAAAATATTCCAAATGTAATTACTCATATTAACTCTTATTTCATAGCACATGATACACAGTAAACATATCTGTAGGCCTATTTGCATTTACAAAATGGATACAAATTAAAGAGGCTTCAGTCACCCCTTTCACTTAAAATGGAGTCAAAAGCTGTTTGTGAAATGGAGTCCCCAAGGGCAAGGAGAAGCCTGAAGGAAGACAACAAAAACCCCCAAACAAACAAACAAAAACAACAAAGTGTACTGTTTTATGCACTGTGGAGTATCCTAAGGAAGGCATGGCCCAATCTCAACGCCATTTAACTGCGATATGGTTATTCAATCTCAACTTTGCTATTTTTACTGTGTCAGCTCACCCGCCTGTATGAAGGAAGTAGTCACCAGACTGCCTCTTGGATAGTCGCAGGTTGTGGCCATTCCTAAAATTATTAATAACTGCAACATATTTGTTTTGCCCCAAACTATATCAAGTTGCTGGTATAGTTGTCCTCAATTTATTACTGAAGAGGAAATGATTTAAGCCGAAGGCTGTTTTAAGATCCATGTTTCTTCATCGCCCAAGTTTATTTTAACAGATTACTGTGTCACAGTGTTGTTATGCTTTTATCTTTGACCAAAGTGTTTATTTTGAGAAACAATTATTAAGCTACATTAAAAACATACACAGTCTTCCCATAGTGTCTTGGTTCGGATATTACAGACTAGAGGCTCGAGGATATTGAACATGGATTTCCATGTTAGACTTTCTATCATTTTGCTTGTTTGTATTGATTTCTTTTGACATGGCCTTCTTTTATTGGGCTTTATTCTTTTTGTTCTTTCTTACTTTTTTTCAAATCCCTTTCCTATAGCCACTATATCTACTAAGAGCAACTGTAAAAAGAAAACCAACTTATATTAAACCTGCCTGGAGCCAAAATGTAATCTAACACCTGTAGTCTGCAATTTGTCATCACTTCATGGATACTCTTTTTTAATAACATATTTCCTGAGTTTTGACCTTAGGATACTGTATAATCCCCCCAAAAGCAACAGAACTAAACCATAGTTTTTAAGAAACCTTATAATGTTAGGATGTGAAATTACAGCCGTATGAGCCAACTCAAGTAACATCATTTGAAGTTAAAAATAGTGCTGAGTTGTGTCTAAGAATATGTTTTGCCTGTGAAAATGTCTCTGAGTGATAAAAGTCAAGAGGCAAACCATGATGTGTGTGTGTAATTTCCCTACATCCCTGCTCTGGGGCCTTAGATGATTTGACTCAAGCCAGGGTGCTTTCAACTGCAGAATCTATTTTGAGTTTTCTAGTAAAGACTTTGATGCTCATTAGGGAGGGGCAGGGCTGTGTCTCAAGTGTGATTCAAATAGTATGGACATTTCCAAACTTTTTGGTCCTGTGACCCTCTTTCATTTTTGTAATTGATGACCCCCGTAATATGCTGTGTATATCAATATTACCCTATTAATAATCAACTTTTAAAAATTAAGTGTTTGCTAAGTTTTAAATAATTATACATTATATTTATACAAATATGTAAAGGTTATGTTTTATGACAACAAATTGCTAAAACCTAATACATAAGTCTTTTATATACATTTGAAGATATTTTAATGTCTACTTTAATGCAAAGCAATTAGATTCTCATAATTGCTTCTGTGATTAATGCAATATGTGGTTAAAGTCTAGCAAAGAAAATCATGCTTCAGAAGGACATGTAATTAGAACAGCAAGAGATATTTCAACAAGTATTCCAGAAAACTGTGAAATTTTTCTTTGATACTTTAGGAAGACTTTGGATGTGATGGTATTTTGAAGGTTATTTGCAAAATGGAATTGACTCACCATATTGGTGAATATTTCATTTTGAACTTTGAGCTTCATTGGGCTCTATTTAACTTTGAATGGATCTTTTGCCATTTTATAACTTTGTAGCATTATGTATTAACCAATTGGAAAATATTAGTTTGTCCACTTATGTAGATCTTATGAATCTTGAGGCTTCTTTAGATAACATTTTTTAAAAAGCATCTTTTAAACGAGCACCAATTAGTAAGCTTTTTATATATCAGGATGTTGTAAATTAATTGTAGCAATCATGCTCTTTAAAAGTCTAGTTTTTACTTAAAAGGTCCATCAGAAGTAAATACTGTCATTTATTTTACTTAAAAGTGACAGGCTTAGTGTTTATGGATATGTGCATGTGTATGCTCTGTATGTATACATGTGTGTGTGTGTGTGCGTGTACGCGCGTGCGCAGGAAGAGACTAGTTAACACTGGATGCTCTGACCCCCCAGACTTGTCTCTACATAGGAGGCCTGGCTGCCTGGATCTCACTTTGTAGACTAGGCTAGCCTTGAACTCAGAGACCTGCCTGCTGCTGCTTCCCAAGTATTGGGATTAAAGCTTTAGTGTTTTGAGACAGAGTATATTACTGAAGCCACTGTTCTACTAAAGTAGGAGGATAGCAAGCTCTTGGGATTATTATTATCCCCCCCTCCCCCCTTGCTTCTGCAGTCTAGCTGAGCCCCTGCTGGCTATCACCACACCTAGTTTTTACAGGAGTGCTGGGGATCTGAACTCAGTCCTCCTCAACTTATAAGGCAAACAGTTCATCCGCTAAACAATTCCCTAGCCCCTTAATATCATTTTTTAGGGAACTATCTACCCAAATCTGAGTAGTCACAGGGTTTCTGTTATTTGTTCCTTCAAGTAGGATGTTATCTCACGGCAGAGAGCTTCTCAGTCCCAATGCAAACAACTGTAGCTGAGGTATTCCCTTTCTCCAGTGTGGGGAAAGTCTTCTTTAAGACTACCAATGACTTTGTTATGTCACAGAAGAGCTTTATGCCAATGTCCTCACTTCCTTTCATAGAACACTAAGGAGAAATATATGTGCTCAGATGTTTGAGATTTAATAATTAAAGTTTTATTGCTTAATCAAGAATATTTCAGCAATGATCTTGCAAATGTGAGCTGGAAGCTGCTGAGTTCAATTTGATGCCCTCACCTTGATTACCCCAGGCCACATTGCCCTATCTGCACCTTTGTGCCATTGGTGGAAATTTTAGTACCATCAAAGCAATGAGCGAGTTAGTAACATCTCAGTTCTGCTGTGATGTAGTTGTGATGCCATGGTGCCTTTATGCATCATATGGTTTCCACAGGTCTGTAGATGTTATGAGTGTCTTAATACAGCATAGGGTTTTCACAGAGGTACTGGATCTTACTTTGAAAACTGTTAACAAGGAACATCTCCCTGACAGTCCACATGACTCATGCATGTGGAAGATATCATTTCAAATGGGATTCTAAGGTTCAGTTCTGTGTGACAAATGCTCCAGAGGTCACTTCCATGTATCTAGTACCGTGGTAAGAACACGTCTTTGTGAAGTCTATAAGAGGCAAGAGAAATTTACTAGCAGCCTGTCCTCTTGTTCATCTGTAACCTTAAGGTAAAAGAGTCAGCTACTGAAATTATTGTTATTTTTCATTATTAGAATATTTCTAGAAAAGCGCATGAGGAATTTTGTATTGATCTTCAAGTCTTTTCACATTTTAGAAATGAAAGCTGCTTGGAGCTAGAGAGGTGGCTTAGCACTGCTCTTCCTGAGGGTCAAAATGTGACTCCAAACCGCCAGATCATGTCTGCCTGTAATTTCAGCTCCAAGGGTCACTCTGCCCTCTCCAGGCACCTGCATTCATATGCACATACTCACATATACATACGCACATATTAATAGTGACAATAAATCCTCTAAAATGAAACCTGCTCATTATAAATGCTTTATTTATGATCACACATCTGCCAAGTACTTCATATGTATGTCTCACTTAATCTTTCTTAATACTGCAAAAAAGATCTTTCAGGGTGTCAAACACGAGCTTGCTCAAGAGTTTCAAGGCTACTAAACATAGTTATTTGTTGGAGTAGAAACTGACTTGAAACCAGAACTTTATAACATCTAAACTTCTGCTGAAACTTCTACACAGTTGCATATAATTTTTTGAGAGAGGAGAAATAGCAACAAAATTTGCGTATATAGTTCAGTTCTCAGATATGTACTGGAAGCTAATCCCAACACATGAACAGGACCTTTACTTACCAAAGGTCCTGTAGCTTTACCAAAAAGGATTAATAGCAAAACAGGAAGAGTGATGCTCAGCAGGGATAACAGCAAAGCCAGAAGTGAAGACCAGAGGATGTGGGATTGGCCCAGAGCACTCAGTGGGAACAAGGCCTGAGATGCTGGCTCTACAGTCAGTGGCCCAGTGGGTGAGCTACAGTCATAATAGTTAATTCCTGCTTTTTATAATCATCAATGGTAGGTGTTTCGTGCTGAATTTTTGAACTAAAATTAATAGTCTCTACTACTGGTTTTGATGGGGGTGGAGGGGATACTTGCCACTAAGTTTGTTGAAACCTCAGTTACATGACATTTTATATATAGTAACGGTTAAAAATAATAGCATGCAATCATTCTTCTATTGGGTATGCTTCACTGGATTTATGCCGGAGGACTTGCAACCAATTGTTCTTGTTGGTAAATGTACTTCTCTTGCAATTTTTGATGCAGGAATGCTTTCCCCTTTTTTTGATGGAGTATTCATGTTTTATTGGCATAGGTGAGGTAAAATGAGTAAAAGATACTTTGACTTAAATATCAAATAAATGTGGACAAAAGGCGTGTTGTTTCCTGCCACCTTGTGCTCTGAGCAAGGCTCACTGCTGTGGGTGAATCTGTCCTAAAGAGCCACATGCGGCCACCTGGGAAGCTGTTTAACCTGTTCCCCGCTTCCATGGTCCTCCACTGTCACCTCCTTAATAATTTCTCATTTTCTCTATATAAAAACGACCACAAAGTCTTGGCTTATTATAAGTAATCCAGTTCACCCCATAATGATACAGTGAATTATATACTTTCCTAAACTTAATCATTCAAAATCTTACTTCCTTGCCTGCAGGCAAGAACCATTATATTTTACACATGGCTCCCAGCTGGTTTTCATTGAGACCTTCAAAATCTATTTGAATGTGGGGAGCTTTAAGAGGAGCGCTTTATCTCTCCCGTCGGCTTTTGTCATGGTACCATGAGGTCCTTCTGTTTTCCAAGGTTTTAGCTTTAAGGCAGAGAGGCAACATGTGTCTGTATTGTAGCTGTGCTTTGTAACTGGTCAAGGAGCTTTCCAGCTTTATTGGGAAGTTGGCTTCGCTTTCAGATACATTTACAGCCTTTCTTCCCGCCTTGTTATTTTCATGTCCATTCATGTACATATGTGTCGTCATGTTTCAGCCCAGAGAGATTTCAGAAAATAAATAAAAAGGAACGTATTAGGCTTTGAACTTCCAATTCATTTATGTTCTACCCAAAGCTTACTTAATAGTTGGATCTAGAACTTCTTATTTAAAAACCATCTGAATTCATAGGTTTCAATTGTTATAGAAACCCTGTAAGTATTTGACGAAGGGATGTACTTTTTTCTCTGTCAATTTAAGGCTAATTGTCTTAAACACAATTCCTTTTGGGTGTGTGTTAAGTGCCCAAGCTGAAGAAGGCAGCCATCCATTAAATGTAAATACTATTCCTTTGAGGGCATTTCTGGCTATTTTATACTAATGTTCCTGTTTGGGGTACTTTGATGAGGATCCAGTAACACATTATAAGCTGAATATTTTGCATTTAGTATATGGACACACAGGTATTTGCCCTTCTGTCTTATAATAGTAGCACTTTACAGCTGGAGCTCTGGTTTTGGCTAGAATAGATTATATGAGCACAGGTCTATTATGGGAATTTCATCCCCCAATGGTAGAATGCCAAGTCCTCCATGCTCCAGACCTGGCTCCATCTCCCACTCCCCCCCCCCCCCCATTAGTCCACTTGTCAACACATGGCTGCCTGTCCACCAGGACTTTCTGTGAGTGTAGAAGTGCCTTGTGCCTATGATGTCCCTCTTGGTCCCCATGCAAGCACTTGAGAGATGGCTGGTGTGACTGAAGAACTGAAGTTTTCTTTTTTAATATTTAATTAATTTAAATGTAAGGGGAGGTCTGGAGAGAGCTCATTTATTAAAGTGTTTGCCACACATGTACTAAGACATGAGTTCATGTGCAGAACCCATGGTGGTTTGCTTGTAATCCTAGCACTGAAGGGGCTGAGATAGGTGGATGCCTGGGACTCTTTGGCCAGCCAGTCTAGCCTCCTTGGTGCATTCCAGACCCATGAGAGACCCTGTGTCCAACAAGGGGAGGTATGGGAACAGGCACCCAGAGCTGCGGGCCTCTGCACATGTCCACACATCTGCACACTGATGAAATAAATCCATGTAAAAAGCTGTTTGTGGCCAGGGCTACTGCCTTGGAGAGCACAGCTCCAATGAGCTGGCCTTTTTAAAAAGATGCTGCATGCTTCTCCTCTCTTTTGAGCCTTGTGCCTGCCTCTGTCTGGAGCACATGGCCTTTGCTTCATCAGACCTTGTGCCTACACTGCTTCTCCAGTGAGCCTTTCCCTGATGACCTACGTGAAACACCTCCTCTGCCCATGATGTCACCTGAGTACCACATCGTTATCACTCACAGCCCTCCTCTGCAATGCTTTTCTTAGGATCTAGCTTCCCTTTGATTTCTCTGCTCACGGGTTTCACATTCAGACAGATAGATGCAGAATCTGAGTTCTGTTACTTACATGTCATTTTCTTATAAAATGGGCCAAAACATGGGATTCCCATGAAGTAGAGTAAAAACATACGTGGAGCTTTGAGGTCAGTATTTGCTTAGAAAGTTTCGTGGATGCCAGTATCCATTCCCAGTTCTGCTGTTGCCACCACTGAAATTTGTTTATTTCAGGCCTGTGATCTGCCATCTTAGTCTTGTTGAAAACTAACAACTGACACTATGGGGGGAAAAAGGTTTTAGGGTATGCATTCCAAGAATCTCATTACAGAAATGCCAAACATGCATTTACGACAAAAAAAATCCCAAACCTCGAAGAACAGGAATTGGTAGATGCACAAGGTTGAGAATAAAAAGGCATAGCTGTCTCTACAAAGTAATACATGTTATTATGTTGGGAAAATTACAGGAACGAAGGCCAGCTTCTGAGCCTTAAACCATTTACTTAGTTTTAAGAACAAGTCTCAATATGTAGCCCAAGCTAGCCTTGACTTTTCAAACCTCTTCCTTGGTGGATTTCACTGCTACATAGCACCACACTGCTTCTGGACCCATTAACAGTTTTTAAAATTGAATGGTGCAGTTTGCATATAGTAAAAGCATAGCTCTTAAACATACAGCTGAGTAATCTTTCAAATGCTTTCATCCCCTTAATCAATGCCCAGGCCAATGTAGAAAATATTTTCAGCATCCCCAGAAGGCAGTCTCCCAACCTCTCATTCAGTGATTCTCCAAGACAATGTGTGCTGGTTTTGCTGACTGAGCTGGAACTCAGTCTGTGTGTAGATCAGGCTAGCTTCGACCTCAGAGATCTACCCGCCTGCTAGGGACACTTGATTTCTTTCTAATTTGGGAATTTTATGACTGTAACTTCTATGACATAACTTCTGGAAGGCACAGTATTCTTTCTGGTTTTAGATAGTGCCTGTGTGCATGTTACTGTCAATTTCTGTGTGACTATAGATTTTAAAAACTATCCAGGACACAGATAGCACAAATTGTCATGGCAGCTCAGAAGGCCTCAAGGCCTCACTCCTCTAGAAAGAAGTCAATGAGAACTAGCTGTCCCTAGTGAAGAGCACACCAATAGTAAGTGGTCCGGCCCAAAGACATGCACACAAGTGACAGTACATAGATTGAGCACATACTCTCTCTCACAAACACACACACACACACACACACACACACACACACACACACACACACACACACACACACACACACGGGGGGGGGGGGGGGGGGGGAAAGAGATTTAAGAACAAGAGGCCGTGAACTTGAAGAACAAAATAGGCAAGGGAAGAGAGTACATGAGAGGCTTCAGAAGGAAGAAATAGAACAGGAAAAATGATATAATCTTGAAAATTTAAAAATTTAAAAACAAACTTACTTATCCATAAATAAATGCAAGAACTGCCCAGTGAATTCAGGAGTGGAATTGCTTGCCAGGGTGTTCGCCAACAATCAGTGAAGTAACTCTCGCGGTACTCGATGGAGACACAGACTAGCCTTAACTCATTCTACTTACTAAAAGGGAACAGAGAACATGCTGTGAGAAATT
Source organism: Phyllotis vaccarum (assembly GCA_033318265.1). Lineage (NCBI taxonomy): Eukaryota > Metazoa > Chordata > Mammalia > Rodentia > Cricetidae > Phyllotis > Phyllotis vaccarum. The sequence continues at coordinate 8,569,805 of JARWLC010000007.1, read as the reverse complement.
CAGGCAGGAAAATCAAAGCTCACTGAAGCGAGTTTATAAACCTGTCCTGTTTATAAGAAAGAAGCTGAAATTGTTAGTGGGAGAAAGAGGGAGGGCACGAAGGAAGGAGAAAGAAAGAGGGGGGAGAAGAGAGAGTGGGAAACGGGATGGGGGAGGAGAAGAGACAGACAGACTGACAGACTGCTAACCTTTAGATGAGATGGCTCTGAGATGGATCTAGAAACTCCTTGGTGAGCACCATATTGTAAGTCTTGGGGTGTGGAGCTCTACTTTCTGTTAGCCCCAAGTACTATCTCCATCAAGGAAAGCCCTACCTACCCAGGGAGATACTATAGACTTCGGATAGATGGGACACTATTCAGATCTTTTGCTAAAAACCATCTAGAGATGGTGGTTGGTTGTGTAGAGTAGCTAGAACATTTTGTAAAAGTAAAGAGAGTTGCGATAGACAACTTGAAGACTGTTTCATCCAAAGTGTTGTCTATGTTGTGGGCAGGAGGCAGATGCCAATGGCAAACAGTGGAAAAGCAAAAGCCTTCTGTGTTTTGACTCTTCTTTCCATATCGGTTAGAAGATGCTAGGATTGGTGTGTAACTTACTTTATGTCTGTATTATAATGCCCACCAACCCACTCTTCTGTATTCCTTGATCAGAAACTGCATTTTACTTGATGGGGAATTTTTGTTCCTACTATTTTATTCTAGAAACATCTTTCTGGTCTCTGATGGTCAGTGTCCTTTGGGAGCCCACCCCCCCTTTTCCAGCCTGGCATCTCCCTGTGTTCCTGACTTCCTGTTTAGAGGAGTATCCTATGATGCAGCATGTTTCTAGTTGGCTCTTGGCTCAGATTACACCTTCATAAGGAATTGTAGGATTACCTTTTAACTTATATTTTTAACTGCCTAGGACCAAATAAGCATTGAGTAAGTGGTTGCTGTTATGATTGTTATTAAGCTTTTCCTATTTGTCTTTGTGCGTTTGTGTTACTGTGCTGTGTTCTAAGAAATGAGGGGAAGTGGAGTAGTCCAACAGGGAGGCCTTAGGAGAACAAATGCTATCATGCAGAAAGATTATAGTAACTTCAAAGTATAGTTCTGGAAAGCCTCTTTAAATCTACTCAGTGCACAATGGAAAGCCCCTTAAGAGCCAATCTAATTATTCAATTAAATGGAACCGTTCTGCTGACTTTTACTACAGAAGGCAAGCATAATTTAGAAAATGGAGCATTTTAATTCTCTTTTGTTTTCCAATTAACACAGTTGCTCTAATAGGGACCACTCATGCTTGAGCACATGTCCTGCTAGAATGTGCTTTGTCCCTAATTCCGGTCCTCTCTCGTACTAAAAGCTGGGACCCTCACCTGTTGACACAGAGGCTTTTTATTGCCGCGTGCTCACAACTGCCCACGTCATGGGCCCCTTAGCATATATCTCCCTGCCATGAAAGCCACCACTGCAGGCTGTGGGATCCCTCAGTGCAGCCCCGATTTCCCTGGCGGGGATAATTAGGGCGTTGGAGTAACAGAACTTTCACTTTTTTTTTTTTTTTTTTTTTTTTTTTTTGCTGATGCCAGCTTACCACATCAGACCACATGAGTTTGCTCTTAGTTGAAAGTGGTAAAGAAAATGCTAAGAACATTGCCTTTAATTGGTCAACGCTATTTGGATGCTAGTCCACTGTTTTATAGTCCTTTGTTTTCCGTTTCTTTCTGCCACTAGCCATCAGCTTATTACAGTAGGTAGTCTCATTATGTAGCCCAGGCTGGCCTTGTGTTTGTGATTCTTCTCAAAGCCTCCCCAGAGCTTCCACAGCTGTGAGCCACCATGCGAAGCCTCTCACTGGCTTTTACCAGTTGGTGGTCGTTATTTGAAAAGACTTAAGCTTTTTCTATTCCTGCCATATTTTATCTCCTCTACTATTCATTAAACTCTATAAAAAGCTGGCATTTTCATATGGTGAGAAAGTACGCTTTTCATCATAGGCCTCTGGGAATGGAGAAAATAGCACAGATTTTTTTTCCTCTAACTGCTCATATCGAGGCTGATGTTGGTTCTTAGCTAAACAGTGGGCCATATCACTAGTGCCTTTGGTGGATGAAATGGTGATGGCGATGATATTGTGGGAAATTAAAAAAAACATATATATAAAACTATATGCATTTTGTTCTATGTTGCTTGGGCTGGATTCTGCCTGGACTCTGGAAAAGGTGTAATTTGGGACCCCAATTTGGGAAAACATTTTATAAAGCAAAAAATAAAAATTATAAAGAAGAAATAATGTGCTGTTGTTTTAGTGAGCTTGTTATTGTAGGTGGATCTTGAGGGTACAGGAAGTTGGGCACTATGTGAGCACAGGAAATGTGGTTGTCAGTTCTGTACACGGCCTCACACATCTCAGCAGGGATGGCTGTGGCTGCAGGTCAGCTGAAGGTGATGGCCGTGGCTCCTCACTGGGTGACATTCTCCCTTCAAGTCTTCATACAGTCCTGCCCCAGGCCTGTGATGAGTGCTGAAGAGGGGTCTTCAGACAGGCTCCTTGTATTGCTGTCTTTCTGTAGACACTGATGTATTAATAAGTTTGTACTAGAATAGTACATCATCATTTGATGATGGTACTGATGGTGAAGGCCCAGAGTAGAGTCACCCACTTAGGGTTTTCTTTTATGTTTGAACGAATGTGTTGGTGTAGGTAGAGACAAGAAAGAGGGCTATTTGTGAAAAACTAAAAGAATAAGAATTATTTAAAATTTAACAGCTAGTTAGTAAACCTTTCAATTAAAAAATTAAAAAATAGAAGTTTGGAAGTATGTTCAAAACAGAGGGTTAATTAGCTTATAGTGATAGTGAAATGCCCATCTAAATTTGTTTAAAACAGTCAATTAAAATTTAAAACATACAGAAGTTATCTCTTTAAATTACTTTGACAATTTACATATATTATTTAAAATAATTATATTTTAAAAACTAAAAGAAGATAAAGTTTTCTCTAATTCTTCAAAGGATGTGCTTTCTAGTTCACAGTACCAGTTCTAACACTGGAGGAGTGGTCAGGGCAAGAGTAACAGTGCTTACCACTGACTGAAGGCTTGCACTGAGCCTGGGCTGGGCTAACCTTGATCTCCTGGGTCAAATCCAGCCTCAGCCGGGTACAGCTGAGCCCCATTCTCTTACACTGAGTAGCGCTGAGCAGTGACTGGCTGCTTCCTGAAAAGGGCCCTTCCTCCCTTCGAAATACTGAAACTGTTCAAAATATAGAACACTGACTGTACTGCGTATACTGTACACACATCATTCACTTGATATCTAAAGTGGTCACTTTCTTTATCCTGTCACATTCATGGAAATCTCCCTCTGTAGACCTCTTACATGCTAGGAGGGTGTTTCACCACCTTACCCACCTCAAATGACTCTTATGAACCATGCATCTTATAGATGAGAATTAAGTCTTTGGAAATGATTTCTACTTTCCAAAGATCGGACTTTACAAGTGACTCTAGTCTAAATGCAGAGTATGGGAAGCAATACGTTTCAAAAGTCTAGTGGCACTAATTTTCTCCTCCTTCTGATTATCAGGTCCTTCACAGACAGCAGTCCCAGCCGACCAAGGAGAGTTCCCCTCCCAGAGAAGAAGCACCACCACCCCCTCCTCCAACTGAAGACAGTTGTGCCAAAAAACCTCGGTCTCGCACAAAGATCTCCTTAGAAGCCCTGGGCATCCTTCAGAGCTTCATCCATGATGTGGGCCTCTATCCTGACCAGGAAGCCATCCACACACTCTCAGCCCAACTGGATCTCCCCAAACACACCATCATCAAGTTCTTCCAGAACCAGAGGTACCACGTGAAGCATCATGGGAAGCTGAAAGAGCACCTGGGCTCCGCGGTGGACGTGGCCGAGTATAAAGACGAGGAGCTGCTGACAGAGTCGGAGGAGAATGACAGCGAGGAGGGCTCGGAGGAGATGTACAAGGTGGAGACGGAGGAGGAGAGCCCCGAGAAGAACAGGACCGCGCCTGCTGAGACCGACCAGAGATAATGTGAACTCCACCAGGCAAAGCAATATATGGGTCCAAGGACTTTCTGTTTTCGTTTCTTAAAAAAAAAGCAAAAAACAAAAAAAAACAACAAAAAAAACCTCTTGGCTTTGTTTTATTTTGTTTTGTTTTTAATGTCTGTTTATTTTTCGTACCCTTAATGGCATCCCTCTGTTGCACAGAATAGCCTATAGACTGAGGAAGCTCAGTGTTTATGAGTCAGGCATCACCTTGGCAAAAACACTTAAGTGTCAAACATTTTCAATTGACCGGACCATAGTAATTCTAGACACAGGAGACTCTGCCTTCATTTCTCCTTGCTCTTATGGAAGAGACACCAGGCAAGTTCCAGGATGGAAAGACCCACGAAATAAATGAAGGAAGCTACGAGTGTGTGTATATGTATATGTATATATTTCTATATTTACATATATATATTAAAAATTGCATGGGACAGAGAACTTTACAATCTGAAAGAATAGACTGTGAAATGAGTTCTTAAAGCAAAGACTTGTTTATGTATAAAAAAAAAATACCACTTCACAGTGAGTCGCTTTGGCTTTTTGAGAGACTTGTCCTGCTCTCAGGGTGGGGTGACTATTTTTGAATTCCTATTTATTTTGTGTGTTTGTCCCTGGTTTTTGTTTTTTAATTCTATGGCTTCCTATCTGGCAGCTCAATGGGTAATTTTTGAGGTATGTATTTAACAAAGTAACACTGCCAAAAAAAAAAAAAAATGATAGAGAGGAGTGAGTGGAAGGAAATCAGGGCATGTTAAAAACTATACAAGTCAAATTACTCTTAAAGACGTGATGCACACTTTAAAATGACTCAGTGACATGACCCTCCACATTCCGTTAGCGAGCCTGTCAGCACCGCAGCGAGCAGAGCATTCTGTGGATTCCCAAGCAAAGGTCAGTGCAGAGGAAAGGTGGCCATTAGTGCAGTCTTGAAAAATGACATTTTGACATAGGACGTTTGGAATTCATACTATGAGCCGCATTTTATTGTGAAGTTTATTTACCTGCTTGTGGCTTCAAATCTTAAAATTATTAAGCCTGCTTATTTTAAATTGTTGGTTGTTACTGCTTTTTTTTTTCCTTTTGTTTGTTTCTGGTTTTTGTTTATTTTTTTTATTTTATTTTTTAAATAGAACATAGTTCAATGTAATACTAAGTTAGAGAAAGGTTTCTGCCCACCTAGAGGGGTTTCCACTCAAATAAATCTACACCCAGCCCTGTCCCCAAGTGTTTCTTATTCCTTTCCCATTTGGGACTTGGTCTTCCCATCCTCTTTAACCTCCACACATCCTGAGCTCACATGCCTCCACTTCCCCCATCACCCCCCCTGCTGTGGCAGCCCTAACAGGAACCTGGTTTTGAATCATTCTGCACCTCCAGGCAAGAGAGTAAGTGAAGCGATTTCAGGAGACTCACCTACTCCTCAGAAAAGGAAACACTGTCCCAGCGCCCCACATAGCGCTTCCCTTACGTAAAGCAGAACTAATGCCAATGGGCTGTTGTGTGGAATATGAGCGTTAAAGCTGCAATCTACTCCAGTTTGCCAAATCTTCAGTTTCCTATTAGAAACAGTAGCATTACCTTCCAGTCCCACGACGATGATGGCAGGCGGAGACCTCCCACTTCGGGACTGGTCTCCAGAACCTCCTGCAGGCTTGAGACGGCCACTCAGCAGTCCCACACGGTTGGATTTTTGTTTTGTTTTGTTTTGTTTATGAGTTGTATCCTTATGCAACCTTGTCAAAGACCTCATGCAATATCACTTTGAAATTTATTTTCTGTTTACTACACAAACATTGTAATATAACTGTTAATACTATTTATATATTTGAAAGGTATAAGAGGTAGGAGTTTTAAAAAAAAATAAACCTCTATGTGTAGATATTAACTCAGAACTTACAGTCTACAGGGAGAAGACATGTTGCAATACAAGCTAACTCTGGCCGCTTAGTAACCTCTGGAGTTCTCAAAGGGACATTTTCCTGTACTCTTTCAAATAATGATGTTTAAAACGGTTACCGTGACATGTCACGTATCTTTACTGTTTGCAGAAGGAGGGCTGTTTGCAGTTGAGGCCTGGGCCCACCCTTCCCGTTTCTATAGATGCTGCAGCTTTAATCAGAAAGTCCACAGTTGCTGCTTCCCGATCTCCGAGTTACTCTTTCCAAGTTGTCTTCTGACACCGTGTGCTGAAGTTACCCTGTACACGTCCTAGGCACCGATTTTTTGCCAAGCTCTTACAGGTGGTTCATCGATCGACGGCATCCGCATTTGGTATATTTTACACTTCAACCAAAAATTTATTAGGTATTTTTCAATGCTAAGTCTTGCCTTTTTATTTTTTAATTTCACTGCCAAGTTTGCAGTGGTTCTAAGTGAATCTGTGGGCATTTTAGCCTGTGGTCTTGCCAGATCTTTGCGAATTACAATGCATATATGTCTATTTATTCAATATCTGTCATATAATATCTATTTGGAAGAAGAAACTTTCTCTTGTAGTGCCTCTTGACAAAGCACAATTTCCCACCCTTTTTTTTTTGTGAAATGAAGAAAAAAAAAAACAAATTGTGTTTTATTGCAGTTTCAATAATGTGAATAAGGATTAACATATTGTAAATGTTCTTTTTTCCATGTAAATCAACTATCTTCGTTATCACTAAGTGATAATTAATTTTTAACTTATGTGCATTGTTAGGCTGTTAGAATTTTTTGGTTGTTAAAATAAAACGCATTCAATAAATCTGACTTTGTTTGTCAAATAGTTTACTGGGCGTTACCCTCTTTCCCATTTAAATTCTTCACTGGAACAAGACCTGGAGACTCTAAGAGAAATCTGTACCGTCCTTTGGAAGTCAGACCATGGTGCCCACAATTGCAGATGTTTGAGTTCTGTTCAGTGCATGACTTTAATTGCACATGTGAATTGTGTGTCTCTCAGAATATAGAAACGCGCATGCTCACATGCTGGTGTGGGCAACGTTGAGAGTTATGCACCCCATCATCTTGTCATATACAAACAAAATTCAAATGTATAAAGATGTATTATGGGCTCCTTTATTTTTCTAGTGAATATTTTCTGTTTATAATTAAAAAACCACAAATGACTGCGTGTCAGGAAACTTTTGGAGCACATATGTCCATGGTTAATGGACATAATAAAAGTCTTTTATATTTAGAGCTCGGGTACCATAATGTGTGCATAGAGGAATGCCAGAAGGATTGATGTATCTGAGAAATGTGCGAAAATAATTTTTTAGAAAGTGCTTACGATGGAAAAAATTACTCAAAAGACGAAAGTTAATAAAGGAAGAGCAAGTGTTTAGCTGCAGAGAAAGTAAATTAAAAAGTGATTTGGGATTTTAGATACTGTTGGTTTTTTCTGCCTTTTTTCTTACCTCTCTACTTTTGCTGAGTGTTCTTTACCCCTCTGTCCATTTATCTTTTCCTTTTCCACGATGCTTTGTAGCCCACATACCATGTAGCACTGTCTTAAGGACAGTCAGTTAAAACAACGTTTGCAAAAATGCAGACAGCTTAAGGCTTTTAAGACTAACTAGAGCCAAACTCAGGGTGACCCACATTCTCAATGCAAATGGGAAGGAGAACTAGCTGGTTTGGAGACTGCAGACCGAAAAGGAAAGCATTGGAAGGAAATTTGACTTTTGACACAAGTCGCTTCCACATTTGCACATTCTGTCTGTTTAGAGGCTGGGGTTCACCAGAGACAAACTGTAAAGTGAAAACTGCCAGCAGATGAAGAGCTCTTTGCCTGGGAGGTGGGGGGTAGTTCTTGTCCTGTTTGCTTCTATTTTCAAGAATACACCAGCAGAGGAGCCCTCACTTCATGGGGGTGATCTAAAGTTAGGAAAATGGTTTTGGAAGGCTTATCTGCATATCTAAGAGGGGAATGGGTCAAGAAACAGTGTCTCAAACTAAGGCTTTATCTCTTTACAAATAAAGGAAATGGCTAAGATAAGTTGGCTTTCCAAAGCTGTCAGGGTTAGCCTTGCCTTTCTTGTGTACAGTCTATATATGTTACTCTGTTCCCTCTCTGTGGTCCCCAACAACTGTTAAAGCTCTGGCCATCACCTTTTACCTTCCACAGATGGACAGAGGGGTAAAGAATAACGTAGTTCTCATTTGGAGATCTTTCCGTGTCTGGATTCATGGGAGAGAAGTGTTTGTAGCAATGGCATTAGGTCCAGGAAGAAGAGTGGATTTAGGGAGATGACTAATAGCTTCTGCCCCAGATGATATCCCTGGTAATCTTCCCTGGATCTTTTCTTTTTCCTGCCCACCCTGCATTCATTATCTCCATTCTTGGATCCGTTCAGTCTCTGCATCATGAAGTCCTTTCCAAACTGTTTTGCCAGTGTATTGCAAGCCCTATGGTCATATAGCTCTCAGGGCATCCCACCATCACGGATCTCACACATGCTGTGCTTCCTATGTTAAATGTGTTCCTCTTAAGCTGCAAGCCTTGCTGCTGCATTTCAGGCATTGGGCTTCCTAGCCCCTAGGACAGGGCCAGTACCTGGTCAACAGAAAAGATACCTTCAGATAATAATAGTAAAGATGGCTTATTACATGTTTGATAAAGGCTGGGGATGCATGCACAAAGACCTGGTTTTGATCCCAGAACCATTTAAGATGGGTATGGTGGACAAGCCTACAATCCCAGTGCTGGGGATAAGGGCATGAGGACCGGAAGCTCTCTTGACACAGCATGAGTTTGAGGCCAACCTGTGCTACAAAAGGAAACATTTTAAAACAAGGTATTCAAAATTAGAGACAGTATACTGCTCAACAGTGAGGATGAATGTACACACACACACACACACACACACACACACACACACACACACACACACGCAGCAGCAACAATTAATGAAAAAAGAGGCTGTGAATTTGAAAAAGCAAGGAGAGGTATATGGAATAGTTTGGAGGGAGGAAACCTCTCTCATGCGCACACACACACACACACACACACACACACACACACACACACACACACAAAGTGCGCACGCACACACACACACACACACACAAAGATAAAAGGAAAACAGTGACCAATTTTTTTTTCCTTTTGTGTCCTCTGTATTTCCAGCAAATCTGAGTTGGGGTGGGAAGAGGTGACTAAACTCCTGACCTCAAAGTGGATTTTGTTTTTTCTGACACTTAGAGAATTATTGAAGATACACATGTTGGAACTCCTAGTTTTTAATTCTTTCTAGGTCTTTTAAAAGGGCAAAAACTGGAAAACTGTGGGGCGAGAATAATAAACTTTGTTTGAGTTGATAATCATCCACTTTTCCTCCGATATTTTCATGTTGTTTTTAATATACTCTACAATAAAGCACAGAACTGGGAATGGCAGCTCATGTCTATAAACCTAGCGCTGAGGAGGCTGATGAAAAAGCATGTTGCAAGTTCAAGGTCATTTCTTGTCTGTAGTGAGATCTTGTCAAAAAAGAAACAAAGCTATTCCTAAAATGATCCACCTTCCAAGATCCTGGCCCATGGAAAGTTCTTTTGCCACTGGACAGTCAGAACCAACCTTTGTGTGGCTGGTTTACATCTCTCAGGTTGGTGTTTGTAAAGAAGAGCCCTGAAGACTGAAGGGGGTTTGAAACCAAAGTAGCTGGATTCTCAGGGAGGCATCATCGTTGCCAGGTCATGTAACATTGGCTAAATTATGTCTCTAACCGAGCATCCTTGTTTAAAACCAAGGGACAGTCTGAGAGTGGAGCTCAACCACTGAGCACATACTTAGCATGGCTATAGCCTGTCTGTCTCCAGAGAGAAATCAGGGCTAATGAACACCTTAGCAAACCAGTAGTATTATGGATGCTCCACTGGTTGTGAAGATATTTGAAATCTGGAAGGCTTATAGAAATACTACATGCTGCAAGCAGAACTCACCAAATATTATTATTATTGTTGTGAACTTGTAGAAACTCCAGTGAAACAAGGCAATGCAAATACTTTTGTAGAATTTATGACACATATTTAAGACTTGAAGGTAGGAATGCTGTGGTCAGAGCAAATGATCTATCTGTAAGGATCTATGCAGCACAGGTAGGATCCCCAATTTTTAATGCAGAACCAAAACATTTCTGAATTCATTAATTAGTTGTAGGCCAGACACGGTGGCTCACACCTGTAATCCCTACACTGAGTAGAACAGGCAGAAAGATTACCGTCAGATTGAAGTCAGTCTGAATTACATAGTATGCTTCAGGCGAACCTAAGACACAGAATGAAACCTGTCTCAACATTAGTGTAAAAGATTTTTATTTTCGTAACATTTGAAGATTACAGTTCAGCAAACTCAGAATGACTATATACAGTCACCTGTGTCTATGCAGCTTATTAGAATGAGCATATAAGAAATATGTGACTGGTGGTCAGGGTCACCAGGAGTTTCTTAGTGTCTCACCCGAGAATGAAATAAAGGTCCACACAGATTGTAAAGGAACACAGAAACTTTTTTGAAAGCAGCACGATGGTACATACAGCCCAGAAAGAAATACACTGTCAAGAGTGACATAGAACCACGTAAGTGACAAGGACCCCACTGCTGTTTGGGGTTCTCTTTTTATGCTACAAAAGGCGTCTGCCTGCCTAGCCATATAGCACAGTTGACTCTCTGGTTGATGGCCAGCTTTAGTCACAGACTCTTGGTTCATTGTACTTACCCTTTCCTATAATGTATCTAGTTTTAATTAAATGCATGCCACCTGTGCATATATATAAGGTGGTGTGCTACCTAACCCTGATTGTCCCCTTCACACATCTGGAAAGAGGGACCTTCAGTAGAGGGATTGCCTCCACTAGATTGGCTGTGGGCTTGATTGTGGAGCATTTTCTTCATTTATGGTTGACTGATTCACTTTCTGGATTTCTTGGTCTAGCCCATTGTGGGCAGTATCATCCCTAGGCAAGTGGGCCAGGGCTGTCTACCAAGAGTAGTAGAACATTAGCCTAGACTCTATGGTTTCTGTTTCAGTTCTTGCCTCTAAATTTCTGACATGAGTTCCTGTCTTTCGCTTCCTCAGAGCGACATCAAGGCCATTATGCTCGCTCAGATGCAATGAGAGACCGGTGGCAGTTGGACAGGTGAAAAGTCAGCCTTCCTACAAAGTAAATCACAGAAGGAGGAAGTAAAGCCAGGACCACAGGACTCCAGAGAGTCCATCCGCTCCCGGGTATCATACCGCCTCTGTTTGTTTATGTCCTAGAACGTCCCAGACAGTGCAATAGAGAAGCAGGGCATCGGCTGCTGTGAGTGGAGATTGTACTTAGAGTTGATTGTTGTACTTAACACACTTTCATCAATTTGTCTGACTGACGTTTCTGGCGGGCTTTTATTTTCAAGAGAGAGAGAAAAAAAAAAAATCAAACAATCAGTCAGTGGTGTAACTATCCCAGAAGAGTACGGAGATAGTTACTTTGTCCCAGAAGAGTACGGAGATAGTTACTTTGCGACTTTTTCTTTTTTTAAGGAATGAAAAACTATGGGAAATTCCATGTGGAGAAATAATTAGAAGATTATCCCATTAAAATTACAGGGAATAGTACAGAGCAGTAATAAATTGGAGAAGTAGCTGTGTTTTAATTACTATCCACTAACAAAAATAATCCTACAGCACGGCTGAGGGCATCCTGGGAGACTTGGAAGCAACTTTGGCTGAACAGTTCTAAAAACCTGCATGAAACAAGACGTAAAGAAATGTTTTTTTGGGAATCCTACCTCTCTCAGATGGATTATGGGAGGATTCAGTGGACTGTCTTTCTCTCTGTCCCTTACCAAATTTGCAGTTTGATAAAGTACCTTTTCAGATTTCCAGTTTACTCCCTGGTCTACAACACCAGACTAGCTGTTTATGTCTCAAGTTCTCATAATCAGATAACTGTAGAAATATCTAGACTATCTCCTTCCTCTCCTTTCATTTTTTCTTCTTTTCCAAGGAGAAAGAAACCAGGAGGCATTCAGCTGTTCTAGCTCAGCAATTCAGGTGAGTTTTAGAATTAGGATAAGATTTGAGGTTTAGATTTAAAAAGAAAAAAAAGAAAGAAAAAAGAAACATTTGTGCCCAATTTCTGTCAAGTTAAAGAATCCAAACTGACTTACGGTGATGTGCCCCGTCCATGTTTTCTCCTCTGTTCCATCCCCTCCATCTCCTCTCCTCTTCTCCTTCCTTGGCCTTTGTTCCTGTCAAAAACTATATGATTTTCCCTCTTAATTAAAACCAAAACGAATGTAATCTCTTGGCAGTGTTTTGAAATCTTCAAACTGTTTAGACACGAACAGCCTCACAGCCTTCCATTCTGCTCCTGCTGTCTTAGGCATATCCTTTCTTCTCTCCAGCCTAAAATGCTCTGGGTGTCCTTGGGTCTCTTCCTTGGTCATTCTTCACCCTGAACTATACTCTCTTTCTACTCAGCACTGTGATAACTTCATGAACCCACACACTGCCCAAATTTGGGGTTCTATCTGCCACCCAGACCTTTTTTAGGATGGAGCATTTAGATCTGTTTGCCTCCTGAACCTCCCCATCTGGATGGTAACTTTAGCACTTCGCCCTTGCATTAGAGTTGCCCGAGTATCCGCAATGCAGGTCCCACTCTTGCCCATTCAGACTTGAGGGCAGAACGGGGGTACTCGCTATGACCTGCGTAGTCCTTCTCGAGGGACCCTTTACTGACCTCCGTTCTGGTCTCGTGCCTTATGCTCACTGGCTCAAGTGTACTGACCTCTCTGGAGTCTGGAACATGCTTTGGGCTCCACTTGCCTCTCTTCTCATTTTTCAAAAGCATTCTCTTTTCCCTGATGCCGACTTGACTTTCTCTTTAGTTTGACCAAAGGCATCTCCAGGAGAACAGCAGAGATTAGGAAGACATGCAACAGAGACCGTACCTCCTACTCCTGATTTGGTTAAAGTGTCGCCACCCAAGAATCAAGAACTCCAGCACGTTTAGCAAAACTGGTTGCGAAGAGACCACATCCTTTCTGTATACAGAGGTATTTGGAACAAGCAGAAAGCTCAGGGAGCCCTTCGTAAAGGCCAGGCCTTGAGCTCTTTTGAGGTAAGGTGTGTGTCTTGTTCAAACAGCACTCTTTCTTTGAAATCAGGAGGTTCTGGATGCTGTCCCATAGTACAATGACTCTGTATATTCTTGTTTTCTAGAAGTTTTATTTTTGCATTGATCTCAGTATACAGATCTGTTAAAAAAAAAAAAAAAGATAAAACTTTTCTCTGACTTTGAAGTGTGTGTGCATTTGTCTGTGTATATGTGTCTCTGTGTGTACACCTATGCGTGTGTATGGATGTATTTGTGTACACATGTAGGTCCCTTGGAGGTTAGAAGAAGGTGCCAAACCTCCTGAAGCTGGAGTTAAAGGTGGTTGTGAACTACCTGATGTGGGTGCTGAGAACCAAACTCTCCCTCTGGAAGGGCAGCAAGTACTCTTTCCTGCTAGCCAGCTCTCTAGCCAACAACATTTGAAGAATCTGGAAATATTTGTTAAAAATTGTAGTGTTTGACTTAAGTATAATCATCCTTTGGTAATGTAAGAATCAAACAATACAAAATAGGAAAAGTAACACAGATTCCCAGTTGGCGGGGGGGGGGGGGGGGGGGGGGGCAGTATGTCCTCAGAGGCACAGGGGCCCTCCTGTCAGTTACAACTTGGGATAGCTTCAGATAATCCTGAGTCCCAACTTCTGACCCCCACACGAGTGACTCAGAGGAATGTAAGCAAACCACCGCCATCCATTATTTTCGATTCACTTGGCCACTGTCAGACTTTTTTAGTAGCAGAGCAACCAAGCAGATAATCTTAGACAGTGGTTCTCAACCTTCCTAATACTGTGACCTTTTAATATGGTTCCTCACATTGTGGTGACACTCCCCCCAACCGTAAAGTTATTTTTGTTGCTACTTCATAGTTGTAATATCGCTACTTCTACAAATCATAAGGAAAATATCTTAGTCTTCCGATAGTCTTAGGTGACTGCTGTAAAAGGCTCATATGAACCCCAAGAGGGTTGTGACCCACAGGTAGAGAACCACTAATCTAAGAGAAACCATTTTGTAACCAATTCTACTGTGGGCAAGCATTGGTTTGGGTTGTCAAGGACCACTAAAATATACAAGAACCTTAGGTACATTAGAAATAGGTTACGGGTGGCTCTGCTTTGAAAACATCCACAATGAAAGAGTCAGTTAATAGGCTTTTACGCTGTGCATGTGCAAGATCACACATCTCCAAAGCTATTCCCCAGGAGTAGCTTTGAGCCTCAGGTCAGTGGCAATGAAGAGACCTGCTTTCCCGGGAATGGGGAAGAATCCAGCTACTTTAGGAAGAAGGGTGTGCACACCCAGTCATTACTATAGTAATGTCTCTCAGCTACCTGCTTCCCAGGAAAATCTACTCTGTGAAGACAGTTCATAGCGGTCACTTTGGGATTTCACAGACCAATAAAAACCTGACTTGAAAGCCAACATAGATTGTTCAATTGCATATTGGCAAATAAACACTTTCAAATAGCAACGCAAAATATAAAATTACCCTCTGATCCAAAACCATCGCAACAAGGGGAAAAGCAAATCCTCTTGGTGTTAGGGGTCCTAATCCTACAACTAAGGATGGCCCTGACTGTGGAAAAATTTAATCAATTTTATGTAAATGTATGTTTTGCTTTTATCATTCTTTTCCTGTTGGGGGGCAACGAAATGGTGAAACCTACAGTTGACTACAGATGCCACATAGGAGCTGCTATTCTGAGGCCTTGATGAAACACTGTCCCTTTAACTCCATCTTTTGAGGCAGCCACCAGAGGACCCACACTAAACCTCAAATCCATTTAGGCTTGTCTGTGAGAAAGTCCTAACACATATTTCTTACCAGTGAAGTTGCTGTTGAATTGTGAGTGCACCCATATTGTCTATAGCCTTTCAGTGGCTTCCAAGTGAAATTTTACACACACACACACACACACACACACACACACACACACACACACATTTATTAAGACTGAAAGCAGTGTGAGGGGGAATACAGGTGTGTGTTACACATGTATGCACGTTCTCCCACAAGTGGTAGGGGTCAGAGGTCAACCTCAGCTGTCTTCCTGTATTTCTCTCCACTTTAATTTTTGAAATAGACCCTCCCTCAGGAGTTGAGACCAGGAGGCCCTGGTTAACAGGATCCTCTTATTTCCATCTCCCAAGCCTTAGGATTACACACACATGTTACCGGCTTCTTAGGTGAACACTGGGCACCTGAGCAAACATCCTTAAGCCAAGTTATCTTCCCAGTCCTGAAAGCAATCAAAAGTCATTTTTCCTCTGCTGGACTGGGCATGCTACATCTTGAGTTGGCACATTTTGCTACTAGGAAGCTCATGATTTATGCTCAGTAGCTAGTACGAAAGAAAGTTAAATTTGGATAATGCAGGATTTTTTTATTAGCATATAATTATAAGATTAAGTCTAATAAGCCCATCCTATTGACAGATCCATCTTTCTGAATAGATCAAAGGGTTCTCTGAAGGTCATATCTAGGCCATCTCATACAACTCTGCAGGTTGCTTATGTTATATGTGTCTCTGTAAAGCAGCAAATCATGTGCTCTTGGTGACCTGTTTCTGTTCGGAAGTGTCCCTGACTGCAGATGCTCCTTAGCTTACTGGACATTATAGCATAGCAAGCTGACTACCTCGGAGTACTGGCTTGTTTTCCTATTGATCACATGACCCCTGGGAGCTGGGCTTCACCACCTCTGGCTGGTATTTAAGGGCATAACCACTCTGGACAAAGACTGTAGTTCAAAATTCAAAGTGCAAATTTGATTAGATGTATATTAGTTTCTACAATCATAAGTAGAATATAAAGCAACTCGCAGGGAGTCAGACCTTGCCTGTTGTACCGATGTGAGAGCAGGCCAGGAATGGCTTTGCCCATATGCTGACATAAACCTATGCATGTATTTCCTGTCAGCTTTTGCCACTCTCTTGACACAATGTCATACCTGAGTCCCATGGTCTGTGACAAAGGTGCTCTCTTCGGCTGTTCTAGGCTTTGCCTGAGGAGTGTGGCCAAGCTCTGCCTTTGCTGCAGTAGACTTTATAGGCAACAATGAACAAAGCCATCAACTTACCACCCCCCCCCCCTCCGTGTCTAGGCGTTAGCGGAGAGGCCAAGACAGAAAACAAGAAATAGGAAAAGCAATGAAATTGTTAGTCAGAACTTTTGACTGACTGGTGCCTCCAATTTCCCCCAACATGCCAGATGTACAGCTTTTTACTGTACATAGTTACATATGTGTCCTTTGCATAAAGCTGCTCTGGCTAAACCTCAATCCCTAACTATTATATATTCTGAATAAAAGCGAAACATCTCAGCATTTGCAAAAATTCAAGATTTATCAACATATTGAGCTTTTACTAAGTCATGAATGCTTGATTTGTATTCACAGTGCTCTTACATATTCATAGCCCCCTTTAGCCAAAGATCTTCAATATTCATTTACTATGGAGTGGTAAGTATATATTATTCAACTCCATTTACCAATGGGTAAACTGATGCCCAACGAAAGGCCTCCTCAGAGGAGCTGAATAAAGAGCAAGATGCTCCTAGCCCCTCAAAGAGAGCTTGCTCCAGCTGTCTCCCTCTAGAAATGAAGGCCCATCGCCCGCCTGTCAGTCTCACTTCCCAAGCATGAGGGGAGTTGGGATTTTTCCTTCTGGATTTATGGGAATGTTTTGGATGGAGTTTCCTATTAAAGTGCATAAAAAAGAACAACCCAGGGAAATAAAAGAGTAGCCCCTTCCAAATTGCTTCAAGCCCACAATGCTAAAGTTAATGGGCTCCATTAGTTTCTCCTAAATGTGGAGACGAGCAAGTATAGAGCAGCATGTATTTGCTCCGATAACCAATTAATGCCATTGATTGGGCTGAGATGGCCCCCTCTCTCCCATTTTTATCAGAGAAACAGAGGTCAATTGTCTTAATACCTTTTCTAAACACAATCCATTCCATTCTTTTCTAAACAATGTCATGAGGACTCTAGCTGTATGCTTGTCAGGTGCCTTTTGAAGGGAAGTTAAGGCAGAGGAAAACACATTTCTGGCTAGACCTAGAAAATAATAAGGACTGAAATCAGAGAGGCCTTTGTCAGACCACAGAGGACGCTGAGCCCCAGTCTGTATCCGTACAAAGTAGATGAAGCACACCTCTGTGTAAGAATTGTGTTTAATTGCACAGTTTAAGACAAACTTGTAGTGTTATTTCTTAGGCGTGTGAAAGTAATAGTGTTGTCAGCTAGCTGGTGACATGTAACTGGTGCTCAGGAGGCCGAATCTGGGCTGATTTTACTACCCAAACAATAAAGTTCATGCCTCAGGATTTCAACCACACAAATACACGTTTTGCTAAATTCTGGCTGCCCTTTAGGTACAGACATATGTCTTTCTATTTTATTTTTTTAAAATATTTTATTGTTGGCATTGTTGTTTTATTTAATGCATGGGGGGGGCTGGAGAGGAACAGGTGCATGCATTATGTACGAGCAGAGGCCAGAGGGCAGTCTCGGATGTCACTCTCAGAAGTGCCTTCTATCTTCTTTTAGATGGGGTCTGTCTCTGGCCTGGAATTCACCAATGAGGCCAGACTGTCTGACTAATGAGCCCTAGGAATCATCCTGTCACTATGACCCCAGCTGGGATTACAGTTGGGATTATATTGCACATCAAATCTGGGTTCTGGGGATCTGAACCCAGGTCTTCACACTTGCATGGCAAGACATTTTCCCATCCTCTGATGTTGGCTTTTTTTTTTTTTTTAAATGAACCATTTAGCACATTTTGAATTCATAGAAAATCAAATTCATAATAATATAGGGCAAGCTGTCTATTAGATTTTTCTGACATTATGCAAATATTTTATATCCACGCTGTTCAACATGACAGCCACTCACATGTGCGGGGTTACTGGATCTGATAAAAATAGAACAAAGAAAAATTTTAAGATGAACCAGTTAAGTTTGGAGTTTTGATAAGAATTGTTTTTCCTTGTACACTTGCCCCTTGCATCTCAGTTAATGTTGTTATTATTGTTGGTCTCCTAGGAAATTATCTTCAATTCCTTTCTTTTGTGCACTGGAAAAGACTCTGGTTGTCAAGTGGAAAGGGCCACAGAACAGAGTTCTCTGAAGTGCTAAAAGAAAACTGTGGAAACCAGAGTCTCACAACGTGGAATAGAATAGATACTCTAAACTCTGTCAGCTTCCAACAGCCAAAGCCATGGGTAGAGACAAAGACATATCTTCAGCTCTTCTTTTCCTCAGCATCAGACTGTAACTGTATTTTCAGAATGCTAGAGTTTGTACAGCAAGGGTCATTTCTGCTGTCAGGTAAGTTGGTCACAGCAATAACACAAAGATCTCAAGAAATGAGTCAGTCTCCATGTAAACAGACCCTAAGAGGGCAGTGGATGCAACAGTACGTGCAGTAGAACCAGAGCTGCTCTGGAGACCTTGGCTTGTTGGAGAAGTCGAGGAATGGGCCTCTGCTGAGGAATGTTGCAGGATTGAGCAAGTCTAACTGAACCATCACACTCTGAACAACCTGCAGCTGGCAGAGCCATCAGGATGAATTTGCTTCAGCCCACATGATGATACCACATGTCCCAGATGCTAGGCATTGAAGGTTTTCCTGTTTGTCCTGCTGTATTTCCATCTTGCTTTGGTTCGATCCTTTATCCCAAGCATGAATCCCTCCCTGAGTCTTTGGAGGATATAACTGCCCTTTTGATTTTATACAGACTAATGGTTTAGCTTGTGTCTCACAGAAGACTTCAAAAATGAGGATTGTGACAACATTAGACCCATCAGGCTTCAGAGACGCTTGAAGATGGTCTACATGTGTGTGGTCACGAGTATCTGGGGGCTGTAGGGGATTGTGTTGCTTCATGGTAAATAATTGTCCCACCCACTGGTTTAATAAAAAGTGCTGATTGGCCAAAGGCAGGCAGGAAGTATGGGCAGGGCTACCAGACTAAGAAAAACTCTCAGAACAGGAAGCACAGAGCAGAACGCCAAAGAGAATGCCAGAGAGAAGCCGGAAGAAGCAGAGGACAACTATGCTGCTCTAAGAAAAGGTACCGAGCTGCATGGCTGAACAGGAGAATCGTGGGTTAGATGAAGGGTAGAGAGCTAGCAAGTGATATGCCTGAGCCTTAGGCCGATCAGCCTAAAACTATTGTAAGCATCTGTGTGTCTCTGCGGGTCTGTGGGTCTGCGGGCCTAAACCTTGAGGCTAGGCCAGAAAGTACAGAACAGAAACCTCATACTACAGGGGGCCAGGTGCCAAGTGCTAAAAGTTGAATATTAAATCTCTTATAGGCTTAAGTGTCAAACATTTGGTCCTCCGATGATAGAATCATTTTTGAAGGTTCTAAAAATGTTGATGGGTCGGGCCTACTTGGGTGAAGTAGGTCACTGGAGGCATGCTTTAGAAAGTTGTTTTGGCCTTACCCTACTTTTCCCTCCTTAGGCTCTGGCTATGGTGAGGTGAGGCATCTCCCTCATCACACTCTCTGCACGCTCAGGCTATAAGGGTGAACCCTTTGAAACCATGAGCAAAACAAATCCTTGTCTTTTAAGATGTTCCCTCAATTATTTTAGTTCAACTGCACAGAAGTAACTAATTGTAGTCTGTTTCTGAAAACTTGCCTGAATTTAATTTCATTTGGACTAAATAAATTAAGATATACTCTTGCACAAAGGAATAATAAAAGGAAATTGTATGAGTTTGTGCATTCATACAGATGTATACACATAGGCATACACATATACACATAGCTGGGGATAATAATAAAACCCTCAGCATCCTGCCTCTACCAAATACTGAGATTACAGATGTATATCACCACACACACACACACACACACACACACACACACACTGATAGGACTCAAAGCCAGCGCTCTACCCACTGAGCTACATCCCTAGACCTGACATATATACATATTAATGATAAGCTGTCATATATAACAAATTTATAGTATGTAAAAAATTTTGATATGCATATTTAATTTCTTTAAAGTATAGTATTGTGGTGATTATCTTGGCAGAGATAGATGGTAGGCTCGTTATTTAACTGAAGTGAAGCTGAGGGACAGTCTATTCATAGAGCTATAGTTAGCATTAAGGCAATCAGCCAGGAGCCTCCGGCACTTAGAAGGCCAGCAAAGCGGGCAGCTATCCCATAAATCTGGAAAAGGGCCATTTGGGGAAGAGGAAGAGAGGATGCATGCCATGTATGCCACGTGGTCTCAGAATACAGGCAGGAGTATAAATCTGTACTCCATCACTCTCCATTCTTCATGTTCTGATTTGTCTGTTCTGCCCAAAGCCATGCACTGGAGCTGGAGAACCGGGGGGGGGGGGGGGGGCAAGGAATAAATCCAAGCAGCAAACAGGGAATAACCAATGAGCACACAGGCCATTTACATTATCGTTATTCAAAAACTCAAGTCACATATTCAGGCACATTTTGGAAATCACAAACGAATTCCTTTTTCTCCTGGTGTATAAGTTTTCATCATTGGCTTAGTTCAGAAAATTTTATACAAAATTAAGTCTGTCTTAGAATGTCTGGTCAGTTATGTACATATGAGGAAAGTTGAATGCTGGAGTCAAGTTATTTATATGGACCACAGACAAGAATTTTGCCCTAAAGTTGTAGGGTGTGTGATATGAGTATTAACCACACGAAAAACGATTATTTTCACATGTTGCAATATATCAAGATAACAACAGTTTCTGTCTTATGTCTCTGGCTCATGTACATACACTCTCTCTATTCAGAAGAACCAGATGGTTGAAATGAAGATAATTCTCGCAGTAATTGGTGGTTTCTTATATGATCTTATTGGGGGATAAGGGAATATCTAATTTGTTTGTGAAGGTTTGTGTTACTCTATACTGCCATCTTTCTCAGCCGATAGTAAAGAAGTATTTCTAAAGATTAATAAGGATTTTCCAATCAGGGACAGCTGCAGATACTACGCAAAAAGGAAGGGCCCATGCATCATACTCATAAACATTTTAAAATTTGAGCTAGTTAAAGAAATTTACATCCCAAACAGGGCAATTCCTCCTGAGTCATCTGCTCTGTTCTTCTTTTGCCATATTTTTCTTTAGAAATCACTGTCCCCGATAGTCCCAAACATGTTCCCTCACACAAACATGTAGCATACACCTAGAGCACACATTTCTTTGGAAATTGATGATTAAACCCCATGTGCAGAGGCCATGTACAAAATCCTCTGTAGTGGGATTACATTGTTACAATGTATATAGTTGTCCCGCCTACTGATTTAATAAAAAGTGCTGATTGGCCAAAGGCAGACAGGAAGTATTGGGCGGGGCTACCAGACTAAGAAAATTCCAGAACAGGATGAACAGAGCAGAAATGCCACAGAGAAGCCAGAAGATGCAGAGGATAACTATGCTACTCTGAGAAAAGGTACCGAGCCGCATGGCTGAACAGGATAAGAGTCATAGGTTAGTTTAAGGGTAAAGAGTTAGTAAGATATATGCCTGGGCCTTAGGCTGATCAGCATAAAATTAATGTAAACGTCTGTGTGTCTCTGCGGGTCTCTGGGTCTATGAATCCAAACCTTGAGGCTAGGCGAGAAAGTCCGGGCCAGAAACCTAATACAACAATTCTTAGCCATTCCTTTCTCCTCTGTGTATTCTGTTTATTCATCTTTGAAATCTTCATAATCATAGCATTGGTGGTGGGGAGAGGTAGAGATTTAGACAGCCTATATATACCTAGTAAATGGTTCTCCATTAATAAGTGTTAGCTATGATTGCTATTAAAAATTATAATTGGTTCACCCTATTTGTATCCAAAAGAAAATAATCTACAAGTATAATGTGCCTCAGGCAGGAAAAAAGAGTTCTTCGGGGTTGTAATCATAGATAGTGAAGTCTCAGAATCCCACAGGTGTATGGAACAAGGGATCAGAATAGATTATATACTTTGGCCACAGAGGTCAGAAAATAGAAATTAAAACCTGAGGGCCTCTCTTCACACAGG
The DNA here is from genome assembly GCA_033318265.1 of Phyllotis vaccarum. Lineage (NCBI taxonomy): Eukaryota > Metazoa > Chordata > Mammalia > Rodentia > Cricetidae > Phyllotis > Phyllotis vaccarum. Next base: position 8,547,637 of record JARWLC010000007.1, on the reverse strand, counting down.
ACCCTGTAACAGTGAGGTAGAGAGAGAGAACGGGACCCAAGATCCCAGCAACCTTTTATAAATGGGGTTGGCCACCTCCCCTTCAGGAGCCCGGGACCCTGGATAAACATCTTTGGGCCTTATCAGCCGATACCTGAATCCCATCACAGGACCCCCCCCCCCCCAAGCCTTGGCCATACCATCTAATTGTCTCAGAAAAGTTTGCAGCGCATCAGTATCAGTGATGCTGTGATCCAAGAACTGCAAACCTCATGAGAAATTAAAGGATGTCGCTTTACATTTTATACATGTCCAGCCCTGTATTTGGTGATATTCTGTCTGTAGCCTAGAGCTGGGCATCATGGAAGCATCATGCCATAAATATTGACAGAGTCTCCAAAGTCTCCTGCCCCTTCAGCCCTATTTGGGAAAGAGGCTGTTGTTCAAACCCCATTACACTGGCTGGACATTGATCCTATTCTGTTAGTACAAAAGTGAGATATTAGGTATTAAATTGAACCTATATTGTCAGAAAGCCATGCTGGGTGCATGATTTCAGGGCAGTGAAATGCAAAGAATGGGAAATTGATTTCAGCCCCTAATAAATTTTAATGAACAGCATCACTAGAATGCTGATCTCCTGATGTAAATTGATTCTCCCGAAAGGGTTGGGTAGATCAATGGGAGAGACACTGATGAAAAACTCTTCCTTTGTTCTTCCTTCCTCTCTCTTTCCCTCTCTCCCTCCCTCCCTGTTCTTCACCCCTTCACCTGTCCTGCTCCTTCTCTTACTGAAAACAGAAGACTTCGAGAAAAGACAAGTTAGGTTGGGAATGACCACAGATGGAACCAACAATAGTCTCCTCTCTGTGGCTTCCACAAAACAATTCTCAGAAACCACATGATATCCATGGGGATTAAAGCAAGAGGAAGCCATTAGGTTCCAGCTTGGGGTCACCATTTCAGAAGCAGCCTTACAATGTCCCAGTGTCACGGTGTCCTCTCCAGGAAGTGGGTACCTTCTCATTGCTCATGGAGGAGGTAATTTGGCTTAGAGAGCCAGAGATAATGAGACCTGTAATTTAGTGTTGCTTCACATTAATTACCTTGTTTGTCTCCACTATCATTCTGTCACCCTCTGCCTCTTACCCCACCTGTGGAAAGGTAGGATCTCTAAGAAAAGTCCAACACACACACACACACACACACACACACACACACACACACACACGTGTACATTCCCATACTTTTCTTCTAGATTCCTTCCTTCAGGTTTTCTGTCTATAACCCAGGTGAGGCCAAGGGGCAAGCTCTGAAACATTAGTCAGGGTTGTGGGATGGCCCAGGAAACAGATGTGGTCAGGGTATAGATCCAGAAAGACTCAGAACCAAAACAATGGCACCTTCAGAACCATCCACTTAAGAGTTGTAAGCTGGAGAGACAGACTGTAGTCTCAGAATAGTAGCAGAGGCAGGGTCTGGTGGAAGGTTGGGGGTGTGTGAAGGTTAGAATCCTCTGTTGAGCCTAGACTTCTCTTATTTTAGCTTCAAATCTGTAAAATGGGAATAATAACTTTTGCCTACATTATAGGTTTGTGCGTGTGTGTGATAGTTGGTTAGTTGGTTGAGAATACATGTAAAATACATGTGGCAGTGACTGGCTATTGTAAGTATCATGGTTTGCCATTTGATAGACAAGGAAAATTCTATAAATGTAGGTTATCCTTTCTTTTTTTTTTTTTTAAAAAAAACAATTTTGTGGATTAAGAAATATAGGCAGGCTTGGTACTGAGGCAGTTGAATTCTATCTCAGGCAACTTAGTGAGATCTTGTCTTAAAATAGTTAAAATAGGTTAGGTACATAGGTCAGTGGTAGAGTGCTTGCCCAGGTTCTACCAAAGCTCTTAGTTCAAAACCCAGAATTACCAAAAATGATCAAATAACCATCCACCCCAAAGTTCTCAGAGATATAAAGAGCTGAAAGTTATCATACTAAACTTCTCAATAAAAAAAAAAAGCCAAGCAGACTTTATCAGTGAGTTTTCCTAGATTCATCAGGGAGCTGAGAGTGCAAGGCAAATCATTAGCTCTGAGACCTGGCAAAAGAAAATACGGAGAGCCATGGCAATGATGAGTTTAACAGGACCAGGAGCCAGCGGAGCCCATAACTAGGGGCAACCCTGAGTAATAATTGACAAGTTTCTAGAGGGTAAGGACCTGTCTGAGAGGAAAGGTGAGGTAGGAAGTTGGGTGGAGTGGGGGATGGGAAGGCGGGGAAAGTGGGAAGGTGGAGGGATGAAGAGAGGCTGGGGTGGGAGGATGGGATAGAGTGGAAAGTTGGGCGCAGGAAGGTTTTGTGATTTTTTTTTTTTTTTAACTTCATGGAGCTCTTCTAGATCCTCAAATGGAAGTTGGGAGAAAGATTCCCCCCAGCTTCCAAGAAAGATGTGGTAATTCACCTTTGAAACAATGAACATTGTCCAAAACAAGGGCCTACTCCTCAGAGGCAATTGGTGAGTTTTATCTGAGGTTAGGGTTGCACTTTCATAACTTCAGGTTCAGGTTATTGACCCCAAAAGTAAAGTAAGTCAGGATTCTGAGTTTTGCAGCTCAGGGCTCCAGAACCACTAAACAACCCTGGCACTTAATCATAGAATTATGGATCATTTAATCTAGTCGACAGCTTACTTACATTGTGGGCCACAGAAACAGCCACAGGCTTTACCACAGAGCATGGTAAGATACAGACAGCCTCTCAGGAGGTTTTATGGATCCTGGGACCTCAGGAGAAGAGAATGAGCTAGCCTAGAATGTGGTAGAAATGAAAGCCTCTGGCTTCTACAGCCTCAGAAAACATTAAACTCAGCACAGCTTTTAGAAGGCATTTCTCACAGCCAAATCCTGAGGGTCTCGATTCTTTTATCACTCACTGAAAAATCACAGGGCAGTGTAGAGAGAGAGAGAGAGAGAGAGAGAGAGAGAGAGAGAGAGAGAGAGAGAGAAACCAAAACCAAAACCAAAACAACAAAACCAGTCATCAGAGCCAGACTGTGATCTGACACAGGTTTTAGAGTTGTCAGATAGGAAATGTAAAAGGTGAAAAATCAATATGTGAAGATGTTCAGTAAGACAGGAAGAAACACAGATCAATAGCTTTGAAGATTTATCAATGAAACTTTATAACTAAATGAAAAAAAATAAAGAAAAAAAGGATGAGAGAAAGAACCAATTTCCAAGAACCGAAGGCAATTATGAAAATGGGTAGGATATTTACAGTCATGAAGCCAGACAAGGAAAAAAAGGAAGGACAGAGGGAATGTTTGAAGTGATGCTGAGGAGAATAAGCCAATATTTCTGACAGAGACCAGGCAATGCATTCAGGATGTCAGAGGGCATCACACAGAATAAAGACCCCAAATTTGGTCCCTATGTACCGTAACTCAAACTATGGACATTTCAAAAGAATTCAGAGACTAAGGGGGAAGCAGAGCTTACCCACAGGACAGTCAAGCATCTCATTCTTCTTAAACTCACAGACCACTCGTCACAGTTGAACACGTTTTGAGGTATAAAACATACGTCTCTGGGTTTCAAAAAATCATAAGTCATTTCTATTGCACAATGGAATTAAGTTATAAATCAATAACCAAATACTTAGAAATTAAATAACACTTTATAACTAACATGGATTAGAAGAAATCAGTTGAAAATTTTGACTTAAATAAAAGTTAAAATACAAATGACCAAAATGTGTGAGGATACAGCAAAGGCTACATTTCAAGGGGAATTTGTAACACTGAATGCTTATTTTAGAAATAGAAAAAGATCTGAAGTCATTGACCTAAGATTTCACCTAAGGAAACTGCAGAAAGATGAGCTGTGTGAGTCTCAGTGAAACAAAATAAACAATGAAGATGGAATCAATAAAGAAAATCCACAAACCCAAGGTGTTTTTCTTGTTGTTTGCTTGTTTGGGGTTTTTTTGTTTGTTTGTTTGTTTTGTTTTTTTGAGGTAAGATTTCTGTGTGTAACAGCTCTGGCTATCCTGAACCTGGCTTTGTAGACCAGACTGTCCTCTGACTTACTGAGATCCACCCCCCAAGTGCTGGGCTCAAAGGCTTGAGCCACCATCACCTGGCAGACCAATTCTTTGAAAGGTACAAACTCCCCAGACTCATTCTAACTCATTCTATGAGTTCAGTATCACTCTGGTGCTAAAATGAGGTACAGAAAATAAGAAAGAAAAAGTGTAGACCAATGTATATTACAAAATATACCCCGATCAAACCCAGCCATGGAACATTAAGTAAGATTTATTCTATGTATGCAAGTATAATTCAACATTTGAATACACTATTTTAATCCACCATGTTAACAGAATAATGATAAATTATACAGTTTCAGTGGCAGAAAAGATATTCAACAGACCAAACTTAGTATCATTCACCATAAGACACTAATATACAAAGAACAGAGATTAATTTCCTTAACTAATAATTAAGAACATCCATCAGCCTTTAGAGCTGACTGACGTAAAGATGAAAAACTAAACATGTTCCTCTAAGTTCAAGAGCACAAAAGTGTCCTGTCATGTTGATCCTGTTGAAAGTCATATTAGAGTCCCAAGACAAGTTGTACAATGGACCAAAACCAAGTCAATGGAGGTTGTTCTCAACCAGTAATGCTGGAAAAATTGGACATCACTTACCAAAAAGTCAGTCTAGACACAGGTTCTTAGCCTTTCCTGAAAACTAAATCAACATAGATCAAAGAACTAAGTATAAAACACAAAACAAGACTTTTTTCTACAGCACAACATAGGAGAAAGAAAAATCTAGGTGACCTTGGACTTGGTGGTGAAACCAGAACAGTTAACAAGCTGGACTTTGTTAACATTAACAACTTTTCTGCTGTTTACACTGTTGAAAGAAGGTAAATCTCCAGCTGGTGAAAACACTATCAATAATGACCAGTATTAAAATTTAGACTAACTCTTAAACCTCAATAAGAAGAAATGGGTAATGAAATCAGAAAATGATAAAGGGGCAGAGATACCTTACAGAAGACAGATGGCTAACAAGAAGGTGGCAAGTACTCCACCTTATATGTGATTAAGAAAATTTAAATTAGCTTGACAGTGTGACACTTATTCACTTATTAGAATGCATAAAATCTGAGACACTGACAATAATAAATGTTGACAAAGATGAGTAGCAACAGGGACTTCATTCATTGCTAATTGTAGTGCATCATCGTAGGATTATATTGGAAGACAGACTATCTTGCCCTCTCATCCTAAGCTGTCCTAAAACTCATGATATATCTGAGGCAGTTTGAAACTCAACATCTGCCTCAGCTTCTTGAGTGCTGGAGAGACAGGCCTATACCACCACACCCTCCTACACTGGCAGTTTTTAACAAAGGTATCATAATTTTACCATATGCTTGTTTGTAGCTATTGAGCTAACTGAGTTGAATAATATGTCCATACAGACCTTGTGCACCCATGTTTACAGCAGCTGTAATGGCTATTCTTGAAGATCAATTTGATGGGATTTCAGAATCACAACAGAAACAGATCTCTTAGCACATCTAGATTAGACTGACGAAGTGGAAAGACCCGCCCAAAGGGAGGCGGCACCATTCCAGGGGCTGATGTCCAGAACTCAAGGAAAAGAAGAAAGCTGAGGTAGTTTGAAAACAATGGCCCCTATCGGCTGGCTAATAGATTTGAATGCGTGGTCACCAGAGAGTGACACTGTTAGGAGGTATGGTCTTGCTGGAGTAAGTGTGGCCTTGTTGAAGGAAGAGTGTCACTGGGGGTGGACTTTAAGGTTTCAATGTCCAAGCCAGGCTTAGTGTTTCTTTCCCTTCTGCTGCCTGCAGATCCAGATGTAAAACTCTCTGCTACCTCTCCAGTACCATCTCTGCCTGCATGTCACTATGCTTCCCACCACCACAATAATGGACTAAGCCTCTGAAACTGCAGGCCAGTCCCAATTAAGTGATTTTCTTTAGAAGAATTGCCATGGCATGGTGTCTCTTCACATCAACAGAGACCCTACTGAAGACAGGAGCTAAGTGGCACTCATTGTCGTATGCTTTTTGGCTGCTGACACATTGACCAACTACCTCAAACCTAGTAACTTCCTCACCATGGTGGACTTGTTGCTTTTGCCAGATACATTGTTGCGGTGGCAACATAAGACAAGCAACCAAAAAACAGCTTGATGGTTGGTAGCAGTTATTCACAATTGCCCAAACCTGTAAGCAACCAAAATGTCCATTGGTCAGAGAAGACATAAACTGTGGTATATCCATGCAAGCAGAAACTCACTCAGTGACAAAAAAAAGGAATTGAAGTTCAAAGAGACATGGAGAAATGTTATGCCTGTGGTGCTGAGGAGGAAAGGTAGGCAGGCACTCTACCACTGGGCAATGTCCCTAGCTCCAGGGAGTGACTTTAAATTACGTTACTACATTACTAAATGAAAGGAATCAGCTAAAATCCTGTGTTCTGTGTGAACATCCTTAGATACTGTGGAAAAGGCAAAACTATAAAGAGATTAAAAAGATAAGTATTTTCCAGGGCTCAGAGGAAGAAAGGTTGGGGAAAATAGGCGAAGAGAGGAGATTTTAAGCTTGGTAACGTTACTTTGTATATGCTAAAACACTGAAATGATGGAAATGTGACATTATGCGTTTACAATTCCAAGAACTGTGTGATACAAAGATTGACATTTAATGTAAACACCAGATTTTAGTTCATATTATATATCATATTGGTTCATTAATTTAAAGAAATGCACTGTACAACTACAAGATGTTACAGGAGAACCAAGGTATAAGAAGATGCTGCATGGGAACATTATATTACGTGTTCATTTTTCTAGTAAATATAAAACTTTTAAGAAACAAAGCTTATAAATGTTTTCCAAAGAAAGGTGTCTTCTTCCTGAGACATCTTTGTGGCTCCAAAAGTTATATATGGTGGTGAAAATCTCTTTAGAGCTGTTGTGAGGTAAATGGGAGACCATTGAGGAAATCCTGCAGGATGGAAGCTCAAAGGAGGAGCTAATTTTCCTAGACTAGGTGCAAGCTTGGGGATTAAAGAAGCTAGACAGATACCTTTCACAGAGCAGGGATATTTTATTTGGGACTGGGAATCCAGGTTTGTAGAAAACTATGGCTGGGGAAATATGAGCAAACATCTAACCTCAGATAAAATAATGATAATCAAAGTTAGGATACCACTAAAATCCAACCTGTCGAACCAGTGAGATTCATTATAGTTACATATAGAAGGAGAAATGGCTGAACTCGTATCACTAAGTGCCTACTCCAGAATTAGTGGCATGTCTTTCAGGTAACTCAGCTGGTGTGTTTTTTGGTAGCTACATTCGTCTGACTCTTCCAGGAAGCTTCCCTTGGCTAGGAGTGCCTCTCCCCAGTCTTTCTTGCTTACAACAGCTTGGTCAGGGATACATCTTCCTGCATCTGGTAGGTTTCAGGGACTTCCTGAAGCCTCTGAGTTAATTACTTCCTTCCTGAGTCTTCAACAACCACCCCAAGCCTTTAAGGATTTGATGGAATCTTTCAGGATAGAATGTATCAACTCAGAGCCTTTCCTAAAACAAAATAGTATTTAATGAAGTTTAGGAGAGGAAGATTCATTTAAAACCCTTTCTCTGCAGCATGAGTAGAAAGGAGATGGTGATGTGGGAATGTCTTTCTGTATGTTGTGAATAAATGACTGTTTTGGCTATGACTGGCACTATAGGGGTAGGCGAGGAAATTGGAGCATAGGTAGGAGGAGGATGGAGTCAGACAGAAATGTGATCCAGCAGCCAAAGAATCAACGTCAAGTGACACAGGTAAGCCACCGGCCATGTGGCAAGACAGATTAATGGAAATGGACTGAATTAAGATGAAAGAGCTATCTAGCAATATGTCTGAGCCATAGGCCAAACAACATAAAATTAATATAAGCATCTGTGTGTTTCTTTGGGATTTTGGGATTGCTGGTCCAGATAAGTAGTAGCAGCAGGTCAGAACTGTGGGACTAGGTGGGCCAGAAACCTCCTGTTACAAGATGGAGTATACATTATATGATTGGATATTTAAAAATAGAGATCCTTCATTTATTTCAGGGGTTCTCAACCTTCCCAGTGCTGTGACCCTTTAATATAGTTCCTCATGTTGTGGTAACCTCAAGCATAAAATTATTTTCATTGCTACTTCATAACTGTAACTTTTCTACTTGTAATTTTTCTAATGTTATGAATCATACCGTAAGTATCTTATATGCAAATATGTAAATATCTAATATGTAAATATGTAAATATCTGATATGTGAATATCTGATACGTGATATTTGACCCCTGTGAAAGGATCATTTGACCCTCCAAAGAGGTTGTGAGTCATAGGTTGAGAACTGCTAATTTATTTAATAGTTTATTGAGTATCGACTACTATATGTCAGCCTTAGTGTAGGGTTGGGGGATTCAGCGTGAAAAATCATGTGCTGGTCTTCTTTGGTTTTCATTCTCAAGGAGTCAGGCAAACAAACAATGAGAGTTTTAGGAAGTGTATTTTGTAATTTCCTTCTAATAAAGCTGTACTGTGTGATGCAAAGAGTTCCCTTCCCCCACAGTTATTCATGGCAATGTGCTGTGTTGTTCTGTGCATCATAGTGAGCAGATGTCCAGCATCTTCTTCCATGCAGAGAAGAATTATGTGCTTGAGTTGTCACTGAATTCCTTCTCCATGCGAAGAAGATATATTTCATGTTGTTCTGAACATTGAATGGCGCTAAGGAAAATAAAATGAACTATGCAAAATAACCGCACAGCATTGGCCTTACACTCCCAAGAAACAAAAGATAGAAAGTTCCGGATTAAGGTCTAATATTCAGAATCAAAAGCCACCACCGGGATGGATGCTGCTACCAGTCAGAATTCTTGTTTGCCTTGTGGTCTTTTCCTTCTTTGGCTTGCCATTTTGAGGACTTTGTTTCAGTAAAATACGATGCTTTGTCATTCAGGTTTTAGTCTTTTTATTGCTGAGATTGGCAAGTAGAGATTTTACTGATCAACTTCAGAAAGCCTTTCTTAAAGGGTAGGGCAAAAGGAAGATCTGTACCAACGACCATTCTGGTGTAGATGTGGGTTTTTTTTGTTTGTTTGTTTTTTTCTTAAACAAATAAAGGTATTCTTTTTGATCAACTCCTTTAAAATGAGATCAGGGCATTGTGAATGGCCTGGCTATATGGTTACACTCCCATAACAGATGAATACGACTGTCCCTTCAAAGTGATATTTCCGTTATGTGAATGGAAATAAGGAGTTTGGAGAATCAAGTAATTTTTTGAGCATCCTGGATAAGCTGGTGAAGAACCAGATTCTTGTGAGGCAGGAAGACTTAATCAGAATTAAAGCTGTAATTAACGGTAGCATTCTCTTCATTCTTCTGACCTGACAAACCGGGCTCCAGGCAGAGTGATGATGATGAAGGCTCCACATGGCGCCCGTGTCACTAGATGCTTTTATCTGCCCCCAGGTCAGAGCTCTGACAGATTAGGTAGAGCATCTGGGTGGTGACTCGGTTAAGGGTCAGATTGTTCTTGTTGGAATCCTGGTGATGTCCTATGACCTTCAAAGTTCTGACACCTCTTCATTTATGAAGCCAGGAGCTGAGAGTCTGGTGGGGTAGACAGAGCCTCGCATGAGCACTGAGTGGGCACTCATCCAGAGCCATGACGTCCTGTCATTCTGTCGAGGTGTTCCTACTTAAAAGAGTGTCTTATAAAGTCTGAGTAGTGATTGATGTGATGTTTCTGTGGGACAGAGCTTAATAGACCTAAATTTGGCCCCATTTGTTGAATCAGAAGAGAATTGGAAATGTAATTTTTTTTTATTGTACAACTGCGCATTCGTGGTAGATTTCATTTCAGTCTTTTGATCACACAGGAAAATAGTAGTTTAATATCAATAGCTGGCCTGAAGCCGAATTCAACTCTCTGAGTACCTTTAAGTATATATACATTACCAAATTATTTTGAAAAATAACTCCTGACTGGCTCACCTAGAGTTTAAAAATGATCTACTTCAAGTCAATGGGGAAAAAATGAACAACTCCAAATAAACACTGCAATTATTTTTAAGAATTCTTCTTCTTTTTTTAAACTTACTTATTTTTATTTTATGTTTTTAGTGTTTTGTCTGTTTGTATGTCTGTATAACAAATGCCAGAAGTGCCCATGGAGATCAGAAGAGGGTATTGGGACCCCTGGAATTGAAAGTACAGACAGTTGTGAGCCACCATGTGGGTGCTGAGAATTGAACCCTGGTCCTTTGGAAGAACAGTCAGTTCTCTTAACCACTAGGCCACCCACCTCTCTTCACTAACTGTTGAAATTATTGCTGGTAACTTCTGTGTATGTAGGCTAATCAGCCATACTTCAGAGCTCAAAGCCGATTGGGTGAGAACAAAAGCTATCAGTCAAAATAAGAGCATTTACACATCCTGCTAGTATTTAGCCTTAGCCTAAGGATGGCCCAGGTGGAACCATAGGGCGCGGTGCTTAAATGTGTGAGGCTTTAGTATCAGAAACTGGGGTTTAAGATCTGTCACTTTGGCAAGATACACCTTTACATTTAATTTCTTCAATATAAAAAAAAAATCAATAGGTAATTCTAAAGCTTAAATCAAGGCTATGAGAGATTTGATGCAGTGGGTAGTGGATATTAAATACAGGCTGCTATCATTTCTGTGACAGTCATGACTGTAGCTTCAAGAGCTTGGTCCATAGCATAAGTAATTCAAGTAGAAAGAGAAGCTATTTACTCTGAGGGGAGTGTAATCAATGTGACACAGGCTGGGGTGTGAGTTTGTGTGTGCCTTTGAACACTTTTGCTGTGTTTCTTCTACATCACTTTTATGTCTTCTTAGAATTACATTATTTCATAATCAGTCAAGAAAGATCCAAGACCATGGAATGAATAGTCTAGTAACTACAATGAGCATATGGCAGAAGATGGTTTCTCCACTTTGCTCTTCTGTCTTGTAATATAGTGATACATTCATGAGCTTAGCCTACCCTGAGAGCTAATGATCACAATGCAGATGAATTCCAGTTGGTTGTTGAAGCTGGGATTGAGTACTGGCAGAATTCTGACACGCTGCCTCACCTGTCTAAGGAAAGGGCCCTGTGATGAGAAAATAGGCCGGGAGCCATGCTCTGTGGAAGCTCACCCATTTCCAGATGCCGTCGTCTACTTTCTATTGCTGTGGTAGACAATATGATCAGAGACAACAGGAGAAGGAAAAAGTTTATTTCATCTTGGAGATTATAGTCCATCATGAAGGAAGTCAGGACAGGTACTCAAGGCAGGAACCTGGAGGTAGGAACTGAAGCAGCATCCGTGGAAGACTACTCCTTGCTGTTTATTATTTGTTAAGCCAGACTTCTTATACCACCCAGGCAGGGCCACCAGTTTAGGGAGGGCACTGTCTACAATGAGATGGGCCCTTCCACATCAATTGCGAATCAAGAAAATGTCCCACAGACTTGTCTACTAGCCAGTATAATGGTTGGCATTTTCTAAGTTGAGGTTTCCTCTTCCCAGATGAGCCTAACCTTGAATCTATAGCTTGCGTTGACAAAGCAGCTAACCAGCTCACCAGGTACATAATCTTCTAATGGCTGAAATAACAAAGCATTAAGAAGATATGCATGGCATACAAGCTCTAGAAGGCAGAGGGAAACAAAACAGTCTTTCCAGGTGGCGTTCCCTCTAAACTCAACTTGGTATTCTTCATTGACGCATCTAAGTGTCTGTGTCTTGGATACCTCTTGATTTTTGTAAGCATCTCTCCCCCATCCTGTCTATTTGTGTTGACTTGGTGGAATCAGGGCTCATCCTAAAGACTTCACTTTAATCTATCACCTCTGTAAAGAATTTATTTCCAAATAATCTCATATTCTGAGAAATTTAGGATTAGGAGTTTCAAAATGTCTTTTTTGTTGTTGTTGTCCCTGACCTGAGAAAAGACCCAATTCCATCTATAGCCCCTGGCTTGCTGGCCTTTGGAAGGCTTAGCTCCAAGGCTTGATATACAATACAGTTCTGTCAAAGGAAGGAGGACCATGGTCATTCAAAGAAATCTATATGAATTTCCCACTATGGACTATATGTTTAAACTTCTTAATTGCAGATGGCATAGTGCATTATAGCTTTTATTATATAAAATACGAATATGCAAAGAAAAATATATGGAGTTTTAATTCACAGTAAGGTTTGTGGACCTATTGTGACATTCTTTCCCCTTCTAATACTATGAGCCTTTCAAGAAATCAAAGTGCCTAAGACCTGTGAGCGTGAGCAGAGCTTCTTTCCATGATGTAAGATTACTTAAGTTCCTTTTTTAAAGAATTCACTCCAAAGAGGTAAACTACCTCCCTTTGCCATTCGCTCTCTGAGCAAACATATGAAAGACGAAAATTTGACATATTCCATTATAGGACAAGCTTAAGGAAGGAGCAGGAATTGACAGAAATCTCAAGTTGGTGCCCAGAACCTGCCCTGCATCACAGAGCCACAAGTTTACAGATACTAAACTCACTGGACTTTAATACTTTCAAGGGGAAAAAGCTTATAACTCATTACTTTATTGACTATTGAACTTTGAGAACAAAACCGAAAAGATCTTTCTAGTTTCTTTGCTAGTTAAAAAACTAGTGTTCTGATTTTTCCCCCACTTCTAATGCCTTGTGAAATACATTATCTCCACACTTCTTATATATTTAGCTCAAAGCTCTAGAAGGAAGATGGACACAGAAGCTGTCTCTACCTTTCCTAGTAACAAATATGCATTTGCTGGAGGCAGATTGGTCTGATTCATGTGGTGAAAACTTCATTTGTCCTTTATATTGAAGCAGTCACATGTCAGAGACTTTATGAAAATGGTCTTGTGTATTACATTCTTGTATTTACTTAGCTACTTCTTACTCATTGAGGTATGGTCAGGCACCTATGTATGCAATAACTGTATGATAACCCCTGGATTACGTATTACGTCTAATGAGATGAGTTCTTTTGTTCACCTACAACAACCTCTGCAAAGAAGACAATGATTTCAGTTGTTTGTTCCCTGGAGAAATGTTAACGATTAACTTGAGAAGGGGAGATGCTTTTACTCTACTGCTTAATTTTTCATAATGCCGTATGTTTTCTGTATACTTTAATATTCATCTAACGTATCCCAAACAAGACAGGATGCTTCCCAACACCACCACACACCTATTTCCAGCTGAGAAGAAAGTGTTCCTACACTCAAAGACCACACTTACTCTTCACCAGGGTCACTCGCTTTTCTTCTGCTAAGATTCGCCCAGTGGGAAGATGGTAAATTCAGTTTCTGCTGTAGTGGCTACTAACTAAGTCTAACTTATTTGGATACCTTCTTCCTAAGTCTATGCAGTAGCTGTTATTTTCCACCTGTGCACCAAGAAATCCTTTTGTGGACTCTGGGACCATGATAAATTAGTGAAGAAACATGGATTTTCAGAAGGAATGTTCATCAGGACCTGGGTAAGTGAACAATTCCATGTGAAGCCTCATAGCATAGATAAAGTAGTTGGTTATTGACCATCATGGTCTGCAGGGTATCTAGATAGAGGTATACGTTCTCTTATGAGCTCAGAGGAGTGGTTTACAGACTAACTTAGGGGTCTTTTCTATTATGTGGGTCAGGAGAAAAAGGCCAGTTTGTATGGCTTGATGTATGGACATCTGGATTCTATATGGTGCTAAAGGCTCAACACTAAATGGTTTATCCCATTTTATTTTTTACATTGCTTGGTTTGCTGAGCTGTGGTACTTTTAAATATTTATGTCAGTGTATTGAGATACAGTTGATATATTAAAAAAACCTGTACATGTTTAATATGTAGAACTTGACAATTCTGAAGCTCCTGACCTTCATAACTGCCACCACAATCTGTACTATGAATCCCTTGTCACTTCCAAGATTTATTTTTTATTATTACTGTTATCATTATTGTAATGTTGTGCAGACACTTACCGTAGGGCCCACTCTCTTATTAGACTATCAGAGCTCAGTATACTATTGTTGACTGTGATGCTGCTCTAGAATATATTCCAGGCCTTGCTTCACTGGTGTAGCTTGAACTTCATAACTTTTGACTCAACCCTCCCCTCTGTCTCTGCTTCCCAGTGCCCAGCAGCAAGCATCTCAGCCTGTGCTTTTGTGAGTTTAAATATTTAGGTTAATCACATGAGTGACATCATATAATACTCATTTTTCTGTGCCTGGCTTTTTTTACTTATCAGAGTGTCCTCTAGGTTCTCATGTTAGGTCACATAGTAGGATTTCTTTGACATCCACAAAATGAATGTATGGACAACCGAAAACTACTGTGTATCCTGTGTTTATGTGTCTATGCCACAGCATACATCTGGGGGTCAGGAGACAGTTTTCAGGAGTTGGTTCTCGCCTTCTCCTTGTTTGAGGCAGGGTCTCTCTTGTGTCTATTGCTCTTCCAGTTACTCCAAGCTGTTTGCCTGTAAGCTCTGGGGCAATTCTGTCTCCACTGATCATCTCATAGTAAGAGTGTTGGGATTACTAATCCATTACTGCATTCAGCATTTTATGTTGGTTACAGGGATCAAACCCAGGAAATTAGGCTTGTGCAGTAAATATTTCTTTCCTCTGAATGATGCCCCATGAGGCTCACATCTTTAGGCATCTACCTACTGATGGACATGTGCGTGGTTTTCATGTCTTGAATATTGTGCATTATACTGCATAAGTGGATGTTGTAGGGAATTTGATCATGCTCTGACTCTTCCAAGTCTGACAATAAACAGAGGTCAGAGGTACCTAGGTACTAGCTGACCAAAATTAACCATAGACGTTCTGGAGGATTGAGGACATACAGAGAGACACAGGAAGTAGTAGGGAGGGGCTTAGAAAGATTCGTGAGGTCACTGGTATCTTCTCTGACGTTTCCTCTGTCAGGTTTTTACTTCAGTTTTATTTAAGAGTAGAACAATATAAGTAATCACTTCTGGAGGGGAGCCAATGTCTCTTCAAGATCCTAATTTCAATTTGTTTGGGTAAATATTCAGAAATGAGAATGTGGTCGTACACATGATGTTCACTACCTTTTCATGAAACTGATGGCTATTTGTATGTTTTCTCTGAGGAAATGTCCATTCAGTTCCTTTGTCCATTCGTAAATTAGGTTTTTGGGTTTTTTTTGTTTTGTTTTTGTTATTTTCTCGCGTGTTTTGGATAGTTCTTGATACTGAGTGGTAAGAGTGTCTTGTGTATCTTGGATCGTAGCCCTTTAAATGAGAGACGGTTTTGCACATAACTTCTCCTGTTCATAGGGTACCTTCTACCTGTTGATGTTCATTTTCTTTGCAGAAACTTTTAGTTCAGTGTAATGCCAGGTCTGTTTCAGTTTTGTTGTCTGGACTGTTGGTGCTTTAGCTGAGAAATGTAAAAGGCGAAAAAGCCTTTAGCTTGACCAAATGAAAAATGGAGAAGAATCAAAAATGAAATAGAGAACAATATAATGAATGGCATAGGAATTAAAAGAGCGTAAGGGACCAGCATATACAAACAGCATGGGGGGGGGAGTAAACAAAAGAAATGGATAAATTACTAAAAATATAGGATTTGCCAAGACTGAATCAGAAGGAGAAAGAAAGCTAAAGCAAATGGATAAGAAATAGATTCCATCAGCCATTAAAGTGCTCCAGTGAAGAACTCAGAGAAGATGGCTTCACAGGTGAATAAGATCAAACGTTTAAAGATAAATGAATGGCAAACACTTCTTAGATCCACCCCCCATAGAAGAAGAAATAGGTTATTATAATGACCACACTGACAGCAAAGCCAAAGATACTGTGAAAGAAAACTACAGGCTAATGTTCTTGAGGAAGGTGAATGCAAAAGACCTCAACAAGACATTAGCAAGTCATGGCCGAGAGTCATGGGGCTTGTGTTCCACAGAGCGTCTGCGTTTGGTTCTCAGACTTAACACTGGGAAGCTTGTGACTGCCTATCACTCCAGCTGCTACACTCTCTTCTGGCCTCTTCAGGCATCTAATGATGCAGGTTGTACACACACACACACGCTCACACACACAAACACGCTCACATACACAAACACGCTCACATATGTGTGTGTGTGTACATACTCAAACATACATATAAAATAAAATGAATAAGTCTTTAAAAAATTTAAAAAGAGAACATATCACAACAGCACCAAAACTAATATAATAATAATTAAAAAAAACCCTTAAGAATATCCCTAACCACAAAAGTGGAAGATTGTGTAGTGAAGGCTCTAAAGCCCAATGCAGGAAACTAACACACGTACAAGGAATATAAATGTTCATGGATTGAGGCATCAGTATTTTGAAATGTCAACTCAAAGCCATTTGCAGATTTCTCAATCTCCCTCAAAACCCTAACGGCATCTTCTAAGAAATGGAGTTCATGTAAAATTACAAATGATCCCGAACAACCAAAGAAATTCAAATAAGAATAGAACTGGAAAAGTCATACTGTCTGATCTCAAAACATATTCCAGATTCTCGGAAGTCAGCACAGTGTGGTGCCTGCATAAAAATAGGCATATTGACAAACGAGACAGAATAGAAAGCCCAGATACAAAGCTAGACATATGCGGCCAGTTGATGTTTGGGGATGAAGTTAAGAGTACACAATGGGAGTAAGTGGTGTGGGAAAGATGGATATCCACATGTAAGAGGATGAGATTGGCTCCTTTTTTACATCACATGTGAAACCAATGCCAAAAGCATTGGTAGATGTGGCAACGCTATTTCGTCTCATTATTGTGAGAAGATGAAGGACAGAATGATTGCATTTTTCCTCCTCAGAGACGGACGGTACTTGCTGCTCATATACTGGAATCCAGATGGTCTGATAGCAGGTACTCCTTTGTTCTGAATCAGCTTTCATTTCCCTTGGAGTCTATATGATGTGATGTGAAGGGCGTGGCTTCGTGAGTTCTCTGGCTGTGGTTTTGCATTTCTTCCTAGGCTCTGGTTTCCTCACCAGATAACGGAATTGCTGTGAAAGGAGAATCCATATTAACACATGGCTTGATGCTTCCTAGGTCTTCAAAAGTGCCAGCTCATTCATTCTCCGTGGAGCTTGTAATGCTTAATAGTCATAGCCAACTTGAGAGACTCTAGCATCGCTTAGTGGACAAGCCTCCAGAGATGTCTGTGAGAGATGAGAAATGGAAAGAGCTCTCCTAAGAATGAATGGCACAATTCCACGGGCTGTTTTCTTGGCCTATGTAATGAGAAGTGAGGAGAGCATAAACAGTCCTCTCTCGCTGCTCTCCGATTCCACAATCACCAGCTGTCTCCAGCTTCTGTGGCTGTGATTCCCTTTCACTGTAAGCAAAATAGACTCAGTGACGTGTCGTCAGATCACTAGCCTACAGTTCCTGGCTTATGGTCCATCACAACACTTAACCAGGCCTCTCAGCGAGGCCCTGGCTTGTCCTGGAATTGTGCCACTCTGAGGCCACTAAGCTGCCATCACTCTCATACGTGTTTCTCAGAAATGAGCTTTGGCCAAAGGTGCAGGAGTTTCATTTTGTTTCAAGCACAGTAAATCCATGTTGACACTCTCTTTTAGCGTACCGAAGGCTGCATCTGCTCCATAGTAAAAAAATGACACTGTGACTGGAAATATTTTAGTAGCCCTGTGTGTGTATGTGTGTGTGTGTTACTGAATGAGAAGTTACAATTATTAGCAGTACCAGGAATTTCAGGCATGTTAACACAGTTCCAGCTCCTCCTGCACAACCCGAGTGAGCAATGATTTATTTACCTGAAAGCAGGCCCTGAGCTGCATCTGGAGCTGGATCTGGATCTGGATCTGGCCTCTGGAGAACAAAAGTGGACCCCCCTGACAACACAATGCCTTATTTTTGGTGCCAACAGCAGTAGGTACACAAGCCTGGAGCTCTCTTGGTGTTGCAGAGAAAGCCACATGGTGATAGTAAGTGATGTCCTGCCAGGCTGGGGCCACTTTTTAGTCACTGCCTATTTGGTATGGCATCCCTTCCCAATTCCCTGTTGTTTGAACTTGACCTTAAGGCTTTACAAGAGTTAAAGGCAGTTCCCCTTCCCTTAGTATACATTTCTTCTGATAGGTGATTTATTTATGACATTATTTTGGTGAATCTCTCAGAACATAACATCTGCTCAAGACAAGGAAACTCTGGCTAAATTCAGCTCATTTTTAGTGTCTCAAAATCTTCTCGGGGATGGCATGTTTTTGTTGTAATTATTTTAACAGTAAGTAGAAAGCAACTATGCTGCTTTCATTTTTTTTTTTTTTTAGTTTTATGTATATAAATGTTCATCATGTGAGTTATGGAGGGTTGTAAGTTGTCACCATCTGTGTGCTGGGAACCGGAATCCTCTGCAAGAACAGCAACTAAACTTAGCCAGTGAGCTGTCTCTCTTGCCCTCACAGTGCCTTCAAGTTTACATAGGTGATCAAAATTGATTAGCCTGCTATGTTACTAGAGAATAACTAGATCTCTCTTAAATGGTCACACTTTCTACTGACCATCATGATTACTTTGATATATAAATTTGTACATGACCCAGTACAGGGGGGTCAGCCAATTGTTGGATTAAATTCTGTCTTTTCAAAGATTATGGTTTCCAGCTTGTCTGCCTATTACATTCAGGGAAGGCAAAGGGCAATGATTAAAGCATCAAGCACAGGCCCCATCACATGTTGCCATGGTGATATCTTTCACAGTTTAGTCTGATGTTTATTGTTGCCATTTTATACCCATCATTGAATTTTCACTTGTGAATAAAATATATAGTTGGGCCAGTGTACAAGTTGCTGATGTGACTACCTTTAACAGGAAGTTCTTGAGATGCCAAGATCCCATGGAAAGACTGGAAATGCTTTTTTATGAGGGTAGGACTTTAAAGAAGGGCTTTGAGGCAGCATGTGATCTAGGAAGGATGACTGACAGATCAGTGTAGAGCAGATCAGGAGGGATGAAGGTAAGACACTAACAAAAGAACTTTGCTGACCAACCAAGAAGGGGCTGAAGGAAACTTCTCATACCCAAATTAAGGAGAATTGTCTTAAACTCTTTTCTCTGAGTTGAGGTGGCAGACAAAGGTGTCTTAGTTAGCAATCCTAGTAACACTGGTTACACGGATTTCACTCTTCCTCACTTTCAAACTCCAGGAACTTTGATTTCAAGGCTGCTGCAGAGCTGGTGCGAGCTGGTGCGAAGGGGTACGCACTGTGGCAGAGATGCCTCAGTGAGAGCTGGTAACATAGATGAAACAATGTAACCCATGAGACATGTAGCCAAAGAGGAGGAAGTAGACTCTTAATGGAAGAGGTAACAATACCCAGAGTGGAGTGCAGAACACAAAGTATCTCCCAGGTGAAGCCTTAGAAGCTTGGCATGCCCCCGAGATAATAAATAGGGAGCCAGAAAGAACTTTAAGCCAAGATGTATGCTGAGGTGAGAGAGACATGCCCTGTTTTCACTTTCTAAAGATCACAAAAGCAAATTTGGGGACAAGTGAAAGATTGTTACAATATCCCTGGATCCTCATGAGATTAATGCAGACCCCTAAGTGAATGGTCATAGGATGTGAGAGAAGAGGAGGAAAGAGACAGGAGGGTCTTGGACTCCGCTGAGCTTGATGACTGATTGGGTAGGACCTGGGAAGGATGCTGGATTGTGTCTAGACTTCTAGAATAAACAAGTATACAACACCCTTCACTGATGTGGGGGAAGGAGCTGATGAGAGAATGGGCAGGAGCCCCACTGTGAACTGTGCTGTACAAACGTCTGTGTGGCACCTGAGTGAGCTAGAGATCTACCAAATAGACGGAGGAACTTTGTGTGGTGAGGAAGCCTTGGAGTGGAGATTGTGTGCTTGTTTTAGTTAAAAAGGAAAGGATGGGTGGTGTGATTGTCAGGAGGGTGAAGGAGAGAACCTGGTGGTTAGCAGCCGGTTAGAGGAGAAAGGGTATACAGTAAATTGTCTTCCTTAAACTACCTCTTTGAGAGGTATGAACAGCAGGTCTTATGTTCAAGCCTTGGAGCATCTTTATGTCACGTTTAAGAGCCACAATCACTCACTTGATAAGGTTACCCGCCTCCCCTGGCTCAGTTCCTTTTTTCCCATCTTTGAATTCTAAATCTAAATACTTGTGACCCATTTATTCAACAAAGGTCTATCAGTAACCAGAATATACATACGAAGAAACCCAGAATCAATGTAAAATGATCTGCAGCCAATGGAGAAATTAGCCTGAAGGTTTGAACAGATGCTTTACCATTAAAGAGAGAAATAGACTGCTGGTTTGAATAGCAGTAATGCCCCCGAGGCTCATATATTTGAAGGCTTGGTCATTAGGGAATGGCACTATTTGACAGGGATTAGAAGTATGGCCTTTTTGGAGGAAGTGTGTCACTATGGGTGGGCTTTGGGGTTTCAAATGCTCAAGCCAGGCCCAGTGTCTCTCTCTTCCTGCTGCCTGCCTATCTGGATGTAGAACTTTTGCTGTTTGTCCACCACCATGTCTGCCTGCATGCCTCTATGCTCCCTGCCGTGATGATCATGGATTAACAATGTCTGAAACTGTAAGGCAGTCCCGTTAAATGTTTTCCTTTGTAAGCGTTGTCATGGTTTTGGTGTCTTTTCACAGCAGTAGGACATTGTCTAAGATACAGTCTAAAGACATGAGAATTTGGTCAATTTCATTACAATGAATTTTGGGCTAGGGCTAATCACTGACTTTGTTCAGTGAGATATCACAGAGATCCAACACTGTGTTCTGAATCTTCAATATGCTCCAAGACTATTCCAAAACTGCTTTCCTGCTCTGTCAATGGTGCTTGCTCAAGCCCTCCTCTTACAACCTTTGTACAGTATTTGGAGAGGCCACAGAATTTGTTTATTATTATTATTATTATTATTATTATTATTATTATTATTATATAGGCCATCATTCTTTCTTTTTGCTTTCATGTGTTCAAAAGCTTTCTTGAGCATCATGACAATGAACGCCTTCCCCCATGGAGTTTGTATGGTGTGAAGGGAGGTAAAGAGACATCCATAAAAAAACAAAAACAAAAACAAAAACAAAAAAAAAACCCAAACAAAAAAACAACATGTTTCTATTGAAGGCTGGTCAAACATTTAGATTGTCTTGTAGAAATAATTTAAAGCAAAATTAAACAAAGATTAGACAAGTTTTGACATGGGCCCCTGTACATCATCTGCTGACCATTCTGTGAACTTTCAGGTTGTTCTCAATTGTTTTATCATGCTTTCTGAAAAGATTCCTCATCTTCCCTTGAACATTCTCCCTTTGGACCAGGAGAATGAGGGCACAGGCTATCATGTTGCAAGATTGTGAAGCCCTTTCCCCCATGGCCCATGAGACCATGCAGGTTGCTAGGGTGAGTGGAAGCTCTCTTGCTCCTTAACCATGGCTCTCTTGGAATATTGAGGGTGCAAAAGCTGAGTGAGCCCATTTCACTGCCTCAGCTGGATGCACACACGCAGTGTCTTCCTCGCTGATACCTCAGTAGCAACCTACAGAACACAACTGTGCTAATCACCCTCGGGTGACTGCATTGAGGCAGTTGGCCCAGTCAAAACTGCATTTGATGAATGGATAATTCAAAGGTTTCTTTGTGAAAGTGACGGGTTTTTAAATGGCCACCATATGGGGGCAGGCAGGTGGCTGGCAAAGGTTTCTGTCCTGCTTTAACTAGACAGGCTGCCCACCCTCATGCTGTCCATGAAGGGCATTGACACAAAGTGATTCCTGAAGCTTCTTGCCAGCCTGTGTCTTGACAGAGGTTGCTCCTGCCTGAGCAGGTGGCAGGTGCTGGCCTAGACAGAGCCCTGAGCTCGCCTGCAGTTACGCTGTCAGCGTCTTTCAGAGCTAATGCGTCGTGACAACTAGATACCTGGGGTGTGTTAATGGCAGAAAGCCACTACAAAATTGATGGTAGATTTGATACAGGAGAGTGGTTTCTTGTGTTACGGCAGGCAGAACACTCTGGTTCTCTTTGTCAGCGAAGACAGAAAGTGAGGAGCAGATCCCGGGCAATAGTAGAGATTTGAAAATCCAAATTTGCAGTGGATTTGACCACCTCTTTTTCTGTGTGTCATTTACACCTGCCCCCCCCCAAAAAAGCTTGAGCTGCCCTTAAAGAAAAAAGAGGACCAAAGATTACCTTTGAACTGGAGTCTGTGTGACATTAAGTGACACAGAAGGGTGACAAGAAATGTGATGAGTTCATATGCTTCTACTGTGAGTCAATAAAGAGGATAAAGCTCCACATTGCTCTGGCCTGTGTGGATCAGCAGGAGGGGTTTGCACAGATAAATTATACAGTTGACTGATGCCTTGCTCAGAAGTTCACAATGAGCACCCTGTTTAATGTCCCTCCTCTGCAGTTTTACCCCAAGCCTTTGTCCATTTGGTTCATCACAGTTACCGAATTGGACAGGGTTCTCTGGAGAAACAGAACTGATAGAATGTTATACATATGTATATATCTCAAAGGGGATTTGTCAAACGGTCTTACAGGATAGGTGCTGGGGAGTCCAACTACACCCGTCTGCACTCTGGTGAGGCTGAGAACCTGGTACCTGCTCAGTCTACCAGGCTGGATGGCTCATCAGTCCTGGGCTAGTGCTGATGGCCTGGAGGGATTTTGGGGAGTCGCTGGTCTCCAGCAACTCTTGTAAGACTGAAGAAAGTGGGTTTGATGCCAGTGGAGGGAGAAGTGGACCAGAGAGAGCAGTTGCACTCACCAGCGCAGAGCTAAGACAAGCAGGAGAACATCCACCATTCTCCCCTCAGATCTCTTCATCTTGGGGACACCACTGAAGATGCTGTCACTTTAGGGGAGACTCTGCCCCTCGGCTAATCTTGACAGAGCATAGCATCACTCAGAAGCCTGTTTCTAAGTTCACCAAATTCATTCACATTAAAGAGCAGAATTAACCACCACAATGATTTAATTTAAATTAAATTTACTTTGTTGGTTTGTTTCCTGGACTTTCAGGATGTATAAGGATATGGAGAGACCTTAAAATATGTAACCTTTCTCACCAGAAAATCCAGTGAAATAATGCACATGATGGCCCATCACAATGTCCCAATAAACGCTTGCTCTATACTGAATTATTCTAAATTATTTAATCTGGCATTCCCCTTGATGCTTAGATGCTGGTAATATTTTATCATTTTAGAAATACCATGTTTAAATTTTGGCTTGTTTGCACATACCCTTCCATGAGAGAATGATGGAACGAGCGTGTGGATTTGTGGGTAATGTTAAAAGATGGGGACTAGCTGCCTTGAGAGTCTGCAAGACTCTGTAACGTGTCACCTCTCCGGTCATCTAAAATGCCACCTTATGGATAAACCCATTTCTCTTCTCTCACTGTCTTAAAATTAGATTAAAATAAAAGTGTGTTCCTTCGCTAGATGAAGTGGTATAGGCCTGTAATCCCAGCACTGGGAGGTTGAGGCAGGGGGATCACAAATTTGAGGCCACTCTGAGACACAAAGTGAGTTGAAGGCCAGCCTCACTATAGTGCCAGACTTCTTCAAACACACAAAGAACAAATGCCCCAAGGAAACAAAGGTAAGTTCTCATTTATTTTCTTAAACTAGAAATTCCCCTCACTCCAGACTCTGTCCCTTTATACTACAGCTGGAGCACTGTTTCAGGAGGGTGGTGACAAACTCATCTTCATGGCAAAGATTATTTTTTATAAAGAAAAGATCATCCAATGACATCCTGAGCTCCAGAGCCTTGTGTAATATCCAAGCTGCAGCCCCGCGGTTTGTCCTTTTGTCCTTTACCTGACTTTAATTTACTAAACAAACACATTTCTAGCATTTTCATGCTCCCGGCACCGTTTAAGACGTGTTTCGGATTCTGTCTCATTGAACCCTATACACAGTAGGTACTGTTAGTAACCCTTTTCTGCAGGCAAGGAAACGGAGGCAGAGAGGGGCAATGATACATTCTGGAGTCCAGCTTCTTAATACTCCCCCGTACCCTCTCTAGGGGGTGTTTAAGCCAGCCGTGATGGATTTCAAAGAGCACATCAATCTTTGAGGCTAATTTTTTCCATATGAATCTGAGTGTCTTACAGGGTGTCTTACTAAACTTCAGAGACATTTTAATTTGTAATTTTCTCTTAAAAATTGGAAATTGCTCCTAATTGGTTGCTTTAACTCTGCTCATTCCAACATTTCTTTCATATAAAAAAATTTCTTTAATATAAAAAAGCTTGTTGTAGGTCCTTGTCTACCCTCATCCCCTCAGATAATTTTGAAATTAAATGGTAAATGGCAGTCTTAATACATACCCACAATTTCCATTTGCCTCTGGGTACCCTGCAGGATCGATGTAGTTTGAACGAAGCTCATTCTCTCGGGTCTGGATCCTTAAGAAACTTAGGGCTTTGAGGAAGGATGGTCTCAATGCTGGAGGCCATGAAGACAAAACCCCATCGCTGGAGAACCAGATTCCCGCTCTCATGCTCTCAGTGTTGGCTCCTAGCATGGTATCGGTACCTCATGACCAACCTTGCAGGTGGTTACTGTAGCACTGTCCTTAGCTCCAGAACATGATCTAAAGTGCCGAAGGAGTCTGAGCTCCCATATTGGAAAGATTTCAGAAGTGAAGAGAATTCCAGACACAAAAACAAATAGAGAAATTACAATGTTTTTTGGCTTTGAAAGAAACACACAAATACATGCACACACTGAATCTGTAGGTACAGTTAGTTCCCGTGGAAAGTATTTACAACACATAGCCAAGCTCTGCCATTGATCTTGGAGTCTGGTGGAAGAAACCAATCTGTATTGAAATGACAGATAGCATTCACAAGAAGAGAAAGTCCGGAACCGTAGGAAGATAGGTGAGCCATCTTCATGGAGACCCAGAGGAAGAGTGTGAACACAAAGGAAAGAGAAAAAAAAATTCCAGAAAAAGCGAAAGGGATCCTGATGGGAAAACTGGAATGAGCCCTGATTGTAGATTCAGGGGAGCAGAGGCCAAGGCTTTGTGAGGATATCATCCCATGTGCTATTATTGCCTTTCCAGTAACAGATGATCGGTGCAGGCACATTCCTATTTTTCAGATAATAAACCAAGGCAAAGAGTTAACTAACTTGCTTGTGGTCACCCATTGAGCCAGAGCGTGCTTCCTGCCAGTCTGCCTCCAGAACCTGCTCTGGAAGAATATTGACAAAGACAGGATTTGTCTTTCAGTTCTGCTTGACCTTAGGAACCATACCGGGCAGTTACAGACATGAAGATATCTCCACTAAAGCCACCCTCATGCAGTTTCCCTGCAGTAGCTGACACACATGCCTGTCTGTCACATCTGGGGACTTATCGGAGTGTTCTTAAACCATGGGTAAATGATCCCCAGGCTGTCTTTAGGATAATCAGAAACAAATGGAAAATAGTTCTCCTGTATTATCAACAGCATATCAGCAAAACTTATGTCTTAAAATGTGCATTCAATTTCTAATATTAAAAAACATAGTTAAAGCCATATGTTGGATATTATCACGCATCTTTGTGAAATTAGTACGGGACCCATTTGAATAACCATTTTGTTCAGATCAAGCCTACTGGGGTTTCTTTCTTATTTCTTTTAATCCCCCCCCTCTCCTGTCTTTTCTTGTTCTCTCTCTCTCTTTCTCTCTTTCTTCTTTTTCTTTAAGAAAGATGTCTTTTCTTTCCTCTTGACCCTTCTATAAATTCAAAGCTAATGAAGCTAAAAGTGTGTGGGTGTTTCTGTCTGTCTGTCTGTCTGTCTGTCTTTGTATGTCCAGTGGTGTCTGCAATGGGGGTAAATTGCCAAAACTCCTTAGCTTTAGGCTTGAAAAAAAATGTAATGTAGAGAGATGGAAGTTGGATGTGAACAATTTGCTTGTGAAGAACATAGATAAGTTACCTCCCCTTCAGTCCCCTCCGTTCCCCCCTCTCCCCTTTCTTTCCCACCTCCCACCTTTTTATGCTCCTACCTTGGGGCAGGTTAGGGATAGTGCTGGTCTGCTCTGTCTGATCCTCTGGTTACTCTTCTAAACACTTGATGCCCATGGCACCTGGCTCTAGGTGAAGGCCCTTTCCAAACTCTATCCAGTCAGTGCTGGAGAACTTAATCACTGCTGTTCCATTCACCTCCACATTTGAAGCAAACACTGGCTTTCATGAAATGCGCAGTCCTCAGAAGATATACAGTCAGTCTTTGCTTCCATTTCTAAGGAACAACCGAGAGTGGCCTTACACCAGTGTCCTTGAGACTTCAAAATGTCTAAGCCACTATGGTGCCCCAACCATCCACTTGCCTTCAAGTCGTAGAGATGTATCCGTAGAGATGTGTTTATACAGAGTCCTACTGAATCCTGGGAATAAGATATAATTATATAAGATATAATTATGTGAGAACCACAAAGTCCAGTATATGTGAACTGTTAAATCCAGGGAATTCCAAAAATCAAACCAAAGCAAAACACATTGTGTGTGTATGTGTTGTGCTAGGTGGATTTTCATAGCAGACACATGTGAAGTAGATGCCTTAAAAATGATCGTAGGCTATTTCTCATCACTAAAGCTTAAAATGCAGGATTTAGCCAATGCAAGAAAAACAAAAATCAGGAATAAACATGAAATCAGTTTATTTAGTTTGCCTTAAGTAAAATAAGACAACAAAAATCTCTTGATTATAGGAGCTGAGTCAGCAAATGGAAGAAAATCCCCCAAAGAATCATCAGCCCTATATTTGCAATCCGCTTGGGATTTCTACTCTAACAGACTGGTCGCTAAGTGTAGATGGCCCTCCCACTGCTGGTTCGTACAGCTTTAAATCTGTCTCTTTCTTTGGTCTGGACCTCAAGATATATTCTAGGTTCAGACGGTGTCATTTTGTGTTCTTTAACTGATGCTTCAGACATAATAAAGAAGTGACAGTTTTTCATGAGAATACTTTTTACACCAACTCAACTCATACCCTAATAGAAGCAAAAATAAAGAAGGCTGGTGGGTGGTGGGAAATGCCACTCGGTTTGGCTTAGGCTAAATTCAAAAGGAGGCAAGCACTACTCCCAACACATTCAGAGGAGGAACCAGATGGTGCACGATGGTGGAAGGAACAGGTGGCCATTGGAACCATTGCTTCAGAAGCGCTGATGCTGAGCACAGGTAGCCTCAGGAGAAAATTAAGAGCTGAGTTGTACAGAAAGCAGCATAGAAATGACCGCGTATGTTGCTTGGTTTAGAGGGAACAGGCAGAAGAAGCACAGTGGGTACCACATATAAAGAAAGCCACAGCTCTCTTCCAAACATGAGCTGAAGGAAGCTGATACGCAATCCAGGTCATGTTTCCTCTGCCTTGACCAGCTCTTCCTTTTCAAGCTTTTCACACCTGCCGTCTCCCCCTCCCACCTAGCCCCAGGTGGTAAAGGGTTTGCCCCTTTATCTTCCATCCTTCCTGCTAAGGCATGCCTTCTGAGTAATCTCTCCTGACTGTCTGTGCTCCTCTTAGGGCTTTGCTAATTTTGGATGACAAACAAGTCCAGAATGAGGACTAAGATGAAAATCATGAAGCAGAGGTGACAGGAGAAATTTATAACCCAAATAACAGAATGGAGCAGCACCCAATGCAAAAAGCGGAGGAGGCCATGGCGAATGGTTGGCAAGTGAACAGGGAAGTGTGGGAGAGGTGCTTTCAGGGAGGCTGGTGACTTCAGTCTCAGTGTTGACATATGTAACCCAAGGACAATTTGTATGACCATCACAGATCATAGGATTTTGAGAAAGGAGTCTTTCCCAGTGTAATGTTCAGAAATGATGTTGACAGACAAGCTTTCACACACGCAACGTGTTTAAAAAGACTTGATTTTCACAGGCAGTGAGGTGAGTGAGGTGGAATGTGGACCTAAGGGGTCTGGGCTTGTCTTACAGGCCACGAGAGTCACAGAGAGACACCAGGCTGATTTATTTTACATAGGATGAAAAACGTTGAAACGGGTTGAAAGGAGAAAAACCCAACCTTAAGGAGAAATAAAAGGCTTTCTTTTTGTCATAAAAAGTGATAGATATGGAGTCCAGATCGATAACACCGAGAATGATAGGAAAGGAAGCAATACAGAGGCAAAGTGCTGGCTGCGCTGTAGTTCAAGGCGTAGGAAGATGTGGTCTGGTTGGTGGCTTTGGTTCCTCATTATGTGTGATCTTGGACAAACAGCATTTGCTCTTGTGTTGATGACTTTTCTGCTGCTGTGATAAAATGCCATGCCTAAAATTAATATAGGGAAGAGGTTTTTTTTTTTTGACTCGGTTTCAGAGGGCTAGAGTCCATAATGGCGGGGAGACCTGGCAGGGCAGCAGGGACAGAATGCTGGTGATTTCTATTTCCATCCATGTACTAGAAGCAGAGAGAATGGAGAAGAAGAAAGTAGGGCAAAGGCTATAAATTCTAAAACCCCACCTCCAGCAAGTTTCCACCTCCTAGAAGGTCTCTGGTTGCTCCAACAGTGCCAGTGACTTGAGTTAGTGTTTGCCTATTTAGGACACTATAGTACCGTCCCACCCTCAGTCTCCTTACCTATAAAATGAATGTGAATAACATATCTATTTTAATGCACTATTATAAGTAAAACAGACACGGTTTAGTGCAGCTGCGTGAATTAAGAGTGCTTCCTGCCACCTAAAATTCTGTTCCTGTTAGCAGATCTATTGTGGAATGAGGAGAACCATGGGAGCCAGTGTCCAAAGGAATCACTAACAGCAGGCTCCAAAGTCAGGTCACTGGAAGTGAGAAGACCCCCAAATCCAGGAAATCAGGAAAGGCTGCCCCACCAGCATCCAAACTGGACTTGGCGTCATTCTTAACATCTTTCCATTTGGGGAGGGGGTTTCACATTTGCAGCTGAGGAGCTAGACCGGTCGAGCTTCTGCCCATGGAATCCCAGCACCTCAAAGCCTCCATTTTAGCTGTCCTCTTGTGCCATCTAGGTTCATGTTGCTTTTCTCGAGAGAACCGACTGGATCTAGGAGGCCCAGGCCCGATGATCCCTTTGATAAAGACTTGCTCAGTCATATTCTTGGTTGTTTATTCCCAGGGCGTGCTCTCATGCTTTGTGCTGTGAGTAGATGGCTTACTTTATAAACCTTTAGTTTCTGATTCTGTGTTTCTTCAATTTCTTTCCTCTCGTATGTAAGC
The DNA here is from genome assembly GCA_033318265.1 of Phyllotis vaccarum. Lineage (NCBI taxonomy): Eukaryota > Metazoa > Chordata > Mammalia > Rodentia > Cricetidae > Phyllotis > Phyllotis vaccarum. Next base: position 8,518,307 of record JARWLC010000007.1, on the reverse strand, counting down.
AGCAAGGACAGATTTGGTTGCAGCAACTTTTTTTCCCCCTAGAAATCTACTATTATATATTCAAGTTCATACTTATAAGTTTTACTATCCATTCAATGGAGCACTGTTTAGTAAAGCCCTTTACCACTCTGGGACACAGGCCACATTTCCTCCAGTGGGTCTTCTTTGTTGTTGACCGAGACATCACCCCAAGAATCTTTAATGCTCATTTCTTGATACTTTCTCTTCAAGGCATTATAGGATACTCTTTGGGTCATATACCTCAAAACTCTTACACTTTCTCCCAACTTCAAAGCTGCTTTCACACTCTCTGATACAGAAATTCACATTAATATATCAGAACTCCCATATGAAAGTCCAACAAAGTGGTTAGCTTGGACAACAGAAATTTATTGCCTCCTTATTAGGTTGAAATTTGACATGGAGGTATTGGCAGGGCTGCCATTTTCTGACCCTGGGAAGGAGCTGTTACAGCCTTCCCTCGGCTCACCGATGATCATGTTCTCCTGTATTCCTTCATGTGGCACTCTATGTGTGTATTTCTCTCTGTCCAAAAGTTCCCTATGATGTCGCCGTACAGACTGGATCAAGACTTCACCCTGACAGCCCTCATTCAATGTCATCATCCCTTCTTAAAATCCTCTTCTCCAACTAAGGGTCACATTCTGAGACCTTAGGGGTAGGTCGGCCCCGCCCCCTCATGTGTGTGTCCCTCTCTGAGTGTCTCTCTAACTCAACTCCCAGCAATGTTTGAGAGGGTTTTTGCCACCGAGGTTTTCACATGTGGGTTTTAAAAACCAGCCCCATGCTCTCAGAAAACTGTGGGTTTTGACATTGTCTATTTTCTCGGGAGCTTTCAAGCCCAGGAGAGAACAGGCAGAGAGATCACGAGATCACTCTGTGCCTCTCGCTTCTGATACAGTCGCTGCTTTTGGTGTTGGGGGCAGCGGAATGGCAAACGGATTCATTTTCCAGCCTCACCATATATAGGTCTCTTGGCTTCCAACACGTGATTTTTTTCTTTGATGAACTCCTTTTTTTTTTTTCTTTTTTTTTTTCCATTTTAGTCTTTTCTCTGCCGAAGAAGACGCCTCCTCAGCATGAAGCTCTTCACAAGGGCAGAGAATTTGTATCCCTTAATGGAGCAGAGTCACAAGACTGTCTGTTCCTCTGCTTCTGCCTTCATATACATGTATCATGTTTTTTTGCGGCTATTTAGAGTTTTGGCTGTAGATGACCCTATGGAAATTGCAAACTACGCCTCTTTTGATAGACCAGCAACTAGATGCAATAGGATTTTTTGAGAAAGTGTGAACCTATAGCAAACTGGGTTTTGAAACTCTTATGCAAATGCACCCTTGTAATGAGATTTGCAGTCTTCTAAAGCATTCTCTCCTCATGCCATCATATTATGTATATTCCTCGGACGCAAAATACTCAAGTTTTCTGTACTATCAACTTGGATGTTGCTTTTTCATTATACTCTCCTTATGGCCCCTCATTTTATATTTTACTGTGAGGTACTTCCTGTTATGTGAAAAGAGAGAGAGAGAGAGGCACTTGATGAGAAATATTCAAATCTATGTGCATGCACCCAGGAAGGAAACTGCCTATTATCGCTGGAAGCTGGAGCCCATGCTTCCTGATTGTCTATAGCATTTTGTCAAAGCCTCCATGAGTCCTGGCATCTGGCACGGATCTCTCCCTCATCGGAGGCCTTCCCAAGCCTGTGTCTCGTTTGTCAGTTCCTATCCTCTGAGTGACAGAGCCGGCTTACTCTGCGCTGATCGTCACCCCCTACATCACGCCAAGGAAACAGATGGAATGAAAAATAGGAATCAATGAGAAAAGTTTAATTTCCTTGGTCTTCCCACAGTATGCCACCTTCCTTCCAAAGCCAGAGATTTTTAGGGGGAAGAGATGCAGCTTCTCTGGAGAAAACAGAAACTTCAGAAACCTCTAGGTTGCTCTGCATTGTGCTTGGCCGCAGCTTGGCTGTCTTCCCTTGCCTTGAATAATCACAGCGTTTAGTCAAATCCCCACCCCCACCCTGTTCACTTGTGTTGTGATTGTAAGTGCTCATCAGGGGTGGCAATTATGAAAGAGCCAAAAATCGACGCCAATCTATCAATATGTGGACACAGAAGGCTATGAAGTCAGTCCGTTGTTCAAACGGAACAAGGCTATTTACAGGTCCAAGATCCACTGGAACTTTCATCTCCTGGATCTTCAGTCTCCTTATCTTGAAGACTGCAGAGTTCTCTGTTTTATTGGTGACTCTCAAAGGAAGTGTATGGGACACTATCCCAGGGTCATACCTGTTGGTTCCACACATATACACTATGCTGTTGTTTGTGGAGCATTAAAACACAGAGGGAGATGGAGAAAATGATGGGCCAGGCAGGATGAAAATCTCTTTAAAGAGTGGTCATTGAACTTGTGTCAACTGCAATAAATAAAATTCTTTTTGTCTCCAATTAAGAGAGAGTAAATAATCAGAAATATGCTGAAAAACATATATCCAACCACACACACACAGTATCCGTTGGAGGGCTGGATAGAGAGATGGCTTAGTAGGAAGTGGGGACCCGGGGTTTGCATCCCCAGCACACCCTCCCCCAAAATACTGGTCCTGTGTCTTGATCAAATCTACCGTCTATTCCATCCCTCAAATTCTTCAATTTCCTTCCTCTTTCCCCTCACCCCCAATCTTCCTAGTTTCTGTTCTAAATCCAGAGTCCATTGAGTGCTGCAGTGAGTACCTGTGTGTAAGACCATCTAGCAACCATTAGTTGTCAATAGCTCTTCAGCTATCCAGGCTGAGATTTTGGCTTATTTGATCTATGTGGTCCTATGAATGCAGGCATAGCCTCTATGCGTTAATGTGTGTGTCAGCCCTGTCACATTCAGCAAAACTGTTTCACTGTAAATGTCTACTATCTTGACTCATAACTTTTCTCTCTTTTCCTTCCATGATCATCTGAGCCTTGAAGGAAAGAGGACTACGGTATAGATGTTCTCTTTAGAGCTGAGTAGTCCACAGTCTCTTATTCTCTACACGTTTATGAGCTGAGGATCTCTGTATTGACTGCTATCTGTTGCAAAAAGAAATTTCTCTGATGATGGTTAAGAGATGAACTACCTATGATTATAAACATGGTAGCGCAGTGGCTCGCAACTTTCCTAATGCTATGGCCCTTTAATACAGTTCCTAATGTGATGGTGACCCTCAATCATAAAATTATTTTTATTGCTACTTCCTGACTGTAATTTTGCTATTGTTATGAACCATAATGCAAATATCTTGTTTTCCAATGGTTTTAGGCAACCCCATGAATGAATCATTTAACCCCCAGGTTGAGAACCACTGACTTAGGGAAAGGTTGAATATTATACCAATTACGCAGAGTAATGGTGCTGCTCTCTCCTAGTGTCTATGAGCTAGCCAGCCATAGTGCCTTTGCCTAGTTAAGGGTACCAGGAATGACTTCCATCTTGTAAAGCAGGCCCTACATCCAATGAGAGAGTGGTTGGTTACTCCCACGATGTCTGTGCCACTATTGCACTGTGGGCGTGTCTTGCCAGTCTGGTCAGTAGCTCACAGTGTCACAGCTGAGTAAGACCACTGATTACTTTTCTATCCTGCTACTCTTCACAGAACCTTCCAGCACTGTGAAAGCTAGCTAGTAGGAATGAAGCTTCCAAGTAGGTACCAGTTTGATTTTTCCATGTCCTGACTCAAGTATATGGTGTCTTCAGCAATAAGTTCTTACCCACCACCAAGTTCTGGAGGGTAGCTTATAGCTGTAGCAACATCCTGTCATTTTTTTTAGAGAGAAATTTCTGTGACTCCATTGGCCAACAATTTGAAATGGGGGAACCTATATCTAGCCTTGAGATTTTTCTTTGATAGCCCATAGTTAATGGAAGAGGTATGGGTATATGTCCATTTGTACTTCATATATATATAAAGAGTCAGGAAATTTCTAGAGTAGTAGATTTCAAGATCCTTCCTCAAAAGTCATTAGCACTAACTGTCCCCTCCAGTACCCTTGTCATCTACTCTGCCTTCCCATACATTACCACATTTAACCCTTCCGGTCCCATAATACCCTTTCTTCATTGATAACACCTGCTTTCTATCCTTTCCTCCATTGAAATCTGACCAGCTCATGTTCCTTTAATAATTGTGAATAAAATTTAATTTTCAATGCACTTTGAATTAGGTCTGGAGTGAACAGCATTAAATCTTAATTTATATCTGTGTAGAGAGTGAACAGTATTCGATCTTAATTTGTATCTGTGTAGAGGTGACCAATGGCAGGAGAATGAGGAAGTGAGGAAATATGGAGGGAACATGTACGGACTCTGTAGAGTCAGGGGTAAGAAGGATCACAAAACACTGGCCAGTGTAGTAGATGCGATGACATCAACTCTCTGTGGTAGTGGGCGGTTAACTGACTGGACTTTTCTGATGTTATCCTTCCCTAGAGATTGGGAAAAAGAAGCCCTATCCTTCGTCATGATTACAGTGTAAAGGAGTGGTTTTATGTTCTTGAGAAAGATGTTCTTCAGTTGTGGAAGATATACAGACAGTTCAGTAGTTGTGTATGTGTGCGCGTTCGTGCGTGTGTGTGTGTGTGTGTGTGTGTGTGTGTGTGTGTGTGTGTGTGTGTGCGTGCATGTATATGTGTGCGTGTGTGTATGCCTGTGTGTAAGTTTACAATTGTAAACCTCTTAAGGAAATAAGCTAAGGTGGAATGGACCCCCCAAGGTTGGTGTCCCTAAGGCAAAGAGGATATTATTTGTCAGCCTTAGGATTTCTCATGCAGACACTTCAAGGGGAAATTGGAATCCTGCTAGGGATGCCCTTGGGCCCTTATAAACTATGTTAGTGTTTGCTTATGTCATTTAATGTGGTTGGAAGAAGATGGACAAAATCATTTGTACTGAGGCTGTAGATTTCAGGTCTAAGGGTAAGGCCCCAAGGAACTTGGCTAGAATTTGGTCAAGAAAAGAATTTTTGTCTCTTTAAGTCAAGCACAAAATCTTCATACAACAATGATGATACCAGCAGATGTTTATAGAATCATTTTCTTATCCCATAAATAATTCTGATTATCTGTTATATAACAGGTTCCAAACTGGGCTCTGCAAGGCCTTATACTTGCAATCAGAGAGCTGATGTCTCTCACAGTGAACCAGACCATAGCCACAGAAACCAGAAAACTACCGGACCACACATGTTAGGAGATGCCCCTAAGAGGAACACAATCTGTATTTTCTCTTTTTAAAAATTCTTAGTCTTGGTAGGAAAATTTAAAAGCAGCAAAACTGTGGAAACTATTAAGTTGATAGTTTATATACTCTTAAGTTATGTGCATATCTATTTGTGTATGTGTTTGAACACATGAGTTCAGTGCCTGAAGAGGCGGCCAGAGCACAGCACCTGCAGTTGGAGTTACTAGAAGCTGGAAGCTGCTGTGTGGGTGGATTCGGACTTGAACTTGGTCCCCTAGAAGAGCAGTATGTGTTCTTAACCACTGAGCCCTCTCTCCAGCCTCACCAGTATTATTCAAAACAATGAAAAACCATCATAAAATTCAAATGTCCAGTATAATAGGTTATTTTCTAAAATAAAAAACCCTTGTTCTTGTGCATATAGGCTTAACTGAGGGATGGTACTATGATTCTATATTGAAAGGTCCTCTAAGAAACAGTTCTCTGAGATATGTCATATCTGCCATAGTTTAGTACAGCTTTTTTTCATGGTCACTTTTGTAACACTGTTCTGAAGACAATGTACAGAATTTAAGGATGGAAAAAGGCTTTGTTAGAAAACTATGCTCACTCATCACTCATCCAATGGTCTTCTTTGTAAACTGTATGGGCGATGGTTTCAATGCTACAGAGCTTCTGGGTCCACATGGGCTGCTGCAGGAATCAATGTTGCTGTCTTCTGTGCATTCAAGATGTAGTTTCACTTCAGCACCATTGTTGGACCTTTCTCCTAAACACCTCATATTTTCTCTGCTATTTTTGCGATTCATTGTAAACTATATAAAATCCTTTCTGGACCCAGATAAGGTATAAGTAAATTACATAAGACATTTCTGAAAAAAATTTAGTTAGCAAAATTTTATCAGTTTCTCTTTTGGATATTTGTGTGCTAAAGTGTTTTTAATTATATTCTTTAAATTTGTTCATGTTATTTCTTTTATAAGAAACACGTGTTTTTATGAGCAGATATAATCATTTAAAATTTTGTGGAATTCTCTAAAAAATTATTTCGTAAATGAAGCTTAACTTCTGCTCAAAGCACTTAGGACTTTGCAAAAAACAAAGAAGTTACTATTATTAGCACTTGAACTTGGTGGGACACTTGTAAAGTCACGGGAGTTAAGTTTGCACTTGGCTTCCACCCAGCCTTTTTCCACACACACTTTTTGGAGAGAAGTGTGATTCTAACACTATTATCGTTCAACAACTGTATTAGGTTCAGAGAAATAATTTTATATGGAATCAAAAAGATTAGAGTAAAATTTGCCCTAGACACACAAATCACCCGTGTATAAACTCAGATAGTTGGGAAGTCATTTTTTTTTTAAATTGTTAGTGTATTCTCTCTCTCTCCTTTCCCTCTCCCTCCCCCTCTCCCCCTCCTTCTCTCCCTCTCTCTTTCTCTCAAGTTGTTTCTTCCGTTGGATGTACCAAGGTCTCCAGAATACTTAAGAGGGTCGCCAGAATATTGCCTTTGCTTTGTCATCTCCGGCATCATACATTCTCCGGAAGAGACCACTAATTAGAGACAGGCATCCTCCTCTGTAGAGGTAAGCAGGGTCACTTGTCTCAGTCCCTTGGAAAAGTGCCTTCTTGAAATTTCCTTTCTTCTCAAGAGCTTCTCTGGTCTCTCCAGCATCCCGCTCTCGGAGTCTTCATTCTTTCGATGTCCTTTGGTCCTTGCGTTTGCGTCTTGTGGCTGTTCTGTGAATGGCTATTCTCCGAACCTGTTTCCTTAGCTCTGCTGGCTCAGCTGTGCACAATCTAGGGTTGTATGGGTTATTAAAGGGTGGGCAGCATCTTTAGAATGGTTCATGGACCTTGTTATAAGCAACAATAAGCGTGTGAGGAAGAAGCTGGGAGTTGGGTACCTCAGGAATCTCCACTGTGGCAGGTGTTAAGAGGCCTGTAGAGGTGGTTGAGGATTTTTATTATTTTCTTACCAGGCTTTATGTTGGGTGGTTGAGCCTCCATAGAAATGCTTACAATGCTCTTATTGCCTGAATCAAGGTTAAATAGACAAATGCATAGTAATGTCCCTGGCCCCTTAGTTAGAGCTCTCTTAGACCCTTTCTAACAGCTTGCCACATAGAACAATACTATTTTTCTGCTTTATATTGGCCACTAGCTATTGAATTCATGTTAGAATTTCAATTGGGTTATAGCCTGCCAAACATTCATAATATATGCAGAAAAAAGGGATTTGTGTGTTTATTCTGATCTTAAATATACATTTTTTGGACAAAAATAAAACAAAATAGTTCACATTAAAACAACACAATAGAGATGCACCAGAATCTTGATCTTTGTACAAAAAAAAAATAAATAAAATAAAAGGCTTTTTAAAATTACTGAAGTTTGTAGGATATGGATACTATTTTGCCAATAATGGATGGAAAAGACATTCAAACTAACAATTATACTGGAAAATAATGGAAGAATTAAACATTGTTCTATTAAAAACAGAAAAATTTCAAAAGAAAGGTAAAATAAACAGTAGGCCTCAGTAGGATTATACCTTAAAAGCATTAAGGGCAAGCATAAATCGATTCATTTCAACCTCTGCTTGATATTACAGAATACTGGGTACCACTTAGAGAATGAAGAAAGGCAGAAGGAACCATGCATATAACTTCTCCTAAGAAAGATGATGGCTTATTTTGTTAAAACGTTTGAAAATGGCACATTAAATGTGAATGATGAATTACAAGGAGCCATACAGTTCAGTGGAAGCAGACAACACAGAGGTTTGGAGGGGGACAGTGGGGACAATCCACGTACCTCTTCTGTATCCTAATTTCTTTTATATAATTGGATAGTAGCCGTACTTAGCTTGGTGCAGTCATCAAAGGCAATATCTGTAGCTGGCTAGCAAAGCATCCTTTAAAGGGGAGAATTACAAGATGAAATGAGCCTGGGTCCCTGTATGACCTTGTGGAGCGGGGCCGCATAGTAGCTGAAGACCATCTTCTACTGAACTGCTAGGTGAGGAATGTATTTCTAGCTTTAAGTTACCCACTAAAATGGTAATGTAGGTAAAACACTTAGAATAGCACTTCCCAGTTAGTGTTGGACAACATTGTGTTAGACTCTTCTAGTGACTTCATGAGCAATGTGTTAGCTGGTCATTAAAAGAGACTTTGAGGATAATTTTCCTTTGCCTAGTCATGTGTGTAGCCAGGGAATGTCGGTTGCATCATAGAAAAGAAGGAATAGGTATTGGAAGGAGTGAGCAGTCTGCGCTACCTGAAGAATCAGCCTGGTTCATTCAATCATTAACCTGGTTGTTCATATTTCTCTTCAAGTTGATACCTGTATCATGAAAAAACAAGTCTCCAGAATGACATTTAATTACTTCTGACTGACTAGACAAAATAAAACCACAAGTCTATTTCCCTAACATCTAGTTCAGGGGCTGCACAGTAAAAGACAAAGAATATATATTGAATGGTTTAATGTATTTTGAACCCTAAGATTTTAACTTATTTATTCTGAAAATTCTAAAAATGCCAGGAAAGTCTTCCAGGGAGTGTAGGAAAGATGGTGGTATGAAGCTCCTGACTAAAACGATGTTGGTGAATGACTTGAATCACTGCTTAGCTGAGAGTCTAGTTAGAAGCACCAGATAGCAGAATGATGTGGAAATAGTATGAGTTAGCAGTTCTTTTTCTGAGACTAAAGGGAATTTCTTAATTGTAATTCCCTATGAAATTAAAAATCAAATTACATACTTTCAAGACACAGTGGAACAGAATATACATTATTATTCCAAAAGGGAAGAATTGAGGCATAGTAAAGAAATACTGGACCAAAGAAGAACCTAAAACCCAGTGGGACAAACTCTGAATTCTGGAGTTCCATGTCCAAGGCCAGAGGGTGTAGATGTGTTTATCCTTAAGGCTTTTCTGCCTGTGATACACTTTTCTCTCTTGGGCTGCCTCCACCCCTGTGTGCAGCTCTCTGAGGCAGATGATCCACAGCTCTGGCATTTCTGTCATTTTAAGGTCTTCAATACAATCCAGGCTTTACTTCCATAGCCATGTTAGTGGCCTTGCAAGACCTCTACACAGGGACTTCCCAACTATGTTCTGGGCTTCAACAGCTCTCTCTAACCACAGGGAAAGATTCAGTTAGCCTTTGACTACTGTATCCTTCAAGATTATCAAGTCAATACTGTGTGGATGAGACCACCAAGTTCTGCTACCAACTTGGCCTGAGGCCTGGTACCCTCGAATAGCATCCAAATCAGCTTTGATTTATTTTGTTACTTTTTAGAAGCAGAAAGTTTGCTAGGCCTTTTATTTTCACAAATCAGAAGCTTATCCGGGTGGGGTCTTGTCCTGGGGGCCCCCAATGTTACAGTTTAGTTTAGGCCTCTCTTATTTTGAGATTATATTGATTTTCGTACCTTTCAGCTCCAGCCTGGGCTCTAGCATTCAGTTTCCTGGTACTCTTTTTCTTTCAAACTGTGTATTTTGTGTTTCTTTTTGTCCTTGCCCTGTTTTACTGTAGACCTGCATAAACAAGATTACTAACAGCCATATGACAGGGTCAAAGAAATTAGTCCATTACTTTTCACTTTAGCCTCAGAGAAATTATTAAGGTGAAGGCATAAAGCAGCCACATTTTTTTCCCCCAAACTATCACAAGAACAGTCTCTAGCCCAGTTGCTAATATTGTTCCCTTCTTAAGCCTGTTGAGCTGGGTACCATAGTCTATATTGGTCCTAGTCCTACCATCCACCAAGGTCCTACTAGGATGGTCCATTAATCTCTGTTTACAACGTTCAGTCATTTCTAATTCAAAGTCCTAAAATCTTTCACATTCCTAAAAAAATATACATGGTTAGGTCTGTCAACAGCCATAACCTACTCGCTGGTCTGGAGGCCTGGGCCAGAGTTTTCCAGAAGGCAATGAATGTTTTGAATCAGAACCCAATATAGGGTATGATATTGTGGAATATATTTTAAGATATGACATATTTGCTTATGCTGTGGAATATTTGTTTAATGATGCAAATATGTGTTGCATTTTTAAAAAAACTCTGTGAAGCTGTGTACTTTGTCTGCTGGTCTAATAAAGAGCTGAACATTCAGTAGTAAGGCAGGAGAAAGGATAGGCAGGGTTAGCAGGCAGAGGGAATAAATAGAAGGGGAAATCTGGGAGGAAGATGAAGAAAGAGCAAGAGAACAAGAAGAGGAGGAAACCATGGGCCAGCCACCCAGCCACTAAGCCACCAGTCACCCAACTATCCAGCTACCCAGCCACCTAGTCACACAGCCACATGGCCAGCCACACAGCCACATGGCCAGCCACACAGCCATACAGCCACACAGCCAGCTATACAGCCAGCCACACAGCTACATAGCCACACAGCCTCACAACCACACAGCCAGCCACACAGCCAGCCACACAGCCTCACAACCACACAACCACACAGCCAGCTACACAGCCACACAGCCACACAGCCACACAGCCACACAGCCACACAGCCAGCCATGGAGTAAGAGTGAAAGTAAGATTTACAGAAGTAAGAGAAAGGTAAAAGCCCAGAGGCAAAAGGTAGACAAGATAATTTAAAGAAAATCTGGCTAACAACAAGCCAAGCCAAGGCTGGGCATTTATGACTAAGAATAATTGTACTTACCTGATAATCGGTTGTCTAGTAGTAGACTTTTCAAAGGAAATGATGAATAAATGAACTGAGATGAATTGACTCCACATATTTCCAGCTTGCAAATGGCCACATGGATGAAAATAATTCCTGAGAATTATTTGGTAGACAACTTTAAAATACAGGTACATAATGAGGGAAAATGAGTTTAGAAAACAGCAACGAAAGAGCCCAAAGAAAGCAATAGATAAAGCCCAAACAAACAGCAAGAAAAGAGAAAGGGAAGCCACGTGGTGACAGGAAAGGACTTTAACATCAGTGGAAGACACTGGGCTTCGTGCCATGCCTGCGTGTTCAAGCTGTGATATGATCCCCATTTTCTTGATTTCTCAGTCATTTCATCCCCTTTAAATCACCACACACATAACCCACAAAATGCGTTATTCCAAAACACCACCTTTTAAGTATAGAGGATGCTAAAAGCTGAATATTCCAAGAAGTCATCTAATATCCAAGAAATCGTGTGACTACCACGCACTTCTTAGTAAGCTATAGACTCCATACTGTTTCAGGCCAGCAGGACTACACGCAAAGTGGCCTTTTGTAAGAATCCAGCTGTAATAACATGCCTCATTTGGAATGTATTAGAAATATATCCCCTTGCTGCCTATTTCAAAAGAAGAGATTTAATAGGAAGTTTTCTCTTCCTTTGAGCTTATTAAAAATTGTATGTCAATTATGCCCAATTTTCACTGAATTCCCCCAATTTATTATGCTATACCTTACATGAGCAGTTAGAGATGACGTGGTATGAGATGTATAGGACACAAGCATAGTGTTAGGACTGTTGTGAAAGGCCTGTAGTGTAAGTTGGAAAATGCCCTGGGATGAGAGCTGAATTCTCATGATGTGTGCATCTCTGAAACTTTGTGGAGTGACTCGGTATAACAGCTGCTTGTAGAGGAACTCTTCAGTGCTGAAGCTTGGTGATGTAGGCTCTGCACTAAGCATCTTTACTGTAGGATGATTCACATTGTTTATCATGTGCAGCTGTTTGCTTGAGAAACATAAGGAATGGCTTTGAAAACAATTATTTTTTTAAAAAGAGATTAGGTGCCTAGGAATGCTTTGGAGATGTGTGTTAATCGCCTCATCTGAATTTAAAGCAGCCTGGAACAGCCAGCGTATTGTTAGGTGTGGTGATTATGAATGGGGCACCTCTGTGTGAAACCCACAAGTTCTTCTTACAAGACCTTCCAAGCAGAAAATAATCTTTTCATTTCCTCTTCTTTACCTCCCAGAAGGGGGAGGGGATTGTCAAATAAACCCAGCTTTATACACATTCACGATTATATGAGTTAATTGGTTCCTTGGATTGGTCAAATCTAGCTACAGGAAGAGCAACGCCTAAGAACTAAGGTCCTTCTGAAAAATAAATAAAACAGTTATTTTAGCCTCCTCCCACCTTAAGGGTCCCCAGAGAGACAGGGTTAGTAGGAGATGTATAGGTAAGAGGCAGGTAATAAATAGTTGCATAGATGGTGGATAGATGTGTGAAGATTGCTTAGAGGAAATGGCTGACCTGTCTGCCTTAGTCAGTTACAGCTGGGTGTCTGGAGCGCTGGTGGCTCAGTCCAAGCATCAGCCTCAGAAACAGGGAAGCTGATGTAGTTTTTCATTCGTTCCAATGCTGAAGATCTGGTAAACAGGGTGAAGGAGTTACTGTCTGAGCTTCAGGAGAAAGAAAAGAATGTAGTGTCCTGGTCTCTGGTTTGTTTCTCTGTGTATTAATTCTGAGTGCAGTGCAGCCTCTGTCTACAAACTCATTTGATGATCTATAGAAATATGTTAACAGACACCTAGAAATAATGCTTTACCTGTTTGCTTTGCTTCCTTAGTCTGGTCAAATTGCCACCTGGCCTTAATCATCACAAGTACTCAACATAGGTAACAGGAAATGTAAACATAGGCAATTATAGTATTGATGGAAAAACAAGTATTATTTTTAGTGTGTGTGTGGTGTGTCTGTGTGTGAGTGTGTGTGACTGTGCGTGTATGTGGCATGTGTGAGTGTGTGTATGTGGTGTGTGTGTGTTCTTTCCTTGATGTGCACATGTGAAACCCAAAAGTTGACTTTGGGATTTTTGATGGCCTTTCAAGTACCACTGTTCATCCTCCCTCCCTCCTCTCCTCCCTCCCTCCCTCACTCCCTCCCTCACTCCCTCCCTCCTCCATCTTTCTCTCTGAAACAGGCCCCATCACTGCTTGGCTAAATTAGCAACATCTGCCCATCTCTGTCCCCCACCTTGCATACATTGTCAGTGCTGGGGGAACAGCTGTACCACCATGGGAAGTTAGGACCTTGTGTCGGAGTGACAGGCGCTTCCCTGAAAGCCATCTCACCAGCCTTATCAAAATATCATTGTTTCTTTGATTTTCTCATTTGTTTTTCTTCTGACCTTCACCTTAACTTTTCCCTCATTGTTTTTACTTAATTGCCCTTTTTTCACTGGTCACAACAATTTTACAGCTATTTCTATATACAACTGTGTACAATACATATGTTGTGAATTATTTAATACAGCACATACTATTCATTTTACCAGTGGCAATTTTTTTCTATATTTGATCCCATAGGAGTAACCTACATGGGTGTGGCTATACAGTTTTATTGAAAATATGTTCCGAATCATTGAGGATATTATATACTTTCTAACACATATATTTGTTTTTCACAGTTGTATTCTTTAGCCCAAGTTGACCTGAGTAATCTTCTTGCTTCAGCCTTCCTGGGTTATAGGTATGAGCAAGCATGCCCAGCTTTTATATTTTAAATAGTACATTTTTTTAGCAACATTTTTTTTTAAGGTGTTGAGGCTGAACCTAGGGCTTCACACATGCTAGACTAGCGTGTAGTCAGAAACTCTGGCCCCTCCAGTCTGAGCTTGGTGTGGACCTGCAGTTCTGAAGCTAATTAGCCCCAAATAATGACTCGGATGCTTATATTAATTACAAACTGTTCAGCTTACGGCTCAGGCTTATTGCTAGCTAGCTCTTGCATCTTAACTCAACCCTTTTCTACTAATCGGTGTCTTTCCACAAGGCTCGTGGCTCACCAGTACTTTTACATCTTGCTTTCTCAATGGCAGCTTGAAGTGTCTCTCCCTGACTCCGCCCTCTTTCCCCTTTATCTATGCTTGGAATTCCAGCCTGCCTCTAAGCTGCTTAGCCATAGGCCAAAATAGTTCCTTTATTATATAATGGTAATTCACAGCATCCGGAAAGACATCCTACATCATTAGGACTCTACGACTGAGCTACATCCTCAGATCCAAGTTTGAGTTTTAGTAAAGCCTTAATGCCCTGGTTTAGATATAAAGTGTGTTTGCAAACAGCTCATGTATTGAACACTTGGTCTTCATCTGGAAAGAGAGATATTGAAAGGAGATTGTATTGATAGGGTATGAACAACATCAACGGATCAAGCAACAAATGATCTTTAGCCAAATGAACGACTGAGAGGTAGAGCTTAGCTGGAGGAAACACAGTCCTAAGGACACGCCTGTCAACAGTGTATCTTGTCATGTCTTCTTCCTGGCTTGTGCTTCCTAACTGCAGTGACATGAGTGGTCTCCCCTGTGACACGCTGCTACTGCCACCAGGCCAGAACTGGAACCATTTAACTGTGGCGCAGAACCTCTAGAACTAAGGAGAAAAATAAAGTTTTCCTCTCCCTACACCATTTAGCTAAGTTTTCTGGCACAGTTGTGAAAAGCCCACCAACAAACCTTGTCAATTTTGTTTTTTTATAAAATCATAAAACCCCAAGTTCTATATAAAGTTTTTGCCTCTACCTGAAGTTTATGGAGACATGACATTGTCTTTCCTAGAAACATCCTAATGTTGTCATTTCAGCTAGGTTAATGTTTTATCTTGAATTAATTTCTATGGCGTGTTTGAGGAATGAGTTAACGTTTAGCTTGCTTCCCATATGTACCCCTTATTGTGCCAGCACTATTAAGTGAAATTTCCCCCTCTATTTTGGCCCAGATGCTGGCTAGTGTTATGTCAACTTGATTCAAGCCATAGTCATTTAGGAAGAGGGAGGCTCACTTGAGAAAATGCCCCTGCCAGAGTGACCCACAGGCAAGCCTGTGTTACATTTCTTGATTGGTGATTGATATAGGAGGACCCAGTTCATTGTGGGTGGTGCCACCCTGGGTGGGTGATCCTGGGTTCTATAAGAAAGAAGGCTGAACAAGCCATGGAAAGAAAACCAGTAAGCACTGCCCCTCCATGACTTCTTCTCCAGTTCCTGTCTTGAGTTTCTGCCCTAACGTTCCTCAGTGATGACTTATGACCCAAGAGTTGTAAACTGAAATAAACATATTTCTCTCCAAATTATTTATGCTGTGGAACTTTATCCCAGCAATAGAAAGTCTAAAACAGCCCAATATATTGTTTTGGAACACTTAAAGAAAAACATTTTAGTTTGCAACAGTGAGTCTCTTTCTGTCCCATGCCTAGTTTTGCTTCGGTGCCCCAGGGGATTATATCAGAGCTTTACTGTAAGTATTGGAATTAGCCTTCCAACTTGGTTCCATTGTTTTTATCTTTGAGATTGTAATGTAACAAATTTTTCCCTTCACCTTCTTTTTTCCAAGCTCTCCCATATATCCTTCATTGCTCTCCTTACAATTCATGGTCTCATTTTTAGTAATTACCATTGTGTGGACATCTTTGTATGTATATATCCCCAAATATATCCTGCCCAGTCTATATAATGCCACTTGTGTGTATGTTTTTCAGGGATGATCATTTGGCATTGGACAACCATTTTAGTTGACTGAAATAAATATTGTTCACAGGATACTCCAGGCAGGTCAACATAACTTATGCTTGAAAACTGCAGATGTCATTTCTTCCGCTAGATCTCTATTGTTGAGATGGAAGTTTCCTCTGTGTAGTCAGAGACTAAGCTGCATGTTCTGTCTGTGGCTGCTCTTCACACTTCCTTCTGGGGTTTTTCTTTATTTTTCACAAGTTTATCCTTTCCCAAATGTCTCTCCACATTCAGTGCCTCACTCTGTGCTGGGCTTCTTTTAATTACTTAGTAACCACTAGCCTGATTGGGGCTGAGGTCATGAGCTGTTTCCCATTGTGTCTTTTCAGTGCCAATCTTAAATAGACTCTGCATCCTTGAATTCAAGAAGTAGGACTTTCCAGGTGAGCCTACCCTCCTTCCCACGGCACCCACATGCTGCCTTTCAGATCTGGCCTATTTTGTGGGGTAGCAAGTTTTTCTGTCTTTCGTTTATACAAGATCTTGAAGGATCTGGTATGGTTTTTTCTTCTTCTCAGAGGTAGAGGACACTCTTCTGTTATTGTGTGGCCTGGTCTCCTGGCTGTACTGAGTGACACTTATCCTCAGGGATCTCAGGGACTCTAAAATTCCCCCAGGCCACCTCTTGCTGGGGCATTTATTCAGTAATGGCAGTAAAGGAGAGGACATAGTGGAGCTGTTGCCTTCCTCAGGAGGCTGTCTACTCCCCCAGTTCCTATAGCAAGAGAAGTTTTCTGTGGCCTCCCATCTCGCCCGCAGACTTCCTAGCCAGTACATATTAGTCGTGGGGAACAGCAAACAAAATCCCCTGTGGTTTCCAGGGCTTCTCCACATTCAATGCCTATGTAATTCCATAACAAGTCACCAGCAGCTCATTTACATTGAACCCCCTTTGTCTCAAATGACACTAATCTTCCTTTCAATCTTCCCCCAGGTGGGCAGTGCTGGTGTTTGACTGTCTGTGACTCTTGGGGAGGCGCTTGACTTTCTGTTTTTAGACTAGACTTTTGGCTTGAAGACATTACCTCCTTAATGGATTCACAAAGATGTATGGCTCTAGAAGATGACCCAGCTTTTGCTTGTTGTTGGGGGGTGGGGTGGGGTGGGACACCTTTCCAGCTCTCCTCAAAATGAATAGCCTTCTTCAGTCTATGTTTTAGGTATAATGAAATGAAAGGAATATCTTTCGAGTTTTCATGTTTCACCAAATCATGTCTTTCCACCTCTGATTGTCCATTCATCTTCACATTCCCGCCCCACCAGATGTCTGTCTGACTCCCTCCTGTCCCCATCCCGTCCTTCCACAGATGCAGTTTTCGTAACATGGTTTTGTTTCCAGGTCTACACCATCATTATTTAGGTTTTAGTCTCCTGTGCATTTGGAATTTTTTCCTCTCCTTTTTGTATCTCTTCCCTCTGCATGCCTTTGACTGTCCTAGTAAAAGGATTTCCTTAGGAGATACTTACATTTCCATGTCTATCTTTGGTCTACAGGTTGTCTAATTATCGAGTGCATTCTGCCAGTAATTACTGGGTGGCTGATATATATCTCTAGATAATTCCGTGAACTTCAGTGTTTCTACTTGTCAGTGATTTCCTCTGCTGTTTCTGGGCTTATATGTCAGAAGGCTGCCTTCACCTCCAGCTGCATTCCCCTTGGTGCTCCAAGTCTCTCAAACGGTCATCTCATCTCCAAGTTTCTGCTCATCACACCATCCCAGTTACTATTCTAGAATCTTCCTTGTCATGGCTGTCTCTCCACCCACCCTCACACTCCTTACTATGACAATTTCAACTGTTAAATTTTCTTTGTTGTCTGACCTTTATTGCCTCTGGCTCAATCCCAAGTTACCTCCATCTCTAGGTTAGAGTAGCTTTCCTGCCATCCTCCTGAAGCTGCTGGACCATAGTCTAGGCCACCTGAGCTTCTGTTGGCATGCGTCCTTGTTATAAAGCTTCATCCTGCATTGACAATTTGTCAGCAATGTGTTATTTTTCTAGTGAAGATATAACAATGGAAAATATCAAATGAAAATAACTTACCAGGTCGGTTTCTATATGATTTAAAAACAATTATAGTGATAAAAAAATTCTAATTATTCATTGTTAATTACTGTCTTCTAGATTATTATAGTCTATAATAAATCCCTGGACACTCATTCTCGATTGAAAATGGTCACTTTTCATACAAATTGGAATGTAGTCTCAAAAGCAGTATTGTGATTTAAATAGCTGTCAGTAATAATCCTTGGGACTTTGGTATTACCACCAAGAGAAAAAAAGCTAAGACGAAATTTTCCCTCCATTAGTCATGCTTCTTCACTGATATTTCTACTCCAGTTTATCTATTGGACTCTCCATGCTGCTACAGATACTGTCATATGACCAAAGTCCACTACATCTTATCCTGATACCTATGGACTATTCCTTGCCATCTATCAAAGTAGCTCAATGGTTTAAGACCTTCCACCCATAGGGCTATTGCCCCAACCTCAGAGCACCTTCCAATCTTATTTGAGATTCCCTAGATATTTCCCACTGTCTACAGACAACTGAATACATTTCTTTAAGCATGGCATTTAACACCGTATATTCAAAGTATCACCAGCATCATTTGTGAGCTCAGTGAATGATATAGGTTGAGCTATGTTCCCATTGCCACTGTTATTGATTTATCCCTTACTTTCTTAGTGCTGTATGCTATTATTTGGCTTTTGATGTGTGGCCATCTTTGTACCTTAAACACTAAGTGACCTCTTGTTGCAATAGGGTTTCTTACTCCCGGGTGGCCAGAGGTCCAGACCCACAGACCTGAAGCCCCAGACCCCTTAGCTGCCCGCAGCTGATCAGGCCCCCAGAAATGATTTAGACATTTATATTAAGTTTATGCTGTTTGGTCTATGGCTTAGGCACATTACTAGCTTGCTCTTTCATCTTAACTCAACTGATTTTTATTAATCTGTGTGCCACGTGGCCTGTGGCTCATCTGTGTTCTTTACATGTTTTTTTTTTTGGGGGGGGCGGGGATCTGGCTTGGTCTGTCTCTTGACTCCGCCCTTCCTTTCTTACCTATTTTGATTCTCCACCTATTTTTTCTATGGTGCCTGTCATGAGCCAAAACAGCTCTTTTATTTAAAGATTGATATTAGCAGCATACAGAAAGACATTCCCACATCACTTCCCCCTTTCTGTCTAATCAAAAAGGAAGGTTTTAATTTTAACATAGCAAAATTATATATAATAAAATAGCCATCAAACAAGAATTATAGTTACAATATCTAGTCTATTTTTATTTAGCAAAATTAAAGAAAATATTAAGATATTTTATTATCTATTTTATTTTTATGAATCTAAAGTTTTATATCGAATATATTTTTTCAAATAACTAAGAAAACTATATATATAACTATTTAATCTTTAACTATATCAAAGGCCATAGAAGGAGGTATTTATCCAAGTAAACAGGAAGTGCTAGCAACTTTCAAAATCTAGAAATGACAGAGATGACATCCATGTGCCTGGACAGTCACCCAAAGTTTTTTTTAATAAATTTGGGATATTTATCTTCGGCCTACAGGCCCAGAGTCTCTTTTCATTTCAGTGAAGCAGGAATCTGCTCTGCCCATTCTGGTGTACTTCATCAGTCGCTTCTCCTTGAGTCCTGAAGAATGTCCGACACATCGACCTCTCTTGGAAGTCAGGAGAACAGGATCTTGTTCCTTGCCACCTATTCCATTAATTCTGTTTTCTCTTCCTTCCTGAACTGAGGAAGCACATGGCTCTAAAAAAATAATAAATGACTAATTCTCTAGTCAAACCAGAGTTGTTTATAACTTTTCATTTAAGACTAAACTATTTTTATAAAGAAAATATTACTTTGATCTATAAACGTGAAAAATCAGGCTGCTGGTAGCAAATTGAACGTGTGTGTAGGATAACGGGTAGCAGGTAAGATGGGCATTGAGGATGTGCTGCATTCTTGTTCAAGCTTTCCCCTTTGGACCTGACATGCTTGGCAAGATCAACAGATCCCCTGGAATTCAGTCAGAACACCATTGCTGTAGGCAATTATTCTGCAAAGATGGGGGCAGATGGGCGTGTGCTGCATCCCAGTTGACCTCATGGCGAATTCAGGAAGCTCTTTCTGCATCAATCAAAATGAGGGCAGTTTCTATCCGAAGGCTCATCTCTATCTTGGCTTTTTAAAACATAAAATGTTTATTTAAAAGTCAGCGGGGGAGACCCCTTCCCTGTTGCCAAGTCTTGTTTTATCTCTTCTTGGTCACAAGCACTTAACGGACAAACACATAAAGCGATCACTGAAGGTAATTCCTTATTCTGTGTTCCAAACAAAGGGGAAAAAAACCTCGCAAAATGGCATTGTTTGGGGGCAGCGATATACGTATTGTAGCATTTCATTAAATCCTTTTCATTTATGTGCTTCACTCTTTGAAGGTTACTGACAGTTGATTTAAAATATGTATCACTTTAGTGAGTGAGAGTACGTAAAGTCACTAAATCAAATTTGCCATGAACATCAACTCAGAAGAATTAAACATGTGGACAGTCACCAAGGACAAAAGGCCAGCACAGTCCCATACACCGTGTATTTCCTCGACGTCTCTTGGCTAAATAACTAATTCTTCTTGCTTTTAAGTGTGACTGTGGGGTTCCTGTTGGAATCTTTGCCCATTTAAAGTCTGATGTTTTGTGCATCAGTGAAGTAAAGTGGATCTTACAGAAGAGGAAGTGTTAAAATCCTCTCTTCTGACAATGCCTCTGAAAGCCAGGGGAGCGTTTCCAGCACAAAGAGTCAATGGACTTCTTGTGTGCCTTGCCCGTGTCAGCCATTTTACTTCTGACAAGAGTCCTTGGCAGTACTTAGTTCTGTCAAAATGAAGGGGCCAGTGTTCACATGTTGACAGACTCTGAAATGTCCCTTTCACCTCCTCTTTCTTCCTGTGTCACTGTCTATTTTTCCCTTTTGTAATGCCCGAGGTTTTATTGTACAGAGTATCAGCTATAGGTAAATGGAAGTGTTTGTAAATGTCAACAAGCAGACCTGACTGTCTTTTCTGCCTAGCTGGTTGGTGGTAGCCCAGGCCTGGATATGGTTTCTAGGTATACCCTGGCTTGCAAACCCGTCCTTTGAAAAGGAATTAGAGAAGATGAGAATGTTGGCTTAGTTTAAGTGACTGTGGGTCAATATCAATCACTTCTAAGAAGCTGCTGGCATACTTATTTTTCAGGGAAATGCAAGCCTTATGTTGAACATGTCTTATGCTCTAGATACTATGTTGGTACTGGGATTGGAGAAACAGAATAGCTTTTGTCTATGGACACTCAGAATCTGTAGCTTGGAGTGAGGGACGGCAGTTGAACTACATTATTCAGCATCTTGTGGTACCTACCTGGCATAGACTGCTACTCATTATGGCCATTTCAAGAAGCTCAGAATCATAGGAAAATACTTAAGGAACCTGTCTACATATAAACAATTTGATTGAATATGTATTGCAGAAAGCATGGACCCCTTGACGTATTTTGACTTACTGATAAAGAGTAGACCATTGAAGGGAAGACATAACAGATTTCCTTTTTCAGAATCCACACCCCTCTTGTTTCATGTTCTTTATTGTCAAGAATGACCTATCTGGTTGATTGATAATCTCATCACAAGAAAAACAAATCTGTATTGTAAGAATCCACAAGGAGCCTGCCCAAATAGAAATAATGCATACATTTGTGTCCTGCATGTCCTTCACCACAAGCATTTAGTGGCAGATATGGAAAGGCTAACTCATCCGTTAGGACACTGGTGAATATTCAGTTGTCAAACACAGTTTCTGTGATTCAGTGATAATGACAACAAATTCAGGTCTTAACTAGCTTTTAGAAAAGTGTGAATGGTGAATTATTTTTTGATCACGTTAAATGCAAGCCCACTGTCCACGTACGTCTTCTTTTAGACCACAATCAAACACTCTTAGATTGCAGTATTTTTCACTCAATCCACTGAACCCATTCTCTAATGAGTTAGAGGGACAGTTGTTAGAGTAAAAGAGGGATCCTATCACCATGAAGAAATTCATCCTTTATCTTCCTCATTTAGAATGTTTAACAGTACTTGAAAGACCACAATGTCCATGCAATGAATAGAGATAATGGAGGACATTGATGAGGAAGACCTGTATACTTTACAAAAAGATGAAAACCTCCAGGGAAGAGACATCCAACCCCTCAGGGAGGATGCTCTGACCTCAGCATGGAGGTCTTGGGGTAGAATGACATTTCTTCTGTTGAATTTGAGAAGGGAGAGAGCGCACATAGAAGAGACTCATGCTTCCATTCTCTATTCTGGGTGATGTGTGTCAGACCAGGTGTAGTGTTATGAGCAGAACACAGAGAGAGCAAAAAATATAATAATAGTATATTTTACATGGAGGACTCAGGCATAAGGGCTGGTGATGCATTATCTGAGCCCCCGATTCCCGAACAGGTCTCCAGTCCTGTGTTAGTATGACTTATTCCAGATCTGTGTGCCAGCAACATATTCATTAGACTATCTTTCTGCAACTAGAACCCAGGCATTGCTGACATTGGAAATCCAGAGTTCTCCAAGTGACCAGCTCTACCTGTGAAAAAGCAGTAGATTCCATGAGCAGACTCTCTAAGATGTGAGTCCGGGGTCAAGACACTGCATTCAGATATTGCTGTCCTTAGTAGTCTAGGCATTGAGAGGTGATTTGAAAGATTTCAAGGAAGACACCATAAATTGTGGCAGAAGGCCAAGGGTGTGATTCTATCTCTTGAATCTAAGCGTAAGACAGACTGGTAACAAAAGTCAGAGCTTGGTATTCTTTTGAGAGAAAAGTAGAATAGGTAGGCTTTATGTAGGAGCCCTGCTTTAGTTAAGATGGTGCCACCTTGTGTATCTGGTGAAGGGGAAAAGACGCTATAAGCAGGAAGGACCAAGGCATAAAGCATGGATGCTGTGTAGTCCAAAATTATATTCATGAAACTTCAAGATGCTTGTTGTTCCACAGGCACTCTGCAGCTGCCTCTCAGCAGTATGATACCATTTGGAGCATTTTGAATCCAGGTTTCAGGGTCTCATTTCACCCTTATTGGAGAATCCACAGTGTACCCTATTCTCTCCCCTTTAGTTCACATGAAATTTGGATTTGAGAGCTTTTGGGTTCCTGAAGTTGGGAATGAAAGAGCGGGCTGCAGTCCGATACTAAAGTTTAGACTTTACTCCATAGCCGGAGAAATCATCGTATTTGAAGTAAAAGATCTTGATCCTGTGTTTAAGGAGCTGAGTATTTGGTAGAGAATTGAACTGAAAAAAGTTATGTTCTAGGAGATGGAATGAGACAGGACACCCGGCAGCCACAAGAGGAGCAGCAGGAAATTCAACTTAATAAAACTACTGGGACAGATGATGTAGGGCCCAGGATGACATGAAGAAACCCAGTGTGAGGGGATAGATTATGATGCAGAAGGGGAAGAAATCTGGTCCATGTGGACAGGTGATGAGAAAGGGAGGTAACATGATGTTCTTGAGAGAATATGATGACTTTGATGTGTGAGGCAGATCTAAGAAGAAATATCCCCCCCAGAAGGTACTGTGTGAAGAACACCAGAACTCTGAGGAGTCAGTCATCAGCACACAGGTAGTAATTAATATTAATAAATGGGATTAGATACCAGGAAGGCCTGAGTGGTTTAGAACAATGCTTTGGCAGCATCAACGTTTAACGGTGCATAAAGAAAAGCCTGTAAGGAACACAACTTTTTAACAAAATTGTGTAGAGGATTATGTTGTTCCATTGTAAATAATTTTCCTCATCTATGAGTTTAATAAAAAGTGCTGATTGGCCAAAGGCAGACAGAAAGTGTGGGCGGGGCTACCAGACTAAGAATACTCTAGGAACAGGAAGAACAGAGCAGAAGGCCAGAGAGAAGCCGGAAGAAGCAGAGGGCAACTATGCTGCTCTGAGAAAAGGTACCGAGCTGCATGGTTGAACAGGATAAGAGTCATGGGTTAGATTAAGGGTAAAGAGTTAGCAAGTTATATGCCTGGGCCTTAGGCCGATCAGCCTAAAACTATTGTAAGCATCTGTGTGTCTCTGCGGATCTGTGGGTCTGTGGGCTTAAACCTTAAGGCTGGGCCCAAAAGTCTGGGCCAGAAACCTCATACTACAAAATTGTAGTGATTAAATGTGTTTCTTGACAATTTTACACATATACAAAATATATAATAGCCACCATCAGCCCTACCCACTCTCGTCTCCCTACCATCTCCTCACATTCCTGTTTTTTAGGTTTGTGCTCCATCAGGTTTAATTAGGTCTGTCTGTGTGACTGTGGGCTTGGAGCTATCTGCTGGAGTCTGTTAGAGCTAGTAGTACACACCTGAGGACAATGGATTCTGTCTCCCAGAATCTGTCAGTAGTTAATAGTTTAGCAATAAGTAGTTGGGCCTCATGAGCAGAGGCCTCCTCTTTCCATGACTGACTGCCTATTGACCGGGACAGTCTTGTCTAGGCATATTGCAGACAATCGCAGCTGTGAGTTCCTGAGTTGCGATGGTTGTATTCTGTTTGGAGAATGGCATTTCTCAGTCTTTCCCATTCTATCTCTTGCAATGTTCCCTGAGCTATAGGGGTGGTGGTATAAATGTCTTGTTTATCATTTACTCTTAGCATACAGGGAAGCTATGAATCTCTAAATTCATCACTATACATGAAAAGAAAAGCTACTCTGATTAAAAGAAATAACTAAAGATTTCTAACTAATCTAGGAATAAAGCCACCAAGTGACCCAGCTACAGGTGTCTGAGCACACACCCAAAAGACTATGTATCACACTTTGGAGATACTTGTAGAGCTGTATTTGTTCATGTGTGTAGCTATTCACACTAGCTATGACACAGATGCTTTGGTGTAGTCAGGTAATAGGATGATAGTGAAAACAGACACAATAGGATTTTATTCAAGTGTATTGGAAAATTACCATTATGAAATTTGTAGATGAATGAATAAAAGCGGAAAAAAAAAATGGTAACACAGGCAGGCCCAGAAAAACAGCTCGACACGTTTCTCTCACATGTGGATTCTAGCCTCAACTCTTCAGGTCTCTTGATTTACCTTCGAGTACATGGGGAAGCCAGGGCACTAAGGACATGGCAGGAGGTTGCTTCAGGGAGGGATGACAGAACTCAGCGAGAGAAGAGAGGAGAGATGCTAGGAAGGGCTTGTGGGGGGAGGGAAGACAAAGGTATAGAGGTGGAGAAAGACTTTAAGATATAAGGGCATATAAAAACTATATAAAGACATACTTATAACCCAAATAAAAATATGAGAGATTGGGAGGGACTTATCCTACATGACTTTATAATGGTATTTCCAGAAATAGAATTATCACTAAATAAAACTCCCAGTATGAGATATCTCCTTAGGACTTTGTCAGGGTGACTCTTGAGCCTCCTAAGCCAGAAGAGGCTCTTGTCAGCAGCCTTCTTGGTTGCGTGCCAGAGCTAGAAGACACTCATGCTCAAGATCTCATACACTGTTTGCAATATATAGAGTTGGAGCTGAGCTGGACGTTTCCTCTCAGCTGCAGAGCTTTCAAAGTATCGGGAGGTGTTGTATGGTTTCCCAGGGGATAAAAGGCAAAATGGCCTTACTCCACTGATAACCCTTCAAACAAACAAATAGACAAAACCAATCAAACACACAATGTTCAAGTTGCTGGACGAGATGTGATTACATGTGCAATAATGGCTTGATTGTTGAGGGAGTAACCTATAGGGGGATTGTGTTGCTTCATTGTAAATAATTGTCCCACCCACTGGTTTAATAAAAAGTGCTGATTGGCCAAAGGCAGGCAGGAAGTGTGGGCGGGGCTACCAGACTAAGAAAACTCAGAACAGGAAGCACAGAGCAGAATGCCAGAGAGAAGCTGGAAGAAGCAGAGGACAACCATGCTGCTGTGAGAAAAGGTACTGAGCCGCATGGCTGAACAAGATAAGAGTAATGGGTTAGATTAAGGGTACAGAGCTAGCCAGTTATATGCCTGGGCCTTAGGCCGATCAGCCTAAAACTATTGTAAACATCTGTGTGTCTCTGCGAATCTGGGGGTCTGCGGGCCTAAACCTTGAGGTTGGGCCTGAAAATCAGGGCCAGAAACCTCCTACAACAGTAACCAAATAAAATCTGAGTTTGTGTGGGGCTTGCTCCATAGGAGGGAAACCCATGCCTGATATTGTAAGCTTTGTCAACAATCTTATGTTGCTGAAGATTATAGGCCTGAGTGGTAACTTATTTTGTTATATAACTATACTGATGTCATGTCAAACGCCTGTTAAATCTTTATGTTTATATCCTTAGCACAGTGATTTTTAGCAGTTTGTATTAATTTGTGTGATTGGAATTATGTAACAAGCTTAGAATTGTTGGTTAGAGCTATCCATGATGAGCTTGGTTGGAGCTGATTCATTTTCCCTACTAAGTAGCATGAAATTATATGCATAGACTATAGTGTCCCTCCTCCTATGCACAGATGTCCCAGTGGTTTCTAGTTAGGGGGTGTTGAAAACTGTTGATAAGAACATTCCTGTACATGTCTTTGGGCAATCATTTACTTTCATTCTAGTGAGACATACAATGGAGCTGAAGGTCATAGAGCAGAGGTCTGTGACCGATGGTCAAAGTCATTTCCTTATTTATTTTCATACCAAGAGAAGACAGACATCTGATTAATTTTTGAGTGTCCACACTGCACGGGTAAATGAGACGAGCTATTGTGTTTCTCTGATGTTTAGTCGGTCAGCTTTTTAAATTTCTATTGCCGATTTTTATATCCTCTTTGAAGTTTCTGTTCATAGCCTTTAGCCTTCTCTACTCTTGAACTCTCTCCCAGACTGTCTTTCAGTCTGGTGGATTTACAAATTGAAACATTCCAGCCTTCTGTGACTTAAGGTGTGTAGTTTATAGCTAAACAAAATGTATCAAAGAATAATACACGAGAAGCTGCATGGATGGCACGTCATTCACCAAACAAAGGTTAGCTGGTAGTTTTAAGTGCGATTAATAACATCAGTACACTAATGAATGATGGAAACCATAATTTAATATATGCCGACTCCACGGTATGGAGCAGGGCAAGTTGTTTAAAAGAGATGAAAACAAGTCTTATTTCTTACTAGAACTGTGAGCCACGTGATGGACATACACAGAAAGGGAATGTGAAACTGTTTAAATTCTGCTGACAATTTTACAAAATGCCTGTGTTGAGAAAAGCAGATAAACAGCAGGATTTAAGTTTTAAAGTAAATGAATCAACCCATGTTGTTCTTAATTTGCAAATTATATTTTTGCATCATCATTTAATTGTGCCCTAATAAATGACTTGCCATTTTCAAATATTGATTAATTACGTTAAAAATTTCATAATTTTCGGACTTCTTTGTGTAGATGGGTTTAGATACACAGACTCCAGTTACACATTCTGGGTGGGGCTCCCCTAAAATCTAATAAGAGCACTGTTAATGAAACTATTATGCAACCCACACCAATTCTGGGAAGAGATGCAGGAAAGAGTTACCAACTCAGAGAACAAAAACACATCCTCTACACTTACATTTTACCCTTGTATTTCTTAAAGGTGGGGAGAAAGGAAGTTAGAGGGAGGGGGAGGAGGTGGGGAGGGAGAGGGGGAGGGAAGGAGGAGGGGGAGGAGGGGGGAGGGGGAAGAGGGGGAAGGGGGAGGGAGAGGGGGAGGGGAGGAGGAGGGGGAGGAGGGGGAGGAGGTGGGGAGGGGAGGAGGAGGACGAGGAGGGGGGAGGGGGAGGATACAAAGGGAGAGAGGACAGAAGGGACAGAGGGAGGGAAAGGAGGAGGCAGGGGTGGAGGAAGGGAAAGACAGGCAGGGATGGAGAGGCCAGAGGTGTTAAGCAGTCAGGAAAGAGAGAAGGAGGGAAAGGTAGAATCAAGGGAGGGGGAGAGTAGAAGGCAGAAGACAGGAAAGGAAACGGAGGATGGGAGAATGTAGAAACAAAAATAAAACCCAAACAATAACATCCTTTTTGCTAATTTCTTCTGGTTCTCTGATATGCGTCACACCGAATGAATTCCTTGCACTTTGGTGGCATCAGGTGGCACAACACTTTGCATTTCTAGCTACATTTACTCCTCATTGTACAAAAATACTTTTAAAAATGGAGTAGATTTTTAATTTAGAAACTGACCTGCCTCCTCATCTTTCTAAAATCCTGCCCACTTTGCATGGGATCCATTTCTAGCTATCCCTTCAACAAGGACCATTTTCTCCCAGTGGGATCAGTAACACTTTGGAAGGTCAGGCATCATAATCTGCATTCTCCAGGATTTTGAGATGGGCCCTGAGGATTTGAGGGCAGCAGCCTCTGGCTCTGTGGTTTCTGCTCTGCACACATTCTGATCTGGGTTCTGATGGAATCGGCACATGGCCCAAATCAGCAAATTCCCATTACTGACTAACCAATGGTTAACTGATGAGCGAGTCCCCTACTGTTTCTTTCTCTATTAGCCTTGGTCAGAATTTGTTAGATTTCTGGAGACTAAAGTAATCCATGCAACTAGATTATTTATTTCTCTTTTCCACACCAGCATCCCTTCTTCTTAGAGGACAGTGCTCAAAGCCACTTGAATTCAGCAGACACTGGCTTGAATATTCTCACACATGGCAGCATTGTGACTTGGGATAGTCAAGATTTTCAAAGAAGCTGAGTCTCATAGAGGCTCTTTGTGGAAGAAAAGATTATGAATTATTGTATGTAGAACATGTACACAGTGTTGTCATCAGGCTCTCATAGGAGAGGAACAGCATGCTGTTTTCCTCAGTATCTTAGTCGATACTTATTAGACAATATTAATTCTTAAAGATGGGGAGAGCAGAAATGTCACATGAAGGACAAGCTTGAGGATTGGAAATCTGAAATACTGCTTTTCCAGGTAACATGGTATGTGAATAATAGAACAGGAAATAGAATTAAGATTCCCCCCCTTTAAAGAATGAAGCCCACCCCACTTCAGCAGGTGGCTTTATATCTAATTAGACTGAGAACTGTCATCATTAGGTGATACCTGAAGTTCATGCTATGAGAGGCAGGGATAGCTCAGACTGAAGGTCAAAGAGATACCTGTGGTGTTGGCCCTGAACCTCAAGGATCCCCCAAAACAGGAACAGGGTGATTTAAGTAGCTCTCTATATGGATCATTATTTATCTTCACGAGGATGTCCAGGTCACTGTTAGTGGTCGATCACAACTAATTACTATGAAGTGTAGATATTATTCCTGCTGTGGGCATGTTTATTAAGATTTTGCTTGAGAATGCTTTTGTACTCATCTCTACATTATTTTCTTCCCTAAGATAAGTAGAATGGTATCCTAGTATCAGGAAAACAAGATGCTCTAGTCCAGGTTTTCAGAGTTGTGCATTTATGTGCAATTAAATCCCAAATCTAGCTATCACTTTATGTTAGGACCTATAGTATGGATGCTGAATGGAAGGACAATGGGAAGAGACAGGGTATTAAAGACTGTGGGTAAGCTCATTATTTGATAGTTAAGTGAGATGCAGCTGAAAGTTGACTGAAGATCACCAGTATAAACATTTTCAGATTACTAGTGCTATGGAAATGTGTACATGATGAGATAATTTCCAGGATCTTCTACTGTTGGCATACATACTCATTGGTATTTTGATTATGCATTAAGATATAGATTTAAAATGAGTATGTTTTATTTCCCTGAATGAATGCACAGTCCCTTCTGCCTTTCTAAGCTGATGCTTGGGTTAGTTAATTTCTAAATAGTCACCCAGAGGATGAAATAATAGCAGCTTGAGCAACTTATTTCCATACTGGTAAGTACACACCCGTTACTTTCAACAGCACTTCCTAGGTATCAGGCAATGTTTTAAGCACTTACTGTAGATATCATCAAGTTCTAGTGAGGTGACTGGCATTGACCACTCCCATCTTTCTACTCTACTTCTTCTCAAACCCATTGATGGTTTATTAGGCTCTTGGCTTTGGCATCCCGAAGAGGAGTATACCAATGACATTCGGGTTCCAGAAGCCTGGTAGAACAGAAGGCTTACTAAACAAATCAAGGCAATATGGCCAGATGAGGATAGTCCTAACTCTTACATCACCCAGTTTGTGGCCTGATTATTTATTATAATTAGTAGTAGTATTGTTTGTTTTGTTCTTTCAAGACAGGGCTTCTCTGTGTAGCTTTGGCTGTCCTGGAACTGGCTTTGTAGACTGTGCTGGCCTTGGACTCAGATCTCTGCTTCCAAGTGCTGGGATTAAAGGTGTGTGCCACCACTTCTCAGCACGGTCTAATATTCATCCTGGCTACCAGCTGATTTTTCCTTCTTCACTCCTGTTGGGGTATCGTTTACTCACAGAGTAGTACTTATGAAGGACACTGATACTGAGCTGCCACAATAATTTGGTGGGAAAATAACCTGGGATCTTAGGCTCTTCAGGAGAGTCAGACTTTCTATGAGAAGTGTTTGGTCATTGTGCTATTTACATCTTCATCATCTAAATTGTTGGCTGTTCTTGAATGTTCTGGGACAAAGCCGAAGTCAGTAGGACTTGTTAAAAGAACGCCAAATGTGGAGGTGTCTTACTGTCATTTTTTTATACCTTTTATTTCTGGTTTTTTTTTTTTTTTTTTTTTTTTTTGGATGGGAGTTATTTTGAGAAAAAAATGATTTTGCTAAATTTGGATTATTTTAAACCACGATCATATCCATCCAATCTCCTTATCAATGAATTAATCCCCTAATAGATTTATAATGTATGTCACTGTGGAAAGGTGGGGCCTGCCCAGCGAGCTAAGATACTGGGCGTGTGACAAGGAGGTATTTATCTTGCTGTGACTCCTTACTGTCTGTCTCTCTTCTCTGATTCCCAGTCACCACCCTATCACAGAGTGAGCAGCGCTGTTTCATTAGCCCAGACCTTCCGCCTTGGCTCAGCCCAAAGCAGTGGATATTGCTGACACTGCACTGAAACTTTTGAGAACAAGACTCAAGATAGACCTTTCTTCTCTTTAATCTTTGAGCTGTTTTTCCCATCTACTTATCGTAACAACAGAAGAGCGACCGACCCTCAGTCAGAGAGCTATTTGTTATATTTATTTACTCATGCAATCCTTCATTTCCTATGCGTGTACACGTGTGCCGTGATGCATGCGTGGAGGTCAGAGAACAACTTTCTGGAGTCAATTCTTCCTTTCCTCCCACCATGTGGGCTCTGGAGATGAACCTCAGGTCATCGTGCTCAGAAGCTAATGTTTTCACTCTCTGGGCCATCTCATTAGCCCCGTCGGATCAAATTTTTGATGAGAAGGCTGGTTGGACACCCGAAGAGATGGCAGCATATCCAGAGCCCACTGATTTTTCATATTGTCTACAGAGTGTCCATTTAGCAGCAGCTGTATCTGGATCAGTTTGTTGAAGAAGGAATCCATGATACTGAGTTCACAAAGAGTCTCCCCATCAAATATTCTATTCATTCTGTTCTATGTATACATCCATTTGAGTTTCTCTAGATTTCCCTTACTTCACATTCTAGTCTCCTTTGTAGTTCACGATCGAGCAAGTCAACTTACTTCCTACTTCTCAGGAGCTTATGTATATTTTTATATATTTACCACAGGCTACTTTTTTCTTCCCACAAAGTGAAATAGCAAGTGCATTTTAAAGTTCTGCTTAAGTGCAATGCTATCCATTAGTGGGCATGAAAGTTAACTTAGTCTTGGAATGAGATCATGATTGTGCCCTGCTGTTTATTCCAAGTGAATAAAACTGCTTCTAACATTTCTTATAGATGAGTGTTGGAAATAATGCATTAGGCAGATGCGTAGCTGCATGCCAACTACTAGAGGCAATGTTAATCTACTATAGTAAATATATTATGGCCACTGAAATTTGGTTAAACTTTTAGTGATGCCTGTCATATAGCATAATATACTTGATTTTTGCAGGTGACAGACAGGTGGTTTAAGAAAGAACTTTCTGCAAAGCTCTTTTCCAACATTTATTAAATCTTTGGAGTGACATTATTTCCTGTTATTTTGTTGGAATAGATTGCTGTTTTGATTTTCAATCCTCCCCAAGTTGAAAGTAAATTGTAGTGCTGGGGGACTATTTCTCTTACCCTCGGATGACCTTTACACTGCAGGTCAGTGAATGGTTAAAAACATTCTACAAACTGGTGAACCTATCAGTTTTCATTCTGATGCCTTAAGGTAGCACATCATCGTCACCGTCACCACTTTGCAGCTTTGCATGCATTCTGTATACCACTTACAACATCAATAAAGTTAGCCAGCTTCAGAATGGAGTCAGGAGTCTCTGAGACTTTTCTTTTTAGTGGGAGATTTGTGCTTCCTAGGTCTGCTGTGTGAAACCAGTGTCATTACACATTAGAGACTAAGGTCATTGATCACCCTCATTTGTTCCATGGTGATTTGGGTGAAAATAGTATTCTACAAGGCAAAGAGGCAAGGATGAAGCACAGGGTGACTTCTGCATTTCCTCTCTTGTCTCTGTAGGCTAGTCTTGATTGACAACTGAGATACAGTCTTTCCCCTTAGGATGATAAATTATTATGTTGCAGATAAGTTATTCAAATGATCTCCTCTGTTTTGAGTCTTCCTTTGTCCTATCATCCAGCTGCCAAATAATCACATGAAGAGTTCTTATTAATTATAAAAGCTTGGCTGGTAGCTTAGGCTTGTTTTCTAACTATCTCTCACAACTTAAATAGCCCATGTCCTTTAATCTATGTTCTTTTACATGGCTCAGTTACCTTTATGATGCAATGCCCATGCCTCCTTCTCTGTGTCTCCTGGTGTCTTCTCCTTCTTCCCGCATCTTCTCTGGCCAGAAATCTTGCCTATCAGTTATTTAGATTTTTATTGAAACAATAAAAGCGACACATCTTCACAGTGTACAAAAAAATTATGTCACAATACTCTGTTATATGAACACTCTTTTTGCAATCTGAAAAGCAGTTCTCCAAATATTTTGAATTTTAATTTTAACAGCAACTTTTCTTACAACAAAGGCATTCCTGTATTTCTCTAAAAAGGGGAAAGTAGGAGATTCGGCCATTAGGATGAATGAGAACTTTGAGAATAAAAGAATCATTATTTCTCTTCATGAAGTATACTGTCGAGTCTGTGGATCGTGTTCCCGGCACGAACGAATGGACAGAAGCTGAGGTCTTGGTGATCGGATGTAATTGGTTCAGACCCACCTCTCATCCTCTTGTGTTTTGATAATTAAATGAGAATAGAGGCAGGAATTCTAAATGTCACATCTTCATGCTGGATGGAGGTTTTGTTCTGAGCTGGCTCAGTGAGAGGTCTCTTGGGTTGGAGAAGAACCATCTGCTACTTCGGTTTTGATTTTCACAGTCAAGTGTACACCTTCCTACGTAAATATAATCTACACATGGATTCTTAATAAAAAGACATTCTGCTTATTGAATGGAAATTCAGGACGTGACAGAAAAGTGGCCAGCCACATGATCAAAAGAGGGTTTTTTATTTGCTGTAAAGCTCCCTTTCTTCTGGAGAACTTAGCTTTTATTTATTTATAAAGGAATGTAACAGAAGTGTTTTTTCCCATGAATTCAGAAACAGAAAATATAAGGAATTGCTTTTTAGAAGAAAGCGTTGTCTCATGCAATTTTGTTCCTTTATCTACATCCTGTCTGTGCATATCAGAGGTGCCCATCAGTGGATATGAAAAAAAACCATGCAGAAACTTGATTCTGCCAGAACACTAAGCTGAATATCCAAGCTATCAGTCTGAGCTTTTATTCTCTCTCTCTAAGTTGCCTAGTTTTATTGGTGTTATTTAGATCTGAAGCATAACTCTACACGAGAAAACTAACCTTTTCAAAATAGTTCTTATCCCTCTAACGTTGGGTACTTATGGTCTTCCAAGTGACTCTGACAGTTCTCAGAAATTCCCACGTACAAGTAAACATGAGTTTATTCTTAGTATATTATATTAACAGCTATTATCATGGGAGAAGAGTCATTTTAATATTAATAAAAATGATTCCACTCACTGCTGGAATAAATTAGTTATTTTTAAAAGTTAGTTCAATGATTGATATTTATAGAATGCTATTTTATTAAAAATAAACAAGCAGTTCTGTGTGGAATCAAGACATTTTTGACATCCTCACTTGCCCTTCATAATAAGAACCAAAAAATTATTTTGTAAATCAGATAGAAATGCAGCCTTATAAACTTAAGTAATAATTTATAATATCAATGCTCTACTGCACTTTTCTATGTTGAGGAACTTTAAAATTTTTTTTAAAACCTACACAACACTACCTGGCACACAAAAAAAGAACCCTTATACATTCTTGGGAGTGATGTAAATTAGCATAACTTCCGTGGAAAGTAGTGTAGAAGTTTCTCATAAAGTTAAAATAAGACTGCCATGTAAAATACACTTATATCATGCCCAGCTATATATTCAGTGAAACAAAATTAGCAGAGAGAGCTATGTACCAGCATGCATTATGACACTGTTCACAATAATCTAACTACAGAGCCAGCCTAGGTACCCATCAGCGGATCAGTTGACAAGGGAGCTATGATACAAGCACACAATGGAGTTTTAATTAGACACAAATAAGAACAAACTCAAGTGCAGGAGAACAGATGGAACTGCAGGTCATTGTGTTGAGTGAAGTAAGTCAGATGCAGAATGACGAGCATTTCTTCTCTCTCTTATGTATAAACTGTATTGGAAAATTAGACAATTTGAAGGCACTAGATGGATTATTAGGGAAGGGTAAGGGGGTGCAATGGGACAGGAAGGCAAAGAGAAGGTAGCTGGGAGGCAAGCATCATTATATATACACATATGGAAATGTCACATTAATATGAATGACTAGCATGTAATAGTCATTATAAATAAATACCCAAATACTTAAAACAATGAATTTGAATATTAAAAGGCTCCTGAGGTAATGAAATATTTTCTGGTTTGTTCTAGAGGCTTTAGTTCTGCTTTTGCCAAAACTGAAATGTCATTGTTGGCTGGTGCCAAGAGTGCCGGGAAACTTCTGATGGCTAATCAATACAGCTTCTGAGTGGTCATGGCTAGGGTTTGATACAGATTCCTAGCTCTGCACTTGGTTTAAACTAACATGGAAATTTCTTGACCCATTTAAATTATTTAGTAGTTAACAGAACAGCAGAGTTGGAGGGTCCATAGAAATGGTCTGGTCCAGTTCTGTACGTTAGAGATGTGAAGACCCAAAGCTGGAGCCTCTGAAGGCTCTTAGTCTTCCTGTGGTAGGCGGATGTGCAAAGGTTAGGTAGTCAGAGCTTCATGTGAGTATCTTCCAGTAGTTTAGTAGACTGTCTTCGAGATGCCGTTCAGTCTGCAGAGTGGTAAGAAAAGGAAACGATGATGGGGGCTTTCATCTGTGTTGCCTGTGAACAAGCCTCCTTCCTTGGAGCTGCTGACTCTGTGCCCAAGGAAACCCGTGCTCTGTTTCTTAGAAACATTCCTTGGCCCAGAGCCATGACCACAGGCCTTAGACACCCAAAATGGGCAAGAAATACTTACTTAAAAGAATAGTTGTAATATTTCCATTGAAAAGTCAAGGGTGGTAGGAGGTAAGAGAGAAGGGAGGGGTTTTGAGGGAAAACCCGAGTGCAGATGTAGCAAATCAGGGGCAGATGTAGCTTGAAGATGAGTCTGGCTTCCTAAATACAGCTTCCTGTAAGACATATACAGCTTCTTTGAGTTTAAGGGGCACTCCTACAGGACACCCATTTATTTTATTTTATACACACACACACACACACCATTATATATTAAATTTATATATAATATGTATTTAAATTTAACATATTTTGTTTCTTTAATTATATATAGTTTGTTGTGTGTCTACGTATGTTTGTAGGTGTGTACATGCCATGGCACACAGGTAGAGATCAGGGGACAACTTGCAGAAATGCTTCTGTTTTTCTACCATTAAGTACCAGGGATTGGATTTAAATCATCTGGCTTGAGCCTTTACCCACTGAGCCATTTTCCTGGCTGGTGATGATATTTTAGTCTACTTTCAAGTTCTACTGAACATACCTGCTCAGACTCAGTTGCCTCCGTAAAGCCTCTCTTTAAAATCGGTGAGGTATCTCAAAACAAACATGTTTAAAATCAAATGTCTAGTCTCTGAAATCTATTCTCAGTGTCTTTCTAAATCAAAGGAATGACAGTTCTGTTCTTCCAGCTGCCTAGACGAGAAGCCTCATGTTCGGCTTTAAACTCAATATTTTTCTTCACAGTGCGCTGCATTTCTAAGGTGTGACCTAATCACTTCCTATATCATTACCTTAAGATATTGGCTATTCTATTTATTATAAAATCAGAAAAAGGATTATCAAGAGTGATCTCAGGAAACTACATATTTGGCAAACATATGCTTCTGTTTTCTACTGTACAAGAAATAACATTGCCTCCTATTGCAGATTATGTCCAGTAATGAACACGAAGATCATGCTTTTCTATGAATTTTTATACATTCATAGAAGGATCCTAAAGTAAAAGTCTGGGGAGAGGTATAGCTTAACAATCTTCCAGATTTTTACCATTTCACCCAGTTGATGTGTTTAACAACTTTAGGCCTTCAAAGTCCAGAGTTGTAGGAGTAGAAAGCCAAATTCTTCAATGGGTCTTTAAGAATGACATTAAGCGGTGCAAATCTTACTTTTATCCTTTGATTTCCATCATGTTTTAATCGATACATAAAAAAGCAGACCGAGCAAGTCACAAACAGCCAACAAGTGAGCAACAATTCTCCATGGTCCCTGCATCAGCTTCTGCCTCCAGGTTCCTGCTGTGAGTTTATTCCATGGTGGGCTGGCATAGGAAACTGTGAGCTGAAATAAATATTTCCTCTCCCAGTTGTTTTTGGCCATGGTGTTCTATTATAGCAATGGTTATTGATTTAGAAATTTAAGTTTCTTCTAGATGAATGATGTCACAGCCTTTATATACTGCTACCTTTAAGAGAAGCTTATTTGTATCGTCAGAAAGTTGTTCTGGCTTTTGTTTCTTGCCCTGTTACAGAGATAGGCACCATGTTTACTTTCCTTAAGAAACATACAAAAATGTCCCTCAAAACACAGGGAACACTTTTCAAGTCACTGATGAGAGGTAACAAATGAACATGATCCTTGAGAGATGAGGTGAACACAGTGACACTCTATGCTTTTCCAAGTCACTGTTAGTTTTCATGTCATGACCCTAGGAAGTGGAATACGGACAAAGACATGCAAATTTCCTGAGCTGATACAGAGAATCCAAGAGTCCAGGCAGATTAAGGACCCTAGAGCTCATAGGATGAATGGCCCAAGGAAAAAGCTTCACACAGAAGCACTGTGGAGATCTGCAAAAGGTCTCCTGTGAGTAATCATCAGGGTATCGAAGAGTCATGCATACGCTGAAAATAGACATATCCCAGGGATAATCAAGAATAACACCTGGTGCTCACGTAAGATGGAGGATGTCCCGTGCCAACTTCTCGCCCGCAAGAAAAGGCACGACACACGTAGGATCCTTCTGCAGCAAAGCTTTAATGCGTCTTGAGGGAGAGCATCAGCTTACAGAAAATGGAGACACCGAGGTAGGAAAAGCCCAATCCTTATATAGACCAAAGACCTCCGCCTTGGACGTGTCACCTCTCTATAGGCTGCAGCTCATCACCTCACATGACGCCACGGGAGAGGCGGAGAGACCAGTCTCGGAAAATTACCAAAGGCATGCGCCCTTGCCTTGATTACTGACTCAGGCCCTTGCCTTGATTACTGACTCAGGCGGGTTGGCCAGCACTGGATATCGGTGCCATCTTGAGGGGCTGGGGCCAGCGGCTCCCAACAGGAGGAGAGTGTCTAAATATTCGAAGAAAGCTGAGACTGCTCACAACTCTTAGGAAACTGGATGTATCATTTGGGGTGATTTTTACCTTAGTAGTGAACTGTTAGTCCTGTTTTGATACTGCTCTGGACCTCCTAGTAGATAGTAAAGGGGATCAAGTGGGTGTCTAGGAACTTCATTACCACTCAGAATGATATTAAACATTTTGATGAGTTCAAAACCATTCAGCACCTAACTTGAGAAGATGCAAATGTCTTACATCTAAAGATTTTTTAGGCATAAAAACATTATTTTTTAAAAAAGAAATGTATAGGAGAAGAAAATTGAATCAGGGCAGTGGTGACATATTCATTCAGAGGCGGATGGATTGGGAGCAGAGGCGGATGGATCTCCGAGTTTGAAGCCAACCTGGCTTACAGAGCTCCAGGACAGCCAGGGCTTCCCAGAGAAACCCTGTCACCAAACAAACAAAAGAGCAGAAGAAAATGCAATCAATAAAAACCAACTTAAATGACACAAGTTTTAAAATTGACAGAGAAAGACATGGAAACAGTTATATCTGTGTTTTGTATAAGGAGAAATGTGAAAATCCAAACCAAGCTTCTAGACAGGACACTAAAGCTCCTGAGAAAATAACTCACAATTTACAAAACTCATACATCGTTATAAGAAAGATCAGTGTGTGGAGTCTAATAATCTTTAAACTGACAAAAACCACCAAAGACCATGTGGAGTGTGAACAGAGTTCAGGGGCCCCAGCATGAGTAATTTGTGATCTAAATGCAGGGAATTGTGTAGAAAAAATATTTGAAGAAATAATAACTTAGAACTTACCCTAAGCTAAGGAAGCTTACCCAAACTGAGGACTATTCAGAGATTCAAGAAATTTCAGTAAACTCCAAGAAAAATAAACATGGAAAGACAATACCCAGTAACACCATCATCAAATTGTTCAAAATCAGCAATAAATGAGATTTTAGGAAACAGCTAAAGGAAAAAGACATATTACATACAGAAGAGTCTGAGAGATGACATCAGGGTTCTCATTAGAGACAACGCTAGCAAGAAGGCAGTAAACGAACATCTTGAAAT
The DNA here is from genome assembly GCA_033318265.1 of Phyllotis vaccarum. Lineage (NCBI taxonomy): Eukaryota > Metazoa > Chordata > Mammalia > Rodentia > Cricetidae > Phyllotis > Phyllotis vaccarum. The sequence continues at coordinate 8,479,489 of JARWLC010000007.1, read as the reverse complement.
TCCTGAAAAAATAAATTGACAATCTAGACTTCTCTAGAAGAATGAATGTTGTTTATAGAAAAGGCAAAGTAAGAGGTAGAGCTACAGATGCTGGATCGACTGTTTCCCAGCAGGAAACATTGGGCTACGGGCCAATATTCCCTACAGCTCATTGGGCTTACTGGCTCTGCAACCCATGTCTTCTTGGGTCTAGGAATAAGTGTTTCTTAAATTATTTTAAATATTTTTAAAGATTTCACCATTACTTTTCAAAAAAAAATCCATAGATCAATGGGTGATCACATTTATATCAATGGGTTCTTGGGATGTCTTTTGAGATCATAATTTAATTATAATACTTTATCTTCTCCTTCCTCCCTCCAATATATTCCACTCTGATCTCTCACTCTTCTTCAAATCATGGCCTCTTTTTTTCTAATTGTTATTGCATATATATGTATGTATATATTTGTTTATACATATATATTACTAAATATAACCTGTTGAGTTCATATAACATTACTTCTATGTATGTTTTCAGGACTGAGCATTTGGCTCAGGAACACCAATTGGTGTACTCTTCCCTGGGAAGGACCACTTCGCCTGTATGCTCTGGGGAGGACCACCTCTCCTGTGTGCCCTTCCCTGGTGCGGACCACCTCTCCTGTGTGCCTTTCCCTGAGGAGGACCACCTCTCCTGTATGCTCTTCCCTGGGGAGGACTACCTCTCCTTGTGCTCTTCCCTGGGGCGGACCACCTCTCCTGTATGCTCTTCCCTGGGGAGGACCACCTCTCCTGTGTGCTCTTCCCTGAGGAGGACCACCTCTCCTGTGTGCTCTGGGGAGGACCACCTCTCCTGTGTGCTCTTCCCTGAGGAGGACCACCTCTCCTGTATGCTCTTCCCTGGGGCGGACCACCTCTCCTGTATGCTCTTCCCTGGGGAGGACCACCTCTACTGTATGCTCTTCCCTGGGGCGGACCACCTCTCCTGTATGCTCTTCCCTGGGGCGGACCACCTCTTCTGTATGCTCTTCCCTGAGGAGGACCACCTCTCCCGTGTGCTCTTCCCTGAGGAGGACCACCTCTCCTGTGGGCTCTTCCCTGGGGCAGACCACCTCTCCCGTGTGCTCTTCCCTGGGGAGGACCACCTCTCCTGTGGGCTCTTCCCTGGGGAGAACCACCTCTCCCGTGGGCTCTTCCCTGAGGAAGGTGGTGAGGAGGACCACCTTCCTCTGAACTTTTCTTCCAGTTGCTTATATTCATTGTGTAGGGTTGAGGCCCTATGTGCTTTTCCCTCTTCCCATTTGTATTTTGGTTTTGTACAGTCATGTTATGAGACTTTGTGGGTATAGCTTCTGATGTGAGTAGAAAATACAATCTCACAGGAAACTCCCTCATGCTCTGGCTCTTAGTTTTTCTGTCCGCTCCTTCCATAATACTCTTCAATAGACTTAGGTATCCATTGAGACTGAATGGTCTCTATCTGTTGTAAAGAAAAGTTTTTTTGGTGAGGAGTAAAGACTACAGTTATCTGTGGGTATAAGGGCATGCTTATAGATTGTTGTTAGGGATTATGCTGTTTTAGTAAATTAGTGGTTCAGATTCTTTTTCAGTAACCATGGTTTCACTAGCATTGGGCATGTAGGTGGTATCCCTCTTGTTGAGCAGGTCTTAAGTTCTCTTGGAGATCTGTTGGTTACTGCCAAGGTTTGTGTGTCACTATTGCATCTGTAGGGTTATTGTGCCATGCTGGTTGTTGATGTGGTTCACAGATGCCATCGTTGGGTAGGAAGGATGATTGAATCCTTCCTTTGAAAGCTTTCCTGGAACTGTCTGGTATCATGTAAACTAGTCCTTCAGGCCGGGGCATTAAAGTCAGCTACAGCTCAGTGGGCCCTGTTTCTGGAGCGACTAGTGTCTGAATTTTATAGCCAAATTCTACCACTCCTCCATCATTTTAGTTAAAATAAAGTCCTCATTGGGTTTCTATTGCTGTGATAGAACACCATGAGTGAAACAACTTGGAGAGGAAACGTTTATTTCAGCTCACAGTTCCCTATCCCAGCCCACCATGGAATAAATTCAGGGCAGGAACCTTGAGGCAGAAGCTGATGCAGAGGCTATGGAGAATTGTTGCTTACTTGCTTTCTCCTCATTGGTTGTCTTGGTCTGCTTTCTTGTAGAACCTAGGACCACCAGCCCAGGAATAGCACTGCCCACATGAGATCCCCCCCTCCCCCGCGCCCCCCAACAAGAAAATGTAGGACAGGCTTGCCCATAGCCCAGTCTAGAGATGGTATTTTCCCAGCTGAAATTCCCTCTTCCAAAATGACTCAAAGTGACTTAAAAACCCAGTTAGCACCATAGTCAGTTCACAGAGCTTCCTGCTGACCTCTGCCAAGGCCAAGATTCTCACACAATTTCCAATAGCAGATTCTTATCTTGGAATATTCTCCTTTCAAACAAAGGGGAAGCAACCAAAGCCACCACTGATTGAAATGGCAGAACGTGGCACATCCTAACCTCCGTGTAGGCCACGTTTTATTGAATGAGAATGAACATATTCAAAGCATAATTTATTTCATGAGGCAGATCCAGAAGTAGTTATGGTAAGGAGGAGGCTCAGCTTTGAGGCTGGAGAAAATGATTGTGATGTGACTAAGATCTGATTATGAGAAATTAACACACTAGTATTCACTAAGAGTCTGTGTTTAGGCTCTTACTAACTCTTGGTTGGTGGTACAAACCAGGAGGTTATTACATTTCTGGAAGATGCATTGGTACTTTTGGAGAAATTAAGACCTTTTTGGTTAAGATATTTAACATAAAAAAATCTCTGTAGATCACACATTTTACAAAGTGACACAATTAAAATTTTATAAAACTATATGGTTTCACCTACAATTTCTTAAAAATTTCGCAGGGGATTTTGTGCAATGGTGGCATGAATGGACCTGAATTGACCTTAAAGTACAGCTACTTGGCATTACAAAGTCAATCTCAACACAGCAGTTATCATTTTATACTGTTTTTCCTTCTGAAGCCTGGTCTAGGCTACGCTATGCTGGCCTAGAAATATGCTTGTCCTGTTTCCGTCCCCAGAGCAGTGGAATTACACGTAAATGACACTGTCTAATCTCACTTAATACTTTACGGTTATAATATAACCATACATTTTCTTAATCTTTAATATTTGACTTTATCATGGGCTCTTGTAGGCAAATGGGCTGTCACCAATAACCAGCAAGATTATGGGATCTGTAGTATTGTGGGGGTGCAAAGAAGTCTGGGTGTCATTCTCTCTTTCTTCTGACTTAAGTCTAAAGATTGAAAAGGCTCTTGTATTATAAGAACGTGTCTTACATAGAGCTGTGGAAAATTTCACACTTCAGGAGATAGCAACAACATATACATCTGAAAGAGAAGAGGGAGGGAGGGAGGGAGGGAGGGAGGGAGGGAGGGAGGGAGGGAGGGAGGGGAAGGGGAAGAGAAATGATTACTGTTAAGTAAAATTTAGAGAAAACACACCCCGATGTTAGTGTAAGAAAATGCATCTATACAGACCCTGAGATCCCAAATCCATCATTTTACATAATTTGGCCATACTGACAAAATCATGAGCTGCCTTACATTTGTGATTTTATAACCCAAAAAAGATGACAGGTAAACATAGCTTTGTTGAAAAACGGACTAATATGGATAAAGTTATGGTAAGGAAGATTGTAAATGGACAAATCTCTCCTGCCCACCTGAACCTGAATAACCACTCAGAAGCTTATATTAATTAGCTATGGAAAACTTACTTTTTGCATTATTTTCATAACTGTAAGAAATACATTTTAAACAACAATTTGGAGAGTGCGGGCATAGAAATGGGGGTGATTACAGACTACAGAAAACTTTTAAGTGTGACTAACATGTATGCCAAAGAGTGGGTGCAATACATATATAAGTATACACACACATGTATACATAGGGACACAGGGAATTAAGTGGATGTTGGTTCAATAACCTCAGAGTTTACGCTTAACCATGGCACAGTAAGTATTTCCCTGAAACAACAGATTCAAGAATGAAAATTTCATGGCTTCTAAGTTATTCTTAAGTAATTATAGTACTGATCTGAATTCTAATTGTATAAATATCTAGACTGTTATATCTCAAAATCAGATTTATAGTTACATCATCAGACGACCATGTGAAAATGCAGCTTATAATTCATTTCACATGAGAATCCATAGTTCTGACAAGTTCCCAGATGATGCAAATGTGGAAACTAGATTTTCATTTGCAAGTGGTTACCAATTGGAGATGGCTTTGTATTAGGGACAGGCCCATGTGTCCGCTTCTCAGACCTGGGCATGCTGCTTCAGTCTCTGAGTTCTTAGGAGCTTTGATGGTGTTGGTTTAGAGAGTCCTGTTTCCTTTGTATCCTTCGCCCCCTCTGGCTTCTAGTCCCTTCTTCCACAGGATTTCCTGAGCCCTGGGGGGAGGGATTTGATGGAGACATCCTGTTTAAGGCTGTGTGTTCCAAAGACGTCCCCCCCCCCCCCCCCCGTGTGTGTGTGTGTGTGTGTGTGTGTGTGGCTGTGATCTTTCAATTTGTTTCCTTCTGGTGCAAGAGGAAGCTTCTCTGATGATGAATGAGCAGGGCCTCTCCGGTAAATAGAACAAATATTTTTCTTTATCACCAATCTAGCTGTTGTTTATAACAGTAGTGTGTTTGGTTTTACCCTAGGTCTCTGAGCTATCTAGTCTCAGATTATTCTTCACCCAGGCTGTGTCAGGTATGGGTTCCACTTATGGAGTGGGCCTTAAGGAAAATCAGATGTTGGTTGGTCACACCTACTAGCACATTCTGCATGCAGGACACCATTGTAGGTCAGAGTTTTTGTAGCTGGCTTGGTGTCTATATCTTTCTCTGGGTAGCATGAGTATTACCTTCCTATGTCAAAGACATTAGAGAATAGGGGTGATGGCTCTATGTAGGTCACCCCTATACAGGCACCATCTGGACTTATTCATATTCAATGAGTTCTGTAGGTCTTGTCTTTAAAAATTGGACCTTTTAGTCAGTTTGTAGAGAGCAACCTATAGACTTGACAACAGCCTGTTTGTTTGGGGATTCCCATGGGATCCCTTTGGCCAACAACTCACTTAGATGTAACCCTATCCTGATATAGGAAGCTTCGTTTGGTGACAAGAGATGGCCAGTTTGGGGGTCTAGCTCCCTTATTACTTAGTGGTTTGACTTAGATCCCCTTCATACATATATATTTAGGAAGCTTCTACTGTATTAGGTTTCTATACTACCCCTCAAATGGCTCTTAATTTTATCTGTCTCTCTCCATATTCCCTCCCTCGTTCCCCCTTTCCCTTCCTTTCCCCTACCTGCTTCATCCTCCTGTCATAGTATCCCCCATCTATAATATCTTTTCTATTTTGTTTTTCTTGGGCAGTCTGTCTGCCTCTCCCCACTGTTACTCTATACCTAACCTCTATGGTTTTATGGGTTGTAGCTTTGTTATTATGAGCATAACAGCTAATATCTTTATATAAGTATAATCTACATTTGTCTTTCTGGGTCTGGGCTATCTCACTGAGGATGATATTTTTCTAGTTTCATCCACTCAACAGCAAATTTCACTTTTTTAATGACTAGGTAATACTCCATGTGTAAATCACCACCCCCATTCTTCTGTTGAGGTACACCTAGGTTGTTTCCAGTGTCTGGGTATAGAGTAGTAATATATGAACACGGTTGAGCAAATGTCTCTGTAGTGTGATGAAATATACTTTGGCTATATGTCTGATAATAATAGTTGGATCTTGAGGCAGATCAACTCCCAACTTTCTGAGGGACAGCCACATAGATTTCCACAGTGGTTGTACACGTTTGCATTTCCACCAGCAGTGGAAGTGTTCCCCTTGCTCCACATCCTCCCCAGTATGAGCTGTCACTTGATTTTTAGCCGTTCTGACAGGTATAAGACAAAAATCTCAAAATAGTTCTGATTCGAGTTTCCCCGATGGCTAAGAATGTTAAACATATCTTTGTTTCTCAGCCATTTGAGTTTCTTCTTTTAAGAATTCTGTTTAGATCTGTATTCCATTTTTAAACACCGGGTTATTTGTTTCTGTGATTGAATTCTTGGCATGGATTTTGATATTAGCTCTCTACTGGATGTGGAGTTGGTGAAAATCTTTTCCTATTCTGTTGGATGCTGCTTTGAGTCCTTGCCACACAGAAGCTTTCCAGTTTTATGAGGTCCCATTTAATAATTGTTGATCTTAGTACCTGTGCTGATGGTGTTCTGCTCAGAAAGTTTTCCTGTGCCAATGAGTTTAAGACTATTCTTCACTTTCTCTTCTACCAGGTTTAGTGTCTCTGGTTTTGTCCCATTTGGAACTGAGCTTTCACCCATTTGGAGCTGAGGTTTTCTCAGGTGATAGTATAGATCTACTTGGATTGTTCTACATGCAGCTGTCTAGTTTGACCAGTACAATTTGTTAAGGATACTGCCCTTCCCACCAGCATCCCACTATGTGTTTCTGGCTTCTTTATAAAACAAACAAACAAACAAACACAAACACAAACAAATGGGAGTTCATGGATATGGGAACTTATGTCTGTGTCATCAAGTCAGTTCAATTGCATTGATTAATGTGTCTGTTTTCTGTGGCAATAGCAAGCTCTTTTTATTACTATAGCTCTACAGTACAACTTGAAATTGTAGGTGGTGATACTATCTTTATTATCCAGGATTATCTCAGCTATCGCCCCTCCCTTTGTGTGTATGTGTGTGTGCATGTGCGTGTGCGTGTGTGTGTGTGTGTGTGTGTGTGTGTGTGTGTGTGTGTACTTCTGTATGAAGCTGAAAATTGTCTTCAGAGTTCTCTGAGAAATCATATTGGAGTTTTGATTGGGAGGCTTTGCATTAGTAAATTGCTCTTGATAGGATGGTCATTTTTACAGTATTAATTCTAATAATTTATGTACACGGGAGATCTTTCCATCTTCTGATAACTTCTTCAATTTCTTTCTTCAAAGACTTGAAATTTTTATCATACAAGTCTTTTTCTTGCTTAGCTAGAGTTACCCCTAGATAGTTTATATTTTTAAGGCTATCATGAAAGGTGATCTTTCCCTGATTTTTTTCTCAGTCTGTCATTTGCATATAGGAGGACAATGGATTTTTGTGAGCTAATTTTGTATCCAGCCACTTTACTGAAAATGTTTATCATCAGCTGTAGAAAGCTGGAGTTTTTGGATCAGTTATGTATAGTATAGTATCACCTGCAAATAAAGATACTTTGACTTTTTCTTTGCCAGCTTTTATCCATGTGATTGCCTTCAGTTACCTTATTGCATCTGCAAAGACTGGATGTATTTTATTGCATAAGTATAGAGAGAGCGGACAATCCTTTCTTGTTCCTGATTTTTGTGAAAACACATTGCGTTTCTCTCGGTGTGAGTTGATATTGCCTGTGAGCTTGCTATAAACTGCCCTTCTTGTGTTGAGGTGTGTCCTTTGTATCCATAATGCCTCTGGGACTTTTATCACGCAGGGGCATTAATTTTAAACTTTGTCAAAGGCCCTTTCTGGACCTAATGAAAATTTTTGTTGGTTTGTTTTGTAAGTTTATCTCATTCTTTAGTTGGGCAATTTTGTTCTATGAGTTGGTTGAAAATATTTTCTGTCTACAGCCATACCGCCCTGATGGCGCCCCATCTTGTTTGATCTTGGAAAATATTTTCTGTGTCTTGTCTTGGGCTTCTTCTACTTCATTGGTTCTCCGTATAGCATCTCAGATTTCCTGAATGCCTTGGGCCAAGAATGTTAGACTTAGCATTTTTTTTAAAACTTACGTATTCATTTCTTCTATTATGTCTTCAGCGCCTGAGATTCTCTCTTCCATCTCTTGTATTCTGTTAGTGAAGTTTGCCTTTGAGGGTCCTGCGTGAGGTCCTAATATTTTTCATTTCCAAATTTCCCTCAGTTTGGGCTTTCTTTATTGATTCTATTTCTGCTTTCAGATTTCAAAGAGTTTTATTCATTTCCTTCCACTGTTTGTGATTTTTTTAAGAAAATTTTTATTAATTTCCTTTTTAAGGACCTGTAACATATTCATTCATAAAGCCTATTTTGAAGTTCTTGTCTTGTGCTTCAGCTATGTGGTCACGTCAGGGCCTGCTGTGGTAGGGTTGCTGGGCTCTAGTGGAGACGTACTGTCCTGGTTGTTATTGTGTTTTTAAGCTGGTGTCTAGATAGCTGAGGTTGTGAAGATTACAACCGTAGGTGCTGATATCTGCTCTTTGTTGAGTGGATGTTTTATACCTTGGTTTCTGCTTCCTCTCTGGTACTTAAGAGGGTGCAGTGACTGGTATTGCTTGGTAATGACTTTTTCTGAATGGTCTATGGGTCCCCGTGGAACAGAATGCATTTATAAAACTCTGATAGTTTCTTACCTAGTGTTGGTAATGACTTATGAACTCCTTCCTCAGGACTTTTTAAAAAATTACCTCCTTACAAGCTCTTCCTGACAAATGTGTGAAGAGCCATAGCAGGTCACATGAAGATTGTAATAATTTGGTTATAGTAGAAATCACTTAGAAATGAGTCAGAAACATTAGAGCTGTTAACGGATCTTAACTACAGCAGGATTTTGAGCTACTTGATTTATTTTGCTGAGCTGGGGGATTTCTCTTGGAAAATGACGTTGGGTTGCTTCATTCTGAGTGCCTAACTGCTGTCATTCTCTTGTTTTCATATGGCTAAGTAAAGGGGAAAAAACTTAAGTTTATTATAAAAATCGTATTTTTAAAAATGTGATTTAAAAGTGAAAGATAAAACAATGTAGCTGTATTTTAAATGTGCAGAAAGATAAGGGCAAAAATGTGGGGAAAAGGAAGAAAAGTGTTGAAGGTGAAGAGGTGCATTTTGGGTCAGTTTTTTTATGTCCACTTTCTTGTCATTCCAAAGAACTTTGTGCTCAAATGATACCTTGGACATTGTAAAAAGGAAACAAAAATTGCTATATTTTCTCCATGATTTCTTATACATTTCTTATCCGCCTTGTTTTGATGATGCCAGGCTTCATGGAGTTGTATCATCAGTCAACTATGAAAAATCAGCAATGAAAGCCAACACATACATAGTATTTTCTATTTTCCAGGACATAGTCTATGTAGTTTTTGCATATTAAGCTGTTTATAAGCCTTAGGACTATAGTTTATAGATAAGCTTCAATTTCAAAAGAACCTTTAAATAGACCATACTGCTTTTTCCCCCCTGCAAAATGAAGAGCAGATGAGGATGATGTGGAATATCTTTCTGTATGCGGTGAATAACATTCATTAATAAAGGGACTATTTGGGCCTATGGCAGGAATCTTAGAAGGAGGCAGGAAATAGGATCACGGGTAAAGGAGGGCAGAGTCAAGAGAGTTGTGATCCAGCCACCTAAGAAGCAAGATGTAAACAAAATAGGTGAGCCACGGGTCACGTGGCAGAGAGATTAATGGAAATGGGTTAAGATGGGAGAGTAAGCTAGCAATGTGCCTGAGCCATAGGCTAAGCGGCATGCAATTAGTGTAAGCGTCCGTGTGATTATTTGGGACTGCTAGTCCGAATCTCGGGGCTAGGCCAGGCCAGCAATCTCTTATTACATGAGGAGAAGAAGGTGGAGGAAGAAGAAGAGAAAGAGGAGGAAGAGGAAGAAGAAGAGGTGGTAAGAAAAAAAGTAGAAAACAAGAAAATCTAGTATAAAACCCCGATACCATTGGGTCTTTTGAGCATGGGCCTGTGATGACTTCAATGATATGACAGTGGAAGGCAGTTGTTCACAGAGTGCAGAAGAGCTGAAAGTTCAGTTGGATGGGATGAATCCAAATGTTTTAATATGTTCTAGCATCATTATACATAGGCCTTAAGGCCGTAGCTGGATGGCACATTGTCTGCACTGTAACTCACTCAATCTGTTTTCTGTGTATTTCTCTCCCAACGTTTTCAGTAAAGTAAGACAATTTTGGAAATAATATTTACAAAGCTGGCCAGGACTCTGAGAGTAGGAACTAGATCCCTTTCTTCAACATCCCATTTTCTTGAACCGCAATACTGTGCATCCTTGCAATTTATGATGGTTAAATCCTGGTTATGATAATTTTTCAAATACAAATGTTTGTGACTGAGTCTGAAAGTCTATGTTTCTGTGATGTAACAGACATATAACTGGACAAAATCCAAAGTGATCAGAGGCCAAAACTAAAACTAAAACAACCTTGCGCTTGAATGTAGGAGTCATAGGGACTGGTTAAGGGCTTCTGGTCTTCTCGCTGGTAAGGAAGGGACCTCATCAGAGTTAGCTTTTTCTCATTGTGTTAGATGTAACAGGAGCACATTTGTCTGTAATGGAGCTGCATAAAGAGGTTTAGAGGGGTTGAAAAGACATCACAGAACATATGCTCCGGAAGGCTCTTGATCGGCACCCATGCAATGGCTCACATGAGCATCTGTGCACCCAGAGGCAGAGCTAGCACTACACTGCAGATGGTCGATTCACAGGAGGGGGAAGAAGACCTCTGAACTGGAGTTCCTCACACCTCTGCTTGTGGGCTTTTGCATACCCCCTCCCTCCCCCCTCCAGTGCAGGGGTCTGATTTTGTTTGTGGGAAAAGGCTGACTCATTTCCCAGGTACCACTGATGAGGATTGTGGGGGTGCACTGGATACTTATAGAAGCAGATTGTAATTAGAAGGCTCCACCTTTAATTTTGAACAATTAAAAAACCCAACTTTCTAGACCAAAATTTTTATAAACAGATCTTGCTGAATCAAGTTATCTGAAAAATTAAACAGAAGAGCCCAGAACCCCCACTTTGGGACAAAATTTTTAAAAGACCTCAGAATTAACATTAATAATTTCTTAGTTGTGAGGTCTAAATGCCTGTTTAATTGAAAGGATTCAGAATATTCCAAACTCTGTGTTAAAAATAATAGATGGAGACTATTTTGCCACTAGTGTGTGGGTGGTAAGAGGAAGTGGAAAACAGAAACTCACGATCCCTAATGATTTATTAATGAATTTCATCTTCTTTGAGAATGAGAATCACTAATTGCATGTGTGTCTCATCAGTCACTGGTGGATGGAATGTTTTCAGCCATCAACTCAAGTGACAGACACTCCATCCTTGGTCCAGGGGACCTTAACAAGTGACATCCTTTTACCATCATCCTCAAAGGGCCACATTTGCAGACAAGCTGGGGAACAAAAGTTGTCCTGAAGCTTTCTATGTGGGTCCACAGACTTTGATCAGGATTCGAAAACACAGTCATTTGTTTGTTTTAAGAGCTTCCGGCTAACAAAGATGCATCATTCCTGAGCTGGGTGGAAAGGGCCCAGAATAGCCCATTTATGTCATTGCCACTCCAGAGGCAGAGAAAAATGGAAGGGGGGGGGAAAAAACTAACAAGGATTTCTCATCGACATTAATTAAATAATTTATTATTCACCCAATAATCATGCCAACAGTGAACAAAGCCTATGGGCAATTTTAGCAACTGTGAAGATCTAGAGAAAGTGGTCTTATCTTCAGACACACCTGTGATTTAGTGTTGCGTGAATAGGGCTAAGGACCTCCAAGGGACATCATTCTAAAATGTAACAGCTGCTCAGAAGACCCAGACTAGCCCTTTCTTCGATGTTTCAACATTGTAACCAATTAGGGTTTTACAATGTCTGTTCTCTTACCTGCAGTTCACTTCCACTCGGTAGGCTTACATTCTGGTTTCTTCTCAAGCCATTTTTCAGAGTCCCTTCTACTGTCCTTAATAATACACTGTTTACTTCATGTGACCTTGCTTCCTCACTGATTTATCTCCACCCAGCCCTGCTCTAAGGCACGGAGAGAGAAAAACTTCCTCATGCCCAATAGATGATTCATCCATGGCACTCCCCTTTCCTTATTGGTTCCATTTCCAAAATTATGGCACCTGGAGGAGTCATGTGATTGGTTAGTGCTCCGGGCCTTATCTGAAATTAGAGTTGTTAGTTTCTCAATTCAGAGGCTTTTCCTGACTTCCTCAAAACAAGAGGTTAAAGGGTCATTCATTTAGACATCCTATCACAGAAAACAATGATTGGCATAGGTAAGCATGCCGTTCATATTTGTGTAATGAATAGAGATATTCCAATCTGTGACTCCAAGTACTGGGTTTATCACCTTACTAGTAACTTACATTTATTAGGCTTCCAGATTGCAAGATGTTTTTATATGCCTTGTCTCTTTAGCTCCTCAGAGGTTTTTTTTTTTTTTTTTTTTTTTTTTCAACACAGTAAATAAAAGCATTATAACCACCCTACTACATTAACTGGGGCTTGGGTTTCTCTGTGTAACAGCCCTGGATGTCTTTCAAGTCACTTTGTAGACCAGGTTGGCCTCAAATACGTAGGGATTCATCTGCCTCTGCCTTCCTAGTGCTGGGATTAAAGGCATAACCCACCACTTATGGCTTCCACAACACATATCTTACTTTTTACCTTCTTTAGTTCTGGGTGTTTCTATCTCTGTGTCAGGTGGACCTTAGATTTTGTTCATCAGAATCACTTGCTAGGTGTTGCTAGGGCATTCAGATCCCAGCCTCAGCCTTTGAGACTGGGTAAAACTGGAGGAAGACCTGAGCAGCTGCATTTTCAAACTCTCAATCGCTTCTCATAATGCTGGCCTGAAAATCACACTTCAAGAATGACCAGATTAAAAAAACAAACAAAAAACAAAATTCCAACTCCAACTTATTCTGGTTCTGGTCATGGTTTACACCTTTAATTACAGCTCCCTAGGAGGTAGAGACAGGCAGATCAGTTCTGGACAGTTCCAGGACTGCCAGGGCCACACAGAGAACTCCTGCCTCAAAATAACCAGTGAACTCCTCAAGCGCGCACCCCCCCCCCTCCCCGTCAGCTTTGATAGGCCACTACTACTCAGTTAACTACTATTAGCTGTGTCTCTTTTACCAAGTGACCAGCTGTTAAGGGTCCCTTTCCAGTTCATACTGTTCCTCCTGTGCTATGGCAGTAACCCAGAGCAACCACGAAGCCTCTCCATATTTGTTCAGTGAGTATTTCCCAACCTGTTTTTCATCAAGTGTGGTCTGTTGAGAGCCACACCATCAGAGTGACTAATACAAATGGCTATTCCTAGACTGGTGAGATGGTTTGGCAGATAAACGAGCTGGGCCACCAAACTCAACAACCTGAGTGGGATCACCAAAACTCATTTGGTACAGGGAGAGGATCGTTTCCCACAAACGGTCCTCTGACCTCTGCGTACATGCCATAGTGCACATGAACACGAACACTAGATTGATATTAATAATAATAAAGGCACTAGAAATGATCATGCCTGCTGCTGAGTTCAGAAGTCAACCTCCCTGGGGTTTAAGCGGGGAATGAGAGCCCCTGCCATCCATGTGTATCCTTCTGCATCTAAATAATTTGAAAACTCCAACTTTACAGGCTTTCCTCCTAAGCATAAATTTACAGATCTTCTATGAACCCTCAACAATTTTTTTGCACAGCAGGAGATGAAGTTTTCAGCATATTTTCAGAGTTTTGCACGCAGTGCCCACTCGTGAGTTTCTGCCAGTGTTACAAAGACATTTTAAGTAGGCAGTGCCCAGAGAAGTCACTGCTGAAATGGTCTGGGCAAGGGCAATACATTTGCTTTAACATTTTAAAAAATTTTATATGTAATCTTCAAATTTGTTTTCCATCTTTATCTCAAGTGACCCTGGCATTCTATAAGTATGACTAAACTATTTTTAAATCCAGTTCTAGATTTTAGAAGTCTGTAACTTCAATCTCCACCCCCCCTCCCCCACTATTGACTGTGGCTTCAAGGATCTTAGTTGGAAAAAAATTGTTTCAGGAAAAATTGTTCATTTTGGAGTAGACCATCTGTCATTCGGCTAAGTTTATGAGTTTGTACTGTTTTTTAGTCAGTGTTTAAGGTTTGGAGTGTCACCTTTTACAATTAGTCCTCTCTCCTTGGTGGCCTAAAGTCTTGGGAGTGCACTTAGTGATAATCTTTTTCTTATCTTGTTTTTACCAACCCAGTGGATCATAAGACTTACTATGGCTGAACAAAGCATGGGCTTCCAGGGCTGGTACCCACAAAGGCAGAGACATCTCCGAGAGACTTGGAAAAGGCCTTGTCAGACATTGAAGTCTGTATGCTCATTTTATATCTTAATAAACGGAGGCCAGAAGAGCTAAGCGATCTACCCAGGACAACCAAGACTTACATTCAAATCAACTGATTTGTGACCAGCGTTTCTCTATAACATAATATCTCTCTACTTGGAGGAAACACAAACACCAAAATAAAACCCAAAGCAAAAACCCAGCAAGACCTTCTGCTCTTTTTGGAATGCCTCGTTAGAACCATTTTCAGTTTCTGGTGTCTGATGCTAGTCCTGTTGTAACTCAAGACAATTTTATTACATGATAGCTCAAGAAACCAGAGGCTCACAGTAGGCCTCACTGGACCTAAACCAAGCTCTCAGGGGTGCTGAGTTCCTCCTGGTAACTCCACAGGATCCTGTTTCTGCCTCTCTTAAGCAACTGGATGCCACCCCAATTCCTTGGTTGGTGGCCCTTCCATTTTCAGAGACAGCGGAGAGTCTGATAGTCCTCCTACTGCATCCAACACTCACCCTGCCAGCACACTATCCCATGTTCAAGGCCTTCTCACTCAGCCTGTCCTGATCATTCAGGGTGCATCCCCCTCAGGATCAGCTGATTAACAGCTTTGATTTTTTAAATTTTTTTTCAACCTAATTGTCTTTTGACATTCTAACCCTCAATAGTCACATGTCCCAGGGACTGAATGGATATGGTTTTGGATGACCATCACTCTGCCTGTTGAAGTCCCAACTAGTAATTATGACTGAAATTCTCATGTGCTCCCTGGTCTAACAAGCGTGAAGCTCACCTGAGAACATTTTGTATGTAAATCTCAGGCTCTGTCTCAGGCCTGAATCAGAAACTCTGGCACTGGCACAAGCTACCTTTGAAATTACTTTTTAAGTAAAAGGATAAGAGTCTGGAAGAGAGATTCAAAGCAATGATTGATTTTGACATAATACATTAATAAAAATGTTACATTTTCTCCCTCCTTTTGTTTAGGTTTCGGAAGTGTCTCGACTCTAAGGATATATGCAGACCTGGCAGGACATATCATTTCCATCCACTCATGTAATCTTGGTCTGGGAAAGGTCTTGATTTCTGTTATTGATTTACTATTTAATTGTGAGTTTAAGGCCTAATTGTATGCAATTTCATTTGGGAAAAGTTGTGCATAGAGTATTCTCTGAAATAAAGAAACATTTTAAATATTAGCTACAGCTTTATGAATGAGGCCCAATCTTATTTGTGGGCTTCTCCTGCAGGTCTAGTGAGTGTGACAAAGTGAAGACCCGAAGTCTTCAAATCCTTTGATTAAAATGGCAGAAATCCTATTGGTTTCAAAAACATATCTGCTCACCTTTAGCACAGACAACAGCTTCTGCTTTTGTTCTTTGCGTCCTGCGAACTGACTGACTTCTGGCGTCTTGGTCTAGAGGGAAGACATTATGAGGCTCTGCCTGATCAGATGGTTTATTATCAGCACGTAATCTGAGGAATCTGAATGGGAGGATGATCTACTGAAAACAGCAGAAAGCCAAACAAAAAACTACCACCACCTACAAAAGAATTGTCCAGTTTCTGCCTGACGCATGCAGGCCACTGAGTGAGACCTTTCCCAGGAACGCCAATGTTGCAAACATCCTGGGGCAACATCCCCATGAAAGAAGTCTGGAAAATCAGGTTCTAAGGTTTGCTTCCTGCAGTTTGCATGAGAGCATTTCTTCCCTTACAAACAGAACTTAGTGTAAAAGAAGGTGTTGATCCAGGATTTTCACAGCCTTATTCGATTCTATCTTTCTACCATGAGCTGTTCTATAAACTCCAAAGTGGACCTTGACCATCTTGAATACATCGAGTTAGTTTTCTCCTATAATTTGGAGATCTCTTGGACCTTCATAACGTTCTCAATACCTGTCCCAATTAACAATTCAAAGATTTTAAATAGCTACTGAAATGTGTGACAATCTCTGTAGTACAATGTAAATTATGTTTCTGATGTGATCTTTGACCTCACCAAGCTTAAACAAGGCCAGACAGTTCTCATTTTTCCCTCTACTGGATTATTAAAATGCTTTTTACCCCACAAGACCAACTGTTTTAATCACGTGTGATGTTATCTGCTGTTTTCACATTTATCTCCAATGCTCAGCAGCTTTCAAAGCTAACTCTATGTCTGTGTCGGTCTGAAATCGTATGCTATTTTAAGAAAGATAACTTAGATTATATTTCCAGCTGCCTTCAGGCTGTTTCCATTTTGACATCGCTGCCTCCCCTCTCTGGGTTTTCCTGAATCTCATTACCCTGGAGAACGGTCCCAAAGCAGGTCAGAAAAGTCGAACTCATATCTGAACTTCGCTTCTTTCTTGATGTTCTGCTTCCCCTCCTCTTATACGGCGTCTTCTCCAAAGAGATGACGGAGCACTTTAAACATCTCGATTGATGTAGCCGAGGTCCATTCCTAGCTGACTCTAGGCTAGCAAAAGAGTCCAAGAGTTCAAGTGTGGGTAGGTGGAGGGGTTGGGGTGTGCTTGTGATGAGTGTCCATGTGAAGGAAGGGAAGAATAAGCGTGCCCTATCAATCAGTACTGTAGGTGGAGTATGGTTACCCCCACCTTCCGATGCTCACTTTTCTGAGTTTGTCCTATGGATGGCAACCTTTTTTTCCACATATGAATCCTTTGATACTAAAAAGCAACGCTATGCTGATCTTGATGACCCAAATTGCATGTCTGAAAGGATATTTACTCTGCTACTGTAAGTCCATTTGCATGGTTCTTATGAGACCAAGCTTGTGAGTATATTGTTTACTGTTTATCTACTGAGTGCAACCAGTGGATGCTTGTATTCATGTATAATAGTATCACAATGTTCAAACTTCAGAATACAACCATTTCCCTACATATCCTTCTTCAAAAATATAACTATGAAATTATTTCTATTTACCCATGATTATACCTAGTCCACTGCTGAGCCAGATTCTCCAGTGTTTGCAGATAATTTATCTTTATTGTAATTTTTCTGTTAAATATTATAAAGAACAGAAATAGTAAATATAGAACTATTGTTTTAATAACTACCAGTAAAGTAATGATTATTCTCTAACACTATAACCATTAAGGTTGTTTTTCTCTTTACATATTGAGCTTTTATACAACTTTGAAATACCATTCATTTGGATAAATCTTTAAAAACATAAGAAAATCTTATTAGCTAGTAAGTGCTATGCAGGCTGTGGGGGGTGGGGCTGCCAGTGGTCTTGCTTTGCTGTGGACCCCGAGAGCTAAAATGACTGTCTTTCAGGCAAGATATGCCCATTGGTGCATTTGGCTGTTTTAAGAGTAACCAATCACCTTCTGGTTGGATATCGGCTAAATTGACATCTAGTCCAACAGCATCCAAATGGTTATGTGTAGAGCCATTGACTGGTGCTGCACTTAGCACACATCTAATCTGCAGCAAGTGGTGGTTAAGGAATGGACTCAAAGCTGGCCAAGTATTGAGAGAGACGATGAAGAGATTGGCCTAAATAAGACTCTCTGATGGGCAGGAAACACTGGGAGTTAGAGAATGGAAAGGAACCTAGGTAAAGCTCTCTTTTAGACATGACGTGTCACTGCAATCATAAACACACAGCAGCTGTGACTACCTGCACAAGACGTGCATAAAGAAAAGACGGGAGTGGAGGGAGAAGCAGATAGGGGTCAGCAGGAGTGGGATGGGAAGAGAGGTGAAGGGGGTCGATGCGGTCATAGTGCATCTATGAAGTTGTCAGAAAGAGAGAAAACTTATCCACTTTACATCTGTTAAAATGAAAGAACCACAGGCATCTAATTGAGATTAGGGACATCTGACGGCAGCCCACGTGTTCCACAGTAGCTTAATCACTGGGATAGAAGGTTTGCACTTAACAGTTGGAATCCTCTGTGCCTTTGGTTACCTTCCTGGGAAAGCTGCTGACACAGCTTGAGAGCTCAGAACGGATAAAAAGCTCATCTCTGGTCTGAGCTAAGATACCCTCTCCTACTGCTTTGCCTTACATATGTCGGTGTGGGGCTAAACATCTGGTAGACCACTTATTATTTGTGAATGAGGGCAATTATCCATGGCACAGGTGTGTTACCTTCAGAAAGATCTTATTTCATTCTAATATGGACACGTCTGCAAATAATTTATGAGGTGCACTTACTTACAGTCATCTTTCCCATGGAGAATAATTGCTAAGCTGCTTTTTTTTTTCAGTTTTCTTTTTTAATGAAGGATTGGTCTGTGACACCTTTTTGCTCAGACGTTAATTGCGGCACCTTCGGTGAAAACATGAATGCTAAATAAAACGCCAGTCTTTTCCTTGTAAACCGCAGGTGTTTCCAAACGCTCTTTGGTAAGAGTCTGTTTCCAAAGCACAATACCATTGTAGTTAGGACTTGGTTCCACTTCTCTTTAGCTCTTGGTTGTTATCTCCCTGATCGTCATCCAGGGATACCGTGTTTGAACCTGGGGGATTCTATGCATGGCCTTTTACTTCCCCTTTTCTGTTGTGACCATCTTGGATTTGTGAACAGTTCTTTGAAAGTCAAGGAGCTTTTAATTCTTTGAAAAGAATTATCATTTGCACTTTGCATGTTTGCAAATAATTACTATGGCTTATTAACAGACATGGAAGGACCTTGAACTCACTCCCTAACAGGCAGATATTCCTTTTAAAGTCCCCGTGAGTTCTTCGGGATGGAAAACAATGGATTCTTTCCTCTCTGCACACACTGTGTGGTTCTGTAGAAACTATCAGTGTCATTGAAGATTTTGTAGTATAAAAAGAAACGGAACTCATGGGTTTGAATCACTCTCCACTTGCTCAGTTATTCTGAATACATCATTTGACCTCATTGAAGTCAGTGAGGAAGGAAACATCTGGAAAAGAGACACAGGTTCGGTGTTGGCTTTACTCGGTTGCTTTTTATATGCCCCCTCTTGAGCTTCAGCTTTTCAAATATAAAATGAGGATCCCAGCTGGTGAGATGTCTGTCGTGGTTACTATTCTGTTGATGTGATGAGACACTATGGCCAAGACAAGTTGGGAGGGGAAAGGCTCATTTGGTTTATGCTTTCAAACCTGTTGTCTATCATTGAAGGAAATCAGGCTAGACATGCAAACAGGGCCAGGAACCTAGGGCAGAAACCCGGGCAGAAGCTGATACAAAATCCCAAGGTAGGGAGCTGCTTACTGGCTTGCTTCACATGGCTTGCTCAGTATTCTGTCTTACAGAACCCAAGACCACCAGCCTGGGGTAGCCCCATTCACAATGGGCCCTCCCCTCATTGGCTAATTAGGATCATACCCTACGGGTTTGTCCATAGCCCAATCTATGGAGGCTTTTTGTTTTTGTTTTGTTTTTTTTTCCAATGTAGGTTCCCTCCTTTCTGATAACACTAGCTTATATCAGGTTGATATAAAACTAGCCAGCACCAAGGCTCAGTACATAAAGGCACTTGCCATCATGTGTGATGACCTAAGTTTGACCTCTAGGATCCATATGGTCTAAGGAAAGAAGCCACTTTTAAAAGCTGTCTTCTGACTTCTACATGCATCTTGCCACATGGACACCCTCATCAGTAAATATGTGTAATTTTAAATTACATGAATAAAAATCATATCAGTATAAGAAAAATTTCTAAATCCTTTGCACAGTGTCTATAGTGTGAAAAGCACTACATTTGTGAATAAAATTATCCTTATGACTTTAAGTATTCAGGCACACATTAACATTGTCATTAGTATATTTAAAATAAAATCCGTAACATCTGCCCTGCTATCTCAAGCGATAGCCTAATGGGCAGCACATACGTGGAAGACAGGATGAGGCAATTTGAGTATTTTGTGAGCTATAACTGCCTTGAGTAAAAGCATTGTTGCTTTTAGTAATGTCAAAAATGTTAGAAATTTGCTGGGCAGTGGTGGCACACACCTTTAATCCTAGCACTCAGGAGGCAGTGGCAGGCAGATCTCTGTGAGTTCAAGGCCAGCCTAATCTACATAGTTCCAGGACAAACAGCCAGGTCTATACAAAGAAACCCTGTTGAGGGTGGGGGAAGAAAAGGTCTTGGAAATTCTTTCTTGGATCCTGTTGTCTCCATAGTACTGAACACAGGGCCAGGAATATGGGAGGAGTCCCGGAAAGTCTCATTAAACGAAGTTATATTACCTCTCCAATCCCTCATAAATTTTTGAAGCTTGACACCGATTCTAACCCATTTTTATCAGCTAGGGTTTTCAGCCTTGCTTGGTTGGGAATCACTGGGAAGGTTCTTAAACTTTTAAAAACCGAGGTTAAACTCTGCTTTTCTATTTAAGAGTCTGGAGAGGATCAAAGTGTAGGGCGCATGTACGTGGAAAGACAGCTTCTCCTACTTCCTCCAGCCTCTCATCAGGAACTCGGCCACCTCTGCAGCAGAGGGGGAGAGAGATAACTGGAGAGCAGCTATCTGTAGATGGATGCCTGGCGGAGAGGAGACACGGCTGAAGGAGAGCTGGGAGTTAGGCTCCTCGGTGTTGTAAAAAAACTAAAGGGAAGCAAAAGTGACTTTAAAGATCATCTGGTAAGAACAAGTCAGACACCCAGAGGAGTTCTCATGAACAAAAGAAAGAAAAACAGGAAAGAGAGAAACCTAAAAGTTAAAAGTCGAAGAAGCGTAATAGTACAATCTTAAATTCTTTACAGAAAGTTTAATTTAATTTAATTAAGCCAGGTATTTGGAGTGTTATGGACGCCAGACTAATTTTCTCAATGTTTTGGTAACTGGTCCTTTCCATGACTTTCTCATCAGACCACACGCATGTCTCCTCAAAATTTCTCTGAACGGCAGAGTAGTAGAGGCAACATCCATTTTGGTTTTTATTTCAGGCAGAGATCCCACTCAGAATGGAGCAGCAGTGACTGATCAGAGCTTAATTCATTTCGATTAGGCAACAGCATTAAATAAACCTGTGGATCCAAACTACAGCTGGGCATCATCTTTAATTAGAAAACTCCCGAGAAATACAAATTATTCTTCAGGCCTCTAGGTCTTATTAACACATTGGAAAGTTGAAGGGGAGAGGCTTGAGATTTGTACATTTGAAGAGTTTGGATGGGGGAAGTTTTGATTGTACAAACCACAGATGTCGTTACACTTAGTTACTACAAAGGCATTCTGAAGCCTAGGAAAGGAAATGATTTTACTGAGTGTGTGCTGCCCTAGTGATGAGATGCTGCCAGTGGCTGTAGACAGAGGTTGGGAGTACTCCCAGCCCGTTTTGATTAGGACATTGAAGAGATTTTTGTACCTGGGAAAGACCATGACCTCTACCTAATAATGATTAAGTACAATCCCCGTGTGTCCCTCAGGTCTCTGTGCTCTTTACACCCACACAGCACAGCATTCTTGGCGTTGGAAGGCACTTAGGTCTAGTGAAAAGGAGGTTAATACCTCACCTGCCAGGAATGAGCACAAGAAATGGCCAGCCTTTCCTGCCGTCTTACGTAACCCCAGTTCCTACTAGCTGAGGCGTCCAATACAAACGTAAATATTAGTTATCTTTCTCACATTAATTATTGTCACACAGATTTAAAGGGTCAGAGAGCTGGAAGTTAATGCCTCCTTCACTGTGGGAAAGGTAACACTGGGGCCCTTAGCTGCTGTTTTCCTTTCTGGCTGACTGCAGACCAGTTGTTTCTGCCCCAAAGCAGCTGGCTGGCAAGATGTTAATTTGCATAGGGCAGGCCTTTTCCTGGTGGGAAAGGGATGCCCCCAAGTCATTACTGACATCAAGGGAGAGCCTGGGTCTCAGAACCTATATTAGCACATCTCCGCTTTGTGCATGCTCTTTTTCTATATCTGTGCATGTCTGACACGTCTCTCTCCAGCTCACAGCTTCCTCTACTGAAGACTGACAGGGAGTCACATTTTGATGTGCTATTTTATTTATGCCTCATGTAGGTGATGTAATAAGAGGTGGGGAAGTAAGGAATCTTGGTTCTGTTCTCAACTGTCTCTGAGGTTTGGCCTGTTGATTGCGCCGCCAGAGCATTGGGTTCACCCTAAGAAGGGACTGATAGACAATTTGTCTGCATTAAAGGGAGATTTGAAGAGGAAAACAACTGTGATTTTGCTGTCATCAAACATTTGCACAGGGTCTGGATTATCCCTGTCTCTGATTACATCATTTCCGATGGGAAATCAACTTTGCTGTTGTACTCTGGGGAAGTGGTCCTTGCCTCCTAGCGCCTTTACTAACAACCAAATCCAGAGTTAAAAATATACTTGAATTAAAGGCTTGAGGAGTCATTAACTGGAGACTATATGAAGATACAGCAAGTGTGATGGGTCGGCAGGGAAGCATCAGTTGGCTGGCAGGGAGAGCAGTGGCAGCATGCGCTCACCTGGCAGGGCACAGGTGGGGAGGCAGCAGTAGGGGAACAGACTGGCCCCCAAGCCTGATGTTCATCATATTCCCATGAAAACACCATTGTCCAGCACATGAATAGAGGGAATGTCAGATTCTGTTGGGTGTTCACATACACCTTACTTAAGAACAAGACAACTTATCTCCAACAGTTATGGGCTAGCAGTGTCCTAAATTGTTAAAAATAACACAAAGCCCATTGCAGGGGCCAAGACCTTCAGATGTTGTGATGGTGTCAGAGCTAAGAATTGCTGGAAAGCTATTGGTGAGCACACACACATTGTTTATTTCTGACATACAGCTCTTCCCTGTGGGCTAGAGTTTAATCTCCCTCCAGAGGTGTCTGTGAATGTGTTTTGAGCAAAGGAGCTTTTCTTGCTGAAGGGACAGAGTCCTGACAGGATAATGAACCCAAGCAGATCCACCGTTGGATCTTGTCTCCTTTCCATGAAGGCTCAGCAGAATCAGCTGCGAAAGTACTTAGTAAAGAGTTAATAAGCAAACGAAGGATCCGGGGAAAGGTGGAATATCAGAGAGATAGGGGAAAACCACAGCCAGTTCTCACCTAGTGGACTCCTCAGGCTGAACAGGGTGGGTCCTATCTTCACGGGTCCTCAGAATGACTGACTGGTCATGCAGGCAGGCAGAAGGCTGAACTTCCTTCCACCTTCTCCTGCCTTAACCCCCGCCCCCTAGCTATCTCACTTCCTGATTCAAGTCTCCTAGAGTTAGGATTAAAGGTGTGAGTTGCCACTTCCTGGCTGTTAGGCCTTGAACTCAGAGACCTACATGGCAAAGCTTCAGTCAGACAAAATCCCCAGCACAGAGGAAGGGGACCACAAAGGCCCATCCCTAGTCAAGAAGCTATTGGCATTTGATTGCTTCTGGGAAGGGGAATCTATCTTATTTAATGGAGTGACAGACACCTGGTTTATTGACCACACTCCATGGCAGGCCCCATGGCCAGAAATAGTTGGCCAACACATACTGGACTTCATAGATTTGTTTTTGTTCTTTAGAAAAAGAAATATAGATAAGTAGATAGATGATAGATAAATAGATAGATAGATGATAGATGATAAATAGATAACATGATATTCAGTGAATAGGGGTGTGGGAGAGAAGCATCTGGGAGGAAATTGGGAGAAAAAGGATGAGTAGAATCATGATATGAAATACTAAAATAACAAATGAAAACATTATTTTTAAAAGGACAGTAAACATTTAAGATGACCTCTAATTCCTAGCTAGCATGAACAAATGTGGTTTGGATGCAACAGTTTAGAGCTAGCTTCCTTAAGAAAAGACTATCCATCCTCACTGAAAACACTATGTGGGTATAACCGGTGCCGTACATCCACCTGGCTGCTCCTCACAGGGGAGTCAGGGCGACGTTTTCAAAGCCAGTCTTCTTTGTTACTTATTTGAAATTTCCTATGGCTTTTTAGGTATTAGAGTTAGTGCTTTGGTGCCTCTTTGTCCTCTCCAGCTCTGACCTCACTTTCCCCAACACTCCTAGGCTCTGCCCTACCAAAGGAGTTTTGCCTCATCAATTTTTTTTTTCCTGTGTAAGAAGTAGAAATTCTGAGGTTTAGGCTATGATGACCCTGATAAACAGATGAACCAGGTTAAAGGCTGTTGAGTGAGCCTCCCTAGGTACTATGGCTTAGAAGTGTCTCCATAGTTGATGTGTGGAAATTTAATCTCGAGTGGACAGTGTTAAGAGGGGTGATTTTGAAGACACAGGCAGACCTCTTAGATGGATTGTCGAGGAAGTTGGTTCATTATAGTGAGAAGGGGGTTGTTTCAAAAGTGAATTTGGAAACTGGGCAGTGGTGTTATATACCTGTAACACCAGCTCTCAGGAAGCAGAGGTAGGGGCATTGAGGGGGGAGCATTCTAGCCTGGGCTACATAGTGAGATCTGTCTCAAACACAACAATAAGGAGCTTGGCTCCTCCCCCTTTCTCAGCCATAATATGATGTCATTTGATGACTCAGAAGGAGGCACTTAGCAGTTGTGGCCTTCCAGTTGTGAAGAGCCACAGACTAAGCTAACTCCAGACTGTTCTAGAGCAGCATGATGTATTAATGGATTCAGACATTCAGGTTACAGGTGGTGCTGAGGAGGGCAGCATAATGAGGAAGAGCAAGTCTGAGAAGGGACTGGCCAGCATGAAGCAAAGCACACACACAAACCCTTTAGAAGCATCCTCAACAAGCCTCAGCCAGTGCAGACAAGGTTTTCTTTTACTGGCAATAATGCATCTGAAATGCATTATTCAGAGGAGACAATATTACCAAAGTCAACATGGATGGTGACAACTTTGCCTTGTAGAAGGGGAGAAAAAATAAAAAGCCCCGTGGAAGTGCTTCAAGTAAATGAAAATGAATCCAGTTCATAATCAAGTAAAAATGTTATGGGTCCAGAGCCAGAGAATATTCTTATATTGGGCTTTTTTCAGCACCCTAAATTTAACCAGATGGAATGCTTTTTAAAGCACCACCCTATTCAAGCTTTGGAAGTGAAGAATTTGTCTTTTAATGGTAAATTTGCATTCCATCAAAAGATGGAACACATCATCCCCAGCTTACTTATTATCCAGAAATAAATTATAATTTAATTTATTTTGCTTTATGGTCTATGATGAATACCTAGATTTCAGAAGATTTATTTCAGACATGACCAAGTGGAAGTATACAACAGGGGTTGAGACACATTAAAAATGTGAACGCCGTTCCTGGTATCCTGAAAGCCATGTAACCACAAATTCTTGTTGGTTTTAATACGAATATCCTATTTCACAAACCCCAAATACTGAGGTTAGAGAGAGAATATGCACTGCCCTGAAAGTGGAAAAATTAATGCAGCTGGATTATTAGTAAGGGAGGATCTAGTTACTGAGATGCAAATAGGTCAACAGTAAGTTAACGCCATCCAACGCAGAACCGTGGGGTCTGTCAAAAATTCTTGGTTTGGAAATATTCCCACATGCTACTGAAATAGCGTCTTGATTTTCTGATAGCTCCGACAAGCGGAAGCCGTGGTGATGGAATTAGTACCCATGTTGTTCTAATTTCTTCACAATACACTACACATTTGTCAGTCAGCAGTCAGGTTGAGGCAGACATCTGCTGGACATAGGTGTAAAAGCACAATTTAACAATCAACAAATATCTACTGAATGTCAACGATGTATCAAACTCTGTGGTAGGCCCTGGGAATGTGAGAGGTGATAGGCAAAAGGTGAAGTAAGACATGTGCTTATTCTCCTGGAATGAAGCCCAGCGACAGATCCAGTCACAGAGCCATTGCTGATGTCACTCAAGCTGGAGATTCCCTGAGGGCAGCAGGGCCTGAACACAGCTCTACCTACTCTACTGGGAGTGGATGATGCTGGTGAGGAGATGATGTTTGGGCAAGACCTTTGCAAGCGATCATGAACATGCAGGAAGAAGGCAGCAGACTGGGCATCCAGGTAGCAGAAGCACTCCGAAGACCAGGAGTTTGGACAACTTACCAAAGAGTTACTTGTTAGCTGACTTGCACTGGCCAGAGTTTGCAAGAAAGAAAACACTGTTGCCTGTGAGCCCTTGCTTAGCTTTGGGCTACCATAATGAGTTGTCATTAGTGGGTGGCTTACAAACAAGAGGGATTTCTTTCCACTAGTGCTTAAGGCTGAGAGTCTGCAATCAGAGGCTAACGTGGTCTGATGAAGGATATCTCCATCACAGCCTTCCAGCCTCTTGCCAAAATCCTACGTCACAGGAGGAAGACTTCAGATGTGTCTCAGGCCATTTTCACAAGGAAATCCACTCTTCTGACATCACTGCTTCTCAATGACCTCATCTCCTAATACTATCCCATCAGAAAAATATGTAGTACATGAACTTTGGAGACACACATTATTTAGTTCATAATCAAATCTTAACCTTCTGGGCACAGAGATTGTTATCTATAGTTACAGATGATGGGAGGCAGAGGAACAATGGAGCTAAGAAAGATCATTCAGCTCAGGGTTGCTCTCATAGCTTTATTTGAGAAAAATATCTCTTGAGACGTTTATAGGTGTTTTGTCTGTACACACATCTGTGCACTGTATTTGTTCAGTGTCTGGCTGGGGGTGGGGGTGGGGCAGAAGGCAGGGTAAGATCCCCTGGGACTGCAGTTAAGAAAGGAAGTTTGTTACCATGTGGCTCCTGTGAAGGGAACCCAGGCCTTCTGGAAGAACAGCCACTGTTCCCCAGCTGTTCCTCTCCCCGGCCCTCTAGCTTTAGTTTCAAGTATCTCTTTTTACTTTTTGAGACAGGGTCTTAGGAATCTCAGGCTGACCTTGAATTTACTAACTACCTGAAAATGACATCAAACTCCGGATCCTTCTGTCTTTAACTCCCAAGTGCCAGGATTATAACCTGTGCTATAGATACTTTCTAATCCTGGGACATAGGAGACAGGCAGGAGGATCAGGACTTCAAAGCCATCCTCAGAGACATAGTGAATTCAAGGCTAGCCTGGGCTACATGAGATCCTGTCTCAGAAACAAACAAACAAACAAACAAACAAAAAAACAGAGTAATTTCAACTTGTGACGTGGAAGAGAGACCAGGAGGTGAGAAGAAGCTGTGGGCTTTAGGGTCATGGAAGGATTTGTCACTGTTCAGAGGAGAGGATTTCAGCCAGTAATATGGCTCCGTGGGTAAGGCATTGAGCCTGAAGACCTGACCAATGCTAAGTAACGTAAATAGACTTGAAAGGTTAAGAATTATGTGAGATACGTAAGCATGGCAGTACAGGGCTGTGACCCCGGCTACTCGGGAAGATCACAAATTCAAAGCTTGGTTGCTACAGAGTAAGTTCAAGGTCAGTCCACAACCTAGTGAAACTCGGTCCCTAAATAAAGAGTAAAAAGGGAGCCAGGGATGTAGCTCCCAGGCAAAGGGCTCATCAGCATGTATAAGGCATTGGTTCAGCCCCAGTGCTAGAAAATGATGAATTAAATTATAACAAACTCTTAAATAAAAAATACTAGACTAATAAGGATAGAGTGAGAGGAGGTGCTGCTCATGGAGAAAATCTTAGAATCTAACCTATTGTGTGGTCAGTACAGAAGGAAAGAAGCATCCGTAGGAAGAATACTGCCTTGTCCTGGAGAAAGTAAGGAAGGCAGGCTGCATCTTAAGACAAGTACATTGGTCTCCCATTGATGCTGTTAACCTTTGCAGTTCAATATGATAAAGCTGCATTTAGTACCAACTAAACCACCAACTCCAGACTACAGATAGCAAGTGAGCTCATATGCCTTTTCAAAGCTATTTACCTAGACGCCCTAAAGTTAGACTAGTAAGATTTTGGGCTCTCTAGTGTTTTATTCTTTTCTGAAAGTTGACTTTATAATAAATTCCTGTGTTGGACAATCCATTATATGGATAATCTATCTTTTCACAATGTATGTGTTTATCTACAATAGCACAAACTAAAGAAAATGCAAACATCTTTTAGAAAAGAGACATTTTCTAGGTGACTAGGTTTGTGTTCTACTACTGAGCAACATCCGCAGTCCTTGTTCCTAGATGAATAGAAGAGACTTGGGCACTATCTGGAAATCAAATAAGACAGAAACAATGCACTAATATGATTCATACTTACATAATGTGTAATTATAAAAATCTGTTCAAAGAATTGTAATTCTGCCACATTTCAACTTGAAACGATACATAATTAATAAAATAAGAACAATTGAGCAGAAGAGAAAAAAGACAAAATTATTTTAAAAGACAAAACCTTTTCTTACTGTGTCTGGACTATTTCAGTAAGCATGTCAACAGTAATACATATGTTAATTATGTCACCTACAAATGGAATAAAATGGAAGCAATTAACTTAAGATTCATTTAAAATATGTTATAGTTATATTACAGTTCTAAGAAATTATAATGCCTTCCATCTGAGTCATTGTGTTATAATCTAATTGTTATTAGCACTAAAGCTGACAGGAAAAAAACTCAAAATTACATAAAAAAAATAAAGCATGTTTTCATGGGTCTGGATTCCACAAGCAGATCCTAAGCAAGATGGAATTGCATTAAAGGAGGTGCTACACCGTTTTCTAGGTCAGGAAGCCACCTCTAACAGCCAGAGAGGGATTCATTACCACTGGTCGGGAGCTTGCTGAGACAGGAAGGTCCCCAGGTGTGGGGATGACTGGCTCTCTGTCTCTGAATCTATGCACTAAGAAGGTGAGGGTGCAGTGCAGTTAGATGTGTGTATGTTGACTTTCAAGTTTGCTCGCAGTGTCTTCCAGTAGGAGGGACTAGAAAAGGCTGGTTTATGAGTTCATCCAATGGAGTAACTTTGGTCCTCTGGTCCTGGCCCTGGGATAATACCAATCTTGACCTTGGGTCGTGTCTGAACCTCATGTGCGTCTTTCTTAAGGAACTGTTTGTCCAGAAAATTCCTGGGATGTCTCTCTCTTTTAATGCTCTGTCTGGAACGCAACATACACAAGGATTGTGTTGTTGTTGTTGAAGCTTTAAAACCCCCTTCATTCTTAGGTCCTTGTAAGTTAACAAAGCTTCTCTTGACCGACATAACTGGATGCAGTAATGATGGATGATGGCTTTCGTTTCTTTTCTAAGGAAGAATAGGGAGGAGAACCCTCCACTTGTAGGTGTCTCACTTCTCAGGCATGGTTGATTCTTTCATCTTCTTTGAGAGGGTTTCCCTCCGCTTTTCCAAAATACTTTTTTAATAGTTGAATATTTGTTGAAAATCCGTTTCTTCACATGTCGTTGTGGAAGGATCTTTTTTTTTGTAAACTCTTACGTTTTCTCAGTTTTGAGACTTTAATAAAATCATTAAGTGCGTCAGCTGTTTTATTCTGTGCTGTTAATTGAGCATACATTTGTTTTCTGTTATCTTTAAGAGCTCTTAAGAGTTTAATTTGGTTGCATCAATCGGTTTCTTCAAAACTCCTTTAATTTCATGTTTTAACATGTCCCAGCTTCCTAATGCATTCATTAACTTTAATTCCAAGTTGTGACTCTCCAAGAACAGTGATCCAACTGTGTCCATCTCAAAGTGTTCACCCCAAGGCTTAATCTGGTTTTCTTTACCATTTTGAGCGGCTCCGCTACTCAAAATACTCATTTTAGGATTTTCCAGAAGTTTTTCTGATAAGCCTGCTCACTCATCTTTTCTGTCCTCAGACTCTTGTGAACACCGATGTGTAGCTTCCTGAAAGGGGAGGGGGTCATTCACCGTCATCTACAGCTCAGCTGTGTGCTCTTCCAGCCGGTTGCCCCTTTGAAGTGGTATGTCTTTGGAGTATATTTTCTAAATATAGAATATTCTAGGTACTCTCAGCCATTAGATTAACTTTTTATAATACTTTGAGATTAATCTGCTTGAAAGTCTGGGCGTCCAGTCTCTGTCCCCTTCATGTGATAGTTTAGTCATTATTAGTGGTAACTCTGAAAGAGAAAACAGTTCAAATGGTTTCAGTAGTGAGATAAAAGTTTCATCTTCCAGTGTATGGGAACTTGGGGGGTCAGCTTATAGTGAAAGATGACATGCAGATGCAGATTATCAGTAAGCAGGACCTGTTATCAGAGAAACAAACCATTAGAGCAGAGCATTTTATAAACTGGAAGCTAGCAACAGTGACTCTCCAAATGTTAGCCAGAATTACCTCGCTGGTTAGGAGGACTATAAAAATGGTACCCACTTTTTGGAAAAGCGAACAGAAAAACAAAAAATGTGCCATTAAAAAAAAAAAAGAGTATTTTAACTATCCTA
This sequence comes from Phyllotis vaccarum, assembly GCA_033318265.1. Lineage (NCBI taxonomy): Eukaryota > Metazoa > Chordata > Mammalia > Rodentia > Cricetidae > Phyllotis > Phyllotis vaccarum. Next base: position 8,449,094 of record JARWLC010000007.1, on the reverse strand, counting down.
AAAATTTGAAAAGGGAAATAATCCCATGTGCTAACAGGAAGATTTGTGTTGGTCTTTCTCACTTTAATGCACTTTTGTCCAGAGGATGAATTCTCTGTTCTATTAAACAGAAAATAGTCCAAGGAGCATCAACTTTCTACATATTTCATACAATGTATGAAATGTTCATATAATGGACTATTATTACTTAACAATTAAAAGAATAAGCTACTGATTCACATCATGTGGATAAATTTAAGGATCTTTGTCCACTGACAGGACCAGACAGTGTTGTGTCCCATGTTTAATTCAATGTGTTCTCAGCTCAACATCAGGAAAAGTTTGTCAGTGATAATCAGAGCAGCCCCTATTTGTGTGGAGGGTGGGGCACCAAGAGAACTCTCTGGGTGAAAGGAGAGATCTCTAACTTGGTGCTGCTAAGTGTGTCTCTTCATTTCTCCCACACTTCACTGAACGATACATACGGATATCTTGTCCTATTGAAATAAGCAGAGACGTTGGTAAAATGGCAGAACTGCCTCCATGGCAGCCAGTGAAGGAGAGACTCGGAGAAAGGAATATCCTTTGTCCCAAAGACAGAAATAGAGGGAAGGCTTGAGAATTTCATAGTGGAAGTGCAAGGACATTGGAAAAGAGCGTAAACATTTACTTTGTAGAGAAGAAAGTGGGGGTACATCATCGGTCATGTCACCTTGGCTAGAGCAAGACCAGAAACAGAAGAAATACAGGTGGACAAGGGAGGTAAAACTGTCCCTGTTTTCACAGGACACGATCGTTACTGCGAAGACCCCAAGGATCCTACCAGAGCACTCTGTGACTGGATGAATACTTTCACCAGAGTAAACCAGGATACAAGATCCATATTCAAAACCTAGTAGCTGTATGTCAGTAATAGACTCACCACAAAGGGGATCTGGGGATTCCATTCACAATTTAAAAACCAACAGATGAAAGAAATGGACAGCAACAACAAAATAAAGCTAGCAGTAAACCTAAACAAGAAGAAGGGAAAATCCTTTACAATGAAAACCTAAAGGGGCTGAAGAAAACGTGGAAGAAAACTCCAAAAGATGGACCAGGCCTCTTCTGCTAACGGTCAGAATTCATATTGTGAAAATGGCAACATTACCAAGAGCAGTCTACACATTCAGTGCATTTCCCATAAAAATCCCAGCAATAGTCTCCACAGAGTTAAACACAAAGGATCTTAGCAAGAACAGTGCGGGAGGACCACAGCACTCAACCTCATGGTGTGTAGCTATAGTAACAGACCACTCTGATAGCGGCACAAAGACAGATGTATCAATAGGAAATATGGTAGATGACCCGGGAATAAACCCATACAGCTACACCCAATCAATTTTTGACAAAGCTTTAAGAAAACATACACTGAAGAAAAGACAAGTCTTTTAACAAGTTGTAGCAGAAAACTGGATTTCCATGTGTAGAAGGAAATTAGATCCATATCTCTTACTCTGAAAAAAGCTTCAGTGATATGAGACTTTGAAGTCTTGCTAGAGGAAAAAATATATAAAAGAGTTCAAGGTATAGGTATAGGTAGGTAAAGATATAGGTATAGTATAGGTGTAGGTATAGGTGTAGCTATATGTAAAGGTATTTCAAACTGGATTCGCACAGCACAGGAAATCCAAGAATTGACAAATGGGATTATGTGAAATTAAAAACCATCTATATAGCAAAGAAAATGATCATTTGAGTTAAAAGATAGCTTATAGAATATGAAAAAAAATCTTTCCTAACTGCATGTCATACAGAGGTAATACCCAGGATCTAAAAATAACTGCAAAATTTAAACCAAATAATCTAACCAAGAGATGGACAAAGTAAATATACAGATCTTAAAAGAATAAATACAAACAAATACCCCAAATGTTCAGCATGCTCAGACACCAAGGTAATGTGCATCAAAACTCCTTTGAGGTTCCATATCACTCATCAGAATGTTTCCCACCAAGAAAGCAAATACTAACAAATGCTGGTAAGAGTTGGGAAAAGGAGGAATACTCTTTATTGTTGGTGGGAATTTAAAATTTGTAGTCACTGGAGAAGTCACTATGGAGATTCATTAAAAAAAAAAAAAAAAGAAGAAATCTGAAAACAACAACCATATGATGCAGCTACCTGACCCTTGGGTATATAACCACAAGACTCTAAGCCAGCATGCCACAGAGAGAAACTTGCACATCTGTGTACCCACATTCATTGCTACATCAGTGGCTCACAGAAAAACATACATGATGAAGCAGAAAGAAGCCAGCAAACAAGGAAGTCTAGTGTGTGGCATGGACCAAACCTGGATGACGACAGTATAGACATGTTGCCTTAGAAAGGGGTGGATCTCATGGACCCTCCCCCACCCCTACTCAAAGAAATAAAAGCAACTAATGACTGTTGAGAGAGGAAGGGGTAGCCTCTCCCAGAGACGAGGCTTGCTACATCAGCACAAAGTGGTCATCCCTGAAACCGTATCCACACAAACAACAAAAATGGACTCAGCAGGCTGAATTTACATATTTGTCCATAAATATATATGTAACAAATATAACTAGGGAAAAAGAGAGTGTGAGGGAAATTGGGAGGAGCAGGTAGGATGTGGGAAGAGCTACAGGAAGGAAAGAAAACGGCTAATGTGATATAACTATGGTACATTAATTAAAAATGTAAAAGAAAACATTAGAAAGTAAGAAAAAGTAAAATTCAAATGACTGTATAGGAATCATTTTTGCTGGAGGTGAAACTGAAAAGCAGTTCACACCACGTGCTGTCTGATCGACGGGCTCTTAAAGAATGTCAGGCATCTTGAGAGCAACCGAAGCAGAGCTATCGTGTTCTTACTTTTCACAGTCAGGTGTCTGCAGTTTTCCTTTGCTCTTCTAGAACCTTCGCTTCATCTCCATCTACTGCTTCGACCAAGACTTAAAGGCGCAGTTTATGTTGGAACTCAAACCTCAGATTTCTCAAGGCTAATGTCCAGTGGGGGGCTATGGTAAAGAAATGGGTTGGGGAGGGGAGAGAAGGGAGCATATATTGTATTTAAGTTTAAGGTGGGAAAACTCATGAGAATATTTCTGCAAATAGGTTTTGCTTGGAGTTGAACAAATTGAAAATTTCATCCTCAGAGCAATAGGTGTAACGGACTAATTGTAAAACAATTCCTAGGATGCTTCCATATTTTGCTTTATCCATGGACTTTTTTTTTTTTTTAGAAATGAGGCTTCAGGTAAAAGAGCTCCACACCTATAGAATATTAGCAATTCCATGTCTTGTACAATTTTTATCAATAAGAAATGTATAGCATAGGTAATTTTATGCTGACATAAAACAGGTCAGAGGTCACTGTGGCTCGTACATTAATGGCTGAGGGGTTCAGTGTTTCCGTGATTGGCGATGGTGAAAATGCTTTGAAATTGATAGAGATATCATTGTGCAATTATGTGTATACACTGAAGGCCTCTGACTTACTTTACTTTTTAAAAACGTTATATTTATTTATTATTTATGTGTGTGCACACGTGTGCTATAGCATGTATGTGGAAGTCAGAGGACATTCTCTCTTGGTCCTGGAGGTGAACTTAGGTTGTCAGGCTTGGTGGTCAGTATTCCTACTCACTGAGCCCTCTTGCTGGCTGTGACTTAAACCCTTACATGGAAGAACTGTGTGATATGTGACTGGATGACTCATAAGCTGCATATCTCAATAAAGCTGTTAAAATACCAATTGTTCAAATCATACTGAAGGATACATAAAATTTAAAAATATCTAATGTTGTATGATTTTAGTGTAATCACAATTTATTTTTCATTATCCATGATTAGTTTAAACTTTAGTTTTATTTATAGGAGTTAAATTAGAGAAAATGATCAATAAATTAGCATTTTATATATAGAGGAGAATCATAAATTAAAATGTAACGTGGTAAATCTTTATTATTTATAACTTACTCAAAAATAGGCTCAACCATAGTATGCTACTGTGTGGCAGAAAAATAGGGGATATAGGTCTCTTAAATGAATTTTCCTGAAAAGATTTTTACAGACAAATAATTCTCCTAAGAAAATCTTTGGATTTTTTTTTTCAAATTTCATGAATTTACATGACAGGTGATACCATGGTTAATTTTGATTGTCAACTTGATTAACCTGAGAGATGAACAGATCAGTGAAACCTCTGAGTGTGTCTGTGTGTATTAATCATGAGGGCTCTGACCTAATCACCACTTAACCCACTGATGGATTCAGCATTTGAATAGACAATGTGGAAATGGTGGAGGTGTGGGAGGTGAGAACTCATTGGAGGATGTGGGTCTCCAGGGATGTGCCTTAGAAGGGCATACTTTGTCCCTGGTCCTTTCCGCTTACCACACTCTGATATCTGACTGCCCAGGGCGAATGAGTGGCATTCCTCTGCTACATTATTCTCCCATGGTGCTCTATGTCAGCAGGCCCAGAAGTGATGGAGGCAGCTGACCATGGATGGAAACCTTAGAAATAGAGCCAAAGTTAATCTTTTCCTTTTTAAAGATGGTTCCCTCAAGTATTTGCTACAATGACAGAAGGTGAATGAAAGACAGGAGGCCCCAGAAATAGATACCCGCTCTTGAAAAAGCCTGTGTCGTGTCCTAGGAGCAATATGGCCACCAAATGGTTGTCACTATTAAAGTGTTGCATTAATTATTATTGAAAGACAGTGACTAAGCTTTCTTAGCTATTTGCTCTGTTCACAGTGCTTTTTATATATCAAGATTGGGAACCCCAGAATAGAGTGGTGCTAATGCCCACTGGCCTGGGAATGCAAGCTTGAGTTTGATTCCCTAATAGTCAGGCCACACAGCTGATATACTGCTTTAAGTTTCAGCTTTCTCCATGAAATAGGAAAGTTATAAATTATAAGGTTATATATGATCCAAATTTAAAAGATGTAAAGAGGCCAGGAGGTGTTTGAAGCATATTTGAAATACACATTAAATTATCAGTCCTTATCCTTACGTTCCATGAATAAAGGTAAACTGATGCTCTATTTGAATATAGATTACCTAGTTGTGGGGATATATATTTAATAAAATTAGTCTGATTATCGGGAGAGTCACCCACAGAGCCAAGTTGTGAAGGTCAGGGAGGGGTGACCCACACCTTTAATCCTAGCTTTGGGAATGTGGAAAGAGGAAGTTAAGAGAGCTGGGCGGAGGAAGGGGGTGTTTCAGCTTTCCCAGATGCTTCTTTGGTGGGCTGAGGAGAAAGAAGTTGGAGTCTGAGATTTTGTGGAGACAGGCCTGAGGAGTTGGCACATGAGAAGTGGCTGTGGCTTTTCTCTATCTTTTTGATATTCCAGCTTTCCCCCAATATCTGGCTCTGGGTTTTTATTATAATATCAAATAGAATTCATGAAATACCAAATCATTGAATTAAATTATGCTATATATCACACATGGAAGTGTCTGGTCAATTATTATCTTAAGAACATCTTGAATAAATTCAAATTTGAATATAAAATATAACAACCAGAACTTCTAGAAAAGTGCAAATAATTTTATGAAAGTATACTTCTCATTTTATTTTTTCTGAAGCTGAAATTACTGTGATTTCAAAACCATATAAAGGAATACATGAAGAGAAAAAGTATAATAGATAATATTACTATTGAACATAAAAATAAAATCTTTGACAGAATTTTAGCAAACGAAACCAATGATGTAAAAAAAGCACTATGCAGTACGACCAAGTTGGCTCTATTCCATTTATGCCAAGTTCATCTAATACAGACAATCAGTCAGTGCTACCCACCAGGTTAACAGGCCACAGAAAGTAAAGTTTATGAGTACATTGGTTGACATAAGAAAAACATTTGACAAATTCCAACATCCACAGAAACTTGCAGTGTGTCAGAAATAGAGAAGCATCAGCTCTGAGATGCAGAACAATACAACATTAAAAAAATAAAATAAAAAAACCAACCCTACAAATTCTACCAGGGAGCTAATACAGCTAACCAACCTCTTCAACTATGTGGCTGCATACAATAAACATTTGAGTAGCCCTTTAGGCAGAACTTTTCTGTCTCGACCTTCTGCTCCAAAATAACAAGCAACTGCTTCCCAAATAACTGACTGGAAGACTTAACATAAGTTATAAATGCTTGGCCAATGACTCAGGCTTGTTACTAACTAGCTCTTGCAACTTAATCCATTTCTATAAATCTATGCGCTGCCCTGAGGCTCATGTCTTTTACTTCTATTCTTTTGTGTGTCTGACTCATTCTCTATCTGGCTGGTGACCCCGTGACTCTGCCCTTCCACATATCATTCTCAGTTTGACTTTCCCACCTAACTTTATCGTGTTCAGCTATTGGCCAGTCAGCTTATTTGTTAAACCAATTATAGCAACATATAGTCACACAGTACAGAAGGATTATTGCACGTATCTCTTCTATATACAAATGACAAATAAGTAGAGAAAGAAATAAGGGAAACAACACCCTTCACAATAACCACAAATAATATAAAATATCTTGGGGAAACTCTAACCAGGTAAGTAAAAAACATGTATGATAAAACCTTCAAGTCTTTGAAGAAGGAAATTGAAAAAGCTATCTGGAGATGGAAAGACCCCCTATGCTCATGAATCGGTAGGATTAATAGTAAAAATAGCCATCTTAGTAAAAAGCAATCTAAGATTCAATATGATCCCTATCAAAATTCCAACACAATTCTTTACAGACCGTGAAAGGACAGTACTCAACTTCATATGGAAAAACAAACAAAGAAGCTAAAAAACAAGATAGTTAAAGCAATCCTATACAATAAAATAACTTCAGAGATCTCACCATCCCTGATCAAGCTCTACTACAGAGCAGTGGAAATAAAAACCACATGATATTGACATAAAAACAGACAGGTGGATAAATGGACTCAGAAGACCCAGATGTAAATCTACACACCTATGGGCACTTAATTTTTGATTAAGAAGCCAAAATCACACAATGGAGAAAAGAAAGCATCCTCAGCAAATGGTGTTGGTCTAACTGGATGTCAACATATAGAGGAATAAGATAGATCCATATCTATCACCCTGTACAAAACACAAGTCTGTGTGGATCAAAAACTTCAACATGAAACCAGTTACACTGAACCTGATAGAAGGGAAAGTGGGGAATAGCCATGAACGCATTGACACAGAAGACAATTGAGATCAATGGTTAATGGGACCACTCATGAAACTGGAAGGTTTCTGTAAGGCAAAGGGCACCATCATTAGGACTAAACAGCAGCCCGCAGAATGGGAAAAGATCTTCACCAACCCTATGTCTGACAGAGGGCTAATATCAAAATTATATAAAAAACTCAAGAAACTAGACATCAGCAAACTAAACATTTCAGTTAGAAATGAGGTGCAGACCTAAACACAATTCTCAGCAGAGGAAACTCAAATGGCCAAGAAATATTTAAAAGACACATTCAACATCCTTAACCATCAGGGTCACAAAAAATCAAAAAGACTTTGAGATTTCATCTTACACCTGTCAGAACGGCTAAGGTCAAAACCACAAGTGACATCTCATGCTGGAGGGGATGTGGAGCAAGGGGAACACTCCTCCATTGCCGGTGGGAGTGTAAACTTACACAGCCACTTTGGAAATCAACATGGCAATTTCTCAGAAAATTGGAAGTTAATTGATCTATCTCAAGACCCTGCTATACCACTCCTTAGAATATACCCAAAAGATGCTCCGTCCTGCCACATGGACAATTGCTCAACTATGTTTATAGCAGCTTTGTTCATAATACCCAGAAACTGGAAACAACATAAATATCCTCAACTGAAGAATGGATAAATAAAATGTACTACATGTACACAGTAGAGTATTACTCAGCTGTTAAAAATAACTATGTTGGGAAACTTGAGGGCAAATAGATGAAACTATAAAAAAGTCATCCTGAGTGAGGTAACCCAGACCCAGAAAGACAAACATCATAAGTACTCACTCATAAGTGGGTCTTAGCTATAAAGTAAAAGATAATCATGCCATAGGCCACAGACCCAGAGACCCTAAGTAACAAGGAAGGTTTAACAGGTGATGCAAGACTCTCTAGGAAGGGGAAATAGAATGGATTCACTGGTGGGCTGGGAATGGGTAGATCAGCTAGATGGGAAAGGGAGAATACTGGGAGAAATGACTGGAATCGGGAGGCATTTTAGAAGTGAGGTGGAAACCTAGTACGTTGAAAACTCCTTGGAGTCTCTGAGAGTCACCCTAGCAAGGAGTCCTAGCAACGGGGGCATGGAGCCTGAACTGGCCATCTTCCGTAAGCAGGCAAGGTCACAAGGAGAGGGATTGGGATACCAAACCCGACCACAAAACCTTCGACCTACAGCTTGATCTGCCTGCAGAGTGTTCTGGGACTGGACCCTGGCAGAATCCTCATCAAAGCAACAAGAGATGTCATCCAGCAAGTGATGGGCACAGATGGAGATTCCCACAGCCAGACATTAGGAAGAGCTCAGGGAATCCCACAGAAGAGAGGAAGGAAGGATTGGAGGAGCCAGAGGAGTTAGGGATACTGAGAGAACATGGCCCACAGAATGAACTGACCAGGACTCATGGGGCTCACAGAGGTCAGGGAGCCTGTAGGGATCTGACCTAGTCCCCTGCATATATGTGACTGCTGAGTAGGTGGTTGTTCTTGGGGGATTCCTAACAGAGGGTGCAGGATTGGTCTCTGACTCTTATTTGTGAGACACTTTTCCTCCTACTGGGTTGCCTTCTCTGACCTTGATGTGATATGTGTGCCTCGTTCCGTTGCAGCATATTTATTGTGCTGTGTTAGGTTGATGTCCCTGGGAGGCCTGCTCTTTTATGAAGGAGGACAGAGAGGGAGCGGATCTGGGGGAGGGGGAGGGGGTGGGGAGAGAGACTGGGGAAGTGGGAGACTGGGGAAACTGTGGTTGGGTTGGGATGTAATATATGAAGGAATAATAGTAATAAAACAAATAAGTAAACCAAGTAAACAACCCTCCAGCAAAGAGTCCACTTAACAGTACAAGACCCCCTTTACCCTCCAAGATTAATAAAAAATTGAGACAAGGCAAAGATTCAGGCTCTTATGGCACTTATTCTGTGTAGTTCTGGAAGTGCCTTTTAAAAAAATAATAATAGCCACAAAGTGGAAATAGTTAAATGCTAATGGCTTGTCTATGCTATGGAATACTGTTCAACAATAGAAAATTCCTACTATATTACTACCATTAGTGAAGTAGCACCTTGGATAGGTGTTGAGGATATAATGCCAAGGAAAAAAGGCAATCTCATGGAACTGAGCATTCTGTGAGTCCATTCACATCACATTGGTGAAATGATGTATTGATAGGAGAAACAGATTGGCAGTTTGCAGGAGCTGAAAAGGTATCGAGGACATAGGTGGAGGCGTAAAGGGAAACTGAAGTATCCTGACTCTGTAAATGTCACCGTTCTGTATCTGAATTCATGCTGTGAATTTGCAGAACAATGTTTACTGTTTATTTACAGTTGGGGCAAACTGGGTAAAGACTACAAGGAATCCTTCAGTATAATTTTTATGAGGATATGTGAACCTACTATTATCTCAAAAATAATTAAAAATGCAAGGTATAATAAATGTTATGAAAAGTGGACATTCCCAAACACAATTTTCTTTTTTAATAACAGATTGATTTAAAAATTTAGAGGAAAATATGACAGTAGCTAGCAATTTCAAAACTGGATGTGTTTTCATTAACAGCTTGACTTTCAGGGCTTTATCTTCGGTTCCTTCAAAAAAAATGCTCATTTTAGCCTCATCATCACAGAAACTTCTCTTTGCAACAGACAGAGACCATTACAGAAAAGCACAATGGATCAAAACGGAACCCAGTTCAAACTGATATGTCTGCATCGCTCTTGCTCAGGGATCATTGTGGGAGCAGGGAGTTTGCTGTGATATTTTGTCCCCTAGAAATGCTAGAGAAGAGACAGCCATGGTCTCTCAGCAGCATGGCTGACTGAACATGGCCTAAAAAACGGTAACACCAATAAACATACTAACGTGGATGGGAGCAAGCTTATGACTCCTCAACCCTATGCAAAAACTACAGCAACTGGGACTCAGGGAAATGGTCTCCCTCAAGGTAGAGCTTTGGACAGTTGTGTGTCCAGTACCAAGTGATCAGCTCTGAAAACATACATGTGAGCCTTTCTACAGGGTGAGTAGTTTGTACTTATGTTTTACACACACAATTAAAGAAAAAGAGGCAATGAATAAAGAGAGAGCCAGCTGAAGATAATGTGAGAAAGTTTGGTGGGAGGAAAGTTAAGGTAGGAAATGATGTGGTTATAATCTTAAAAGGAATTAAACAGAGAAGATGGTCAAAATGCTCATTTTCTCATTTGAGGCACACGCCGAATGGTATTTTAAATTAGAGACGTGTAACTATCCATCGGTAGGTCTTCTCTTACATTAATAGCAATGAACATTTGCAGTCCTTACAGAGGACCAGGTAAGCAGAACTGACCAGATAAACTGAAATGGCCTATTTTCTGATGAAACAGTGGGCTCTGTGCTGCACAAGAACAGGAGACAGTAATGACCTTGTAGCCAGTTTGCCATCATTCCCGCCCAGGGCTGGAGTAGGATGAGACAGTGTGAATTGATGGCAGCCTACCTGGGATAGCTCTGCATTATTCTCTTTTTTTTCAGATGTACCTGTTGCCTTTATAGTGAAACATGATCACGAAACAATGGCTCATCCTATCAGCACAGGGTATTAGGTGGCAGAAATCCTTTTCCCATCCACAACTTCACTGAGTGGTCCAGCACCTTTTTGAGGTGGATCAGCAAATGTGTGAAATGAGAAAACAGTATTTCCCCAAAATAACTCACTTTCCCACGACCTGTCAATGGCAATGAACAGAATCCAGCACTCGATGTTTTCTCTAGGCTGGTTCCATGCTTAAGGCGTCTGTGGCTCTCTTGCTCACTCACACTCTGCTTTTTCTAGTGAGGATCATTGCCTTTCTTCTTTTCTCCCTGCTGACTTTGCAATCTGTCATGTCCTTTCTAGATCTTTTGGAGTATGAATATGGCATAAAGGTTCCCGGTTGTCCTCGCTGTGGTCTCACTCAGTTCCGACATGGATGGCTTGCCCTGCATTAAAAGATATGTTACTCCTAAAATTTCTTCAGGGAGGGCCTTGCATATGCCCCAGGAAACCTTAGGTGATGTCGAAGGCTAGACCCATAGTTTCATTTTCTCCCCAGTGATGTGGGATGTAGGCCGGTATTTGAGAGGAGCCTCTCATGCTGGTATTGTAGCTTAGCATCATCTTTAAGTTATGAAGGACTCAGTGTCAATGCAGCTAACAGCAGAATCAGACACAAAATTCAGAAGGATGGAAAAGAAATCCCTTTATCCTTAAATGGGGAGCTATGTGCTCTCCCACACTCTGAGTGAATGAAATTCCACAAGATAACTACTGACAAGTCATATGCTCCGTACAAAGATATGTCCATTGACAGCTAAAGACCGTTTTCAAATGCCGTTTCTATTACCATGCTTAACCAACATGGAGTTTCCCGAGATTTTGTTAAGGGGGACTTAACAGAGTACCTTATCCCAGCTACTCAGAAGCATCCTGCGGTCTAGGCCAGCTGGTGCTATGCAGAGAGACTGATTCACAAGAGAGAGAAAGAGAGAGGAGAGAGGGGAGAGAGAAAGAGAGAGAGGAAAAGGGAGAGAGAAAGAGAGAGGGGGAAAGGAAGAGGGAGAGACAGACACCCCCCCCCAGAGAGAGAGAGAGAGAGAGAGAGAGAGAGAGAGAGAGAGATGACTTGAACATTGTTGATGTCTTGTTTGACCCTGAAGCTCTAAAACTCTTTCCTGTCAGGCTGACCTCTCATTAAGGCTTTTGGCTCCTGTCTGCTTTTCGTTATGTTAACCACGGGGTGGGTTTTTCTATGCAGTTAAAGGATCAAGACCCAAATTTTGAAACCTGATCAACAGTCATAGTCCTGTTTACGATCTTTAACCACAAATTGTCTGCGAGGCGGTCTCCTATTAATCATGCCTTGAAGAGCAGAAGCACTCACTGTAGCTTTGTGCATGGGAAGGAAGGTTTCCCTTCATTTAACCTTCCTGGAAGACACCCCAGTGCTGTCTCTCCTGCTGATGGGGGCCTTATGCTGCTGTTTACTCTAACATTCAAGTCAGTGGGTGGTATTACAGTGCCTGTGTTCCACCCTCCTGGTGGCTGAGGAGTTCAGGGTTGGGGGAGAGGTCCTCTATGGAGGCCAGAACTACCTCTGAGATGAGATTCCAAATCACATGAAAGGGTTCCCATCCTAGCAACCCTCAAAAAATACATAGAAACACATCTGTCCCTTATTTTTTCAGCTTGCTTTATGGTGAGTCACTAAAGTTCTTAAAACCATACAATTACACATGCTAACAGCAGGAGAAAGGCGGAGATAATAAACCTGGCAGGGATAATTTAACCAAACCATGCGTATCTGTGGTTTATATCAATAAGGGAGACTTTAGAATTCTTTCAAGATATGTATGCATACATATCTGCACACACATACACAAAGCCTTCAGATGAAAGTGTTATAAAATTGTGCTCATGCACACACACACACACACACACACACACACACACACACACACACACATACCTCATACTGTCTCTATCTAGTATGTTTAAGGTGAATGTAAATGGTATTTTATTGAAGAATTGTAGAGTGGTTACAGACTTAGAATAAAAGCTAGAATTTTCCCTCATGCCTTGTGTTATCAAACTCTCAATATTTGGTAAAGAAACATTTCCTTTTGTGAGTATTATAATTTAAAAAATGTAACAGTTTAAGAACCAAGGATGGTGATGGTGTCCAGAGCATTGACTTCTTAAAGAAAAATACAACTCATTATGTACAGATGATTTCTCATGACACTGTTTTATTTGCTGAACTCCCACTATATAACATAAATTTTAATATACACACGTGTATGCACATTGCACAAACACATGCACACACATACACACATATTTGTAATTTGTTCTGAAGCCAAGTTTTGAGAAAATATCTAGATATGATGAAAGACTCTCTATATTCTGTGAACAAATGAAGGCACAGAACTAAATAGAACTACGTCTTAGTTGAAGAAATCCGCACAGCACTGATCCCAGGCAGCTCCTTCAAAGTATTCACCTTTTCACATGATAGTAGAAGAGATTTAGAGGTACACAGGAGATCCTAATTGCTTGCGGTTGTCCATCTGAGCGATTCTTAGATTTTAACATTTATTCTTGTGTGTGTTCATATGCATTTGTGTGCATATAAGTGTGAGGGTGCATGTTGTGTACATGTGTGTATGGAGGTCAGAGGACAGACATCTTTTCTTAGACATCACTATAACTTTTGAGACAGGGGCCTCATTGTCTAGAACTTGGTAACAGGCTGGCTTCCCAGTGAGCCTCATAAGTCCTCAGGCACTTGGATTACAAATGTGCTCTATCATGCCTGACTTTAAATTTTTTACTTATATGCACATGCTTGTGTGTGTGTCTGTACATGTGTATGTGGTGTGTCTCTGTGTGCATGTGTGTGTATGTGTGTGTGTGTGTGTGTGTACATGTGTATGAGTGATATGTCTCTGTGCATGTGTGTGGGTCTGTGTGTGTGTGTGTGTGTGCATGTCTTCCTGTGTGCCTGCTGTGGCTAGATGAGGGTGTTAGATGCAATGGAGCTGCAATTACAGGAGAGCATGAAATGTCTACTGCAGCTGGTCCTCCTGAAGAGCAATGAGCGCTCTTAACCATGGAGCCATTTCCCCAGCATCAGTGCCCCCCCCCATTTGACTATGAGTTTGTGGCTCAAACTTAGGCTCTCATGCTTGAAAAAAAAGAGGGTTACAACTGAACACCTCCCTAGCCCCTAATGTTTATTCTTACAAAATAGGTCTCCAAGTATACGTGTTTAAGCTATCAGTCACTATAGGGTAAAAAATTTAAATCTTAATTTTTTAATGACTGATCTTTTTGCATTTAAAATTTTAAATTTAAATTTTAAAATTTATATGTATTATTTAAAATGTATTTAAAATTATGTATTTAAAAACAGTTGACAAAAATCTAAAATGCTTAGATTTGTATTTATGTCATATAGCTGCTCTTGCCTTTTCCTGAAGCTTATTACATTCTCAAGTACTTTATCTCATTTCTTCAATCTTGTTCTATGTAATAAAATAGTGTATTAAAGTTATTTTTTTTAACCTGGATCTCTTCTAAGCATGTCTCCCAGACCCACAAGAGATCACACACACATACATATAATGCATATACATGCAAGATATACACATGTACACACACTACACTTCATTTTAATAATCTCGAGAGATTATGTCCTGAGGTTATCTACATTTATTATTGAAATGTACTGCTATTTCTTTCACACATGCAAATGCATGCAATTATATAATACATTGATCTTAGAATATTTTAAGGCACATTTTGCCCTAGATATGATTAAAGTCTTAGCTCAGTATCATCTTTAAATTCAGAGAGAGAGAGAAGGAGGGGTGGGAGGTAGGGAGGACAGAATGGTCAGAGGAAAGACATTGAATTCAGGACACATTAAACATGGATCCACCCTAGAGCTTTGTATCCGAAATATATTTTATTTTATACATATTTCCCAGTTTCAGCAAGTTCTCCATGTGGTATACATTCAACTGATACCTTCTTTGGCATTTATGTTTTCTATGCTTGTAATGGAGATTAAAGGTTAATTTAAAACTGGGTTCATCACAATTCAAGAAATGTTGCCAAGGAGATTACTTTGGTCAAACTCCAGCTGTGGCCTATTCTGTTAACAATTTCACTAGACTGTGAGTGGTCTTATAGGAAGAAAGAACTGGGATGTTCCAGGACTTCACAGTCTTGTAAAGAACTTCCACTTGAAAGAGCAACAGAGGAAGGAGGAGTGGAGGTAGCCATGCTCTGAACTGTGTTTTCACAGGCCCTGAGGGGTGGCTCTTCCTTAGGCTCCAGTCAAGGAGACAGATGGGATACTGTGCTTCCTTTGGGAACCCAGATGCGGTTGGCACTGAAGCCGCTGTTTGCCTAGGTGAAGGCTGAGAGGATGTCTCAAGAACTGAAACACCAAGACCCATCTCCTGTCTGTTTGCTACAGTTAACCACTTAGCTGAATCTGGTCCGACTGGAGGAAGCCTCATGGGAGCAGGAAGTCAACGCTTTCTGAAGCATGTAGCCTACTATGGACTACAGCGTTCTAGCATAGTTTGAGAGTTTCATATTTTACTTATTGGGACTAACATTAGGATTCTGACTTCTCATAGATGGCTCGCTTCACGTACATTTAAGAAGCCATTTAAATATTTAAATTTAACAGATTCAGTTTCCATGACTATGTAAAACTCACCGTGTTTGGTCATTTTGCACACCAAGCTCTGAGGGTATGTTTCAAATTTTTTAAAAACCAGCCTGAGATATCAGAGGACAGAGCATATCAGACTGTTTTTTTTTATTAAATTTGAAACATATCAGCACACTAAGCCAAGCCGTTGTTTTCATGGGTGAGGAGTTGGGGCAGAGCTTAGCTTTTACTCAGGGACACAGAGGCTGGAGTAAACTTGCCCTCCTCATAGTGATCCTTTCAGGAGGATGGCCCTATTTCCAAAATTCATGTGTCCACAGAATTCAGTACTGTGTGCTTACCCAACTGAGGACTCTGCTGTCTTGCCGATTTGGCTATTCCCACCTCCTAAGACCACTAAAGTTCATTGCCTTGTTGACTGTGCATGGTTTCCTCACAGCACAGACTCGTCCCTCCTCAAATGCAACCGAATACTCCCACTCAGTTTTAGATGATGGAACAGATCACGGATGGCTCTTCATCACCTTTTGTTAGACCCAAAGTTAACCTGTAAACCCTACTTGGCCAAAGACCAGGTAATCTCCTGGGATTCTGGAAGTTGTAGTTCTTGGAAAATAACAACAGCAAGGCCTCATGGGAAAGTACGGTGGCCTATGAGTTTTCCCAGTATAAGCCCTGCCAAGAAGTGTCTTGGGGCCACTTACCTGGAAAGTTTCCAGGTGATGGTCCTGAGCAAATTCCATCTTGGTCAGTATTTAATATTTTAATAAAAACTTGCTTGAATTTGGCCAAAAATGGTGAAACTTTTTTTTTTTTTTTCTGGTCAATTTCAGGAATAACAGTTTTCCACATAGTCTAAGGGAGTGACAATCCCCACTTTTATCAAACAGGTAGCTAGAGGCAGAGTGGCTCATGAAGCATCACCTTCCATTTTGGCTAATGGAATAGCAGAATCGCTCAATCTAAAGACACAAGCCTAGCCCTTTTGCCTTTAAAAAGGATCCCATCTACTTTCAGAACTTCTGGCTTCTCTGTGAGCACCTCCCACTCAAGATGTTGAAAGCAGTAGATCAGTGATTGATTAGTGATGGTCAATCTCAACCTTCTGAGGACTGACTCCCTTCCTCAGATGTTGGGGGAATTTTAATCTGAACTCCTTAAATGTCATGAATGGTAGCACGAGTGTAGACGTGAGTAGCTTCTTTAAAAAGGGAAAAGAAAAAAACCCAACAGTAACACCTAGGTTTAAAATCATGCCTAGCTCATGTTTGACAATCCTTCTGATAGCCCAAATACTATAAATTTAGTTGACGATAACAGAACAGATGGAAAAACATATGGCTTGTAGGTAGTGTGTGGTAGTTGGTATTTGCGATACATTAGGGGAATTTATTTTATTTTGTCTCTTTCCGGGTGTAACTTTGTGATATTTTATCAAGTTGATTTTATAAGCCTTTTGACTTATATCTCTAGTAGTATTAAACTCTTGGTGACTCAAGTACACCATTTTAAACGACTGGTTTTATAACCACTTCAGAGCACACATTTATGTACCTAAACAAGACCTTCATTTAGGAGAAGAGCCCTTAGATTTTGCCAATCTCTGAACAAGGAGGTAAACACTTAAGGGGATTAATTTAATAAAAGCTTATTAAAGATGATCCATTTAATTAAGATTTAGATTAAAACATTTGTCTAAAAGTAAACCCAAATCCCATAGGTCTCGATTTAATATCAATCTTTGTAATTTCACATTTTAAAAAGAAAACTTAGTTTAAAAAAAATAAGATTGCTTAAAATACTATGTTTTCATCCTGTTAGGTGAAAGTGGGAAACTTGATGTGCAGAATAAAAAAAGATATAAACACATTTGTTTATATATGACCTTCAGCTTGATTTGTTTTTAGGCTAGACAGTGGCCCTCAGAACCTGTATCACTTTGAAGTTTATCTGAATTGAAATGCAACTTCCTGATGCTTGCCTGTTAGCAATTTTGTAGGTTTTTTTTTTTTTTTTAAAGCTAAGGTTCAAAAAAAAAAAAAAAAAACCCCACAAAGAACACTACAAAAATGAACTTTCCCCTTAAAGGGAATAAGGGATAAAGGAATAGTTAACAATGGAACATACTTTAAAGTATTGTTAAACCTCTATAGCTGCTGCCTGTTTAACAGTATATCTGCAGTGAAGTCACTTAATCTTGAATTCTTGGTAATTTTTTTACTACCAGACTCTTCCGGTATCTCCATATGGCGTTTTCCCCTTTGCCTTGCCTCTGACATCAATGTACGCATCTCTTATTTCTTGTTACCTTTGGGAGCAATGCAAGACTTTCTTTGGATTCTACACACGTTATTCTCCTCAGATGAATTTTGTCAGTTCTCTTTGCTACCCATGGTTTGAGTTTGCTTTCGCACACACAGATCCACTAAACTGAGCAAGAAGAAAGATCTTGTTAAGTTGATTCTCCCATAAACATTCATATAACGTGCATTTCTGACCCCTCTTAATAATGGACAGAGTAGAACATTACATCTAGGCAAATTTTACACTTCCAATTAAGATACATTCAGGTTTAACTAATTGCTAGTGTTTGCTTTGAATTATAAAAGGCCCAATCAAACTTGCTTTATACTTTTTTTTTTTTTTTTTTTTTTTAAATAGACTTTTAGAGCAGTTTCATCCTCTTAATGCAATGCATGGGGCATGGGAAGGGGAAGACATCTCTCTGGTACTTCTGTCTCTGTGCACATAGCATCTCCATCATTGTCCTTTATTGGAGATGTGTATTTCTGATAGTTGATAAAATATGTGATTAATGATTGCCACCTAAGGATGGTCTCCATTAGGTATTCCTTTGGGTTTGTATATCCAATTGCTTTAGAGAGATGTATAATGTTGTTTATCCACCACTGTGGTATCACCCGGGATGTTTTCACCATCCTACACAGCCTCTATGCATTTTCTCATTTCTCATTAACTCTAAAATGGCTCTTTTTTTTTTTTTTTTTTTTTTTTTTGCACCATCTCCATGTTTTGACATTTTAAAAAGTTTTCAGAATGCCAGATCTACTCACTCACTTTGGTATATCTTGGTCGCTTGCAAGTCTTGGCAATTTTCAGTAAAGCTACCAAAAACATCCATGAGTAAGTTTTTGTGTGGGTATATGTTTTCAACCCCTTGGGAATTTTCAACTCCACACAATAAGAGTACATCTAGTGTTGTAAGAAACTGCCAAACTAACTCGCAAAGTACCTATAATATTTTGAATTCTCACCAGCATTGGGTGAGAGCCCTAGTTGTTCCAAAGCCTGGCCATCTCAGTTAGTGGGAAGATGCAGAGGCCGCTCTAGTATCTCTTTAGCCTCCTTTTCATTACTAACCTCTAAGGAAGCTACACAATGCGCCATCAGCAGCATCCTTTGGCTGTGGTCGGTACTGGGGCTACTGTGCTCAGCATGTAGTACTATCTCAATGCTGCCTTAATCTTCATTTCTCAGATGAAATATAACGCAGCAATGTTTTTATATTCCCTTCTATTGTCCTCGTTCAGTAGTGAAGTGTCTATGTTAGTTTTTGAACAACTGTTTTTAAATTGGCCTTTTTTCCTTATTGTTGAGTTTCAGGATTTTTAAAATGTATTGCTTACAAATTCTTCCCTCTAGTTTGTGACTTGTCTTTCTCTTGACTGTGACTTTTGCAGAGATCAAGTCCAGTTTATCGACTGTGTATTTGGTGGCCCATAACTTTGGTGTTCAATCTAAAAAATATTATCACTAAAATTAAGGCCTATGTAGATGTTTCCGGTGTTATTTATTTATGCAGGTTGTTCTTGGGCGATCATGGTTCCATTGAATGTCTCATCTGCAGCTACGCTCTTCATCCCGAGATGGCTGTCAGCACCAAGTCTTTGTCAGATGAGTTCGGCACCTGCCACCCTGTTGACTCTGTGCCACGCTTCTGTGTTTGATATAAACTAACAGCAGCGACAGACAGAGAGAGCCTTTTATATTGTGATAAGCCCACTTGAGACACATCTCTCCCTCTTCATCCCAATGTCATGAATTTGGTATTGCAACCAGGTTTATCTATTTCAGATCAAGTTTTGGTTTTAGAGATTGCCTTTGTAATTTACTTGTCTTACATATGAACATGTTTTTGTTATTTCAAAGTCATAACTCTGAAAAAAAGATAGGGAGAGGGAAAATCATAATAAATACATTGTATGAACTTGTAAAAATGTACATTAAACAGAATCTCACTTCCACCCCATCTGCCATACTCGATACCCCAGGGTTAACATTTTCCTACCTTTTGGCTTATATTGCTACTGAGTTTTTTTTTTTTTTTTTTTGCAAATATAGTTAAACATATATATGTACAGCTATTTATCACTATACACATACATATATAAAATATTACATATAAGAATGCAAGTCTATCAGGGGTAGATAAAATATTACATATAAAAGTGTAAATCTATCAGGGATGGAGAGATGGCTCAGAGCTTCAGAGTTCTGGTTGCACAAGAGAGAGATGGCTAACAACTGGACTGTCATTTATACCTGTGGGAGAGGGAAAATTGATTTCTTCCAGTGGAGTGACAATGGGTACATCAGCCACTCCGGGGCAGCCTCACGCGCACAGGTAGTTTACCAACACATAATGGACTTCAGGTTTTTTTTCCTTTGCCTTAATTTGGTTATAGTTTGTCAGTTGCTTTGCTGGGTGGTCTTTCGTTTTCTTGGCTTTGGAGATTTTGTTGTTGCACTGGATTTTTGTTTGGTTTTTGAGAAAGTTGGGTAGCGAGAGAGGAAGGGCATCTGGAAAGACTTGGGAAGGAAGAATATGATCAGAATATTTTTAAACTTAAAAACTGTTTTAAATAATAAAAAGGATAATCAAAAAGAAGGAAAAATGTCTTTAGGAATGATATTTTGAAATCTTCAGTAAGTAATGAGCTAGCTAATCTTTTGTTTTACAGGGAACATTTCTGCACAGGCCAGGAACACTTTTGGTATAATGTTGTTCTGTGATCACCAGAAATCCAAAGTCATTCTGTGATGTCATGGCTATCAGGCTGACTGCCTTTGTGATGTCACCGCGTACTTTCATCTGTGGAGGACCACTGAGCGCCAGTGAAAGCTGAGGAAGACAAAGCCCTTCAGATGTGAAGTCTTTGTAGGGAATGTAAAGTGTGCAGGAAATGGCAGAGGCATCATCAGAAGTTCTGGATGTTTCCCCTCATGATGAGCCAGCTGATTCAGGGACCTCTTCCAGCCATCCTTTGTGTGATGATGCAGGTCAGAAGGACTCAGACTTATGGGCTATTATTGAGGAAAGTGCGTTTCAGGTTCTGGCTCAGCGATTCTTGATAAAGAGGCCACCCCATACCCTCTGTGCCTCAGAGCCAGATGAAGACAGTAATTTATTTTCTATGACCTTTCCCAGAAAGCTTTGGAAAATAGTGGGAAGTGACAAATTTAAGTCTATTTGGTGGGATGAGGCTGGGACTTACATAGTGATCAATGAAGAACTCTTCAAAAAGGAAGTATTAGAAAGAAAAGCCCCCTTTAGAATATTTGAAACCGATAGTATGAGAAGTTTAGTTCGACAACTGAATCTGTATGGGTTTAGGAAAATGCGACAGAATTTCCAGAGATCTGCTTCTCTCCCTGACTTTCTGGCTGAAGAAAAAGGAGTCTCTGCCTCTTGTAAGTTACAGTTCTACCAGAATCCAAACTTTCTGCGTGACTGTCCCCATCTTATAGAAAGAATGAAAAGGAGAATCGGCATAAAGACTGCTTCCCGTGGGGCTGCTCCATCCCTTCCGGACTTTAAGGACAAACACTTAAGTCCAGACCTGGACCAGATGGATGACCACAGTTTGGGTGTAGCTGTCCAAATGAGTGAGAGGAGCCCATTGTCCGGCCCTAGCATTTCGAATGTATACCTGAGACAGAAACCTTTGACTACCCAAGGACATTCTGATACAATGGATGGGATTAGGAGGGACTTTTCTCTGGCAACATCAAGCTCCTTTAGACCACCTGAAGAGATTCTAACACATTGCCCTGCCCCCTTAAATGAGGTGTCTCCTCTCCATATGGATTCACAGAGAATCTACACCAGAGCAGGAAATGGCAACACTGTGAATTTCATTATAACCCCTATTCCTCAAAACCACAGGGACGTGTCTCACTTGTGGAATAGATGTATTGAACTGCAGGCAGAGGCTTCTCCTTTTCAACCTGGATATACTCATTTCCCATCCAGTTCATCTACTTATTCTGACTCAAAACCAGCCAGTGAACCCAAGTTACCAATATACAAGGAAAGGGTAGCTTCCACTACCATGGCATCAACATTGGATCATCATCCATCATCGTGACACCGTCAGCTTTGTAATTACCAAAACTCTACTTGGTTCTTTATGAAAACATTGAGCATATCAGAGATTAGAATTCATGTTGATGGTCACCTGGAGTGTACTTGAAATCATTGTAATGGAACAATAAAACTCTATGTGCACCTTTAAACAAAAGAGTACTGGCTAGTCTTTTAGAGCTCCTGAGTTTAACTCTCAACATCCACAAGACAGCTGGCAACTCTCTGTAACTCAGTTCCAGGCCATCCAATACCCTCTTCTGGCCTCCATGGGCAGCACATGCATGTGCTGCCCAGATACACATGCAGGCAAAATATATTTACACACATAAAATACCTGACTGAGAAAGAATGGATATATTGTACAAATACATACTGGAAACTCTCTGTACAGATATATCTGTGAATATATATATATATGTATATATATATACTATATGCATGTATAAACACAAACAATGCATATTAAATGTGATATATTTACATAGGCACAAAGAAATGTGTTTTTAGATCTTGATTCTTTTCACTTTGAAAAATTCTAAAACATCATCCACCTGAGCACACAGTTCTTTTCATTTTTCTTTAATCAATGAACAGATGTAGTTCAGTTAGCTTTGGTCAGTGGGCCTAAAGGCAGTTTTGATAATTTTCTGTTGTAAAGAGTGTTGCATACTTGTACCCTTGATTTTGTTTACTTTTGACTCTGGGTTTAAAGCCTTAAACTTTAGGGTTCTATTTCCTGTGCATTCTTCTTTTTCTAAGAACAATAATCACATTCCTTTCACAAAGAATGTGGGACTATCTTATTTAGTCATCTCAAGTTTTAGGTGGCTTCCATTTGTAACCTTTCCTATATATTAAAAGCATATAGAGTGGGGTCATACATAATATGTGGCTTTTCTATAGTTTACGAATTTGGAGTATTGTATAGTGTATCTATGGTTCATTATAACCATTCCTATCTATCATCTCCTAATCATCCATATTTATGAGTCAGAGTGGATGTTGTCAAGCACTCTTGAATACTAATTGAGAAAATACTTATGGAATGTCTCTGTGTATGGTGCTTTGCAGAGTGTAAAGCCCTTTCTCCCATGATGCTGTGCTTGAACTGAGGTTAGTCATGTTCCCTAGGCCAAGGTGATTTGCAATTTCGGAAATCAAGATTTTTATCTGAAAAAAATGAGAGCTGTAATTCCAACTTTGATTGTTTCATGGGACTCCTGGAGGAAGCAACCGCAGTAGTGAATGTGAAGCAGCTAAAATATAAAGAGCCATAAAATCTATAGAACCGTTATTGTTATGGTTGTAGTATATGCTCTTAAGTGTTTTGCTATTATCTTTCCTAACAAACTCAGCTGTCTGAAAAGCCTGAGTGGAGTCATTGTTCCTTTGATATTTCCTCGAAGCAGCTGCTGCAAAGGAACAGACACGGAATTTATGAAACATTTCGTTTTACTGGGTCACATACCAAAGGTCTCGAACTCAAATTTCTGTAGAGGCTAACACAGAGAACGTAAGTAAGGTCATGGCAAAAAGTAGGAAGAAATCATAGACAAACTGGAGAATGTATTCCAGGCCTGAAAGTGTTCAAAGTTCACAAATATGATTGTCAAGTAAATAGATAGTGGGAACAGGGTGTGTTCAGCAGTCTGTGTGCTCACTGTTGAGATGGGCCCTATCCCAGTGTTCTGTCTGGGAAAGGAACCTCCTCCGCCTTCACACCCTGGATAACCTTAGTGATGTGCGTATTGACGACCACAGTCAATCATCATTGTAATAATCACCAAATCTGAAAACAGTAGCAAAAGCTTGCTATGTGTTAAGCAAAACTCTATAAGGCTGTGAGTTATAAGTTTACTAGTAAATGCATGCTTATGTGATCAACATAATATATTCTATATTTTTATATTTTTACTAGTGTAATGTAGCATAAGCTATATCCATATAGCCTGTCTCAGACATGCCCTCTGTAAATACTTTATTATGTGATGTGTGTTTTCTTCACAAGCACCCAAGTCAGATGCTATTGGATTGCTGCTTTGCACAGAAAATTTATTTTTAATTAATTTATGTTTGAGATAGGATCTCACTATGGAGGCTTGGACGCTCTGAAATCTACTATGTGGATTAGATTGGACTCTAGCTCCCAGAGCTCTGTCTGCCTGTTGCCTCAAAGGCCTATGCATCTGTGTGCTTCTTGGTCACTTTTATCTTGTAGAAACGACCAAGCATACCTGGTCAGTCTCATATTTTGCCTGGCTCTTAAGACTTCTGAGCCAAGTCTGTCACTGACATCTAGAAGAGTGTACCAGATCCTTTGTCACATAGATACTTGGTTTGAATTATTCATTTAGCATTGTCCTGTAATTCCTGTCTTCCTTTTTTTTCCAGCCTACTATTTCCTTCCTATGTTTCACCCTGTAACCTACCTCAGAACCTTGTTGAAAACTGTGGATGTGTGAATGGTATGTGCACTTGAGAGAAGAGAGTAATCCATTCCTCTTGTGATTCTCAGCAGAGCTGTGTAAGCAGCCATCTCGCAATTCTGTTTTGAACTAAAAGCTGTGTTTCCTAATTCTTCGGTCTTCAGTAAGCTTTACTTAATTTTCCCTACAATTTTTTTTAAAGAACAATTTTTTTTTTTTAAGACTTTTTAAAAAGTCTTATTTAAGTGACTTGAAGGTTTGGGAGGGAGGTGCAAGAGCCACACCTACCTTAAAGATTCTACAAGGCTATGGACTGATTAAAGCCAAATGTCCCTGGAAAGCAGGAACGTTGTTGATCCCATGTCAGTTAATGGTGACTGAAAATTCATTCATTTCCCGCATGTGTCGACAGACTATTATCATCCACCAACCGAGAAGCTAAGAATGTCATCAGACAGCATCTGGGTCCTGTGGGAGAGATTCTTCCACTTGGCTCTAACTACCTACCTATCTGATAACCTTCCAGTGTATCTGAAAAGCACCTGGACTTGTCACTCTGTTCTGTTTTGTAAGTGCGAAAACTTCAGACAACTCACGCTGTTTAAAGCAATCTGGATCTGTGTTCCTAGGCTATCCATGGTCATACATGTTTGGGTTGGAGCAATCTGAATCTGTGTTTCTAGGCCATAATCATGCATGTTTGAGTTGAGAATGAATGCTCTGGTAATCTCTTTGAGTTTTCTACATCAACACACTTGGATGTTCTTCATTCATTTCTCATTTTTTTCTGTTGGCTCATACCATAAGCATCATAAGAGAAACACATTAGATTTGTATTTCCTAGTTTGTTTTTTCTTCTGGCTACATATTATGCTAATGAGTTGCAAATGCATTTTGTTTTCTCATTCTTTTTTCTGTCCTTCCTTCCTTCCTTCCTTCCTTCCTTCCTTCCTTCCTTCCTTCCTTCCTCCTTCCTTCCTTCTTTTTACTTTTTGAGACAACTATTCTCTGTGGGACAGATCTGGCTGTCCTGGAACTCACTCTGTAGACCAGGCTGGCCTCAAACTCACAGAGATGCCCCTGCCTCTGCCTCCCTAGTGCTGGGATTAAAGGGATGTGCCACCACCTGCCAGGCCCTGATCTGTCTCTGAGTTACCCTTCACTGTACTTCCTTCCTCTTCATTGCCAGCTAACCATGTTTGATATGTTTTCTGTATTTTCCAAGGTCTCTGACTGTTGATCAAGGTTCATTTGCGTCCTGCCACCGAGAGTTTAGAATTCTTGTCTATCCAAACAGTCTTGGCTATCTTAAGCAATACAGAAACAACTCACAACAAACCAAAGATTAGAGTTCGGCTTTCAGGTCAATTGCTGAGTAGTAAAGGGGAGACAAGGTTCTAAAAACAGAGCAAATCTGAATAGATTTTAGAACTTGCCTTGGAACTCAAAAGAAGAAAAATGAAAATCATTCAAAATGAGAAACATTGTCTATCAGAGGGAGAATTCTATACCTGCTCACTTCACACCTCAGCTTTGCTCATATTGACGAAGAGCAAAACCAAATCACTCCCTAACAACTTGAATATCTGGATAATACATTTCCACACTTTCTTCAGTCTGCATTTTCAACACTTTCTGTAGCTCAAAGTGAGTGAGAATCCTGAAGGAAATAATGAATAGACTCACTCCTCATTTGCGTTGACTCAAAAGGCTTTTTACATTTCCAGAGCCTGAAGGCTGTCGTTTGGAGAAATTGCTCAAGGATGAAGATATTCCATGGGCAAAGGAGAAGTTCATGTTTTTGAGACATCTCTTCAATTTCCAGTTTGCAGGTGGACTGGAGGAGGCAAAGGCTCTTGAAGACTGAGTGCTATCTCTCGCTAAGGGCCTCACGCTCCTCCACACTAACCGTGAGCAGGACTCTCAAAGGAGCTGGCTGCCTACATGCCTTTTTGTTTTTGCTGAAGCATTTTGGAAGAAAACACCCCTGAAAAGAATGGCTGTCCTCTGATTCCTCTCTGTCTCCTGGGGTTCTAGTCTGGATGTTACTTTCAAAGATCTGGCCTTGGAAAATAGGATTTCTTTTCAGGAAAAGAAATGCCAATCTGTACTCAAATGCTAACATGTACTAACTCAGACATGGCTTAAGATAGACCAAGATGGGAGACAAGACAAGTTTCTAGATGTCAGAAGCACCCATGCCTTATTAGAGCTTTTTAGAAAGTTTGACACCTGTCCCCGCCCCTTTTGCTGTTTGTACCAAATGCATGACTTCATGCTTCCAGGCAAACACCCTGCCACTGTGGTACTCCCAACCCCCAACATCTGGAATTCCCATGGGACTTTTAGGGTCTTAGAAGAAGGACAGAGAATTTAATGTACTGCTATTCTTTTTTCTTACAAACAAGGACTGTGTCATCCTATAAACAGAGAGATTTTCTTTTCAATGTTGAAATAGATATGATACTCCCACTAGCAGTTTTAAAATATTTAAGATGGCAAGCAAAATCTTTATAGCTGGTTACAAAACAAACAACAAGCAAACAGTCCTGCCAACTTACCTTGTTTTCCACTTCATGTCTATAAATGATGAATTAATTTAATTCTCTCTGTATGCACTAAGCATACATATCACATAGTGTTTCTTGTTGATTAAATTTCATGAAAAGTACAGAGCTATATGAAAGTGTTAATTACAGCATTGCTTATTATAACAGTTATTAGAAGGCATCTATGTTATAAAAATAAGGTTGGGATTGGTAGTGTTCCGTATAGCTGTATAAAGTCACATTATACTCAGTTATGTATCTCAGAAGGAGATTATTGGAGAGTGTATCTTCGTAGCATGGAGAGGTGCCAACCTCACCCCCAGAATTCAATTTCCAGCAGTTAAAAAAAAAATAGAGGAATCTATGAAGAAAGTGTGCTCAATGTAATGCTAAAAATCTGATTAGAATGTAGAAGATAAATTTGTATTTTATCCTATATCTTTTTAAAAGCTAGATTTACCTGCATTGTGGTTTTTTTTTTGTTTTTTGTTTTTTTGTTTTTTTGTTTGTTTTTTTAATGTCATCACTTACCTATTTTGCAAGCGTCCCAGTTATCAGGGCCCTTGTTTCATGAAATAAGTCTTCTTGCAGTGCCTTCTGTCTCAGGAAACAGCTGTGTACCTTCTGGACCTGTCACCTAAGGGTCACCTTTGCACCTTTCATACTCGAGGTTCACTGGTCCTTCATCCCATTGAGGTCCAACTTTTGTTTCTGACACAGATTTCCAAACAGATTGCAAATACCTGTCTCGGCCTCTGAAAGTCTGTTATCAGTCGGGTCCCTGCCGCCCCTGGCTTAGTCTCCTGCACTGCTTTTGTGCCTTAGATTCAGTTGTTTCTGCCTTAGAAATTTGGAAAAGCGTTTCAAACTTTCAGCGACCTTCTGTTGCTTGTAGGCAAGTCCAGTTCCATGGCTGTCATATTCCTGGGTTATAGAGACCTTGGGAGGTTGGTCCCCAGCCCTGCCCAGTCTCATACTGTACCCTTCCCTTTGTTCTCTGTCTTTCTTAGCTCTCTTTTAATTTCTTGTCTCAAGGCTGGTTTATAATCTATACTTTATTGTTGGAATGCTCCTCTGCTTTTCATGCTTCATTTTCATTCTTTAGATCCTAGTTGGTGCTCTGCCCCTCCTTCCCTCCCTCCCTCCCTCCCTCCCTCCCTCCCTCCCTCCCTCCCTCTCATCTCTCTCTCTTACTCATAATCACACTCTATCACAGCTCACACTGTTTATTGTTTGTTCCCTGTGGACTGGACTCCATCCCTGGTCACCAACACCATCCCTGGTACACGCAGAAGCACAACATTACACACCATGGAGAAGACTATGTGATAACATAATTGTATCATTTCAGCATTAAAATATTTGCAAATTGGCTATCCTTAAGCTATAGCATAGTTGGCTTTTTCTATTTTTTTTCTCATACTTGCCTAGATAATTAGTTGGAAATAAACAAGTATTTTCTTTATTCTTTTATTCCATAGAAAAGTGATAAAATAATTTTACATTTAGGTTGACAGCAAAAAAATTAATAGAAATTTTAATAAAAGTGCAATGTTAACAGCCCACAACTTTTGAAATGAGGCATGCTGGGCTACATGGTCTTTCATTATGAGCCATAGGAATTCAAAGGTATTAAACTAGCTGCAGGCATACTTTCTATTATTCTCTAATGGTAATAGAACATATTGAAAATTATAACTTAAAATTGAATGTGAGTGCTGTAGAGCTCAGACAAAACATGTTCTCTCCATTTTAGGAAAAATGAAATTAAATTTTGATCATAGCATGTACATCAGATGTGAGTAAAATAATATCTGATATTTTTGAGATAAATGGGGTGGTATATAATAGAATAAGTAACATTTGAATTGTACCAATGAAAGTTGAGGCTATAATAATCCATTTGATACATAGAGAATACTAGCAACTTTATAAAGAAATTTAACTGCCAAAAACTTTAAGCTTATTCTTTTAAACTTTCAATTTCTGCATATTTTAATGGCTATCATTCCACATCCTTTTAATATTTTCTGCATTTCTATAAGGAGAATTTAGAATATGCATGCATATATGAGTATCAAAAGGCTTTGTCAGTGTTACAGTCTGAGAAGAGTACACTCCTTTGAATTCCTGACTTGTATAGACCTTGGGAGGCTGGTCCCTGCCTCAGCCTTTCCTGTGGTGGGATTCAGGTGTCAGCTGATAAGATCCGAGGATGCTTATTCAGGGTCCCGGGCCCCTGAGGGGGGCGTGGCCAACCCCATTGATAAGGGGCTGCTGGGACCCTGGAAAGCCTGTTTGCCTGGTTCCTGGCTGCTGGAGAGACCAGTTTGGAATCCATCATCCACAGTTCCATACTCCAGTCCCTGTTCAGGCTCCACTATAAGCTGTTACCTGTACCGTGAGTGTTGGTTTATATTTTAATAAATATATAAATAAAACTTTACCTACATGCTCCTTTTGTTCTCTCTCTACCAGTGCATGGAAGCCTCATGGTGCTCAGTTTGAGAAAAATTCAGAGTACAGCATACTGATAGGAAAGTTGCTTTACATGCCTGAGACATGCATACATGTGCTGGCAAACACACACACACACAGAGATCACACACACACAGAGATCACACACACACAGATCACACACAGACACACACAGACAGACAGACACATGCAGACACACACACAGACACACACACACAGACACACACGCATACACACACACACAGACACACACACACAGACACACACACACACAGACACACACACACCCGGGGGGGAGGTGTGTTATTCTGTAATGTCTCATTATTTATATCAACATTCCCGTCTGTGGGGAAGACATTGACAGTGAGCTCTATCATTATCAATGTGAGTGATTTAAAGCATTCCTAAAGCTTTTCAATTTTTTTTTTTTAAAAATAGAATACTTTTGAAAAATGCTTTAACATGATTTACAAGCACCTGCTAGGCTTCATGGTAAAATAAAAAGGCTTATTCCCATTCTCAAAGCTTCTGACTGAGGAACTCCAAGATGGAGTTGAAAATATGTTCAGGATGCTGGCACGCATCTCTGTCTTCATACAAAAGCTTTAAAGCTAATATATGTTTGTATTTGGTAAGGCTGAATGATCATTTGTTGCTTTACTCAACATCAAAGAGAAACCTGGGACTTTACCTACTGTATTTGTATATCCTTAATTAGCAGCTGAAGTTGAATGTTTTCTGGAAGCTGTTTGTAAACTTTGTCTTTATCTGCAAATGTATTTTGATAGGCAAATGGATTTCTTGACCTTAGAATAGAACTTTCCTGCACTTAGCCACTATGTATTTAATTTATAAGAATTAGCGATTAGATATTTCTCATTGAAAGTTCACCTGAAAATGGCCCCCTGAGAACAGCACAGCAACAGAAAGACTGTCCGGGTCTACAATATATTCAGAAGAAAGACTCACCCATATGTAGCTCTGAGTGTCCATCTTAGCAGATATGAATAACCACTCCATAGTAACAATCCCGGATCCCCAGGCCCTGTGAATCCTTTGTACCAAGAGAAAGGACCTTCGTATTAGAAACTGGGTTAAGGGTCTTACTATGGTGAGAATGTTATGTCTGGTCTAAGTGGGTCCCAAATATCTTTATGTGAGATAGGGAAAAGGAGGTTCTGGGCACAGAGTGGAGGTGGCCGTAAGATTATAAAGGCAGGTGAGGGAATGTGGACACAGAAGGGATATTGTGGACACTGGAAACTGGACTGGGTCCCCCACCAAAGCTACTGGAGGAAGGATACCTTCATTTGAGTCCAGTGACAATGACTGGGGACTCTTTCTTTAGGAACTATGAGATATTAAATCTCCTTTTAACTGCCACGCTTGTACTAATTTGTTAGGTTAAAAAGTAATTTTCTGATCCAGATACTTTGTTAGCATCCTAAAATTGTTGTTTTTAAAAACAACAAATACATTGGTAAAACGATTCATTTTAAAGATAAACAATTTTTAAGTAAAAAAATGGCATTACAAAAAAAAAAAAAAAAGAGTAAACCTTTAAAATTTACTCCTTTTTGGAAGAGGAGGCAGAAAGATTGTAAGAGCCAGAGGCAGTGGATGACCAGAGGCGAAGGAAACACAGTTTTCCATGTACAATAAGGTAGATGTACATATGAACTTACACAGCTTGCAGCATGCACAAGACCTGTGCAAGCTTAAGCCAGACAAAATTCCAGCAGGGAGAGGAAAGGTGAGCACAAATTTCCACCCAGCGATGAGAAGCTATCGTTAGCTCCTAGCTGTCAGGGAGGGAGAGTTATCTTTCTTTAAAGGTACAGCTATGGACTAACCTCACACTCTTCAGTGATGCTCACACACCATCACAGGCAACATTAATGGGATCTGATGCTTTTGAAATAATAAATGCGGAGGCAAAGTTGGGTAGGTATGACATGGAAGAAGTGGACATGGAAGGGAAATTGAGGAGGAGATGAATACAACCAAAATACAACACACGAAGTTCCCAAAGAATTAATAAAAAAAAATAACCTTTTAAGGTTTATTAAAACCCCGTCTTCCATAATTTCAAAATAGACTGTATTTAAACTATCACTAATGAACTTCATGGCAAAAGTATTTTTAAA
The DNA here is from genome assembly GCA_033318265.1 of Phyllotis vaccarum. Lineage (NCBI taxonomy): Eukaryota > Metazoa > Chordata > Mammalia > Rodentia > Cricetidae > Phyllotis > Phyllotis vaccarum. The sequence goes on along the minus strand of JARWLC010000007.1, from coordinate 8,417,685 downwards.
TGAAGTGAATTTTCTTTGTGATACCTATAATTGGGTTTCTGATTTTCATCATTTTTCTAAAGCAGTTTAATGTTCAAAAATTCCTATAGTAGATATTATAGGATACTCAAGAAGTCAAGAGTCATAAAATAGGCGCGTCAACTATAATAATCTAAAATGTTGCAACATATAAAAGGGGGAATAGTTAATGACTAGTTGATGATTATAAAATCAGACAAGCATGTGATGAATTAATTTGCTTATTTAATTATTAATGAAAAATTTGTCAACTGACCTTAAAAATGTTGTTCTTTAAAATAATATTCTAGGTGATCTAGATAAGTTTTCTTGACATTGTATGTTTTTGACAGATCCAGTTGGCTTGTTCTATTTATTAAATTAAAAACCCTTTATTTGAAAATAATTCTATATTTAAAGGAAGGTTAAAAAAAAGAAGTCATAAATTGCATTTTTAAAAAGTTCCTTCCTCATTTGTTTGTTGAAGATGTAGAGATGGAATTGAGTTCGAATCTTTTATCTAGCTTTGTTCAGACAATGGTGACACATGAATATGATTTTATTTTTCTTTCTTATTCAATGCAATCACTTCATCTTCTCTATTTAGCATTTTTATATAAGGATAAACACCTTTGTCTTATTCTTGATATTGGAGGGAAGATCTTCAGTATTCTACACTAAGCTCTTTCCCTAAATACTGACAATTTCCATTAGAATGGATATAAAATTCATCGTATATTTTATTCACAGTTAATGTAATAATGTTTTTCCTTAAGCTTATTCATTACTAATAAAGAAATGTTTGACTGCTTAAATATTGAACCAGCCTTGCACCTAAAATAAGCTCTACTTACATGATTATTTTTATTCATTGCTGGGTTTAGCTTCCTAGTATTTTATTTGGAATTATTCCATTGTAAAATTTATTACAGATACTAATCGGTCTTTTCATGTTATCACTTTTTGGATCAGTGAATATTAGTGTCATAAATCAAACTGAGGGTCATTTTTCCTGTCCTGTTCAATAGAGAAGGTTATTTAAGCGGGTGTTCATTCCTTGACTCTTTGGCGACAATCTCTGGAGACTTAAATCCATCTGGTTTTGAGGTCCACAATTATCCATTTAATCACATACTAAGTATAAGGCTGATCTGATCATTCATTTATCTTGACTGAAATATAATAGTTTGATGGTTTTGTAGCCTCTGGCCCGTTTCTCCTAAGTTCCTTGACAATGAAGTTGTTTGTTTTAGCCCTCTTTTTATACCCGTCACCACAGTTCCTGCTTCTTCTGACCCTGACTTGTGCCTCTTGTCTTGTCTTTGCCATGAGCCTTTTGAGAGGTTTATCAGCGAGAAAGACTTGGCTTGGGTTTATGTCTTCCTGCTTCTCAATATCCACGATTTCTGTTCTTAGATGTGTATTCCCCTGCCTCTCATGTTATGCTGTTCTTATTTCTTTGGTTAGGAACTATGATTTGAGGGTTATCCTGTAACCTTAGTGATGCAAGTTCTCTCTCTCAGTACTGCCTTAACTCCAATATAAACTTCGGATGTTGTGTTCACTTTCACTCAGTGCAACTGTTAGATTTCTGCCTTGACTAATGGAAGAATATTTACGTGTTTAACGTTAACTAGCAAGTATTTGAAGGCTCTTTTCTGTTACTGATATCTAGTTTGAGTCCACCAATGGGTAGAAGATACACTGTATGTGATTTCAATTACTTTAAGCCTCTTATCATTTGCCTTGTGTCTCTGGATGTGCTTGATCCTGGCAATGGAAAACAAGGTGTGTTGTATGGATTCTTGGTTCAGTTCTACATCCTAGCTAATTCTCCTTTGCAATCTCCCACCCCCATTACTACTAACAAAGACATTAACTAACTTTTAAATATGTTGTCATTCACAGTTTTCACAGGGGTGCAATAAGTTATCAGTGAAAATTGTTAAAAATTCCTGTCATGGGCTGACAAGTTGACTGGGGGCGGGGGGGGGGGGGGGGGCGGAGACATGTGCTGTTGTAGTGGGGGTTTCTAGGTCCCGTGGCGGTCAGAGGCCCTTACCCTGCCATGCCAGACCTCTTAGCCACCTGCCGCTCAGCTCAGGCCCCCAGCAATGACTCAGATGCTTATATTAACTTTATGCTGTTTGGCCTATGGCTCAGGCACATTGCTAGCTAGCTCTTACATCTTAAATCAACCCATTTCTAATAATCTGTCTGCCATGTGGCCCATGGCTCACCTGTGTTCCTTACATGTTGCTCCTTTGGGCTTCAGCTCGGTCTGCCTTTGACTCCACCCTTCCTTTCCTACCTATTCTGATTCCTCCTCCTACTTCTTCTATGGTGCCTGTCATGGCCCAAAACAGCTCCTTAATTTAAAGATTGAGATTCACAGCATACAGAAAGGCATTCCCGCATCAATGTGCCATGCCAGATGACCTGAATTTGATTCTTGGGTCCCATGTAGTAGAAGAGAATTTACTCCTGCAAATTTCCTGACTTACACACACACACACACACACACACACACACACACAAATACATAAAAATAACGATAAATACAATCACTCAGCTAAACAAGCAAAGAGGCTAACTACAGACTTTTACCTTTTCCTCTGTTTCTCCAAATCCAAGCCCCAATCTCATTCCCTGCTCTGTAGCAGAACATGCTAATTTCACTGGTGGAGAATAAGACCATCATAGCTTAAAAATCAAATTTGAAGCAAGCTTTAGTTAAATACTGGCCAGGTTGATGAATTCTCTAGCCAAGTCCATCTCTGGTTTTCCAGAAAAAGACCAATCACAGTTTGCAAGGACTTAAAGTATTTTCTATCAGGTCCGATCAGGGGCAAGCATAGATCCTGATGTATTTTCTGCCTGTAAACCTCCTGGTGCAGATGGGTCAAACAAACTTGTTTAAGGGAAAACACATGGCTTGTTATCTCCCATAAACAATAGCTTCCAACATTCCACAACTGTCTGTCTTTGGGTAGGGGGCTTGCAGATCAAGGACATTTTTGTTTCATGGATCTCTTAGGCACAATAATTAAAAGTTAACTGTAACTTTGGCTCTTACAAACACCTAGTGCCGCCTGCCCACCCTTTGTCTCTGCCCCCACCCCCAGTGGATCTTGTAGACCCTCTCCTGGAATTTCTCTTCCTTTCTTCTTAGTTTTATCACAGCCCTGACCCCAGAAGACCTTCTCTGGGAACCTGGGAAGTGGGAGGTAGGCTCACTGCAGATCTGTACCTCTAAACCCCCCCCCCCCCCCCCCGTTCCTCCTACCCCACCCCCATCACCAGCTCTGTAGCATGGCAGACCTCCTGCTGAAGCATCTCCAACTGATCAGTAGATCGCCTCCAACATCCTACCCTACTCATTCTATTATCCCAACCCCCAACTTCAGTAGTGAGTAGGGATTCTCTGGGGCCCCACTAGCAGAGTCTTCCAGAAAAGCCAGTTGACCAGCAAAGAAGGAAGGCAAGCTTCAGAGCTTTGCTTCCAGATCCTCTCCTCCATATCCAATCCCTTAGTCTCCTCTCCATCTTGGCAGCAGACTACCTGCTGTGAGGACGCCTCACTTTCTGCTCCATTCTCAGGGGACTAAACTCCAATCAGAGAACAGAGCATTCTCTCTGTTCTCACAGAGCAGAGCTGGGACCACTTAGAAACTCACGGAATTTGAAGAACTTAATCCTAATGGCAATGGAAAAATGGGTCAAGATAGAAATTCAGAATAAAATTAAATACTTTTCAGAACTGAATGAAAATGAATGCACCACATACTTACGCTTATGGCGCATGGTGCCTACATGGAAAGATTGGAGAGAGCTCATCCTAGTAACTTCACAACACGCCCGAAAGCTCCAGGACAAGAAGAAGAAATCACACCCAAAAGAGTTACGGCAAGGAAGGAAGTCCGAGCTGAAATCGGTAAAACAGAAACAAAAAACTCAAAATATAAAAGATTATTGGAAGAGTTAATCTTTGAGAAAATCAATAGGATGGACAAATTCTTAATGAAATTAAAGGACACACAGAGAATATCCAAATTAACTAAATTAGTGATTTTTAAAAGTGTGTGTGTGGGGGGGAGATAACAACAGACATCAAGGAAATCCAGAGAACTAAGGACATACTTTTAAAACCTATACTCTACCAAACTGGAAGATTTAAAAGAAACAGATAATTGTCTTAGTACATACTACTTACCAAAGTTCAATAAAGATCAGTTAGCAATTTAAACAGACCTATAATTCCTGGCAAAGAAGGAACAGTCATCAAAAGTCTCCCAATGACAACAAAATTCCAAACAAGATGGCTTTAGCTGGGGCAGATTTCCAACAGACTTTCAAAAAAGAGTTATCCCCAATACTCCTCAAATTATTTCACCAAAGAGGAGCACAGAGAACATTGCCCAATTGTTTTCTGGGGTCAAGGCTCCTCTGATAGCCTAAGCCGATGAAGCCCCAACAAAGAAATAGAATTACAGATCTAGCTGTCTTGTAGACATAGAAACAAAACGTTTCAATGAAATACTTGCAAACAGATTCCAAGAATACATAAACTAACCATCCACCGTGATCAAGTAGGTTTCATCCCAGAGATGCAGGAATCGTTTAACGTATACATACGTAAATTGATAAATGTAGCCTACCATATACATAAGCTGACAGACAAAAACTACACAGTCATCTAATTAGATGAAGAAAGGACCTTTGCCAATAAATAACCTTTCATAATAAAAGTCATGGAGAGATTAGAGATACAAGGGACAGTCCCAACATAATAAAGGCAATTTACAGCAAACCTGTAGCCAACATCAGCTTAAATAGAAAAACAAAACAAGCAAAGAGCATTTCCACTAAAATCAGGATTAAGACAGTTGTCCACACTTTCGGTATCTACTCAGTCTAGTGGTTGTAGTTTTCATTAGCACGGTACATCTGAAAGAGATAAAAAGAAACAAGTTAGAAAGAAATAAGATTATCATAAGGTAATATGATAGTATGCATATGATAAGTGCATACTTATGCATTCCTAAAAATTCCACCAGGAAACTCTTACAGCCGAAAAACACTTTTAGCAAAGTGGCTGAATACAAAATAAACTCACAAAAATCAGTAGTCTTCCTGAGAGGGAAACCAGGCAAACAACACCTTTTATAATAGCTCCAAATAATATAAAATATCGTGGGGTAACTTTAACCAAGCAAATGAAACAAACTATTCCTAAGGGTAGGTCACGACCAGCTGAAATGAACTCAACACTATCTATCTTTGGAGGTTCCTTGTCTCAGGATGTGTCAGGGCTTCTCCTTTCCCCCCTCCCTTTTAACTTATCCTATTATATATATCAACAGAGAAAAGTATCTCTTTATACCCTCCAAATCCTCTGCGCATATATTAAGGCTTCTGGTTTAGTGTTTTTGTGGGATTCCTGAGTGTGTAAAGGAGTGGATCTCTGTTTTTTGTGCCTTTTCTTGGGCTTCTCTCCTTCTGTCTGTTTGCTTTGTCAGTTACAATGTGTTAGTTTTTGTTTTATTTTGTGCTTTATTATTATTCTTTAGAATACTGTTTGTTTTTTGAGAGACAGAAAGGGAGTGGGTCTGGATGAGAGGGGAGGTGAGAAAAGGCTGTGAGGAAGGGAAATCGCAATCCACAAGTATATGAAAAAATAATTTATTTTCTATAAAAGTAAAAATGTAATGAAAATTTTAAATGTCCTCCATTATAAGGTTCATATATGGCCTTTTACACTTCATATTGAAGCTCACCTACAATGTCTTTTGATGGGAAGAATCATGATATTTTTGTAATTCTTTACATCCTCTGGAAAATTAGAGGAAGGGCAAGGATTCTGGAGGTTTTTAAGAAGAATATTTCCATATAAAGACATCAAAAAAAATCACCCAACTCTACAAAATGGAAGCAGAAAATATGAGGGGAAAGTTGCAAGGTTAATTATAACAATATTTTATACTTGACTGATTTGCCTCATCAACAGTTCCTGAAGAGAGGTAAGATATGAAGTTTCCAACATCCATTTTACAGACAGAGGAATTTAGACTTTTTGTGCAAAGGGGTCACACTTGTGAGCTATTACCAAACTTGTAGGAGAATTAGTAATTCTCACAAAGTACAGTGCCTTTTTACATCATTTTTTAAAGTTTTAAATGTATTTTATTTGGTGGCTATTCATATCAAATCACTGTGATATTTAGATATTATTGGATAAGCTAAAAGAAAATTATGACCAAGAGGGTTACCTATTTTTAATCCCAGCTATCAGGACGCTTATAAAAGAGGGTCAAGAGTTCAAGACCAGTGTGAGCTACGTACAATGCCATTTGAAAGAAAGAGAAGGGAGAGGGGGAGGGGAAGGAAGGGGGTAAAAGAATGAATGAATGAGTGAATGAATGAATGAATAAATAAGTAAGTGGAAACTTTTTTAAAAAAGTATTGCCATGTGTCTGTTTGACTTTGAGAAGCCAATGGTGGCTTCTAAACTTGAAGAAGAAATGAAATGTAGGGCAGTGTCTGGAAACCTCAACACTGAATTGTTCATTCTTGTGATATCCCAGCTTAGTGCTTTTTACCAGTGTAGTCCAAGGCAAACATTGATAGAGCTTCCCTTTTCTGCAAACAAAAAGTCTGGGGGATTTCTAGATACTCTCAAGGCTGGGTAGTTCACTTCTCTGTAGTGTCGTTTCCAACAGCCTTTCAAGAAAAGTCATCGCTGAGGAGAGGAAACCTTATAAAGTCAGTTTCCGTGGGTGTTCAGTATCGGACTTGACAAAATGCTGGTGTTTTCAAGTCTATCAGAAGAAAAGGGAAGCAAAACATGATATGGAGGCGGTTGCTAAAACACTTTATCAATCAGTCATAAGAACTGCACACACAAGTTTTCCAGTGGATTTTGTACTTTTACAGCTGCTCTTTGATAATGCAAGAGAAAAATTAATCCTTTATAGCCGCTGATTATCTGGGTTATGGCTTATTAAACATGTCAATTCAAGCCATTTTAATGCCTTGCATATTAAGTTGTCCTTGAAAAAATACATTGTCTATGTTTTTAAAAGACTGTTCAAAAATACTTTTTATAAGTCATCGAGTAATAATACAGTTCATAATTAAAGTAAATATTAGTCTTTCAGGAAATATAAACCCCAGAGAGTTGGTTATAATTATTTTTATAGACATGAAGATGAAAATAAATTTATATTGCTAGTTTTATGAGCCAAGGAATCAAGGTGAAGATTTATAAGTGGGCAAACCCTTCACGTTATCAGTGTTCTTGGTTAACATTTCAACTGTGTACAGGAGATGAGCCTTTGGATAGCATCCATTATAGGTGGACAATCAGGAGTGTACTAATTAATAATGACGGGATGCCCAACAGAGCAAGTTCATGATTAGAGTTCATTCTTTGTTGAGTTTTAAGTGTTCATTATTTCAACCTTTTTAAACTGAAAGAAAGGCATGAGAAAGAGGGAATTGGAGGATTAGAGCCTTACCTGCAAGGGGAATTGTCTGTGAAGTCTGTGAGGTCAAGTCATATTTTACCCCACAGTGGAATGGGTGCAGTTTATCATGAATGGGCTGATATTGAAATAGAAATTATCTTCAGGCTGGAAGGGATGGCTTTCTATGTACTCATGAGGGCTTGAGTTCAGTGTATAGCACTTGTAAAAAAGAAAAAAAATAACAATGAAAACAAGTAAACCCCCCCCCCCCAATAAAGCACTAGCTTTGTAAGCATGCTCCTATAACCCAGTGCTGAGGAGGCAGAAATCAGAGAGCTGGGATTACTGACTGAATCTGTGAGTTTTAGCTTGAGTGAGATACCTGTCTCAGCAAACAGGATGAATAGTGGTTGAGGACATCTGAGAGCCATCTGACAGAGACCTCTGGCCTCCAAAGGCATGCATAAACACATATGGGCAATCCTCCCCTCCCTGCAAATCAGATACACAAACACCTACAAACATGTGCTCACACAAATCCTCTTTAATACAACTTGACTTTACCACAGTGAGAAAAATCTCTTTATCAGAAAAATAATCTTTTTAAAATTTTTCTTTCTAGAGAGAAATTTGGCACAATGCTGAAGGGTCTGTGGTCTTTTGTTTCTCAGAGGTTGGGCATCTTCCTCCTGTGGGTTGCATCTCATCCCCGCCCTTTCTGTCTGTCTGTCACTTCTGTAATGTCCAAGAAAAGAGGTGCTCACCATGTCTCATAGGTAACATGATGGAGAGTAGGAAGTTTATAACTGATTAGATTCCTACGTCGTGCTGGTTTCTGTGAGGTTGAACTGACACTGTCTTTGAAAGATGAGGTGCTTCCTGCCCATCCAGAGGAGCTCATCACAGGAGCCACACCTTTCCGGCTGTTTCTGATGGAGGTTGGGAACAGCTCTGGAGTCTCATTTTTTGCTTTAAAAATTTTTTTTTAACATAAACAACATTATGCTGTTTTATGCAATGTAGATACTAAAAGGTGTGAAGAGTTCTTGTTTTCCCTGCAGGATCACGAAGTCAAAGTCTATATGATGTTGACTTTGTGGATGCTGTTGTGGTTTCCCTGAGCAACAGAACCTGCAAATGAAGTATGCTGATGTGGGAGAAAGGAGTGTCGTCCTTATGGCTCCCCATTCAGCTGACGCCCTGAGTTTGTGAGCAAATTGCATTCTAGTAGTTATTTGGCTGATCCATTGCTTGGTACTTGGACTTCCTTTGTTCCTTTAAACAATGTGAGAAGTGCTCATTTTACTTTCTATTTTGGCCAGAAACTGAAATAAACCAGACAGTAGACAGACTCAACCAGCAGTGTTCATTGGAAGAAGATAAGCACCCATTTCAACACAGAGAGTCTCACAGAGCGAATATGCCTTTCAATTTGAGAACAAAGGGAAAGTACTATTATCATCTCCTTATCTCCACATGTCACTAATTTTTCAAGTCAACCCCCTAATCTACTCCTTTCTTCTTTCTTTGGTTCCCTCTATAAGTCATCTTAAGCTTGAGGCACTAGAGGGAATTACTCCCTCCATTGTAGCTCAACTGGGCTATTCCAGTTAGGAATTTGGGGAGGTGGTAGTTCTGATGTTGACACAAGAATCTGACGAAATTCTGTGACTGATTATAATTCAAACACAGTTTTTAAATTTTCCCTTGTATATTCTCAGCATAAAAAGAGGATACTGAGGTGATTCTGTTTAATCTTTAGGGCTTTCTTACATGGGGTGAGAAAGTATAGCATCATTTGAGAAACTCCCAGTTCAGATGAGGATGAGCAGTTCGGCACACTTCTTGAACATTGCCTTGACATTGAGCTTGGGAGAAACACCTCACAATGTTTATGTCTATGTATGAGGTAAGTCATTGGCTTATCGTAGAGGCTGAGGTGCCCAGAAACATCTGGAGACATTTTTGAGTGTCATAATGAAAAAGGGGACTCGCCTGGCATCTTGTGTGGGTAAGGTGGTAGGGATGCTGAACACAGATCAGTGCACAGGGCCAGCCTCCTGCAAAGCCTCGCCCATCTAAATGTCAGTGGTGCAATGTGCTAAGATTTTATTTTACTTCCACAGACCGAATTAGTTCAGTTATGTAACTAATACAAATGAGATGCAATTGGACTGAAATAGAAGTATGAAAAATGGAGGAGACTGTACGTTGTCAAGCATGCGCACGGTGACATCTCAACCAGCTCCCCATACCACAGGTATATATATGAGTGCCAGAGGCCTAAATAGTTTTCTCTTAAGTTTGAAATCTGTAAGTCTGAGTTCAAGGCTTGGGAAATCTTCCTAGATTTCAGGGACCACCTTGCCATTCCTCATGTGGTTGAGAGAGGCAGGAAGAGGTCTCTGTGCTTTTTGATAAATATTTTATGTGATGAATGCTCAGCCCTCACCACCCCATTTGGTCTCATCATTTCCGGAAAGCCTCCACAGAAAGCCACATCAGATCTTACAGCTTTTGACATTGAAATTTTGGGGAAATTTGTAGCAAGAGCTTATTCTCAAGAAACCTCACAGAAAACATAGTGTGTTCAAGAATGGGAACTTGTTGTCAGATTTCAAATTTTTAAAAAATATTTACAAAAGTAATTTTCTTTTCAGGAATATTGCAAGTCCATTCCCTGCTGAATGATTTACTCCAGCTATGGATTTGCTTATCTTCTGAAGGTAAGAAGTTTTGCTGTTCAACATGATCACGTTTCCAGACTCTGCCTCTTCTTAACTAATGGAGGAACAGTCTAAACTGTGCCATTGGTTAGGAAACCTTTACTCTGCTTGAGGATGCCTAAGAGATAATTAAATCACCTGGACTTTTGCAACTTACGAAAGAAACGAGACGTTAGTGCAGAATAAAGTTGCCGTGTTCGGAACAAAGTTTTTGTGTCATGAATGGAATAGGGATACTGACTGGTCTCTTCCCTCTCACTGTCACCTCTCCTCCCTCACAGATACTTACAGAGCTGACTCTGGCTTCAAGTTACTGTGTAGTTGAGGACTTCCTCCACTTCCAAGGTGCTGGAATGACAGGCCGGTGGCACCAGGCTTGGGTTCCTCGCCTTCCTCTTTCCCTGCCTCCCTCTCTTTCTTCCCTTTTCCCTTCCTCTTTTCTTACCTTCCTTTTCTAGGCTTTGTTTTCTGTGCTTGAACCGTTATAACTAAAGGTTTGTACAAAAGTTTTTGTTGGAAACTGTTTCTACCCCCAGCGTTCATCACTTTATATTCGAGTCTAGTGATGAAACTGGAGATGAATACCAGACCTCCTTTGATCACCCACACTATTGGTTCCATTGTGCATCCTAATTAACATTAACAAACTTTGAAAGTCTCTGAGTTTATTATCACTATTCACTCCCACCCTATCTTGTATAAGAACCACCTTCTCCTAAACATAGTAAGCAACACTTGATGATCCATCCTAAAACTCATTAGGATGGATATGCATTTCTTCAGATTTGTAAATTGTTAATCATTCCACTATAAATAATTAGGAAATCCGTGCATCAAAACACTTATTTATTTATATGTAGTCATTAAGAATTCCATTCCATGATATATATATTGAATCTTGCTCCCCCTTTTCCCCTTAATCTCTGGTAGAAATGCTTCTTTCTTCTCCCTAGCATGTCTCTCTCTTACCTTTATGTCTGCTTTAAAACAAAAACAACAACATAAGCCCTTGAGTTTGATTGAGTTTGTTCACGTGAGCAGGAGCAGAGGCTCCTTTATTGGCAAAGGCAACGTATCAGTGATCCTAGCACTGAAGACCACGCCATTCCCTTCCTAGGAACTGACCAGTAGCCCAGCATGGAGGAGTCCCTCTCACAGTGGCGATTAAATGCTGATAGGCACCATCTTGTTCAGGTGGGCAGTAACCGTAGCTACTGTGAGTCCATGAGTGCAGTGGCCACAGTCAGGTCCCTAAAGAGCATCTTGGGACACTTCCCTTCATCCTCTCTTCCCTGCATTCCTTGACCTCCCTCTTCCATAATGTTTTCCGAGCCTCAGGGTACCAAGGAGGGTGATATAGATGTCCTACAGTATAGAGATCAGTCCTCAAATGGCTCTATTAGTCCTCAAACAGGTGGTGAGTCACTACATTAGCTGCCGCCCACCACAAAATGAACACAAAGGGTGCTTGGACTCAGGAAAATCTTCACATTTCAGCTCATTAAATGGCATAGATTGTGAAACACTCTATCCTTCCTGCTTGTGTTGACATATGTGTTTCTATCCTGAATCACTGTTTTGAAGGTGATCCCTTGATATATTTGGTGTTGAATTTTAAATGGTTCATGGAGTCATAGTTTTTAAATAGCAATGAAGAGGAGACTTGGATTATCAGGCCACGCTGTATCACTTCCTGTTATAGAAAAGTTCTGTGCCATTTAAAATGCCTCTGCTATTTAATGTCAATGTACTGCAGCTACCCTTTTTTTCCACTCCTTCAGGGGATGGTACCAAATTACTTGCATTATATTCTCACACCCATTTCATTTCAGCAACTTTGAGACTATACCATGCATGCAGCAGTATAAAAGCCATACATTATACAAATTATGCTTCTTTGGGGGTAGAAGTCTCTTCCTAGGTCTAGGCTTTGTCAAAGCTGTGACTTAGAAAACCACTGTGAGCTGTGCTACCTCTGTATTATGGACATCAGGCAGTGGCTTTGACAGTTCTAGGGTAGGTGCCATTTCTGAAGTCCCTTTAAAGATATAGCTAGCAGTCCTGTAAACCAGTCAAAGTCAGTTCATCCCATTTTATCAAAACAGTCTTTGAAAAACAATTCTCTTCACAATTAACGCAAAGGCAAATGAAGGAGCTTGCTATCTCGAAGGAACTGGATTTGCAATCAGAATTTGCCCCATTTTGTGGGCAACTGGTAGTTACTAATTTAAAAGGGAATAGGTACCATCCCTGCAGCAATCAGTAGAATCATCAGAAGCTGGTAAAAAAGATTTCAGTGCACTGGATTAAAGTCAATGTAAAGAAACATTTTCATAGTCGTATGAATTTCAAAAACATTTCTGTAATTTAGCATTCATCTAGCAAAGTGCATGTCTCATTTTTATAGCTCAAAAAAGTCTTACACACACACACACACACTGCTTTACTAAAAATTGCCTTGTGTCCACCCTCAATTAATATTCCCCATCTAATGCTGCCATCATTAATATGACTATTCCTGGACTCTATACAGATGTAATCATACACCTTTTCTTATCATCACAAGAGAAATAAATATTAGCTTGACCTGGCATCTATGAGACTGTTGTTCATTTGCTTGTTGAGAAGTTGCTTCGTGTATTACTGTTCTACTGCTGTGAGGAAACATCAGGACCAAGGCAACTATAGAAGAAAGAGTTTATTTTATTTGGGCTTATAGTTCTAGAGGGTTTGACTCCATGATGGTGGAACAAAGGATTGTTATTAGAAACAGGAGACTCATATCATGAACCACAAGGATGAAGCAGAGGGTGTGAGCAAGAAATCCTGAGAGTCCTTAAATTTCAAAATCTGCATTCACTGACCTAGTTTCTTCAACAAAGCCACGCCTCCTAAACCTCCCCAAACAGAGCCACCACCTTGAGACCAAGCATTCAAATGCCTGAGACTATGGGAGAGTTTTCATTCAAACCATCAGATTCCACTTCCTGGCCTTAGTCTCAATGCCCATACCATACTATAAAATGTATTTATTCCAACATTAAAATTCCCTATAGTTTTTTGAAGTCCCTGAATTGTTGAAAAGTCCATCCCAAGCCTGGCAGTGGTGGCTCACACCTTTAATCCTAGTTAGTTTGAAGCCAGCCTGGTCTACAGAGTGTGTGTTCCAGGACAGACAGTGCTACAGAGAGAGAGACTCAGTGTTGAATATCTGAAAACAAACAAAATTAAAGTCTTAAGTCTTTTCTGAGACTCAAGGCAATCTTTTAATTGTAGCCCCCGAAAAGCAAACAAAATCAAACAAATTACAAACTTCTAACATATAATGACACAGAATATACGTTACCATTCCAAAAGGAAACAGTAAGGATCTAATGAGTAAATATTGAACCAAAGAAAGACCCAAACCCAGCAAGGCAAACTCCACATCTTGTAGATCCATGTCTAAGGTCAAAGGGCCTAGGTGGTTCTGCCGTTCTGGCTTTGCTGCCTGCAATATGCTTCTTTCTTGGACTGGCTTTAGTCCACCTACTTAGCTCTCCTCGGCAGATACCCCACAGCTTTGGCATCTCTAGCATTTTGGGGTCTCCCCTGTAGTCTACACTACTCTCACGGCCTCACAACAATGACCTCTCGTAACCTCTTGCCTTCTCAAGACCTTGCCACAGGGATTTACCTAGCAGTGTTAATTGGTTTCAGCAACCCAACTCTTTGAAATGGTGGAGGAACATTCCAGGACCCCTTCACTTTTACATCCTTTCTGAACCCACAGCAGGAACAAACAGGCTGCCTTGAAGTCTCCTTTGCCATAGACATTAGCTTGCCACCCTCAGTGATAGTATCTGCAGGATATCAGGTGGAACCTCTTAGTCCTAACTCAGCATCTAGTAAGAGGTACATAAGAACACAGGCAAAGGTAGGTGTCGCCTTTGGGTGTGTCCAAGCAGGCATTTGACTACCTAGAGGAATGAATGAGCTGTGTCAGTTTCTCACACACCCCTTCTGGCTTCCGTTCTCTTCCCAATCCTTCACCACCAATGAGGTCCTAGAATTCCCGAAGAACAAGTTCTTGTGAAAATTATAACCTGCCAAAACGGAATGGGCAGTCTTAGAAATGATTTTTAAATTTTACTTTTATCAATGGAGGTATGTAGATACAGATTAGGAACCCCTTGGAGTGACTGCTGTGAGGGACGTAATTATGGTGTGCTTTTTTCCAATGATCTCAAGTGTAGGGTGTTGTCTGAACTTTAATAGTTTCATGGCTTTTCAATTTTCCCCATTTTTAAATCTGTAAATTATATTTAATAGTTCTCATAGAAGTACATTGGGTGCCTTATAACATTTATTTATCCTTTATTGCTATGTTGTGGTTGGAGACACAGCCAAGTATGCTTGGCTAAAGTCCCTCCACAAAGATCTCTCTGCTACTCTTTACCAGCTAGATATTTACATTTCTGTCGTTTTGTTTCTCTTGTTCCCCAAAAGACACATTTTATCACCAAAGGCCCAGTGTTCTATTACTAAGGAGAAGAGAAGGACAGTGTTACCCTCTTTGCAGTGTTTAGCTTTTTTCTACTTCGTGAGACGTGAACCCTGGGCAGAGTGCAGACCACCCTTGGCCCAGCTGGTCTCTTTGAGTGGTAAAGAACTTGACCTTGGTGTTTCGGTCACTAATCTAGTTCCGTCTGCATGTCTAGAAGAAAATTTATCCTGAAAAGCTGTCTTGTGAGGGACAGTGAAGGTGTAGTCAATGTATTAAGAGGAAAAGTCACTCATGTCAAGGGATGGTTCACACAGACTTAAGCGGGTGAGTGGATGAGAATGAGGTATGCAGTGACGGGATAGAGGAAGAATCATAGCAAGCAGCTATTCGTAAACGGAGAACATTGCTTCATGGCGTGTTCATGTTGTATTTTAGGGACCTAACACACTGTCAGTGACACATACCATTGCATTGTGTGCCTCCAAATTAAAATAAATTGGCAACTGAACTATGGTAGTCATATGAAGTCAAATCTACATTTCTTAAAATTTTTTATTTGGAAAGATTTATTTTCGAAATTTACTCTGAAAGATGTAACGGTTTCTTCGGTCTTCAATCATATTGTTTGGTGTCTCATAAGGAGTATTTATCTTTATCTCAGCGGTGAGCATGACTGACCTGTGTGTGAGTAGTTCTCATTTATGTTCCGGTAAAGTATTGGGGGTTGTAAGAAAGGAAGTTGTTTCTTCAATGGCAAATGTGTGTTTGACTAATACGATGCTGTCCCTCGATTGCCATGATTCTTGGCTCACAGTAATTTTTGGTTGTTCTTGTTACTGCTTGAACAAGTTACAGCGTAATCTTTTTGAAGTTATTTTAAATAGGAATTCAATTTGTCGTGTGTAACACCAATAAAAGTACGTTACTCAACTGCTATGATGGAAATCTGAACAGCTAAGGCCATGCTTGTTTATACTCAGGAAGTGACAGTTCCACATGACTGTCACAGGCTAGCAGTGGTTCAAGGGTGTCACTGAGTATTAGCAGCAACCCAATATGAAACGTGTTAAAATGTGATAAACATGGATGTCTTAACCCACTGAAATGATAGTTATGAGGAAATGATTTCTCCTTTGGAAACTTTGGATCCACCACAGTTGTGCAAGATTCTTTTCAAGTTGGACTTCACAGAGACTCTAATGTGCTAATGAGGATTATGAGTCTTCCAGGGATGCCATGTTTGGCAAATTCATTGCTCATAAATATTCTTTTGAATTTCATCTTTTTTGGGCTACTGATTTGAAGAAAATACTTTGGAAATGCTAGGGTAGAGACACTGAAATTTTTTGCTTCAAAGAATTTTAAGAAAAGAGTGTTTGATACGGACCTGCTAAGGATAGATAGGAACGACAAAGGTTTAAAACTGTCCACTGGGCATCCAAGGACATGGCTGCTGAAGTTTCAAGAATATTAATGGAACAGAACAACAGATTCCACTGTGCTAAGTGAAAGGGTGAAGTACTTCATTGACACAAACACACATTGGTAATGAGAAATGGAGGACCACAGCTTCATTTCTAACATCTGACAAATCTTGCGCATGTGCAGCTCTGTTGTACTCAATCGAGTCCAACACCAGGGTTTTGCGGTCTTAAACCACACAAGAAGCTGGCCCAGCTGTGATCTCACAGCCACTGCCCTCACAGCTCTCTTGTTTCTGCTTGGACATGTAAGTGCTGCATATGGCACCAGGCAAGACACTCCACATTCTTCTCCCTTTTTGAAGCAATATGTTGTTGAAACACTAGAGAGGGATGTGGGGATCAGTCATAAATATGAATGAAGTGGCCGTGGAGATGAGAGGGATACTAAGACACTGACCACCTGGTCAGCCACTGCGCAGAAGTGCTCAGGTACCACATTTCCAGCTGACCTAGTGGTTCCTAATTCAGCCTAATGGCTATACTCTGAGAAGCATAGATGTTAGAGGCCAATAGCCAGAACTTTTGAATGTCAATAAAAACTTATGTTGCTGATGATTTAAAAATATATTGTATTTATGAATGTGTGTGTGTGTGTGTGTGTGTGTGTGTGTGTGTGTGTACGTGTGTGATAGAAATTGAGAAAAAGAGGCCATGAATTTGAAAGAGAACATGGAAGGATACATTGGAGGAGATGGAGGAAGGAAAGGGAAGGGGAAAATGATGTAATTATATTATAATTTCAAGATATTGTAAAATTTAAAAGTATAAATTAAAGATATTAGGTTGAGATTGTAGTAGCTCAGATCACTTGCCTAGAATGTGTGAGCCCCATGCTCAGTACCTAGTACTGCAAAATGGCGTCAATAGCGTAAGTTAAAAAAATTTAAATAAAAACATCTTTAGTCAATAAAATAATAAGTGTTTTTCTTCCCCCCTTTTATTTGAAAATAGGTAGTATTAAATTTCAGAAGCATTGTGAATTGAAATGCTTAATGATAGGATTTTTGTAGGAAATTTTAAGTGGTAAAATGAGCTAAATAGTTAAATCCAGTGGACTTGGGAGTTCTCAGAACAGTCTTAGAAATAGAGGTCAGTTGGGGGTGTTGAGGAAGGAGCAAGTAGTCTGGAGCAATTGAAAGCCCGGGGGGAGGGAATATTTTTCTTTGAAATTCACCTGGGAGAATTAATAATCAGGGAATAAAATACTGACTGAGAATCAGTAAGCAGCTCCAAGTCAACAGTATGTGTATATAACATCCATGTCTATGGTAACTTCAGAAATGGCCACATTAATTAAAAAATTTCACAGCACACATGGTTAAATGTCTAAAATTCTTTCAAAATTTTTAAATGAAATTCCTTTCAAAACATAGTACAAATTTCTGTCTTGGAACAAATAACAGTGAGTTTAATTAACCACTTCCTGATGACTCTGAGTCAATATATGAACTGTGCTGTGCTCTTCCAGCAGGCATGCTCTTCGTCCATCTGGAAGGATGCTGCTCCAGCCTGGAGTGCACTGCAGGGCCCTGTCACCTCTCCGTAGCCTTATCCTCTATTACTCTTGTTTTTCTTGCTTTTTTAAATCTCTGACTTGCTGGAAAATAAGATTATTTTGTAGTTGAAATTTAACTAAACACTAGCAAAAGTAAGGCCCGAGGGCCCGAGGTCTTTTTGTGTAAAATATAATTCTATAAGTTGTGTGGATTTGACTAAAGAAGTTTAAACCAAATCCCTTCCAGATATTTTCTCTGCTTTATTTCTTTATTTCTTCTCTATTATCTTGTGATTCATTGCCACAAAACGGACAGTTGGATTTTGTACATAAGGGGTTCTGATTTAAATAAGTGTGCATCGATTACTTTGCATCCTTTCTAATCCTTTAAATGTCTACAGAATGAAGAGGGCAATGAGGAAAATCATGGCAAGATTTTAACTGACGGGGGAGTTCAAAGGAGAAAAAAAAAACCTGCGATATCTAATCATAGAAAAAAGTATCAAAAGTGTTCTGATCTTTCATTGCATCGTATGTGTACATATATATGCACACATACACATAATTTATAATTCAAGCATTCCTGTTCTTGGCGTGAGCTGGCCAGCTAAGCTTTTTGTATATTAATATTGACTAGCTGTTGAGTAGGAACCTTCACTGTGCATCTCCTGTTTGATTACAAATGCAAAGTACTTTGGTTTGAGACTAGTAAATAAGAGCATCCATCTCAATTCCCCCACAGGAAGGGCTCTGCTAGGTTTGTAATTGGAGTGTGAGGTGAAGGTGAAGGAGAAGACGGTGGTAAAAGTCCAAGGAAGCTTATATATTAAATGAGAAGAAATATTTCATCCATAATTCCTTCTAGCATTATGTGATGCCAGGAGTTAAGTTAATTTTGATGAAAATATTAAAGCATGTCTATATATGTATGAATACAGACGGAAATATTTTATAGTGTTTAACAAAAATGATGTTTTTGATCCAGTTGTTAGACTTCAGTGAAATTGCACTTGGAAATAATAGAGGATAAAAATAAATTTTAGTAACATAATATATAACTAACTGGAAAATAACCTCAATAATAATAAAAAATGATCAATTAAACACTTTTTAATGGGGGAAAATGTAATAAGAGAATGGCAGTAGTTAATGTAATGTAGCATATCCTCAATGCTATAGGACAACTTTAAATAGATAATATGAAAAAAAGTCAAAGTGGTAAAAACATCATTGTAAATATTATCATTTATTTATTAGTTCTCCTTCTATGACATGTATTCCATTATAATTTTATAAAATATTTGTAAAAGTAGGAGAAAAAATAATGCAAATATGGAAACATTATAGTATGAGGTTCCTGACCCAGACTTCCAGGCCTAGCCTTGTGGCCTGGACCCACAGCCCCACAGCCCCATAGTCTCACTAAAACACACAGACACTTATATTAATTGTACACTGATCAACTTGGGGTCCAGGTATATAACTTGCTAGCTCTTTACCCTTAATCTATCCCATGACTCTTATCCTGTTCAGCCATGCGGCTCGGTACCTTTTCTCAGAACAGCATAGTTGTCCTCTGCATCTGCTTCTCTGGTGTCTCTGTGGCTTGTTCTCAAAGTTTTCTTAGTTTGGTAAGTCTGTCTACACTTCCTGTCTGCCTTCAGCCAATCAGCACTTTTATTAAACCAGTGGGTGGGACAGTTATTTACAATGGAACAACATAATCCAAAACATAGCATTTCAGAGTTTTTTTTTTTTTTTTTTGAAAGAGTGTAAACTAAGGTATGAATAAGAAGTTAGATAACAAAGTTAGGATTGGTTTGATCAAACAGTACTTATACTGAGCTGATTTTATGTAATGAGCAGTAGACAAAATGTTATTTATACTCAATTTTTTCATCAGGAAAAAAATCACAGGGACAAATTGAGCTAAAACTAGATCAAATAAAAATAAAAAATTTAAATTGTTGAACTGAGCCATCAAGAAAAGTTCACATATAACTGGAAATTTGTCCCTTAGCTCCTTAATATGCTTTGAGCAAAAATCAGAATGCATTTAAACATTTCAAACATTATGCCAAGGAGGCAGTTGCTGTATATTCCACCACAGCCTTGGTGTCACTGAAGAAAGCATCACCTTCTCAAAATAGACCCCAAGATGCTTACCTTCTGTGAGTCTGCTTCACCTGCCCTAGCAACAGAACCTTGCCAGCTCTTTTCATTGTGGTTAAGAGAAGTTGGAAATATCCATGAAGAATTAATACACATGGTGGGGAGCGATCTAAGTGCCTAAACTATATGTGGATGTTGTTTTGTGAACTAGGTAATGTATCTGTGATATATTCGGTGATAATTCGCCATGATAAAATACAATATTTTTTTAATTTGTTATTTATGTTACAAGCTGGTTAAGAAACATGTTAGAACAACACTCACAGACTCTGTATGTTTGGCTCCACCAATGGACTGGAGGACGTGTGGGAGAGTAAATGGATTTTTTTTTCTTTTTTTGTAGAAATCAGCTCTGTCAAGACATGAATGTTCTTAAGGTGTCTTGAGTAAGAAGCATCATTGACTCTGCAGACATCTGTGTCACTAATGCATGTTACATTATTTATGATCATGAGTTAGATATTCAGAGAAACCCTACCAGGCACACAACTAAAATACTAAAATATATGACAGTGGCTATAATAGCAGCTGACTTGAGCAGGAGAGAAGGAAGCCCTCAGAGGTCAGGAATGATATATAGCTATAAATCCACAGGGTCTCTGTGTTGTGGAGCAGGTATTGACTGACCTACAGTATCTATATTCCTGGTACCTTAATTGTGGGCTTGTGCAGCGTGGGAAGGAACGAAGTGTGTTAAGTGACAGATCTAGGTAGGTACAAAGCACTTTCAAAACACTGGGACCATCTAACACTAGAACTTTCAGAACATGAACATAGATGAAAATACTCCTTGGAAAAGACACAATAAAGAGCATGACACAGCTCAAGAAATAAGAGGACAGTATTTCCTGAGGATCAGCCTTCGCCAACACAAGATGGAGCACAAATATGTATTTTAATAAAGCAAAACATGAATATCAACTTGGAGTTCAGAAATATGGCAGGCTGGCAATATTCTTAGACACATGTCAGGAGCAAGCACACGCATTAAGGTATTTATTATACTTTCTGTTGTTTGTTTTGAATTGTATTTTGCAGCCTGTTCTGATCGGAGGCCCCGATGCTCTAACCTTAGTCTCTCAAGTTCTGGACTCTGAGACACACGTTACCATACCCAAATGGAACACACTGGACTTTAAACCTAAGATTCAAACATGTTCCATTAAGTTCTCAGAATTTTAAATTTTCTTACAAAAATGTTTATTTTTTTTTATAAACCGTATAAAAGTATTATTAATAGTTTCATTTTCAGACAGAGGCATAAAAACTTAAATAATTTGTCCTTTATCATACAGTTAATAATTTTCATCTGGTTAACAGGTAATTTATAAACATATATTTGCACATATGCACATGTACACACATGTGTACACATACATACATGCACACACATATAAATACATGTAAACATGTACAGACATATGCACATACTTGCACACATACCTGTAGACACACACACACACATACACATGTACATGAATGTACACATACAAAATACTAAGGCATTTTTCTGAGAGTCAGTAGAAACAATGACCAATGGGATGTCATTGTGTATGTATCCATTAAAATAACGTAACTGTGCAAAATAAGCTTCTAGAAATAACGTAATAACTGAATTTATAAATAAATGTATGCCACACAATAGAAGAGAGAATTTTGAAATATCTTATACATTTAGGACATTTAAAATAACTTTAGTATGGTAAGCACATCTAAGATCAGTGGGGCAAATTAGAGTCTGGAAAGATAGGTCAGTGTTAATGTGCTTGTTCTGCAACTTTGAGGACCTAGGTTTGATAACCAGAAATGAACTTAAAATCTCAGTGTGAGCGTGTTATCCCAATGCTGGAGAGACTGAGAAACGCAGATCCCAGGGACTTTCTGGTTAGCCAGTCAAGCTAGTCATGCAAAATGATGTACCTCCCAAACACGGTACTGGTTGTCAGAAATGATGCTTGAAAAATTTCCAGAATCTTCTTTAAAATTCTTATTCAAGAATTTGAAACCATGCAAATGAAATGAAATTCACACCAACTTCTTAAAAGTGGATCTGTATAGTGCTGAGTATAAAGAGCAGAGTGTGAAAACAGCCAGCGAGAAAAGAGAGTGTGCTGATGGCAGCTGATGCATCAGCAGCCGTGGACATTAGAAGTCAGTGAAGGAATGCGGTGAGAGGCTAGCTCCAAAGAGATGACGTAGCCAGTGGGTTAATGACTCCAGCCACATATAGTTCTGGCCTCTGCTTGTGAGTGCAAAGCCATAGTCAAGTGCTTTTTCATGAATTAGTGCCCCCAAAGTTGGGCGCCAGATATTACACAAATCCTAATTGATCTTATAGCAAAAAATCAGAGCCAGAGTTGTAGAAAAAAATTAAAGATAAGAGAGACAGAGGAAAAAGCCACAACCACGTCTCACCCTGCCATCTCCTCTGTCTTAAGAGGAAGATCCTGTCCCCAGGAATCCTCAGACTGAATGCCTCTGAGTCCTCAGCTGAGCTCCTGACTCCTCCTGCCTAATATCTTTCTGTGCTCAGTCATTTCACTTCCTGGTTCAAACTTCCCAGTACCAGGATTAAAAGTGTGTGTGTTTCCCAAATACTGGGAGCAGAGGCGTGGGATCCCAAGTGCTGAGGTTAAAGCCACCACCTGGCTCTGTTTGGCCTTGAACTCACAAGGATCCAGAATGCTCTCTGTCTCTGCCTCCCGACTGCTAGTATTGAAGGTGTGTGTCACCACTGCCTGACCTCTAGTGCTAACTCTGTGGTTTGCTCCATCCTCTGATCTTCAGGCAAGCTTTTATACACACACACACACACACACACACACACACACACACACACACACACACACACACACATACACAATATATCACCACAAAGTAATACTTTCCAACCTTGAGAGCAATGAATGTCAAGCCAAAGTTCTATAGGCTGTGAATCCAAATCCCAGGAATAAAATCATAATACAATTTTAATTCAAAATGTAAGGAAGATAAGTGTATTTATTATAAGTAGACCTCGTGTTAGAACATTTTAAACTATTTTTGTTTTGAAGAAAAAGAACAACATTGTAAAAAAAAATGATTCAAGAAGAAAATATAGCTTAAATAATGGCGGATGTGATGCTATGAAACATTAGCAATATCTGTGGGATAGGCTTAAAATTCAAGGAGAGAATAAAACCCTGTCAGTTAAAGAAGACCCAAGAGAAGCTAGTAACGAAAGTTTTTAAATTATTCCGTACAAAGAGGAGTTGAGTACATACATTTAGAGTTCGTTATGTTGTAAATGTTAAAATACAAGTAGCTGTTGATAACACCTAATTGATGAGAAATAAAAGAAAGGTGGAGGGGGACCTTAATGAAGAGAAACCAATGGGACAGGAAAGTGCAGAAGAAACAGGCTATATGTGTACAGACAAGTAGTTAGGTAATATCAGTAGGAGAATGAAATGTATTGGTTAGCAAAGGCTGTTGGACAGAAAAGAAAGTACATGTTACCCATTCTTTTTAAAAGAAGCAAAACAAAAACCTAGCAACAAAGCAGAGAGGAAAGCTAGAGTGTATAAAGCTGGTCCAAAGCTAGCCAGAACACTTGTGCTAACTCCCAAACATCTAGATATCAAAGTGGGGAAACATAGTTGAAGAACCTTCTGAAGTGTCAAATAAAACTCCAACGAATGAATAAAGGGTATGAAAATAATATTTAATTTGAATATTGAATGAAAATAGTATTGAAACATGCAAAGAAAAAATTTAAAGAACTATTTTTTTAATGACAAATACATAATTATGACTAGCAGCCAGGTTCATGGTCACTAGATCACTGTAACAAAAAATGTTATAGTACATTCATTCTAATTGTATTAAAAAACACTCAAAAAATTGAGGTAATATACATTTTCAAGTATGTTTGACAAATAACACGTTCATTAACCTTAATTAAATATGGTTAAAATCTATTCTACAATTGTACAGTCTCTTGATATATTTTGAAACTCAGGAACATTTTTTATGTCATTTATGCATAAAAATCAGAAAAATTCAGAACTTGAATTGAGCAAAAATAAAAATTCTATGTGGCAGAACTCAGAAATGCTTTGTAATAAATTAATGGCCTTAAATACTCACATTTTAAGTGGGCAATCTGAAAATGATCCTGTTAAACATGTGTCTTAGTGTTCTATTGCTGTGAAGAGACACTATGACCATGGCAACTCTTACAGGAAAGCATTTAATTGGGGCTGGCTTAGAGTTTCAGAGGTTTAGTCCATTGTCATGATGGCAGGGCGTATGGCAGCCTGCAGGGAGACACAGTGCTGGAGAGGTAGTGGAGAGTTCTACATTCGGATCCAGAGGCAGCAGAAATAGACAGTGGGGCTGCTCTGGGCTTTTGAAACCTCAAAGCCCATCCCTATTGGATACACTTCCTTGAACAAGGCCATGCTTTCAAATAGTTCCATTCCTGGTGATGAAGCTTTCAGATATATGAGTCTATGGTGGGCTCTTATCAAAAGCACCACACAAATACTAGTCGAATGGTATGTGTTTGTTAAAGTGTTAGGTATAGAGTAGTTAACTTATATTAAATCTGGACACTTTTCCTTATAGTGTTTCTTTGTCAAGGAACAAAATATGTATAAATATAAATTTCTGGCATACTGATGCAAGCATGGATAAAAGGGTGACAAGGGTGGTAAGCATTATATCTATTTTATTTCTGATGGCTTATTTTAGATTTCATGGAGGAGATTAACTACAAATTGGGCTACAAATATGCAGTTAAAAAGCAGAGACTATCACACTATACTGTGGTATGGATTTAGGTTAAAAGGTAGACACAGGGTAGTAGTGGAGAATGCATTACGTTAGAGTTTCTAATTGAGCAATTCTAAGAATCACATACCTGTGGAGTATGACCAAGCACTGTGCAAAGTGCTGGGATTGAAGAACAAGTATACCCTGTCTCAGCTGACCAAGCAGTAGAGGTAGAAACAGGGATTTAAAACACAACAGGGCAAATCTTGGCTGCAAGAATAGATATATTCATCGCCCAGGAAGAGGATCTCACCTTGGATTAAGAAGGTAATCAGAGGAAAGGGCAGATGACAACTTAGGAGGTATGGAAGATGCTGGAACAGTGGTTGTCAGAGAGGGGGCTCTACACAGGAGGCACACTACAGGTCTCCTGGGAGTGTGAAGTACACTTGTGTATTTGTGAGGTTGCAATTAGTTCAGTGTGTCAAAACACACAATGGGGTTAAGGAGGGAGATGGAGATGGGCACTAAGCCTAGATTATATCTCCAAAGTATAGTATAAAATGCTAAGGGCCTTATATTTAATAGCAGGGCCAGAGGAGTCTCTTGAAGCATTGCTGTTAACTTGACTTTAGAAGGATTTTTTTCCTTGATATATAATTAATATAAATTCTCATAATAACATAAATAAAATTATATCAAGCTAAATAAGATGTAGAAGATAAATTTGGCTGTCACAGTCATTCAGGAAGAAGAGGGTGGTATTTCAGAATATAATATGAAAAGAAGTGAATGGGTTCTGAAGACATTTAGGGGATAACAGAATCTGACTGTTCCTGTGCACAGGGCTATGTAGGAGAGCAAAGACAGAGTAGCCCACAGTCCTAATTTTAATAGTCATGTGGGCATTTCATGCCATTATCTGAAATGGAGAACCTAGGAAGGGGACAGAAGTGAAGTGGTTGACAATGATGGGTTGGAATCATCAGCACTGCCATGGGGATTTCTCAAGAAGGGTTTAGCAGATGAAGAACACCACTCACCACTCAGAAGAATAGGTACAGCCATGGAGAGCTATGCAGGGAACATGGGGATCAGGAAGGTGGGTTGCCATGGAGATGAAGAGTTTCCCAAGATACCTCAATATATATAAGGGGAAATAAAGGCAAAGGGAAGGAAGTCCTTGGACCATGGCAGCAGATGTTTCTAGTGATTGTGAGTGTACTCTATTTCTGCAGAGTTGAAGGGGCATGAGGACAGTGAGGGCTGGCTCCTTAGCAAAGCCTTGGAGCCCTGTCTAGTAAACTCAGTTTGAAGGGATGCTACTATTGTTTTGTCAATCTGTTTTGAGAGGGTTCAAACTATTTACATTTTATATGAAAAAAAGAGTACCAATCAGAGTATGTGCACCCCTAAGTTTCAGGAAATCTTTTTATTTCCAATAAGCTATTAGAAATGGAAATGCTCATTGGAATATTCAATAAACATGTTAAAATTAATGATGTGTAGGAGATGGATTTGTGGCAGGCAAGCATAAGGCATATTTTAGCAGCCTGGGACTCCACTTAGTTTAGGCCATGCATACAGCTGACTCTAAGCACTTTTGGCCGCCCAAGACTCTTGTATGTAATATTCACCCATACCTCTCTGAACAATGTACCTAGCAACTTATTAGCAACATAGGACCCCACTGTCATTAAGCAATATGTATCCTGCTCTGAACAGCAGAGCAAGTTTATCTTTTTTTAACCACACTCGAATTTAGATTTTATGAAGTCATATTTGTTATGTCTGCATTAAAGGGTAGAGAGACTGAACTAGTTTTTGGAGGATTCTCAATAAGGCAGTCTGGGTCCTCCAAGTGAACTTTCTTGGATAATTCCCTTTTGAGCATCTTATACCTAAGTTAACAGGGCATGCATATAATTAAAACCAGATACATTATAGGAAATGATTATATAACTTATGTCACTCAAAACTGGGTACCATGCAAGCTGTGCTCCTGAGGACCCAAACCTCTTCCTTTCTTCTTGATAATATAGTCACACACTCCATTATCAGGGCTCTTGAGTACCTTCAACTATGTGGTGCACTGTCAATCTTGACAGTATATTTCTATGTGATGCATAGTATCACTTTTCTATACATAAAACTTCCCTGTGACTTTGCTATCTATGTGAACCTTTATTTTATTATTATTAGTTTTTAAGAATCCAAGAACCTGGAAACACTAGCTCAAACTCACCACAAGCGGTGGAATGGACCATTGTGTTCCAGCGAAGGAAGGGAAACATAATGTAAATGTTAAGAAGGTGTAATAAATAACAGTTAGAATCTGCTTTGATCTTACAGTGGTTTGCAGACACAATGCCGTGCTCATTTTACAGCTTTTATATTTAGACCGTGGAAGCTATATTCAGTTGGCTTCACTATTTGAGTTCTTTGAGACAACTTAGGCCAAGAGCTTGAGCTCATTAGCTGAAGAAATGTTTGGAGTAAAGTGAAGTCTATTGTGATTATATTATCAAAAGACCAAGTTTGAAGCCTGTAATCTAATGAATTCCCTTGGAGTGCATTTTTTTTTTTTTTTTTTTTTTTTTGTAATGGTGACACTTACAAAAAATGGTTCATGGAGAACAGTTTTTTTTTTTTTTTTTGTTTTGTTTTGTTTTTTTTTTAACTCATGCAAAGTACCATTCTTTTATATGTCACAAACATATGCTCAAGTGGTCACTTTTTCCAATTTCACCAGTAATTATTTCATTTTAATCAGCTAATTGCTGATAGCCCAGATGAACATCTTGTGTGCAGTTTTATTTAGCACATTTCTCAGGATGACTGAAGTGTCAGAGCTTCCCAGGTACACTGCTGTAGATGCCAGCTGTGGTGGAAGAGTGTTGCCAGAAAACATCTGGAAGCGTTTTCAGTAGGAGAGGGAGTAAATATGCTTCTGGAGGAGATGCACATCTTCTGCAATCAGGTTCTTTAAAAGGTCTTAAATTCCAGACATTTCCGTTAAATGTATAGCAATTAGATTTTTGATAAGAATTATAATTTGTGGGTTAAATTCTTTGATCAGAAGAAAAAAGGCCTAATATATCTGGAAGCTGGGCTTGAGTAAAGCATTAGGGAGACTGTCCTAAGAATCTGTGATTGGAATAAGGAAAATATTTATTTGTTGTTTTCTTGTATTTTCTTAAGGATTTGGAGAGTGATAAAATATATAATTCTAGCCCCTTCTTGGAAAGGAGGTATTTAAGAGAAATTTTAGTGATTTGCCTCTAGCTCTATTATAACAGTGATTAGTATTCCTGAAGGCCCTGTGGAGTCCCACACATGGCTATATGTGTAGTATGCACACACACACACACACACCTGCATACCCTCAGACCCCCCATACATATACACACATATACACCTGCATACCCTCTGACCCTCCCATACATATACACCTACATATCCTTAGACACCCCCCCCCCCCCGTAGATATACATACTGTGTCTGCCTGCAACTAGCAGATCTTGCTAGATGAGTCAGATGAATCTACGTTTTCTTAATTTGTTAGTAGGGACTGCAGACCAGTGACCACAGATGTTGACTGATTTTCTCACTATCTCTAGGGGAATTGCAATCATAAGTTTTGGTTCTATTTCGATTTGACTGTCTGTTCTCTTTTGGTATCTTCTGCTCCAATCCAAGACTTAGGAAGGGTTCTGAATAGCTTTGCTATGAGTAATCTGATTGGAGAGGATTAAAGGGACAGGTGTGTGTGTGTGTGTGTGTGTGTGTGTGTGTGTGTGTATTTACTCACATGCACTTATGTACTTATGTAACTTATGTACTTAGAAGGAACACACACACAAGAACAAATAGGTTTTTTTTTTTTTAATACTTTACCTGCTTGTGAATTTTAAGATTAAAGTAAATGGATGTAGTTCTTCTGTTAGTGAGCATTTATAGAGCTATGAAAAATATCTTGGAGAAAACGGAAGAGATCAGAAGGTTTATGCTGGCGAACGGTTTCAGAGGTCCCACGTGACTGCTGTGGACCTATGATGGGCCAGAACGACAAAGCAAAATGGGTGCTGTAGAGAAGTGTGTCACATGCTGTGGTGGCTGGGAAGCAGAAAGCATGACAGGAAATTACAGGGCCAAGGCAGACCCTTTAAGGGCATGGCTTCACTGGTATATTCTGAATATAAAATGTTTCTTACAGTCAGCCTCCTGTGTTAGACGTTTACTTCACGGCTCCTGATATTATTTTGGGAGGTGTCCTAAACTCCTGGAACTGAGGCCTAGCTGGAGGAAGTAGCCCACTGGGGCATGCATTCGAAAGTCACACCCGGTCTCTTTCCTGCTCTGCTTCCTTCCGGCAGGAAGAGAAGACCCTCCCCTACCGCATGCTCCTACCTCCATAAGGCTCTGCTCGATTTCATGGACTGAAACTCCACAACCCTGAGTCCAGAAGAAAGTCTTCTTTATGTTTTCACGGAGACATTTTGACCTCAGCTAAAGGAAGTTACCGATGCTCCAGCTCCCTGTCACTTCTTGGACCTCTGCCACCTGCATCTTTCAGTGGGTGCAACCAGAGCCCTTACCATCCTTTCTATCTGGAACACCTGAGGTGCTTTGCTAATCTCCAGATGCCTTTCAATCCAATCGTGTTGACAAAACTATCCATCCCATTT
Organism: Phyllotis vaccarum; assembly: GCA_033318265.1. Taxonomy (NCBI): domain Eukaryota; kingdom Metazoa; phylum Chordata; class Mammalia; order Rodentia; family Cricetidae; genus Phyllotis; species Phyllotis vaccarum. The sequence goes on along the minus strand of JARWLC010000007.1, from coordinate 8,388,416 downwards.
CTTACAAGAGCTGAATAAATTAAAATAACTTGAAGACTTTCTGTTTGGTTGTTCATTTAGGCCTGCCGTATCATTTCCATCCTAACAGGCTGCTGACAGATTCTGATATGTAGAACACAGCCATGGTAACAAAGGGATTTGAAGTCGGTCATGCTATTAACTAGCATCCTTGCATATTTCAGTAGTGCTACAATGATCCCTGGGTTTTCATACAAATTTGCCTATAGGAATTTTCATCAGTTAGTTTACCTTTTAGCCCGAGAGAGAGAGAGAGAGAGAGAGAGAGAGAGAGAGAGAGAGAGAGAGAGAGAGAGAAAAGAGGCCCTGCCCAAGCCTTCATTTTATAACTGTTTTTACTTTTAGACCCAAATGAAATCTAGTTTTCCATATCATTTATTTTCACAAAATAAAAACAACCATCTCTGGACATCAGATATCTAAAATTTTTGTCTTAGTTGGTCAGTATGTTCTTTTATACGGGAAGTTTCTTTTGTATGCAAACTAAATAATAATGACTACCAAAGCATGTTCTTCTTGGGATGATGGGAGATTGTGTAATGTGCAAGATGTGAAGATGTTAGTAGTGTTCAGCAAAATTAGGAATTTGAATCAGATAGGTTCCCAGGACTGGCCTTATAACAGGGTAATCGGGATCCCCCTTTTTATTCATCTGCAAGCATTTTATGGAATGCGTACACCCTTGGTTTGCATGCTGAGGATATGAGCAGACAAAACATGAAGTGGCTGTGTGCTTCAGAGGAAGCAGGTAAAGTTTAACGGGAAAGCATATGGGATATTAAGTGGTAAGCCCTAAATAGACAATAAACCAGGAGTGAGAAGAAAGGTGCTATTGTGAGTTAAATGTGGGGGACAGGGAGTTCTTGGAACATGTGACTGAAGACACGTGAGGAAAGAAACGGTGGAGGCACAGGAATACCTGGGGCTTCCCCAAGGGAGGGATAGAGGTGCATATGTCCCTAGGTAGGACCAGGCTCAAGATGCCTTAAACAGCAGCATGGAGATGCCATCCAGTGTCCTTTATCTTCTATGAAGTCTGAACATGTCACCCGATGGACACAGAATCATCAGGGAGCCAGGGTTTTCCTTCTTAGAGAATGACTCCCATTATTAAAAGATGGCCCTTTCCATATTTTAGAGTCCAGCGTTAGAGGAAGAACTGGAAAAGATGCAGAAGTGTGCTCCACGTTTGATTTAGGACAGATCACAAGGAGGTTGCCCTAAGTGCAGAGTAGAGGAGGCCCTGAGTGAGTGTGTGTTGTTGACAGGCAACTCAATTCCCCAGACCCATGAGAGCTGGCAGTCTTCCCTGGGAGTCAGGCTCAGGAATCAGTCCATGTGGAAAAATTCACAGGACGTACAGAAAGTATTGACCTCTGCCTCCTTCGCCCAGATGTTTACAGCCTGGGACTCCTTCATTAGCAAAACCTCTCACCCAGACTATCCAGCCCTCCTCCTGTGCTGGATGCAATAAATGCACTGATCTTTGGGGTTGTTGTCTAGTCAGTGAGCACAGCCCACCTGATCCCAGCTTTCCTGTGTGTGGGTTTGTGTGTCTGTCCTTTATTTCTTCCTCACCCCAGTCATATTTCCAGGTTTAAGCCACACAGGACACAACAGTCAAATACTGCCATGTCACCATCCCTGCTCACGCCCTCACCAAGGCTAGAAACAGAATCCTCTTTGTCAACTGTGAATCAATTAGAATAAAATAAAGAGAGGTAGAAAGAGGAGGAAGGAAGAAGGAAGGAAGGAAGAAGGGAAGAAGGAAGATTTCCACAAATAAACTGGAACGATGGGTGGGAATTAGAAAATGGGGTAATTTTTAGAGCCGGGCCTCAATTGCAGCTCAGTTCTTCCATCACTGGAAATGAACACATCGTTTCTGTGACTCCTGTGCAACCACTTTGACCTATAAGTCTACTTCAGAAATACAGAAATATTCTACAACTGTAAATAAATTATATATAATTTGAGAACAAGTCAAGGGAAGATGTGTTCCCATCATGTCTCATAAAGAAAGCAGATGATACAGAAGCCACATGGCTGCTCAGTTCAGAAGAGTTTAAGTCATTAATTTTAGATCCACACAAGTGCTTTCCTAAGAATTACAATTCATTGACAGTTATTGAAAATACCTGATAAAATAAAGGAGAACATGTTGTTTGCATAAGCTGGGGTGGAATATGATCAACTCAGTTACCTTCAAACCTTTTAAGAACAAAATGCTCCACTAGCGTCATCTTGAGTGGAAAACACAGAAACGACTGTCACTGATCCCACTGCTGAAGGGGAGGGCACCTCAGGCACCGAACGAGCTCAGATCTAAGTTGACTTGTCTAGGCAGAGATGGGAGGGTGAACATTCTTCCAGGAATGCTGGTATTTCAAGAAGCAGCTCGTGCTTGGCTTTGCAAACTCAAGTGGCTTGAATAGGTCAGGAAAGCCCTGAGTCTTCTGTCTGAGGCTGGGCTTAAGCTCCAAGACTGTCCCATTCTTTGCCACCCCATGCTCTCCCACTGTATACTGTTCATGAGCTAGTAGATTTCTCTGCCTCCAATGGGAGTTGTATTACTTAGCTAGTTGCATCTCAGTAATGGAACAGGACGAGCCAGTCATCCGAAGCTGTTGGGAATTCTTTATCCTGGGTCTGTAATTTGGGTGTGAGGGAGACGAAGTCTTTTTATTTTCATCTCTTAAGGGAGTTCTATAATTGAATAGGTCTTATAATGCAATTGGTCCCTAGATTTTTTTTTAAATGACTCACTTTATTAGTCTTATTTTGCTGTTGATGTAAAAGACCCTAAAACCCAATTCAAGCTCAAGAACGTTCCAGTGTCACGGTTCGCTCTGTAATGGCTCGACATTAAGGACCTATAAAACAAACTGTACTCTTGCATGCTGCTTAGTCAGCCACCCTTAACAGTTACCAGAACCTTTTGTCTCCATCAGCTCAATGTTTCCTTATCCCATTGAAATGATGGGGCTTGATAGCTAAGAAAAAGAAAAAAAAAAAAAACAAACAAAAAACCATTGACGCCCTCTCTCTTCCCTCCATACTTTTTTTCTGTCTCTCATCTTACTGAAAGGAGATTTTCATGCAACATATTCTGATTACATTTCCCAGTCTTCTCAGCTACTCCCATCTCCCTTCCCATCCAGATCCACACCCTTTCTGTCTCTAGTAAGGAAGCGAAGGGGCATTTAAGGAGTAATAACACAAAATGAGACAAATTGAAGCCAAACAACAAATAGGAGAAAGACAAAACAACCAAACACAAAAAATTGTCAAAGAAAAGGCACAAGAAACACATATAGAAGCAGAGGTGCACACGTTCATACACTCTGGAATCCCACGAGACTTAGCATCTCAATGAGGAAAGTACATAACCACAGCAAAATACCCAGACTTAACATTATGAGATAAAGAACCCCCAATGATGCTGTTGAGTTCATTTCCTGTTGGCATCTACTGCTGGGCATGCTCTCCCTGCCCCTCCTCCCCAAGAAGTAACTCATTACTCCAGTGAGACTCCACTGAAGAAAACTATTCTTTCATTTTCAAGTGGCTACCAAATTGGTTAGGAATGGGTGTGTGTGGCCACCTCCCTTTCAGCTCTAGGACCCCATCTGATGCCGACCCATGCAGGCCCTGTGAATGCTGCCTCCGGATCTGTGCATTCATATGTGTGGAAACCCTTGGGTGTCATCCATGCCCTCTGGCTCTTACATTTTTCTGTCTATCCTTCTATAGAATTCCCTGAGAGAAACGATTTGATGGAAACATCCTTTTTAGGGCTGAGTGACCCAAGGTCTCTCATTCTCTACATATTGTCTGGTTGTTTCTGTGTTCCCATCTGCTGCAGGAGGGAGCTTCTCTGATGATGGCTGAGCAAGGCACTGATCTATGAGTATAACAGAATGTCATTAAGAGCCATTTTGATGCTTTTTTTTTTTTCAACAGTAGTAATTGGCTTGACACTAGATCCCTGCGCTATTTAGTCTCAGGTCCTTGACCACCCAAGCAGTCAGGTATGGGTTCCAGTCGCGGAACAGGCCTTAACTCAAATCAGATATTGCTTGTTTACTCCCATATGCTTTGTGCCATTACTGCCCCAGTGGATCTTGCAGGGTGGTTACTCTCATAGATCTAGGGGTTTGTAGCTGGATTGATGTTTACCTTTCTTCTTTGGCAGCATGCCGAGTACCTGCCAATACCATACTAGTTCCCAGGGGTGAAAGTTCCATTAGACATCAGCTTGACTTCTCCATCCCCAATGAGTTGTGTGGATGTTGGCTTCAGTAAGAAGGGATTCCTGTTAGTTTGTGGAGAGCCATCAATAACGTGGGTGTCATTTTGGGGTTCTTATGGTATCCCTATGACCAACAATTAGATTAAGCGTAACCTATTCCTGTTACTGGAAGCTTTCTTTGGTAATGAGATGCCAGCTTGGGCTCTGTCTCTCCCTTATTTCGTCTTTTCATTTAAATCCCTTTCATATATGTATATCTTACAGGAGGCTTCTGCTATGTTAAGTTTTTACACCATCCTTTGCTTTAGCTGTCTCTCCCTGTGTGTCAACCCTTGTCCCCTCTTTCCTCATCCTTCCTGTTTGATCCCCCAATTCCAGTCCCCCCACTTGTCCTAGTAAATCTATTTTATTACACCTTTCTAGGGAGACCCATCCGTACCTCTCAGTCCCTCACTTTCTTCCTAATTTCTGTGGTTATGTGGTTTTGCAGCTGGCTTATCAATGACGTAACAGCCAATATCGACATACAAGTGAACTCATACATTTCCTGTGTCTTTCTGAGTATGAGCTGTGTTATTTAGCTGTTTATCATTCAGAATGATTTTTTTTCTAGTTCCATCCTTTTATCTGCACATTTTATAATTTTATTTTTAATGGCAGAGTAATAGTCCATCGTATAAATGTAGCACATTTTCTTTCTCCATTCTTCTGCTGATGGATATATAAAGTTTTTCAATTTCTGACTATTATGAATAGAGCAGCAGTGAACATGGTTGAACATGTGTCTCTGCAGATGGATGGTGTCCTTTAGGCACATGCCCAAGTCTTCTATAACTAAATCTTGAGGCAGATCCATTTTCCTGAGGGACAGCCACACTGATTTTCACAGTGGCTGTATAAGATTTCACTCTCAGCAGCAATATATGAGTCTTCCTACTGCTCCATATCCTTGCGAACATAAGCTATTTTTGTTTTATTGATCTTGACCATTCTGATTGGTATAAGATTAAAGCTCAAGGTATTTTTAATTTGCATTTCTCTGATGATGAAGGATATTGGAAATTTCTTTAAGTGTTTCTCAGGCATTTAGGTTTCTTTTTTTTTAGGTCTGTACCCCCACTTTAAAAATTGGGTTGTTTTCTTGATGTCCGGTATTTTTAGTTCTTTATATATTTTAGTTATTAGCTCTTTATCAGATATGTAGTTAGTAAAAATATTTTTCCATTCTGTGGCACGACACTTTGTCCAAATGACAATGCCCTTTGCCATGCAGAAGCTTTTTGGTTTCATAATCCCATGTATGAATGTATGTATGTGTGTGTGTATACATTTTAGAGTAAACAATTTTTACTTCATTTGGTAACAACTTCTATTGAAACCATATTTTCTCTCCCCACTACATAATATGTTTATTGCTAATTATTTGGGAATTTTATACAATGTACCCGGTCACACTCACTTCCCACCTCCCAGCTCTACCTTCCCACCCTGTGCCCTTCCCCCAAACCACAAAAACAAACAAACAAACAAACAAGCAAACAAAAAATCCCACCAAGTCCATTGTGTGGTGCCTATATACTCACTGGAGCATGGTCAAATTCCTATTGTCCACCCCTTAAAGAAAACTAAGAGGTCCCCCCCCTCCACCACCACCACCAGAGACTCTCAATTGTGGAAAGCTACACTTAAGCATCTTTATCACAATTTGTAAGGACTCTCTTCAATGGCTTTCTGTCTGGACTGTTTCTATGGAGTGGGTGTGAGGTGTGGGGAGGTTGTCACAAATGCCTTCAATGTTTTTCATTCTCAATCCTGAGTCTCCAGTTATCAATAACAATCAGAAGAACAACTTTCTGCCCATAGAAGCCAGAAGCATCTCATATTGTGAGCATCAACCTGGCCCCCAGGGGCAGAACAGCTCATGGACATCACCATGGCCTCTGGTGGCAGAACATTAAGGCATCTTTTGAAAGCATGAAATGTAATTTTTTAAAATCAAAACTGTTTATATACTTATGTTAGATGCAAAATAAATTGTAGAGGTCCTAAACAGAAAATGTCAAGAAGTATATTATACATACTTTCCTTCTTTTGAAAATAGATTCTTCTCCCATAATATATCTTGATTATGATTTCTCCTCTATCTACTGCTCTCAGTTACTTCCCCACAATCCCCCCTCCCACTCAGATCTATTGTCCTTCTGTCTCTCATCAACAAACAAACGAGCCTCTGTGCAATGATAATAAAATAAATTAATGAAATAATAAAATAAAAGCAAGGCTAGCACATTGGAATTGGCCAAAATAAATAGACAAGAGAAAAAGAGTCCAAGAGAAGCCATAAAGAATAGAGACCCTCTCCCTTGCAGTTCAGGAATTTCATAAAAATAACAACCTGGAAGCTATGATATATATGCAAAGGGAAGCCCCATCTGTTAAATGTTCTCAGTGCCTGTGTGATTGGTGGTCTGTTCAGACAGTCTTTTCATATTCCAATGGGTTCACTCTCTTCTATTAGGCTCAGTTATTGGTTTTATTTTGATGTCTTTATCCCTTTGGCATTGAGTTTTGTGCAGGCTGATTCTACATGTAGCTGTCTACTCTGATGAGCACAATATGTTGAGTATGCTGTCTTATTTTCCAGTGTATATTCTGGCTTCTTTATAAAAAAAAAAAATTAAGAATACACAAGTGGGTGGATTTATGTTTGAGTCTTCAATCCACTTCCATTAATTAATGTGTCTATTTTCTATGTCAATATCATGCTACTTTTATTATTAGAGATCTGTAGTAGAAATTGGGGGTGGTCATACCTCCATTAGTTCTTTTATTATACAGGATTATTTTAGCGAGGCTTGTCGTGTGAGTGTGTGTGTGTGTGTGTGTGTGTGTGTGTGTGTGTGTGTGTGTGCTTTCATATGAAGTTGAAATAACTTCTTTAAAGTTTTATGAAGAATCATGTTGGAATTTTGATGGGAATTGTTTTGAATCTATAGATTGCTTTTAGTGAGATAACCAGTTTTACCCTCTAAATTGTTTATTAGCTGTAGGAGTTTCCCTGTGGAATTTTTAGTGCCACCTATGTATTCGATCATATCATCTACAAATAAAGATACTTTGACTTCTTCCTTAACAATTTGTAACACTTGATCTCCTTCAGTTTTCTTAATTGACCTCAACTACTAGGTAGGTAGAAAGTGGACAGCCTTTTCTTCTTCCTTATTTTGGAAGAATTGCCTGGAATTTCCAAATGAGTTGGTGTTGGCTGTAAACTGCCTTTATTATGTTGAGGTATGTCCTTTGTGTTCCTAATCTCTCCAGACTTTTATCATGAAAGGGTGTTGGCTTTTTGTTAAAAGTCTTTTCTATATCAAATGAAACGATCCTGTGGCTTTTGTCTTTTAGGTTGCTTATATGGCAGACACATTTATTAAGTTACATATGTGGAACCGTCCAGGCATCTCTGGGATAAAGCCTACTTGGTCATGGTGGATGGCATTTTTAATGTGTCATTGGATTCCGTTTTCAAGTATTTTACTGAGAATATTTGTATCTATGTTCAAAATGAAAACTGATATGTCCTTATGATTCTCTGAAACTCCTCTGTTTGCTTTTAATGCCCCCTTTCCTCTCTAATTCTGTTCATTTGGGTCTTCTCTTTACTTTATAGTTCTTTTGACTAAACGCCAATCTTCATGATTTTCTGGAAGAACCAATTCTTTGTGTCATTGATTCTATTCTGTGTGTTGGTTGTTTCTATTATTGACTTAGTCCTGAGTTAATTCCTTCCCATCACTCTTTTTGGCTATGATTTCTCCTACGATTTGTATGAAAATATTTTCTGCGCCTTTGGCCTGGGATTCTTCTCCTTCCTCTGTTCCTGTTGTTTATACTTTTTGTCTTTCCCCAGTAACCCTAGATTTTCTGGATGTTCTTTGCCAGCAGATTTTTAGATAAAACATTTTTTTGATGAGGTACATTTTTCTTCTATTGTTTTTTCAGTGCCCCAGATTATCTCTATTTCTTGAATTCTGTTGGTGAGGTTCCTGTTTAATTTCTCAATTTTTCTTATTTCTAGATTTCCCTCAGTTTAGTTTTCTTTATTGACTCTTTTTTTTTCTTTTTCTTTTTTTTTTTTTTTTTTTTTTTTTCTGTTGCAGATCTGTACATGGAGTCTAGGTATCACAGGTCCTCATGCTTGCAAAGCTAGCACTTTACTGACTGAAATCATCCCAGCTTCGCTACAATTGTACTGACATCAGGTCTTCAATTTGTCTTCTTAATCTCACACACAGACACAACAGACCCCATTCACTGTGACTTGGTGATAATCTGATGGAAGCCATTCTTTCCTTATTTAGGAAAGCTATACAGTAACAGTAGGTCTTATCCAACTGGAGTATGCTAATATGGAGAAAAATGCCTTCTGAGCTCTTACAGCAAAGTTTAGTGGTCTTGGCCATTGTTGGTTTATTCTGTGTTAGAGAATGCTGGGGAAGTGCATTCATCAATAGGGACACTCATAAATGTCTCTCCTGGAATATTCATTCTTTAGAAATTCCTTGTGTTAGGTGTGTCATCTGTCAACCTTTCCATTTTCAATAGGAAAGAATATTTAACACCTAAAGAGTTCTATTAAAGTCCTCTCTTTTTAGACCAGCAGCTCTTTGCTTACTCATAGCTTATTATTCCAAGATTATCAAGGTCACACTAACACCTACCTCCTATGTAGGCTTCGTCTTTGAGCTTGTCAGGAGTTGTCAACCTAACACAAGTTTAGGAAACTTGGTCTGAGAAAATGACTCCATCAGATTGGCCTGTAGGCAAGCCTGTGGGGCATTTTCTCAAAAGCGATTGATGTGAGATGGCTCCACCCACTGTGGGCAGTACCATCCCTGGGCCATGTAAGAAAACAGGTTGAAGGAGCCAGTAAACAACATTCCTTTGTATTCTCCATTTCAGTTCTTGCTTTGAGTTCTTGCTTCAAAGCTTTTCTGATAATGACATGTAACCTGTAAGCAAAATAAACCATCTCCTCTCCAGGCTGTTTTTGGTCATGATCATTATCACAGGAGTGGGAAGCCAACCAAGAGCATCTTTGAATGAAATGACTGTGAACAGAATACCCAGGTTGTTAACATACTTTGCTTTCTCGATTGTCATGTAACAACCCCCAGAAAGACATAAAATGAGGGAGGAAGGAAAAGAAAGGACAAGCCAGTGGGATTGGGTGTGACTGGGAACAGCTCCATTACTGATGACAATGTCCAAATACCTGCAGCGCTGTACACAAGTTATCCGTTCATTTTTCAGATAGATAATGATAAAGCTAACTCTCTTCTTTAACTTTTATTTCTTAATCACTGTCCACCTTCCCAGTGAACAGTAAGCCTTTTCCAAGGGACTTTCACCTAAATAAAAATGTTTATTTCCTCTTAAGCTCACGTTCTTTCCCTACTTTGTTTTCATCTAAAATTAAATAATACATGTAATTATCAGTCTGTCTCACGTGGAAAGACTGAGGCTTTTATGTGTTGATTTATGACATATCAAAGCTCTGTTTTGATCCACGACGGATGTCCAAACAATTAATGCTTGTTGACAGAATTCATCCATTTATTAATATGAGAATGAGCATAACAAGCAGTTTGTTTTTTTAAAGTCAGTCTTCTAAAACTACTAGGAAGAATCTCAGAATTCTTGACGATCTTTAAATTACTTGTTTAAAAACTTACTTATTTTACATGTACAGGTGTTTTGTCTGCATGTATGTATTTGCATCGTGTTCATGCCTGATGTCTGCAGAGGATTACAGATGGTGTGAGCACTATTGAGTGCCGAAAATTAAACCTGGGTCCTATACAAGAGCAGCCAATGCTCTTAACCACTGAGCCTTCTTATAACCTCAAGGATTTGTTGTTTTAATTTTACTACTGAATCTGGATATTCTCAATGTTACCAATATTAATTGCTGTTGGAAAACAGTAGATTTTGTTAAACTCTCAATGTTAGGATTCAGATTTTGCTCTTTTTGTCTTCCTATCCATGAAAGTGAAAGAATATTTAAACTTTATAAAAAAAAAATAGCTACGGATTGCATTTCTGCCCCTTTCTCTTGTAATTTATTTCAGCTTGTTAAAATATTTTGTGTCTTAATTATTTTGTACTTTCATTTTTATTATGCAAAATTATTCAGAATAAAACATGCATATTCTAAAAAAAAAAAAGTAACATGCGGACAGTGTTGCAAAACTCCAGGTGGGAGCTGTGACTGTCATGTAAAAATGACATATGTAAAAGTTATAAAATATACAACTGAAGTGTTTGAAGGAGAAAGGTGTCATTTGGGGGAGATTTATACTCAAAGTCATAAGAAAAAAATGGGAAGTGATTCCACCTGTTCCTTCTAGAGGTTCTCACTGCATTGCCGTGTTTAGTGGCAATTTGTGTGCTGTATTACAAACAATTTAAATTTAAAAAAAAAAAAAAAGACAAGCTCTTGCCTTCTGGAAAACAAACCAGTCAGAAAATGAGGCATAGTTGTAGAATTAAATATGTTCATTGAGTTGTTAGGACCAGTTAAATGACACAGGAAGGCACAAAACTGGAGCCATAACTTCTTTTGATCTATTTGCATGATCTACCAAACATTTGCACAATTCATTCAGCTGGACCCTAAGTCCCAGGAAGAAAGAAAATAGGAATCAGACCGAGGGACTTGGCCTGCTGAGGCTCCTAAGAAGCAATCATGAGGGGTTGCCTCCCTGCTCCCACATAGGAGCATAGCCAACCAGCACATCTTGAGCAGCTTGATCCACAGAGGCCCAGAGTAAGAGACTAGTAGCTCTGTTCTCCTGTCCATGTCTCTGGAATACGGCTTAAGGCCCTGAGAATCAGCTGGGTGACCCTGCACTCTTGCACACCAAGAAATATCTGAATATCCCATAGCCAAGAGCTCCATAACTGAGCTCTGTGGAGTAGCTTCTCTGCCCCATCCTTCTGACTCTGAACTATGAAGAAGGTGAGATCTCTGAGATGGTTGATCTCAGAGGCTCAGCAAAGTCACAAATGCTGTCCTCAGGCACTAATGAATGTATAGTATACAGTGTAGCCAGTCTTCCATGTGGCCCAGACAGCTGACAGACATATACCTCACTACTGTGCATGCTATACCATAACCATACGATATCTCCAGGACATCTCTGACTTTTCATGACCTACAGAAACCAATGTGCCCCAGTATTGCATCTAGATGCACCATGATCAGAACTTCTTGCAAATTTGCCCCACTTAGGGTCAAACCTGCCCTTTATGACTTATGTGACATAATTAAGTGAATATACACTCACAATATGGGCTTTCTAGAAACATATGCCACAGGTTCAATGGAAAATAAAAGGTATAAACAATTCAGTGAAATAATTACCAAAAAGATTTTGAGTCTTGGGAAAAATGTGGACGTGCAGCCTATGAAGCTCAAAGGATCCCTCCTAGGCTAGACCCCCCAAAATTCTTACCTTTGCATATTATAGCAAAACTGTTGTAAATATGATCGCTTATGGGGAATCCCTCTTAGAAGATGTTAAATCAGCAGAAATTCTGTAAGTTAGGAGAGAATAGGATGACATTTCAAAGTCTTAGAAGAAAAAAACCACTAAAGAATACTGTATCCCTCAAACAAAAACAACACTATTGTCATTGGACCAGCCCTGGGAGATGCTCAAGGCTAGCTTTATGCTAGACGTATAAGGATGGAGACACACAGAAATACAGCACTCAAGCAGAGCACATATGTAAAAGAGAATAGGAAGAAAATCAAACCCTGTACATAAAATACCCAGAAAACCACAAAGATGAGCCACCAGAGAAGGAAAAAAAAATGATATGCAAAAGTCCAACAAAACAGATTGACTTGCTCATGTGAAAGACAGACCAGCTGAACGATTAAAAATAAAAACAAAACTGCTCTAAAGCAAGGGCAGAACAGATCTAGAGCCAATGCCAATGATACCTGCCTCTGAGATACCCCCTTCAGCGTTAAATGCACATATAGAATGAATGGGACTTGTGGAAAGAGATACATTATGAAAACAGGGACATTAAGTAAACAAAAGTAGTTATGTTTATACTTGACAAAACATACTATAAATGTAAAAAAAAAAGAAGGTAAAGAAGGTCATCATATAATAGATAGGATTGATTTTAAAAGATGCAAAAACTAACAGGAAATACTCATTCAGCACAAGAGAGCTCAATTATATAAATTAGCACTATAAGCCTATAGTTGGTAATGGCATTATTCTTATATCTTTGTTGAAGTGTTGGGGTCCCAGGCTCTTGTGTGACAGTCAAGTACTGTATTAGTGAGCTGCACACCAATTTAAAAAATTCTCAGTCTAAACAGAAAGGCAGACTCTAAGAGAACAATAGCTAAGGAGTCAATACCCCACTTTTATCAACAGAATAATCATCAAATTAATAAAAAAAAAAAACCCACTGGCCAAAAAAAAAAAAAAAATTAACGAAGAAACATTGGTACTGTAATATGTGTAGGGGGATTATGTTGTTCCATTGTAAATAATTGTCCCACCCATTGGCTTAATAAAAAGCGCTGATTGGCCAAAGGCAGACAGGAAGTGTGGGCAGGGCTACCAGACTAAGAAAACTCTGGGAATAGGAGAACAAAGCAGAATGCCAGAGATGCAGAGGACAACTATGCTGCTCTGAGAAAAGGTACTAAGCCGCATGGCTGAACAGGATAAGAGTCATGGGTTAGTTTAAGAATAAAGAGTTAGCAAGTTACATGCTGAGCCTTAGGCCAATCAGCCTAAAATTAATGTAAGTGTCAGTGTGTCTCTGTGAGTCTGCAGGTCTAAACCTTGAGGCTAGGCCCGAAAGTCCAGGCCAGAAACCACCACATACTACAAATATGTACAAAGAGTCTTAACAGATATTTATTGATCATTTCAGCCATCATGTAAGAACATGATGTAATTTCTGGGTTAGAATATGTTATTTCCCAAAATAAGTCTCAGTAAATTAAAAAAAAAAAACACAGAAATTATGGCATTTATTTTTCCCTAGGCAAAGTGGAACAAGAGTAGATGTTAATGACATGATTGACATTAGGCGAGTGCAAATAAACAGGCAGATAGATCACTACTATCCTGAATTGCATCAGTGAAGAAATTAAGTAGAAAGCCCAACTATACAACTTTTTTTTCCCTTATTTTGGTGTTTTTTAAAAACATTTTTTCCCATACCCCTACTACTCCAACTTCTGCCTTCTCCCAGCCCTCCCCAGCTCCCTCCCCCTTCACTTCCCAGAGAGGGCAAGGAGTCCCAAGATGAGTCAATCCAATCTGGCATATCCAGTTGAGGCAGGGTCAAGTCCTTCACCCAAGTATCAAGGCTGAGAAAGGTGTTTTCCCCCTAGGCATGGGCTTCGAGGAGCCAGTTCATGGACCTGGCATAGACTCTGGTCTTATTGCAAGAGGCTCCAGAAACTGCCCATGCCTTTAGACTGTCATCTACATTCACAGGGTCCAGATCTCTTTCTGTACCCATTGTGTTATCCTGTGTCTTTTTATAGTTGAATTGAGTCCATTGATATTAAGGAATATTAATGACCAGTGATTATTTGTTATTTATTTATTTATTTATTTATTTATTTATTTATTTATTTATTTATTTATTTATTTATTTAGTGGTAGTGTGTTTTACTTTTTTGGGCTTTTCGTCTGTGGGATTGTCTGTTACTTGTGTTTTGCAGGTATATGTAGCTTCCTTAGGTTGGAGTTTTCCCTCTAGTGCCAGATTTGTGGATAGGTATTTCTTAATCTGGTTTTCTCATGAAATATCTCTTTTACTCCTTCTGTGGTGAGTGATAGTTTTGCTGGGTATAGTTCAACTATACAACTTTTCAAGAAAACACCGAACAAACTGAACCCACAACTAGCAGAAGGGAGGAAGATGAGGACACAGGAAAGACTGAAGATAGAGCAAATGTCAATCAAACAGTCGACTTTTTGAAGCAATAGACATAATTGATCAAATTTCAGAATAGGAGAGAGAGGGGGGAGGGAGGGAGGGAAAGATGGAGAGGGGGGGGAGAGAGAGAGAACTCAAATCAAATCAGAGATGAAAATGAAGACATAGAAAACGATGCCACTGAAACACAAGGACATTAGGGACGGTTTCAGTGCAGCAAAAATCAGAGAATCTAGAGGACATGGGTACATTTTTTTGGGACATTCGTGACCTAATAAAATTGGACACAAGAACATAGATAACTAAACAGACTGGTAGGAAGTGCCATTGGATTAATTACCTAGAAGTCTTCAAGCAAAGAAAACCCAGGTTTAACTGCTGAATTTTATTGTGTTTCAAGAACTTTTGCCAGCTCTACTTAAAGTGTCTCCAAGTGTTAAAAAGGAGAGAACCTTCTCTCACTTACTCTCTGAGGCTAGCAGCATCCTCATACCAAAACGAGACAAGGACAACCAAGAAACAAAGACACTATAGAGCATTATCCATGATAAGGATAGTTAAAAATGCTCAAATTAACAGTTATAACATCACATAGTGTAATGAAGAACAAAAATTATATGACAAAGACACTATAGAGCATTATCCATGATAAGGATAGTTAAAAATGCTCAAATTAACAGTTATAACATCACATAGTGTAATGAAGAACAAAAATTATATGACACTCTCAATTGATACAGAACAGGTATTAGATAAAATTCAACATCCCTTCCCTTTGAAAACCAAAAATTAAGTATACAAAAATATATTTTGATGCAATTAATGCTACGAATAAAACATCCACAGCCTATACCATATTGAATGCAGATTTTTTTCTCTAAGATCATAAATAAGACAAGTATATTTATTTTCACTTGGGATTTTTTAGCTACCATAATAAGGGAGAGAAAAAGAAAAGAACATGAAAATATCAACAGAAAATGATAGATTACCCTTATTTCCAGATCATATATTGTAGACAGAAAACCTAAGACTCTACCAAAAACCATCCAAACCTTAGGATAGTGAATTCAGTAAAGTCAAAGGGTACAAGATCAAAATACAAAATTCAGGTTATTTTTTTTAATTTATTAATGAAATAGTTGAGAAATAAAAAAAAATCCTTCCACAATAGGTACAAAGTCCAGAAACAGTAACAGAAAGTGAATTATCTCTTTGTTAAAATGTCCCTACTATATAAAGCTATCTACAGATTTTATAAAGTTTTACTCCCGATACAAATGACTTTTTAAAAAAGAAGTTAAAAAAAAAAAAAAAAACCTCCTTAAATTTGTATGGAAGTACAAAAGTCCTGAGAAAGCTGAAGCCATCTTGGGCAGTTAGAGTATTGCAATACTTAACTTTAAAACTAATCCAGGCAAGATGGTTCCCACTAAAAAATAGACAATAGTTGAATGGGACAAAATGGAGAACCTAGAGACTGCACAACTGATTTTTTTTTTAAATAAGGGTGCTAAGAATGCATATTTTCAATTAAACATGTTCTAGAAAAAGTGCATATCCATATGCAGCTCAAGGAAGTACGTTCTGTCCACACTCACATGAAAATGGCTCAAAGGCTTGCATGTCTGGCTCAAAACAATTTTGCTACTAAAAGAAAACAGCTGAAATTCTTTAGGACATTGGTCAGGGTGAACATTCTTTATAATACCCCAAAGCATAAGCCACACAAGAGGACACTGTCCACCTCAAGCCCGAAAGCTTCAACACAGCAAGGGAAGTGGTCAACACGGTGGAAGAAATACATGGCAAGTGTTGGGGTAAGGAATAGAGTGGGCACACAGTGTGTTAGCCAGGAATACGTCCTGACACACTGTGTCACAGAAGGATCAATGTTTGACAATGAATTATTTCAAATAGCTAACAGAGATTATATTAAAATATTTTGAATACAAGAAAATGAGTTAAGGTGAGCCACATCAATTATCTTGATATATCATTACAAAATATGCAGTGAAACATCATTCTTCATATATATGTATATATATATGCCATTTGTCAATTAAAAGTATTTTAATAATGTAATAAAGATTATTTACAGTAAACTAAACATCTTACAGATTCCAATTATATAACTTAATGAGATTTGATAAGTGTCCATATGATCACCTAATCCACACCCCAGGAATGCTCTGACTCTGACGCTACCATCACATTATTTTACAGATACGACCTTTTTTTTATTTTAAAACTATTAGTTAGTTTTGCCTCATATTGCCCTTATTTCCTAACAAGATACAAATCTTTACACTCTTTTAATTCAAATATTCAACTAGAATCTCAGTACGAATTCATTGTGTGTATAGCTGCTACTTTGCTTTTCCCTGGACTGGAAGAGTGGGAAGTCTTAGCTTCCTACACACAAGCCAATTACAAATCGCCATGTCAAAAGAAATTTGGAAAGCACTGCATAAGAGGAAGGCAAGGACGTTGTAGAGACTTTCT
This sequence comes from Phyllotis vaccarum, assembly GCA_033318265.1. Lineage (NCBI taxonomy): Eukaryota > Metazoa > Chordata > Mammalia > Rodentia > Cricetidae > Phyllotis > Phyllotis vaccarum. The sequence continues at coordinate 8,371,651 of JARWLC010000007.1, read as the reverse complement.
GGGCACTACCAAGTCCCACTCTTCCATTTCCCCAACAGAATCTTCAAATTCTTTGTATGCTGTGATCACTGTTCAGTGTTGACCCCTCAGGTTTGATGGATTTCTGTTTGTTGAATTTTTTTTCTTTTACAGAACTCATCAAAACTCTGGGATTTTAAAGAGCGATTTAATGCCCAAAACAACATAGAATTCCTGGCATCCACCTTTCTCTAAAAAGAAAGTGGAAAGGTTCTCCTTTTTGGAAAAAGGTCTATCAGTTTAGAATCAAAAGACTCGGCTTGGTCTTTCAGGTGCATTCACTTCTGGGCACCATGGTGGTAGCAGAGATGGGGTGGGGGGAATTTCACAAAACAGTAGAGGTTCCCGAGATGCTCAGGCTTCTACAAGACCAGTCTCATAGAAATGTTAATTTCCTCAGAAACATATTTGTCTTTGAGAAAAAGCAGCCATAGAGCAAAATCTTGGGGCAGGTTGAAAACAGGTACCGTGGAAAATATTCTTATTGATTTTTATAACTGTATTTGGCAGTGGCTGTATGCTGGGTCATCCAATGTAAGCATCTAGGGATTTTCTTTTCCATTGGTCGTATAGTAGAGTGTCTCTCAGTAAACATTTGCTTTAGGGAAGCATAAAAGGTCAGTTGTGGCCAACACCATCAGACCTTCTACTGCCATCTGTAAAAAATTTAGACATTGCCTTTTTGTATGACCCTTTAAAAATACACAAGACCTAATTCTATCCTTTCTCTCACATAAAACTCCCATTGGGCTTTAGTGGGAACATTTTTCAAGTTAAGTTCAGAGGAATGAGGACATTTTACAATGGCCTCTTGTGAGAACTTCCCTGGGCAGAGCTTGTCTAACTCCTCATTTCTCCTGGGAGTTTTATGATCTTTGAAATGTCCACATCAACCCCATGCTGTGAAGCCTTTGGACTTCTTGACTGTAGGAAGATAGACCCATCTTGTGGTAACGTTCGAGCACAGTGTTTGGGTAGAAAGAGCAGGTACCCACCTACACCAATCATGCGTTCACCATCCTATCTGAAGCATGCACTGTCCATCCATACTTGGCCACGTCAGACACTGTCCTGAGAGCGTTAGACAGCATTTCAGCCAAGCCTCTGCATTTGTCCTTGCCATCCCAGAGTCACCATAAGGAAACTGAGACTGGAGTGGCTGAAAGCATGTGAAGGCTTCACAAAGAGCCAGTGATATTCAGACCTTATGCTTCACCATGGTTTTCTGGGGTATCTGGGAAATGTTATGTTGATTGCTACTTAACGTAGGTGGTGTCATTCCTAGACAGGTGGACCTAGGTTATATAGGAAAGGTAGCTTTTTTGAGCTGGTAGCAGGCCAGAAAATAGCATCCCTCTGTGCTTCTCTACTTCAAGCTTCTGCCTTGACCCCCCTTGATGAAGGGAAGAAAAGTAGATGAAATGCACTCTCGCATCCCAGTTTTCCTCTGGTCTTGCTCTTTGTCATAGCAATAGAAAGCAAACCAGAGACCTGTGGTCCCTTCAGAGTCATTGCTGTTAGCTGCAGCCCACTTTGTGTTGTTCTGTAATATTCCTGCCCTTTGCCTGCCTTGAAGGAAAGGCAGCAGGGACACTTGCTGCTTTGTTTATCTTTGTCTGGCCAGAAAAGGGCCCATAACAGTTCAATAAATACACCTGACATTTAAAACTTACTCCTTCTTGTGATTATGAAACTTCAATCTTGTTATTATGAAAAACTGGACAATAGAGAAGAACATGTCTTCCCCCAAACTCATTAACTTAATATCTGCTTGATACATGGTTCACGTCTCCCAAATTAAAAACAAAAACAACAACAACAAAAAAATCTTGCTTTGCATTTGCTTCTCTAATAAGCTCGCCAGGGATCACTTGAGGTTGGTGTTTCTTAAGCTCTATTAGTTCAGGATGGTTAAGGCTCCTTCACCTCCATGTGTGAGCTCTGCAGGAGCTTCTGAGAAGCACTGAATCTCAGTCAATCCAGGGACATTGCTAGATGGCCTCCTTACTTCCAGGATCAGAATTACAGTCCAGGAAACACTACTAAATGACCTCCTTACTTCCAGGATCTGAATTATAGTCCTGGGGACCTTACTAAATGACCTCCTTACTTCCCGGATCAGAATTATAGCGAGGAGACTGCCAGAAACAGCTTTTGATCTACTCACCAGTTATTTAAGGACTGTAGTTTAGAACAGTTTATTAGTAAAAGTCCAAGCCCTAGTGGGCAGGAGTCTTGGGTACACATTCACATTGAGTCAGGAAGGGTAGCCTTGCAAAGGTGCTGGCTTGTCTCAAAAGCTTCAGAATGCAGGTGCTCTTGAGGAAACTTGATGTTAATTTTTTTTTTTCTTATTTTTACAGAAGACTACAACTAAGTTGTAGATGTGGCTCACAATTAAGCCTATTCCATGCCCCTTTCTATCATGCAGAGAAAGCTAAGTAGGCATAGTTCATGACTCTCATCACTTTCTGAGGAGAGATAAGGATAGATAAAATAAAAATAAGGGAGAGAGGTGGCAACGGGCAATCTTCATATTGCAGGTGTCTTGTATTTCGTCTCATTTGCCTCAAATCCTCTCTATGCTGGGACCATATTGTTTATTGTTGAGAAGTTGTTGGATGATTATGTGTTAAAGAATAAAAGTGGGCAGGAACTGAGCCCCCAAAGAGGCCAAAATAGGTTCTGTCCTTGCAGATTTCATGTTCTAGTTGAGGAAAGATGTTACTGGAAATCACGTGTACTTCTTCCACAACAGAAGAATGAATGTAAAGAATTCTCTTTTTATTTTGGTATCGGTCATATATATAATTTTCATATGTCTTAAACTTAAAGAACAATAAATATTTATTTCACTCTTTAGGTCATTTATATAAAAGATTTTGCTAATACATTTAAAGCTTTCTGGTTCTCACCCTGAGACATAAACATAAAACACAAATTTTGGTAAATGTCACCTTTGCTGTTTCTATTGCCTTTATCATATATATGTCTATCCCTATACAGTATATTCTGTCTGTAATTCATTGAACTTTAATATGAAGATTTATAATCCTAGTAAAATATTAAAAGATTTTAGCTAAAAAGTATGCATTAATGTATATGCAGATGCAAGACTGGGAGGGTCATGTTTGCCCATTAATCGACCAGGATTTCTCAATCCTACGCAAACGTTGCAGAAGTATGGATCATGAATTTTCTTCATTTATTTCCAGTTTAGAAATATATGTCTTTTATTAAGTGCAAGTGCTCAAATTAAAAGAGCCATACAATGCCATTCAATTTTCTTCTCCGAATGTCTATCTTTCCATACATAATCTCTTGATTCATTAAATCAGTGGCCTCTTGACTTCTCAATCTAAAACCAAGTCAGTCCTGACCCTCCTCTTGGCCTCTCACCCTATCCCCATACATGTCCACTCCCCGTTCTATCAACCCCACCTCTTCCTGTCTGCAAGGGCTAAGTGGTAACTGTTCTGCTCTTTACTTTCTTTCCTAGAACCATTATCAGCCTGGCACTAGCACGGTTATTTAGGATTATAAATCCGACTACACTCTTACTCACTCTAGCCTCTCCAAAACTCCCCATCTCATTCAGTGTGAATAATAAACTTGACCAGAGCATCAAAGGTACAATGCTCCATGTTGATGTTGACTGTACCTTGGAGTTTGCCTGTGATGTTTTGTTTCCAGCCACCCCAATCACACTGCTCAGTTTTTTTTGTTTTGTTTTGTTTTGTTTTTGTGACATGGAAACCAGCTTTTCCTTCTTTTTGAGGCTGCTCAATTGAGCCTTTGAACAATCTTCTGTTCAGGTCTAAGTCTGGATTTCGCTTCTAGAATCTATTCTCTGCCATAGTTCTTCTTTCTCATTCTCCTGTTAGACCAATCATTTTATCTTCTGTACAGTGCTAGTAATATCTGATGTCATTTCCTCATTCTGCTGTTCTTAATGTTTATTTTTTCCCCTCTTTAAGATTAAGGCTTCACACAATCCTATTTGATGTGGGAATGTCTTTCTGTATGCTGGGCATATCAATCTTTAAATAAAGGACTGTTTTGGTCATAGCAGGCACCATAGAAGAAGTAGGTGGGGAATTAGAATAGTTAGGAGGAGGGTGGAGTCAAATCAGATTGAGCCAGACGCCAAAGAAAAAACATGTAAGGAACGCAGGTGAGCCATGGGCCATTTGGAAGACAGATTAATGAGAATGGGTTGAGTTAAGATGAAAGAGCAAGCTAGCAATGTGCTTTAGCCATAGACCAAACAGCATGAACTTATAAGCATATGAATCATTTTAGGGGGACTAAGCAGCAGCAGGCGGTTAAGGAGTCTGGGACTGCAGGTCTGTGGGCCTGGACCTCTGGCTGGCCGGGGTCAAGAAACCCTATTTGTAACAGATGGTGCCCCAATGTGGGCCGAATACCCACATAAAGCCTGAAAAAGCTTTAAAAGGGTTCTAGAGCAGAAACAGAGCCAGTAGCAGTTTTCAAATTGTGTATTCAAAGTGGGTCATTTTACAGAGAAAGCCTGGTATTCGGACCACATTCAAAATGGTGTGGCCTGTTCCTGAAGTCTCACAGAAGACTCGGTGACATGTGATTGATTTAGAGTTTCTATTTACTTTTTTAAAAAAGAAAATAGAGTCAAAGACAGTTTCTTAGTAGCAGCATTTCTTGGGTCTGGTCTGTTTGCTGGTGGTGAACAGAGATGCGGCCCCTTTAAGAGACTTACTGATTCAGCTTTATCTGTAAAAACTATGTGGCTCTTTAAGAGACTAGTAGCATTTTAAAAGCTTTTCTAGTTGGAAAATGATTAAGGATTCACAATAAAACAGATTCAGATGAAAAAATAACCCTGTAAATGGGTTACACTGTGTGTAAAATGTACATAGGCTTCAGAGAGAAAACAAATAGGGTAGAAGAAGTCTCTAAAAAAAGAGAAATAGAGTATAAAAATATGATAAGCTACATAAAGATGGAAAATAGACACAGAATCTGGATTATGGTTATTACTGTGTTTACTTTTAATTTTTTAACTATTAATGAGTTAACTGCAGAGAGACAATGGATTGCAAAGGCTGATAAGTTAAATAAAAATATAAATTTTAAAGATATCTTGACTTTGAAATTTGTGTCTAGGGATATGTTGCTTTGGAAGAGAGGTTCTGTTTTTGTTTCCACAGAAGATGAGAACCTATGGATTGCTTCCAGGTAAATATGCTTTCATCAACCAATACCACCTGAAAATTCTCTGATGGGAAGAGATGATCACATCAGCTTCAGGGCTGCAGACTAAGATGATCCAGTCTAAAGAACCATGAGATTGCCAGCGCCCTTAATCAGCAGGAAGTAGCAATGGAAAGCTACACCCAAATTCCCAAAATCATGTTTATAAATATTTGTTTTCATTATAAATGGTTAATGGTCATAGTTAATCTCTTTTTAAGAAGAAAAAGGGGATATGGTATATGAGTGATTTTAAAAAAATAGATTATTGAATTTACTTTGATCAGAAAATCAGTTGTTAATCTCAAAATATTTACAGTGGTATGGACTTTGGTTTATTGATACAAATTTAAGGTCAATTTTGTTATGCTGTATGTATTTTTCTACTCTTGTTTAAGGTATGATTTAAAATTGTAATGTATTACTAAGAAATGCAGGTTAATAGTCACCTATGATAACCAAACCTATAGCAATGTTAGTTAGAGTTTTAGGTATACAAAGATATAATTCAATTAGATATATAATCTTCAAACATTTCTAATACCTACAGAATATGGCATTTAAAATATTTTAAGAACTTAGACTTCTATGGACAGTGAGACAGGTCTGCTCCTGGCAGCACCAATCTACTTCAAGAGAAAAATGGGCATCAAAAAATCTCCATAAGGATTTTACTTTCTTTGTGGCAACAGTTAGCCACTGGACAAGAACCTGTTCTTGTATTGACTGCTTGACAGTATGCTATTTAAACTGGACATGCAGGTTCCATAGGAAGGTGACCTCTGAACTTTGGCAGAACAAGCTGAGATGGTCCTTCAAGTTCCTGCTTTGCAGAAAAAACTATCAGACATTCTTCAGGACTCAAGGAGAAGTGACTGATTAACTATTCCAGAATGGGCAGAGCAAATTTCCTGCTTCACTGAAATAAAAAGAGACTCTGGGCCTGTAGGCTGAAGATGAATGCCCTAACTTTGTAAAGGAACTTTGGGTGACTGTCTAGATAGATGTCATCTCTGTCATTTCTAGATTTTGGAAGTTGCTTATACTTCCCGTTTACTTGGGTAAATATATCCTTCTGTGGTTTTTGATGTAGTTGAAGATTAGATAGTTATAGGTATAGTTTTCCTTGGTTATTTTAAGGTATATTGGATATGAACCTTTAGATTTACAATGATAAGGTAGATGATAGAGTATTTTCTTTAATTTTGTTAAATACAAATAGACTAGATATTGTAACTGTAATTCTTGCTCGGTAGCTATTTTGTTACATGTAATTTAGGTTAAAATTGAAACCTTCCTTTTTGATTAGACAGAAATGGGAGATGATATAGGAATGTCTTTCTGTATGCTGTGCACATCAATCTTTAAATAAAGGACTGTTTTGGCCATGGCAGGCACCATAGAAGAAGTAGGTGGGGAATCAGACTAGTTAGGAGAAGGAGGGCGGAGTCAGATCAGAAGTGAGCCAGCCGCCCAAAGAAGAAACATGGAAATGGGTCGAGATGAAAGAGCAAGCTAGCAATGTGCCTAAGCCATAGGCTAAACAGCATGAAGTTAATATAAGTGTCTGAGTCATTTTTGAAGGCCAAACAGCAGCAGGTGGCTAAGGGGTCTGGACCTCTGGGTGCCCTGGGCCAAGAAACCTTATTGCAACACCTGTCATTTTTGTAGGGCGTGACATTTAGGTTTGAACTATAATTTTGGGAAATAAGTGCATAAAGGCTGAGAAAAACCAAAGCTTTTTTTTTTTTTTTTTTTTGGTGTTTTCTAGATTAAAGAGCTGTATGCTATTTCTAAACAAAAGGTTTGAGTCTACTCAGTCACTGCAGCCTTGTTATAAGAATTAACAATGGTAATACCATATCCAAGGCACTCCCCTACATCCTTTCTATCTATTAGCACATGAGATATGTACTACTATTCCAAATTTAAACTATAAGAAAATTTTGGTCCCTAAAAGTTAGTGGCATCAGAGCTGGATTTTGGAGGAGGCTCAGCTGCTGACTCCCATCCATATATCTCTAATCATACAATCATACTTTCCTAAAGTCTGACCTATTGGGCAATCAATAGAATGGTAGTGTACCTTGATATGTTTTTTCCCCTTAAAAATGTAAGGACGATAACAACCAGGTAAATTTAAAAACAGCTACACAATAGGTATGGCATGTAAATGTAATAACAATGTACAGAGTGCAAACATGTATTTTCTATACTCTTAAAAGAGCCTTAAGCATGAAGCAATGCATTTATTGTGCAGTCATAAGTGGACTTTTGGATATACAACCAGTCATACTTAGCCTGATTGGGTCTTGACTTTCTTCTTTCTTTAGCTTACAGTTTTTAGGAAGGACATCTGGAAGTAGTTTGAATTTTACTTTAAGGACGGTGATGCCAGCCCATGTCTAGCCTAAGGGTAAAAGGGGACAAAAAGGCAGAGAAATGTGACTTTCAGAAAGTACAGCACTGGGGAAGGACTGGGTAGAAGCTCATATGTGAAGCAGGGTACTGCCAAAACCAGGGAGGGAAGTGAGAAACCACAGCAGAGCTTGAATCCACCGGCAGGCTGGTCAGGGCCCACTGCTCCACTGGGTCTACTGAGGTGAGCTAACATCTCAGGAGTCACACTGCTCTTGTGTAAGCCAACTGTGCTTCTTACATATATGAATAGTGATGTTATGCTATATTGAGCATCTTCCCTTCATGGAAGAGGAAGTGACCTCACAACATCTTAAACAATATTACTTTCGTGAGCCTGATCATAATATTCTGTAGCTCAGAAAAATGAGTATAGAGCAGTAGCTATGGAATTAATAGGAACAGAGTTATTGGACGTCTATATGTTGGGAAACACTTGACCTTCTCAGTAAAATGAAGCCTGTGTATCAAATGGGCAGGGAAGACCAACAAAAGTGTTCTGGGGCTCCAGAACTATGTTATTGTAAACCTGGGTTTTATACTGTCAGTTTACACTTTAACCCTTGAAAATTTAAAGAGCCATCAACACATTTTTGAGTATACTTTCGTTTCCCCTTTAGTGTGACCATTTTACCCAAGAAATAAAATTTAGCCTAAGAAAATTAAATATTGAACTCTTTGTCAGTTGTGTCAGATTTATATTATCGAATGAATGAAGTATTCTCTACTTGAGGGGTAGAGGAGGCAGAGATTTGTAAGCTTTCAAATGTGTGGTGGAAGAGGAGTCATCCAGAGGTAACAACACTGCCAGGAGAGCAAGGTTTGGAGCAGCATGTCGGGGAGAAGTAGCCCATCAGGAAATTAGCTTTGCTATGAAACCATAGGCTCTGTTAGGAGAGTTCTCAGCTACTCAACCTTCCAGCATCAATTCCTATTCCACATCATACACGTATGGAACATATTTTGGTCATTTTTTTTCTATTACTCTTCCTCACACTGTACCCTCCTCTCTCACTGAACTGCTTTTTCTCAGAAAATCCCCCCCCTTACTTTTAAGTTGTGCTTGTTTTGTGACCGACTGAGTTTAGTTAGGGTTCCTTCCATGAGCTTGGGTAGAGGTTGCTGCCATTTTCTGGAGCGTGGCAACCAACCATTGACTATACTCCCAAGGAAAGAGATGCAGCCTCTCCAATCTACCCTGAGGACAGATGAGTTGTGTAGAAGGAAGAATACAACCCCAGAACAGTGAGTGGTGAGAGCTCAAGTTTGGAATTAGAGATGACACAGAACATCCAGCTACTCACAAGAATGTGAGAGCTCTGGGCTTCCTTAGTGTGTGGGATGGAGACTTAATTCATTTCATTTAATTATGAGAGCACTAAGTTCCCTTAAGGCACAAAGACGTGGGGAGGCTTAGACAGCAGACATTTTGGATTATATATGTAAATAGTTGTTCTTAGAATCCTGGAAGAAAAGTATCACGAGGCTGTTAAAGAGAAGTTGGTAGTGGAAGACAGAGGTGGAAAAAAATCCATTCTGTTGATCTTCATTACCATGGCAACCGGCATTGGGTATCTCTGGTTGAGGTAAATGGTGAGGTGTGTAATTTGGGCTGAAAAAATTAATAATATCAATCCCTAGCTGTAGCAATTGGCTACAATATAAGCAATAACCCAACTGAGTAAATGTAATAGAGTGAAAAGTCTTGGGAGGGAGCTTCCTATGACTTCTAGTTCTCCTAAACTGGTCTTATATTGGCTTCCGGTCATAATTTATTTTACTTATTAGCAGAGTAATAACAACAGCTTAGATATGGGGCTGGTGTGCTTGCACACACCCACACCCACATGCACACACCCACAAAACACACACAACATACACACACATACTACACACACACACACACACACACACACCACACACACACACAAGGAAGCCATTGTGAAAGCAGTTGTAACCAGGAAAAGTCATAGCCATGCAGCTGTCCGTGATGGGAGACACGGAGAGGAACTTCCAAGGGCAGAAAAGAAGGATTAGCAGAGAAAGCCAGAGTTTAATCCAGGAACCATGTTGAGCTATCTGATGGTTTCCTTTAATCCTCATGGCAAATATCATCTCCGGGTGGCATATAAGGTACCCAAGTGTTAAAGATACTTAGTAAATAGCCCAAGGAAAAAGGAACAAGAGTTAGTTTTCTAATAACTATGTTCCACTTCAAATTTTAGTCTTATTTACCTCTGGAGCTTGAAGATGAGAAGAGCATGCATTTGGGAGCTGGTATTATTTTTCCTAATTGCATTTATGTATTTGTTGTTTATTATGTGCATGTGTATGGGCACGCAAATGCCAGAAGACAACGGTAGATGTTCTGCCATGTGAGACCTGGCGGTGTCGAATGCAGGTCATTAGGCTTGGTAGCAGTCGCCTTCTCATCCTGGGGGACAACATGTTTATGAGGATTTTACCTATGGGCTCAGAAGAAAAATTATTCTGTCTCTTGCCTTCTCTTGGACTCTCTCTGTCTCCATTCCTCCATGTACCCCACCCAGATGGCTTGTTGTAGTAGGAGGTTTCTAGCCTAGAATTTTGGGCCTAGCCTCAGGGTTTAGACCCGCAGACCCACAGACAGACCCACAGAGACACACGGATGCTTACATTAATTTTAGGCTGATCGGTCTAAGGCCCAGGCATATAACTTGCTAACTCTTTACCCTTAAACTAGCCCATGATTCTTATCCTGTTCAGCCATGAGGCTCGGTACCTTTTCTCAGAGCAGCATAGCTGTCCTCTGCTTCTTCTGGCTTGTCTGGCAACTCTGGAGTCACTGTGGCATTTCTGCTCTGTTCTTCCTGTTCCCAGAGTTTTCTTAGTCTGGTAGCCCCACCCACACTTCGTCTGCCTTTGACCAATCAGCACTTTTTATTAAACTAGTGGGTGGGACAATTATTTACAATGGAACAACATGAATCCATACAGCTTATTGTAGAAAACCTGACTAATATCTATTTACAGATTAATTGTTCATTTGAACCTTGTGTGTTCCTTCACAACTAAGAGACATGCTGATTTCTCAATGTTAAAACGCACTGCAAAATTATAAGACATAAAATTCAGTTACTATTCTTTATTTTTTAATCCTTCAATAATTTCATACATGTATATAATATACTTGGTCATTTTTATTCCAGTTGCCCTCTCTCATGCATTATTTCCTCCACACTGAAAGGCTTCTTCTCAACAAATCTCCTCTTGCTTTTATGCCTTTTGTTAGGCTTGTTTTGCTGAGGTTCAGTGAGGTTCCTTGCATGAACATGGATAGAAGTTGCATTTTTTCTGGAGCGTGGCAACTTACTCTGAATGTGCTCCCAAGGAAGGCATCTCAGTCTCTCCCAGCATCTATTCACTGCCAGCAGGTCCTCAGGAGGGGTAGGGCCTCAGCTTCATGAGCCACATCCTTATCTATGATGAAATATTGATAGTGACTCTTATAAACCTCTTAATAAATATTAACTTTTAAAATCAGTTGCCAGTGGTTATTAATTATATTAATAATTCTATTAATAAGAATTAATATTCTAGAAATAGATGTGGAGTCCAACATTTGTGTTAACTACTGATTTGCAGCTCCAGGAAGGAGATGACATCTTCAACAGGTAAGACAAATGCTGGGAAGGCTTTTATTGGCTAAAGGGATTTCTATGTATTTGGGAGCTCATTCCTCACCTCTCCCTCTACGTCTGTCTATAAGAGAGATTTAAAGCAGGATTCGTGGGAAAAAAAAAATCCCCTCTCTGTTTCCTATATGCTTTGAGAATTGTATATTCAAAGGAGTGTCTCAGTACCTATCATCCCTTCTGAGTTGTGGTAGCTGAACCGAATACTCCACTAGTCAATGTGATGGAAGGCAACTAATAAAAGCCAACCCACGAGAGAGGTCTTTCCCCAGGAGAATTCTGCATGGAAGGCGCTAAAGAAAGCCCGAGACAATACACTGTTCTCTGTGGAAACTGAATGGGTAGAAATTTTAAAATCTCTAAGATATGTTGCTGTGCTTTTACAATCAATCCACAGAGAACAATTAAAGTCGCTCTAATTACAAGTGAGCTTTGTGTGTTATAATAACATAATTTTAAATAAAGAGTGGCTTGGGCGTGCATGGAAGAGCCCTTTTTAGGCTATAGAGAACATATATGGCTATGTTCTATAGGAACTAACATCAGCAGTCCTGCTTCCAGGAACACACGAATATGAACCATTTTTCACATACAACAGTGAGCTCACAGAAGCTGTAGGAACCCTATTACAGCATCTGGGGAGAGCACAGAAATTAGACACACTGAGGCAGGAAGCAGATTCACATGACACAAAACCCCAGGCAGTAAGGTACCCAGAGGGATGCCCTCCGTGGGTGAGGAGGTATCAACACATTAGACATCCCCGATGGTTATGTTGCTGCAGTAAAGATAGTACCAGGCAGGCACCCACAGTTCCAGGATGGAAGGCTGTTCTCTGGACTAGGCCGTCAAGTCTGAGCTCACTTCAGCATGTAAGGGACCTTCAGCTCCAGACTCTAGGCCTATGTGATAGGCTTGAACTCCAGGTTATTTGTGTACTGTTTTCATCCCTGGTGCCATGAAACTACTACACAGGGCCTATAAAGACTGCCAGGATGACTCCTATGATCCTAGTGACCAGGCTAATACTCATTTGTCCTAACAAGACCAGTCTGGCCTTGAACTCACAGAGATCCACCTGCCTGTGTCTCCCAAGTGCTGTGATTAAAGGTGTGCATGCCACTGCCCAGCTTAAGCTAATACTCTTGGTGGGCCTCAGTTTATAGGCTGTGTCCTATAGGTTTGGGATCCTGTTTGATTAGTGCTTAGGCAGCTTTTGTAGACTTGGAATCCAGGCTGATACCTGTGATCTGAGCTTCCAAGTTAATCCTGGGATAATCCTGAATTGATGCTTTATTCCCTGGGGTATCAAACTCACAATTGACTCCGGTGGCCCCGGGTTATAGACTGGATCCAATACCACATTAGCTTTAATACCCACCTCAGCAGCATACTAGCTCCATAGAATCAGATTCTAGGCCTGTCCTTAGACCAGATTTAGCTCAGCATTTGTTGCTCTGGAATAATCCCAGGTCTAGATTGGCCCCATAAACCAAGATTCAGGGTACCCCTGCACCAGGATAGTCCCTAAGCTCATGGTCACTAAACCAAGTTAACTCCTAAGGATAAAGAGTCTAATCCCAGTCAGAATTAATCTAGCCCATATATCCCAGGGCTTCAGGCTCAGGTTAGCATGAGTTGGTACTCTTGACTTAAACGTTAGGTGGGCATCACAGGCATAGGATTCCACCTAATGTCAGGCTGGCCCCATAGCCTGATTCTCAAACTGTGATACCTGTAACTCCACATTACAAGGTTCAAGTCTATTTCACCATAACTCAGACTAGGCCAGCTCCTGGAGATGTAAGAGCTAAGACTATCATGTACATCCCAGTTGCAAACTAGCCCTTACAAAGATGGGTCTCTGGCCAGTACTTACGTACTCAACTTCTAAGACAGCACCAGCTGGATTTAGATGGTATTATGCTATTTTTTCTTAAACAATCATCCCATTCCCTTATCTCTATTCTCATTCATGGTTTCCACAAGTATTTGTTTATTTAATGCCACATGAATCTTACAAACTTTCTCTGTTTCTTCTATTTTTTTTTTTTCCATCTGACTGGATATTTTCAAGCATCCTGTCTTTAACGTTTAGATTCTTCTGTTCAGTCAGTCCTGCTGTGGATGTTTTTTACTGCATTTTCTTCTCATTCACTGTTTTCAGGCCCCAAATCCCCATTTGGCTTTATTTTCTGTAATTACAATGTACATGTTTCTTCTTTTGTACATTATTACCTTCTTGACTTTATAGAATCATTGCTCTGTATTTTTTCCCAGTTTTCTACGTTTCCTAAAGACCATTTTGAGTTCTTTATGGGCAGTTCATATATATCTTTGAAGTCAATGGCAAAAAATGATTGCATCACTTTGGCAGAGTCGAGGCCTCTGGCTTTTCATGTTTCTTCTTATCTTAAAAGGATATCAGAACACTGAAGAAGTCATATTCAAAGAAGGAAAACAATCATTCTAAAATTTTTTTAAAGAGATTTAGAAATATTTTTCATTTCATGAATATAACAACATTTTTTTTAAAAATAATAAAGCCATATTAAAATACCACAAGAAAACCAGTGGGTAAAAAACCTAAATAAAATTACTCCCTGGGGAACACATATGTATAAGATGAGCAAAATACTTGTAAAGTGAATCCAATATCATGATCAAAGGCAACTCACCGTGAAGTGCTATATTAAGGGGCTGCAGGAGTAGTCCATGCCATACAATCTATAAATGTAATATTGGGTATTAAAAGAACTAGAACACAACTATACGATCATCTCTGGAATGTATAGGCCCTAGAGGCTTCTAGAGACCTGGAGGCCAGCCTGGCCTCAGCCAGTACTAACTAGTGATAACTGGTGCCTGTTGGCATGTGCTTCTAAGCTCTTCCCCATAAGCCAAACAGGGTCTGACCGAGGGGTTAGGGCTTGGCAAGGGCAGAGTCCTGATGCAAGGTGATCTAGACCAGCAATGAATGATAGCTACAGCCCTGGATAACAGCAAATCAAAGCCCTTTTCCTGTCTGGGAGGAGGGTCTGGGAGAAGGGTATTTAAGGCTTTCCCCTCCTTAATAAAACTGGACTTCCTTGTTTTAACCTGTCTCTGGAGACTGTGTTGTTGCTTCTGCACCATCTTGCCCCAACCCCCAAAGGGAACGAGTAGGGTCCTGAGCATAGAGGCAACCCCAACACTTTACCTTGAATCAGCCCACACCCCAACATTAATAAAATGCACTGGAAAAAATTAGTATAGTCTCATAAAAATATCTTCAACATATCAGATCTGAATGAACATACATAATAAAGAGGTCATATATGACATACTGACAGATAATATCATAGCCATTGGTGAAGAGCTTTTCTTTCAATATCAAAAACAAGGAGGCTCAACTTCATTGTTTTTATCCAATAAAATACTAGAAATGTTAATCAGAGCAATTAGACAGGAAAATTTAAAATCTTCCAGACTTCTTCAGTTAAATGTCTCATTTCATTTGTGTTTTAGTTACTTACTTTGTTGGTGTGAAAAACACCATGACCCAGGCAACTTATATAAGAATTTAAGATTTCAGAAGACTGTCAGAGTCCCGCATGATGGTGAAGCAGGGCAGTGGGAGCCGGCAAGGTAGCAGGAGCAAGAAACTGAGAGAATAAATAGGAAGTTGGAGAAGCATTTTACTCTTCCTAATAACACTTCCTCTAGCAAGGGTGTACCTCCTAAGCCTGTCCAAACTGCATGGCCTACTGGGGACTAATTCTTCACATACCTTTGAGGGATGGGGATCATTCAAGCCCCCACAGTTGGTTAGCACACAATGTAGTGAGCTTTGTTTATGTCTCAGTGTTCCAACATGCTCAAAACTATATTTCCAGAAAATTCCCTGGACATATGACTGCCCTCTCACTTCCACAGTATTGCTAAGGTTTTAAAAGTTACCCTATATACCTCCATTAGTTTCTAGAAGTATTCCAAGCTAGGAGCTCAACCAATGAATTGTGTTTATGATAAGCCTGCCAAATGAGAAGAGAATATTGCCCACTACAATATATTCTGACCAAACCTGACTTTGTTCATCACAGAACATTATGAAGAGAAAAACCACAAACATCTAGAAGTCCAGTATAATGGTAGTGACCTTAAGTCCATACTGTCTGAGACCAAGCTACATAAAAGATCATCTGTGAAGAAACACGCTCTATTTTATATAACATGATAAATGTGTATTTTATCAGTTTTTTTATTATAAGTATTATCTAGAAATCTTTAAGTTTTACATCATGAAGGAACCACTAAAGTTAACCCTTTAATAATTAATAAGACCATGTGACTAACACAGCATTCATGGCTAAAGTTGTGCTAAAGACAAGATGAGATTAATTTTAAGGTAAGGTGGGTACTTGTGGAAGTAGTGTTACCAAGAGAAAACAAATCATTTCCTGACTCTCTGCTTATTTGAATGGACAAGCAGTTCTTTTATCCCCAAAGAAATCATACTTAGCACAGTTTATGAAACTATCTGGGAAGATCTTATTGGATTCTTAATCTTAGTGTAGCTCATATATTACTATACCATGCCCTGATTCCTAGTTCTGCTTCTGTGTTTATCAGTCTGGAGAACTAACTAGGGTATCATAGGTATGTCCTACTTTATATTATTTGTCTTTGATGGCTCTTAGTGACATTCTTGCCAATGTATCTTTGACAATTTACCACTGTGCAGACACTTAAAGACCTTCTAATAAATTATTAATGTCACACTTTTCTTCCGTGGGTTATATTAATTTACCTTAATGTTACAAATTCATTAAAGGTATCCTTCTGATGTCATGGAATGCATGTCTTATGTATACATCAGTATCTGAAGAAATAATCATAACTGGGGTTTACATTTTGAAATGGGGCAATTTTATAACGAGTCTGGGCATGTTTCAGTCTGATACAGAGATGTGTTTTCTATCAATTGTTGCTGCCTCAGAGTCAGCACTGCTTTCTACATAGTTAGTTACTTTTCTAAGATGTCTCTCTTCCTTCTAACTGCAAGCCATCCGTACAAAGTAAGGAGCCACTTCCCAAGCATGCTTGGCTTTGCTTCTGCTGAAATTTCTCTGTCTTTGAAAGTCCTTGGGTCTTGGAATTGGCATAAAGATTATGACTACATCGTGGTAGCTTGAGTCCCAGGACAGCCTCCCAGAACCAGAATTTATTCTAATATACAGATCAAGTAGGTTGTTCATGTAATTTAGAGATTGCCAGTCTAGAAACAATCACCTGTAGCCCAAACCCTGGAGTTTTAGGCTATTGGTTAGTTATTGTCCTTGATATAACCTATGAACATCATGTTCATTTTATTTTAGGATGTTAAATGTCACCAATTGACCTTTGTCATATTAGAATTCTGATTCACTGTTGAAATCATGGGGCTCAATTCTATTGTACCAGATGTCACAGTAACCCAAAGTATGTCCAGTAACTAGTCACAGAGACAGACACACTTCCTTGACAGTGGCTTTCCCAAACTTGTGGTAGGTTCTTCAGTCACCTGAATAAGGTATATAATGGGAGCAGGCATTAAAAAAAAATAGCCCCCACATTTCCACAGTCTGCATGTATAAGTTGCTTTCTCTATATTATTTGGAGAAATATCCGTCATTACAGCTTCATTTAGCAGGGCTAGCACTGAGCTCATATTTCAATTAACCAGCTAATGAAACAGTTACAACTATTCTCATATACACTCACTATCACACCTTTTATTTTTACAATTTACATAATAATATATGGAAGATCAGGTTTATATTTATATGTAATTATATACTTGTACCCATGTATGATGATAATTTTATCCCAACATAAAATTATACTATTTTATCCTTAGTCCTTTGCAAGCCATTGACATAGAAAAATTCTGTTATTATTTTGGCCTGTAAAAACCAGTTTTTCTACTAGGTCTGATTTTATATTTGGCTGTTGGGCATTTTGGGATCTGTGATTAGTAGGAGATTTAAAGACGGCGGCAGTGGCAGAAGTGGTCATCAACAGAGTTGACACAAACTTGTAAAATGCCTCTTTGGACATGAGCTAAGAGCAAGTCAGGCAGTCTCTGCAGGGAAGAGAGGAGCTGCCTCACCTGGCACACGCTGCGTCAGTGTGCTGCGCTACCTGGAGCCCTCGGAATCGCTTAGAGTGCTAAATCACCGGAGATATCATCATTGTAATGGCTAGTGTACTACATTTTATAGGTTAGTGTTATTTGCATGTGGAAGAAGGTTAGGTTGTGACTTTAAATGATATTTTGATCCTGCAAGCTATTTGAACAAATTTTCTGCTTGATTTTCATTCATGAGTGCTAACTTTTCAGTTACAGTAAATAAGAGTTTCTTTTGAAAAAAACAAAAAGCCCTTAGTTTTAGTTTGTGCTTTAAGACCATGGTGGAAGACGGAAATTAATATTCTAAAATTATGTAATAATATCCAGCTCCACTCACACATACACATGTGCACACTCAAACACATGCACACACAATGAACACAAGCACACACACATACACTCACATACACACACACACACACACGCACATGCACTCTCTCTCACACAAACATGAACACAAGCACACACACACACATACTCTCTCTCTCTCTCTCTCTGTCTCTCTCTCACACACACACACAGAACCTATATACTATCAATAGCCATTCTATTCCAGTCATAAATCGTTTGGCTTTATGTACAATTTTACAGTAATGGGACATACTACCTCCAGGTAATACAGGTGATAGTTTAATAAAAATGTCATCACTGCATGCCATCCCTTACCAGAGGCTTCTCAACACTAATGTCCGTTTTCTTCTGTTCCCACTGTCCACAGATAGTAAGTCTTTATTTCCATCTACCAACCTCATCTTGCCTCTGCATCACTGAACACATAGTATCTCAATATTTGTACTTGCAACTATCCCTGAAAATATCTGTATTAATATTATTAGCTATACAGTAGTTATCAGTCATAGCTGATAGTGCTGGGGAGGTATTGAAGTCAGGCATGGTGCCATACACATCTAATTCCAGTACTCAGGAGGCTGAGGCTGGAGATCAATGTGTTTAAGGTGAGAGCTTGGTCTATATGGCAAGTTCCAGGCCAGTAGGCTTATATAATGAGACCTTGTCTCACAAAACAAAAGACTATTAGGGGTGTGTATGTGTGTGTGTGTGTGTGTGTGTGTGTGTGTGTGTGTGTGTGTGTGTGTGTGTGTGTGTGAATTGCATTACTATATAGGCTTTCCCAAAAGAGGAGGAAAATTAACTGGAACCCTGGGAGGGCTCTCTCCAAGAGAGAGCCCTTGGGGTAGCATTGCACTGGTTCACATTGCAAAGTATTCTTTTCTATGTGAGTGGTGCTTCTCTCATGAAGGATATGTTTTCTTGTGCTTCCCTAGCATTCTAGTATTACTGCTTTTAAGATACTCTCTTAATTTTAGATAGCATCTATTGGATTGTATCTATCTAGAAGTAAGAATACACATGCCATTTGGGCACGAGGAAGGAGCAGTATGAACAGATATTCCTAATACAGATCTTCGGGACACGTTATTGTATCTAACAATACAAGTCTTTTATTCAGTTAAAGCACAAAGCTAGGTAACATTTTCTAGGTCCCCTTATGGTGGCCACATGACTGAATTCCAGCCAATGAGAGTCAAAGGAACATAATATGTGCAATTTTGGCTTAGTATTCATGATCTCCCTGTGTTCGTTCCCCTCTTGGCTGGCTAGAAGGCGAACATCATCCAGAAAGCTAAAAGGCAGAGTCACAATATGGAGAGAGGAAGCACCATCAGCGGTCACATGAGTTCTCCTCTGGATTCAGATCAATTGCATGGATCCTGTAATACCTTCGAGGTATTAATGCCAGACTCCGGGATACTCCCAGCTTTGACTCTCAGTGACTTTAAATATTGCCCTTCTTAGTGTATTTCTGTATTTTATATAGCTACTTTTGATGATGCATATCTGTTTAACACACTGATTACTGGTCTTTCATTTGCTTTCCTGTGTCGCTTTTTTGAACTGTGTACCTTGTTGAACACTCTCCTGGATCCTCAAGTTCTGGTTCCTAAAGACCATGTTTCCTATCTGACTCTAATATCTAACTGTAATATAATCTGACAGTCTTTAAAATATAGTGAAACTCTCCCTGGCAGAAGGGGCTGATGTGACACCATTACAGGACACACTCAAGAAATTTCCATTTTTATCACTGCATGGTGTGACTAGTGTGGTGTGAGCCTTAATGTGCAGAATAGTTCTCTTCCTGAATATATCTTCTATCAAAATGTTTTTGAATGTTCTATTTAATAAAGGCCCATGTGAAAGCTTCTGCATGAAGTACATGATTTTTATAAAAGATGAAATTATCATCATTTTTCACATGTTTATGTACTTCAGGCCCTATAAATAAAACGGAGTAACTTTGAAATCTTGCCAGTTTTAATATTGAGTTGATTAAAGTGGGAGATATTTTTCTCACTTTTATCTTTTTTTTTCCACATTGGAATGATTGGCTATAAAATTGAGATGTGTTTAAAATTGTTTCTGAAGATCCCTAAGAATATATAGGAATGTTAGAGTTCATCTTTCTTCCTCTGAGGTAAGATGGTATACTGCATGGTGAACACCTGCCTAATCCTCCAAAACGAAAGAAGAAAGTCTCTACAAAATCGACACCCTGAACAGTTCCTGGGGAAACATTGTACAGAAGACTACTTTCCAATTCATATCTTCCTTGTAGAGGAAAAACTTTAGTGAAAGTCTGGTGCCTCACTTTCCCTATTGTCCGGGCTTTTCTGGTGATATCTATACCTACCGAGGGATTGATGAAGACACGTATAATTGTGCACTGACAAACTTCTACTATTTAAAATGTGGCTTTTATGTTTCACTTCAGAGAAAATTCAAGCCAGCAGCCTTGGCTACAAAGCATATGCATTTTATAATACCCATGTATTTTCTAAATAAAATGTTCTCATATGAGGTTAGCAACAAAATACATCCTTCATCTTTTTTTATAGCCTTCACTTGTTGGAGAGGGTGAAGTAGGCTTCAGACACATTGGATCTTACCACTAGAAGAATATCGTTTAAGTAAAAAAGACACAATAACAACCTTATAAGGTAGAAAGTCCTTGACAGTCAATTTAATTAAGTGCTTAAAATCCTCTTTGTTTATTCAACACTGTTTGAGACTTTACATATGTCAATAAGGAACTTTAAAATTCTAGGCTCCATGCATTACTTTTGTGTAAATTTAACACACTAAATTAATACATAAGCTGGCAATTTAAAACTGTACAGCAGTGAGGTGAGAGACATGTTTCCTTGAAATTACTAAAACCCTTAAAGCTTTTAGCTCTGTGAAAAATCACAAAATGAGTCCCCTGACTGCTTTAGGGTGGAGGGGAAGGCAGGAGAAAGCACAGTTTAATGAACATTTAGCTTTGCCTCTTGGAACTCTTTACTTTAAAATGGCCACATTAAACACTTGAAATAGAATGCTGTTTGCAAATATATTTATGTCTTTCTGTGGTGAATCGATAAGGTTATAGGAGTAGTCCAGATACCATGTTCAATTTAAATATTTTATTCAAGCAAAGAACATTGTATAGTACATACAATGGCCTGAAGACGTGTAATAAATCATCATGTGTTATCTTTCTTTTAACTGAAAATTTATGGTACAAATTTTGTCTGAAAAGTTTGAGAGTTATGAGAAAAACCATATATATTTATAAGTGAGACCCATTTGGAAGGACAGCAGCATCATATTTAGTTTTGTTGATATGGTTTTTAACTTTGAAGCAGTCTTTGTTGAATAAAATCCCTTGACTGTTTATTTGTACTTATCCACAGAAAAATCCAGCATTTTACTGATGTCATTTAGATCACTGAAATGAAGAACTCAATTTTCAAAAGTTGAAGGCACAGTAGAACACACATTTTCCTACTTAACCTCAGTTGTCAACTTGGCATACCTGGGAGAGGAACCCACAACTGGAGAAATGCCCCCACTTGACTGGCTTGTGGGCATGTCCAGGGGGGTATTTTCTTAATTGCTATTGATATCAGAGGGTTCAGTCCATTTTGAGTGCGGCACCCATAGTCACGTGGTCCTGGCTTGGATAAGGTAGTCGAGTAAGCCAAGAGGAAACAAACCAGTGAACAACATTCCTCTGTGGTCTCTCCTGTCCTTGCCTTGGCCTCTCCCAGGGATACACTAACTGTGACATGTAAGCCAAATTAACTCTTTCCTCCTCAAATAGACTGCAAGAGAAACAGATTTGCCACAGAAACAGAAGAAGAAAACTAGAACACATACAAATAAAAATGGCGGGGCAGGGTACTGAAGAGTTAAAGGGAAACGGGTTACAAGAGGGATAGTGGGCGAGTTGGTCAAAACTAAGAACGTACAAAAGAAGGCTTGTCTTTTCCTGTTATGCTGCTAAATGAACACATAATAAAATGACTCCCTATAGATCAGTGCATCATTCAACCCTCAGCAGAAAAAGTTTTTCTTGTATTAGACGGTTGTGAAATAAAGTTTCTGCCTTGGACTTGCCTTCAAGATCACCGACCAGCAGTCCCAAATAATCACACAAAGCCTTGTACTAATTTTATGTTGATTAGCATATGGCTCTGGCATATTGCTAGCTAGCCCTTATTCTTAAACTAATCTGTGATTCTTATCCTGTTCAGCCATGCGACTCTGAACCTTTTCTCAGAGCAGCATAGTTGTCCTCTGCATCTGCTGGTTTCTCTAGCATCTCTGTGACATCTCTGCTCTGTTCTTCCTGCTCCCAGAGTTTTCCCAGTCTGGTAGCATCGCCCACACTTCGTGCCTGCCTTCAGCCAATCAATGTTTTTATTAAACCAGTAGGTGGGACAATTATTTACAATGTAACATAATCCCACTACAGATGGTAATAACGTAGGGACCCACATTTGGACGATATGCTGAGAATGAGACACTTCTGAGCACCAAGACCTAAATGTGATGTCTTTATCAAACCCTTCCCCTCAGTGCACAGGGTCTATGTGGAAAAGGATGCAGAGAGACAACATGCCACACACTTGAGTCATAGAACACAAGAAATAAAAACTGTTTTTACCTGGACACTTCATTGCTACTGGCTAGCTTTCATAGTGCTAAAAAGTGTTCTGCATGCTGTCAGGTCTGGCAAGATGTCCACTGATATAATAGTAGCATGGGCATCAAGAGAGCAACTAGCCACTTTCTGATTGGATGTAAGGGACATAGTGTTAAACTGATTCTTAGTGACTTAGTGTGACTCTCAATCCTCCTTAGGGATACTTCTATTTGCAGTAAATGGCAATTAACATAGAGACCTACAACTTGTGAAGGTTCAGAGAGTAAAAGACAGTAGAATGTTCAGGCCTAACTGGGACATCTATATCTTTGGTGATATATTTCGTATTTAATAAAATCAGTCTGAAATATCATAGGACAGAATCACCCACAGTCAAGCCACTAGGGTCAGAGAGTGGTAACTCACACGATTAATGCCAGCACAGGAATAATAGTTGGTAACTTAGGCCTTTAGTCCCAGAAAGGGACTGAGCAAGTGGTGACCTATGCCTTAATTCCATAACTCAAGAGACAGAGATCTTCCTGTGTTTCTGTGAGTCCAAGGCCTAGCAACCAAACAGTAGTAGCTCACACCTTTAATCCTAACTCTATGATTATGATGTAGAGTTGAACCCAGAAATGAAACAACTGGGAAAAGAAGATATTTAAGGCAGGCATAGGAAGACATTGAGATGTTCTGTAGAAGTGACAAGCCAGGCTGAGTTCTCTTGAAGATAGCTTTTACACTGAGAAGTTGGCTGGGTGAGAATTGATTGTGGTCTGTTCCCTCTGTCTGATATTCCAGCTTTTCCCCAATATCTGGCTCCGAGTTTTCATTAAATACCAACTAGAACTCATGTTTCATATATTACATACCCTCTTCCCAAGGCTCAGGAATTATTGAGAAAGAAGAGGTGGGGAGATTTTAAGAACCAGAGATGGTGAATGTCCACAAGGCAACAGCGTTTTCTGGACATAGTAGAGCAGTTAACTGTACACAGTGCTTGTGACAGCATACACAAGACCTATGTAAGCTCAAGTCAGGAAAAAACTCCAGCATGGAGAGGGGATATAGGCATGAAGCTTACCCCGCTGAGGAGCCACTAGAAATGGATAACTCTTTGGAAAAGGAGAGTCAATTTTCTTTAAGACTGTGGCCTCAAGTAGGTTGATCGTACTCTAGTAGAAATCCCCCATATCCAAGAATATATGGTCATAAAAATTGGAATTGATAGGTTAAAAACAAAAAGGACACAAAGTTGAGTGGATGGGGAAAGGGATGGATCTGGGAGATGAGGAAGGATGAATATGACCAATGTACTTTGTGTGACTTTTTTAAAACTAACTAAAGTATTTGAAAACATTGATCCAAGTGGCTCCTGATTACATTAATCTGATTCAAAACAGGTAAATGAAGGCAGTTATCGGTTATTCTTTCAAAATAAGGAAACATCGGAGACACGTTAAGAGAACAGCACAGAAGACTTCCTTTGTGTAAATGCTTGTGGAGGGTGTGCTTGGCATCCCAGACTGTGCTCACCACGTTCTTCAGGAGCGGGACACTTCAACTGGGAGATAGGTGATTTATACTAACCTGCAGTTCTCTAAGTAAGAATTTGATTTTTATCCAGTTTCTCATGTTGTGCAGCATTGTCTTTCTCTGGGAAATGTATTCTTTAGAAGCAGCCTTTTTCTTCCAAGTAATTCTGCCCATGTAAGGGAATTCTCCAGTTCTAAATGCTTCCCATTCCAGCTCTCTTGTTTTTGAATTAGGATGGTGCCCAGCCTACACTTACTGATTTCATCTAGATGTTTTGATTTTACTGTGGTGCAAAACAATATACATTTGGCAGAAATCACACTTTGAATTTTTTTTCTCCAGTCTGGTCTCTCTCTCTCTCTTTGATGCGGAACAGCAGCAGTGGCCTCAACTCCTCAACTCCCAGGGCTCTCCTCAGTTATCAGAGTGAAGAAGTGGTCCTCTGCTACTCTGCCATGGACTGTAGTGTGATGCTTCTGTGTTCAGGAGGGTAGTTGTTTCAGACAAATTATCAATTCAAATAGGATCTGCTCTATCTAAGATGGATCAACATTCTTCTCAAGTTCTATCACCCATCTCTGTCTCTCTCTCTCTTCATCCATTTGTCTTTCTGTCCTATATTTCTCCCTTCCTTCCTTCCTTCCTTCCTTCCTTCCTTCCTTCCTTCCTTCCTTCCTTCCTTCCTTCCTTCCTTCCTTCCTTCCTTCCTTCCTGTACATCAGTCTGTCTATCTATCTATCTATCTATCTATCTATCTATCTATCTATCTACCTACCTACCTACCTACATACCTACCTATCTGTCATCTACCTATCCATCACCTATCACCATGCATCAACATCCCCGCTCCCTGGAGTTAGGCATCTGCTTACTTCCTCAAATCTTGTTCCTTTTCTCTCTGACTTCCTCAGACATTCCGAGTCTCCTGTTTGTGAGCCTCTGCTCTACAATGCCAGTTCCCCTGAGACCAGGGAAACTGAAGTATTTAGCAAACCAAAGGCTGACTATCTTACCAGGATAGAGAATAAATGGAAATGTTCTTTTTATGCTTTTAGTTACTTATACTAAAGATTAAAATGCCACACATTATTGTACCACTGCAGTTAGAAGACAGCAAATTGCAGGTATATTAACAGTGTTTAAATCAGACAAGAAAATAAAACAATAGCAAGTATTTTTAAACAATCGTGGGTCAGCCCTTTTAAAATAGAATTTGTTGCATTGCAATGTTATACTTAATTTACCATTATTTTATGAACTTGGCAGGGTTTTGCAAAAACTGTACCACTTAAACATTTTGCTAAGTGAAATGTCTTTCTACATCTAAATCTGTATTGAATCAAGCAGAGCACAGAATGTACTCTGAAGACTTTCAGGAATGAATGGAAATGAAAGGAAAGACATGTTGTCTTTACTGATGAAACCAAGAGGCCATAAAATCCACCCTCTTCTTTGTTCTTACTAAAACTTAAAATGCACAGAACAGCATCTATAAGTCACAGAACAGAGTATAATCATCGGAATGATATCCAGGAGAAGTAAAGAGTGTAAGGCATTTTAATATATTCGATTTCCTACCTGCTACTGAGAAACAAGCAACGCAAGTCATCCTCCTCTGCTTCCTGGAAACCAAGTCCACATAGTGTGTAGAGCAGGCATGTTGGTGGTTCTACAGTCACATGGTGTTCGGATTAGCCAAAGAGTTACCATTCACCCTGGAGTGAAGGAAAAATCCTTAAAAGAAGCTCACAGGGGCCTCTATTATAAGAAAAGAGTGTTAGACAGTGAATACACCCTATAAGTATTTTAAACATAAAATCAATGTCAGAAAGCATGCTAGCTTATGCTTATTTCCCATCTCAAGTGTCTCAGAGCAGATTTTAGTTATTCAATGTCTAACACATAAAACATAACAGACGGACATGTGTGTTTTCTTTGTATTTTCTAAAAGGTTTTCAAATAGCTCCTACATTGCTAGCATTTGCATAGATCTAGGGCTTGGGCTCTATGGAGTAGACCTATCACAGACACCTGCCTGTACAGGGGTGGAGTTAACCTACAGTTTGGTCTTGCTGTGGGCCAGGAACTCACGCCCTGTTTGTTTTTCCTCTTGTGTGTCTGTCTATTTTCGACTGATATTTGTTTTGGTTGCTTTGATGTGACTAATGGATTTAGAGTCACTTTAGTTTTGCTGTAGTCAAAGTTTATTGTTTCACTTAAATTGGAATGAAATCTTCAAATATATTTCATAAAAATTTGAGATACTTCTGCATGGTGTTTAACACATGTTCACTTTAACTAAAGGTATTTTCTGTATGTCTAAGGTTAGGAAAAATTTATGTGAAACATTATAGAAAATGTAGACTGATAGATTATAATTTTTAATTAAGAGTATTTATACTCTTAATACATGACTGTATATAATTTATAATTTTTAATTAAGGTTATGTAAAGCAACTTGAAAATAATATAATTAATGCATGAAAGTGTTTCGTATTCAAGACTTAAGTCCGAATATAGAATATTCAATATTCAGTTAGAATTATAGCTTGATGAGGTAATTTTAAATTTTCACCCTTGTAAATTTTAAGATTTAGATAGAAAAACAATGCAATCAGAGTTATTTATTTATTTTTTTTCTCTTCTGAGTTTTGAAAATTGGGATTTTATTGATATTTCCTTTTCTCTATTGAAAGATTGGATCTGGGTTATCTTTAATCCTAATTCAAACTCCACAATTCCACAAGTCTTAGCCATGAGGAGCTGAAGTCCATTTTCCTTCTGAAAAATCTTGCGATCTCATGAGAACCTTGTGACAAACACTGAGGCACTGGGCCTGTGGGGGCGAATGATGGCCAAGCAGCTTTCTCAGGATGCCGAGTCATTTCTCTGGTGGGCACTACAGAGAACAGTCAGAATAGTGATAGGAAATGTAGAGATGGTCACTCGCTTAGCAAACACTATGGAACCATTGACAAAATAAGTAAGATCTTTATTTCTGCAATGAAAAAGGATAGTTAGAACTAAACTCATTCATATTTGGAAAAGGCCAGTCAGTCTCTTCAATAACTAGTAATGGGAAAGTTGCAGGGACATATAAAAAAGAACGAAGCCAAGGTTCAGTCTCTTACGTTGTATAAAACCGAACTCAGCATAGTTGGCAGACTTGAATGCATGGCTGACACAGAGGGTATATCCATGACACGGAAATGATGGAGAATTTGCTGGATAAGATCCCAAGAGCGCACAGGAATACAGTGAAAGGTGAGTGTACCCTGAGTGCTTCTCTGCGGTAAAACATTGACAAGCTACAGAGTGGAGGGCAGTGTTTGCAGCCTGTTCATCTGACAGGCATAGAAAGAACAACACGAACATGAACCTCGTTCAACACTTCCCAGATAAAGATGTGTAAATGATTGGCAACTGAGGAAAATAAATGTTCATCATCACTAATCATCAGGGCAAAGCCAATCAAAACTAAAATGAGCTGTCAGCCCATTTTGGTTAGAAAAGCTGTTGTTAAAAACACACATTTTAAAAATTCCCTGCTGGATGTAGGTTCCGCAATGACACCTAGGGTGTTTACTCATTTGATTACAGGAGAAGTCCCATTGGGCACTGGGAAAAGCTCCTGGTCCAGCTGAGAGCAGGGGAGAGTAGTCTGTATGAGCACAGGTATAGGGATTATGAGGAAGGTTCCCATGGTGAGGGCTGCGCGGAGCTCTGGGAAGCTCACTGAATTGGGAATTGCCACTGGAGATCCACCTGGAGGGGGAGCTGGGCGCTCCGGGGTGGGTGGCTTTCGACAGCCATGAATGTGTGGAGCCAGGAGAGGTGGGATCAGACTGTGTTTCTGTTCATGGGCTGGCACCTTGGAGCCCATTCCCTATACAGGAACAACCAGCCCAGCACTGACTTTGGGATGAATGAATCGGACTTGCCTGGAGTGGATGTGCAGTGCTGGGCTGGCCCACCTTGGGACTTCTAGCCCTTTTGGGAAAGCGGATGGGTAGATGTGGAGGGAGGAGGCTGAGGGATGGCTGGGGAGGATTGGGAGGGGGAGGAAGGGGGGAACAGGGGGAAACATTGATAGAGATAATATTTTTTGATGAAAATAAAACACACACACACACACACACACACACACACACACACACACACACACACACACACACACACACGAGTCCTGAAGAAGATGCAGAGAAGGGAGACACCATACCTAGCATTGGTGGTGATGTAATTCAGCATATCTATTATGGGAATCGTATGAAGGTTTTGCAAGAGTTAAAAATAGAACCATCATACAATCCACAAAGCCCATTTCTGGATATATATCAGAGGAAATGAAATCATCGTGTCCAAGAAACATCTGTGTTCATGTTTTTACATTACTTTCACTATGGCTGAGTGATAGAATCAGTGATGAACGGTCAAGTGCTGAATCTATCTGCTATATGTACAGAATTGAATATTATTCAGCCTTTAAAAAGGTGAAATGTAGTCATCTGTGGCAATATAAATAATCACATTAAGGTCCTTACATGTGAAGTAACTTTGGCATATAAATGACAAATACTGTGTGATTGTCACTGATACGTCAGACTTAAAACTGTGGATGTTATAGAAATTGAGAACAGAATAATATTTTCCAGAAGCTAGAATACTAGCAGGAAGATGGGACAGGAACTGTTGGTAGATACAGTATTGTACAAAGCTTCAAAAAAGCTAAAAAGTAGATTTTGAATATTTTCACCATAATGAAATTATAAACAAGATAAAATTTATTTCTGTTAAATTATTCTGATGTTTAACTTTGATGCTTAGTATAATCAAATGCATCAGAATGTTGTGTTTCCTCTAATGTCAGAATTCTCTAGATCAGTGGTTTACAACCTGTGGGTTCACAAGGGTTGGTCACAAGCCCTATAGTGGTCAAATATTAGATATCCTACATATCAGATATTTATATTATAATTCATAAAAGTAGAAAATTCCAGTTATGAAGTAGAAATGAAATAATTTTATGGTTGAAGGGTCACCACACCCTGAGGAACTGTATTAAAGTGTCACAGCATTAGGGAGGTTGAGAAGCCCTGAGTTAGATCATCATGGTCAATAAAAACTAAGTAAAAAGGGATATAGCTCAGTGGTACAGTGCTGGCCTAGCATTGGGGCCTCAGGTTCAGAAGGGATATAGCTCAGTGGTACAGTGCTGGCCTAGCATTGGGGCCTCAGGTTCAGCCCTTCATGCTAAAAAAGGGAAATGATGTAGAATCTTGGCTTTTTAAAGTAACCATTCTGCTTATGAAACATGCATAATCATTTGCATTCTGAAACATTTTATTTTATTACTCATCTCCAATCCTCTGGCTAGTCAACAAGGACTGCTCCCTCTCTGTAATTTGCCAAGTTATGGTCATATAAAAAGCATAGCTTTACACACAATGTTTTTGGCTTCATCATTATGAAGGTATATTTGTCAGAGGTAGGGTAAAACATTTCTTTAATGGTGTGTTGGCTTGATTTAGAACTTTTAAATATTTAGACATATGGTGTATGGGCCTCTATTTGTATTCTTGTCCTGGGAGGGTCTACATATAACAGCTTTATAAGGTTAGAATTGTAATTCTCATCATTTAGAGAAGGGGCCTAAAGCTCAGAGGAATGACGTAAATTGCTTACGACAATCTAGTGGGTAAGGTGAAGAGGGAGTGTCTCAATCTGTTCTTCTCACCTCCAAAGCATCACAAGTCCACAGCTCAGTTAGTGAGGACTGCAGCCCTGCTGTGAGGGGGAGAGTGAGGACATACCAGAGGGTGATGCTACTCCTGACTGCTGCTTTCTCAAGAAACATCAAGATAAGAGAAGAGAAGAGAGGGAGGGAGGGAGAAACAGAGAGAGGAGGGGTGGGAAGGCACACACGTATGTGAGCGAATGTGTCAGAGGTGCAAGGGAGGACCAGAGGCTGATGTTGAAACCACTTTATAATAGCAAAGCCTGGGATATTTTCAAATATTTTTAGATTACAACCAAATTGTATTCTACTAGTTTAAATAAAGAACAAACCCGGCCAAGTCAGGGTGGATAGTAACATTCTTTTGTGGAGTGACTCAGTACAAAGTAGCAGTGGATGTCCACAAATATTAGAAAGAAAATTTGTGGCTTTCACACTAATTGAAGAATTTATGTATTCTTCAGTGAATGGCTTTCCCAGAGATTAAGATTATCCACTACTGGTTAGATCGGTGGTCAAGATGGCTGATTTTGGACTCTAGCTGCTTGGGTTAAAATCTTGGCTCGCTCACTTAAAACTTCATGTACAATCCAGAGAAATTTCTAAACCTCTCAGTCTCAGTTTTTCTCAGCTGGAAAGTGGGAACAGTGATAGTCTCCCCCTCAGATAGTCTAGGATGAAGGTCTACCTTGTATCTGAAAATTCAGCATGAGGTTTAATTTTATGTATTATATAAAATTAAATGATTTCAAATAATTTCTATATTATTATTTACTAAATAATATTTTAGGGCATTAAGTGAATCAAGCTGCTTGAAAACTGTTTATCTGAATCATTTGATTGTTGATAAACAGATCTAGGTAGTTTTCTTTCTGTATATAAAAGTCTATTAGGTTGAACAACATTTTCTAATTGTACATTTTGAAGCCTCTTATGGACTTATGCACACTTGGTGATATGAACAAAATACATCCAAATTCGCTGCTCACTTGTTTATTTTTATTTTAAATTGTGTATATATATGTGCTGCATTTGTGTTTGTGATGATGCATGTGTATGTGGAGGTAAGATGCCAGCATTTGATGTCTACTCCATGGGCCCCCCCTTGACTATAGAGCTCACTGATTCAACAAGGC
Organism: Phyllotis vaccarum; assembly: GCA_033318265.1. Classification (NCBI taxonomy): domain Eukaryota; kingdom Metazoa; phylum Chordata; class Mammalia; order Rodentia; family Cricetidae; genus Phyllotis; species Phyllotis vaccarum. The sequence goes on along the minus strand of JARWLC010000007.1, from coordinate 8,340,762 downwards.
TGACTGGCCGGCAATCTCCAGGGATCTTTCTTTCTCTATCCTCCAGACGGGATTACAGATTATGTTATTGATAAGGATCTTGCAGTAAGTAGCACTCATAAACCCATATTCCTCAACCTGATAGACTAATTAACATTTTTAAATTTATCTTCTGTGCATTGGTGTTTTAAATTTATCTTATGTGCATAGGTGATTGCCTGAATGTGAGTTACACCATGCTCAGGCTTTGTGATCTTAGAGATCACAAATCTACTCATAACTGGAATTACAATGTGTTGTGAGATGTCATGTGGGTGCTGGGAAGCAGTTCTAGGTTCTCTGGAACAGGAGTCACTGCTGTTATCCAATGAGTGCCCTCCAGCCCTAGATACGCAAAAGGCACAACACTTTTAGATATACTCCTAGAGGTTTATTTGTTGAATTCTTTGAGCAGATCATTTTCAAAAGGTCTGACCACATGAAGCAAGTGTAATTATTAAATAAGACAGATACTGGATTTTTTGAACATACACATTGTTTAAATAATGTAGACGGGCTGAAAAGATGCTCTGAGGGTAATAGCTCTTTGCTGACCTTGCAGAGGACCTGGCTTCAGTAACCAACAACCATATCAGACAGCTCATGACCACCTGTAACCACAGTTTCAGAATATGTGACACCTTCTTCTGGCCTCTACAGGTACCTTCATGTCCCCCCCCCCCACACACACATTAATGGCATATATCCACTTAATTTAAAAAATGCCACAAATATTTCCAAGGA